>VDFB02281492.1:894671410-894822556 GCA_007258455.2 Sequoia sempervirens
CCTAGATAAAGATGCAAATAAAATTTCTCTTAGGTCGGGAAGAAATAGATCAACTTATGATTGTAGAATCCATTCCCATAATCTAGATGAATAGGGAATCCAAATATAAATGTGTGTCTCTAGTGCAAGTCTAGTATCCACATGTTAGAAACTAATGTCTCTTCCAAAATAGGAATTGAATGCCCAATCAAAGAAGTGGAAATAGGAGAATAAAAAATATAAACTACATCTATAAATACTAAATATGAGATTACATCACCATTATCAAAGAGGTAATGTAAAACTTCTAATGTGTCCTCAAGACCTACAATATGAGACTCCACAAACAAAGATTATATGTCTAATATATACGAATCTAAATAAGTGGATTTGGAAGACTAAAATGATCCTTTTGAAATAAAGTAGCAACAAGTGATGGTGGAGAAGAGATTTCAATGTATGTCATTTGACTATATTTCACACCCTTGAATGATTTTATGTCCACATAATATGGGGTTAGTGTAGGATCATGGGGGTTCAAACTAGGCCCTTAAGTGGTAATGAAAATTCAGAAAAAACAAAGTTAGGAAGCTTGACATAAAAGTTTAAATAGGTTATTGTAAGAGAGGGGGACCAACCACACCAAGGCTCCAAGTCATGGAGAGCTAAGAGCGGAGGGCTATCCTAACTTACCTCACTCTAACAGATATTTTGTGATGGGAATTGAGAATGAAAAGCACTCTCAAGTTCCTATGTCACTCTACAAACTCAAGAATCTAGTTGGGGCTAGATGAGCTGGTTTCTAGAGTCCAAACTACACCTCAGACAGCTCTCTGTCTGAGGACAGCAGCATGGGTTTGGGACGACAGCATGACACGTTGGCATCTCTTTAGCGTGCTAGTGTCTGTATGGTTAAAAAATGTAAGGTACAATAAGAAATTCCAAAAACCTACTTAACAGCCTAGCTAATTGATTTTAACGAAAAGAACAAAATAATAAAGTACGAAAACTAAAGGTGGAAATGATAAAGTAGATAAAAAATAGGGTGACGAATATTAACTCACAAAAGAACTAGTTCGCCAACGAGATCCACACACACATTCACCTACACACAAGAAAGAGGGGGAAATTGTTGGGGCTATATAGGGGTTTGTCTCAGTCAAACCCCTGTTTTGGTGTTTCCACCTCCACAAACAGCCAAGAAAGCAAGAGAGTAGAAAGTATGATAAAGGAAATAAATGAGAATACTGAACACTACAAAAGATAAAAGCTACTCTATCAAAAAAAGAGAGAAAGATAAATCAAATTGCAAAAAGAACAATAACATCACAAACAAAGGGCACAAGGGTGATATGATATTTCAAGGTTAGAGCTCCTCATAAATATATATAAGTATAGTAATAGTATATAGATGAACTACCATCAACCGCCTACTATGTCAGACCATGTGAAGAATACATGAGAAAACAAAGTAAAAATAAAAATTTGGGTCAACATGGAAGGGAAGCCCAAATGTCCCCAACACTTTGCATCATCTCTAATTTTCTCCTAAAAATAAAAAATATATGTAATAGAGGTGAGGAATGATGTCACAAATAGAGGAAATTCATGACACATAATCACTCCTGTATCCAAGCACCTACAAGGGTGACAAGGGTCATCTAGGAACACATAACGCAAGCACGGGGGAACACATCACAACAAACACACATCTAATCTAAAGGTAAAGAAGAGGTGCATCCCCTCACACTCATTGACCAAGAGGTCATATGCTTCCCAATCTAGATTCATTATATGGGGAAGGCGTGACGAGCCCTCAAGTAATGTTGAATATTAAGGAGAACCTTCTGACTCTCCTCGTAACAAGCCAAATGAAGGAGACTCTTCAAGGTATCCTCCACTGGGTTCTTGTGGGATAAATGGTTAGCTTATTTCATGGGGTAAAATTGACGGCTAGGGACCATCCAAATGGGGCTTAAACATGTACTTCATGGGAGTTCCATGTGATACCTCAACGAATGGGGAGGGGATAACACCGATGTAATCGGGTAGGCTCACTTGAGTGACTCAGGAGCAGTGACAAACTCAGGGGAAGCCAAAACTGGCACCGTCACAAGGACGACGCAAGCTAGTGCAGGACCACCCTTTGAAGAAGGTGGGATCCTCTTACGCCCCCCATTGCTAGAAGGGCCAACCTCTGCTTTTTGCTTCGTCAAAGGGTGTGAACTCCCCATAGACGAGGCAAGAGGTGCAAAGGAGGAGGAGAAAACTGCGGCAAACACCACCAAGGTATTCAGCACATCCACGAGCTTAGGGAATGGCAGGATGTCTGGGAGGTACATCAAAAGAGGCAGCTTGATTGAAGGAGCGATAAACACCTACACCTTTTTAGGGTCATGGGAATTCGCGATCGCAATAGGCGCCAAAATCATAATCAAGTTCGATTGAATGGAGGCAGCGGGGACGGGAGAGGAGGACAAAGCAAGAGGCCATGAAATAGGGGCAGTTGGCTCCCCTTCCTTCCTCTACAAAGCGACCTGCTCAGTCGCCAGAGCCTTTCACCGACACTTGCGCTCATGTGCAAGGTAGTTTCTATGACTCTTGGAGTTAGAGATCGAGAGCTGAGAAGGGATAGAAGGTTCCTAATTAGCCATAGGAGTGTCCATCACAACCGTCTTCAGTGAAGGGACAAACTTTTGAACGGGAGCAAGAGGAAGAGGTTGAGAGACAACGAGGGGAATCAACTCTAGCACCTCAGCGGTGGGCCTCTTCCCATTCACTGCTTTACGAGCAGGAGTAGTAGGAGGCCATGGAGGTCAAGGCATAGAGGATTCCCCATGGGGACCCTTCCCCCTACCATACAGGTAGGGCCAAGGTCCAGGAGGCACAATAGGAAGGTTCGATATCCTAATCTTGGCTTTGTGCCAAGCAGGAACCATCGGACTTCTTATGTGGAATCCAAGAGTAGACATCCAAAATTCTTCTTTAGAAAGGGGAGCAAAAGAGGCACCCTGAGAATGGGGAGGACTCTCCTTTCCCTTTCGAGAAGAGGAGGTAGCTTGATGTTGCACTACTAGAGGGGTCACTTTCGGTTGCCCTTTACCCCCAGTCTTATACTTCACATAGTTTCAATAAAGTAAGTTCATTCTAGGGGGAAGTGGACTGAACGAGGCAGTCCAAAAATGATCCAATGAATAGCCCCCATGAGATACCAACGGCTGATATCCGGTGTCATGCACGACGTGCATAGCACCTTCATTGGAGAGTTTTAAACACTTATGAATGACAAGCAATTTTGTTCATGGAAGCTAGCCACTGAATACCTAACTTCACTCTGAACAAATTAAATTATGGAATAACATCAAAGGTAGTATCCATGGCCCTAGGTCCAACTAGGACGGAAAGATTTAGTGAGCCATATGGCTTGAGAGAGAGGCCATCATGCATACAAATGGTGGACTTTGTTTCTTCATACTCCTCTCTCTGTAATGAATTCAACCATAACATCTCCTTTGTAATAACATTCACTCAGCTTGCAAGATTGACTAGGACCCTTGTCACAATATTCCTATCGAGGCGAGCGGGAATGTAGAGGGGAGAGGGCTTGTTATTCAAGGGCATATACTAAAAAGTGAATGTCACATCTGGCGAACCAGTTGCAAGCTACGGGGAAAGAGTAATCGTGACCATATTAACGTACACCGAGGGTTGAGTAGAAGAATTGAAGGGGTCGATAATCAAGTTAGTAGAGTGAGATGGAAAAGGGTCTGTGTATATCTGCAACTCACTATTGGCCTTCACCACTGATTTATTTGCATTTTATTTCATCCCATCGATTGAGACGAATGGTACTATCATCGATTCGATCCTATATCTCATGAAGCAGGTGCATACAACATTCGATCATTCACATCATACCAATCAGGGTAAGGTTCTTTGAGAGGTCGGGGGTTTTCCAAGGTTATGATCTTATCCTACAACAAATTTTGCAAGATGGAAGAATAAGATTCCGCTAACTTTGTAAACTTTTTGTTACATGTAAGGTCGTTATCATTTGTCCTGGCAACTATATTTGCAGTAGTTTTACTCTTTCCTAAGATAAATACAATAGATTTTCCTTTTGAACGAGAGTGTGAGGAGGATCCCCAAAATTAAACTACTGTTTGTTGATATTCTCATAATGCGGCACACAGATGCACGAAAGAAGGGTACTTTATAAGGGAATTTTTTTCCTGCTAAGGTCTCTACAAGTTACCTATGAACACCTTCTGCACATCAAAATCGGACAACGGGTACGAGATCTATGACAAGAGCACTTGATATTGCGCTATGAAATTAGTTGTCTTCTCGCTATCCCCCTGCTTACATCGTACGAGATCTGAGAAGGTCATCTTCAGACCGATGTTGGCTTGGAATTGTTAAAGAAACTGATTTACTAGTTGATCAAATGAAAATATAGAGTTGTCAGGCAAGGAACAGTACCACTCGAGTGTTGTATCCTTGAGAGATCAGGGAAATAATTTTTCCATCAAAGCGTCATGATGGAAGAAGTTAGTACACATGGCATTAAAAGCAGACACATGTGTTTGTGGGTCCCCTTTGCTGCCATACTTCTCAAATTTGGAAATCTCCATTCCTTGTGGGAAGGGAGTACTCAGTATTTCTACCGACAATGGGCTATGTTGGAAGAAAGGTTGAAAGATAGGTTGGGAAAAGCCCTGGGAAAGGCTTTCCAACTGGTTTTGCATTCGACCCATGTTCGGGTGTTCAAAATAGGGTCAGAAGATGACAAGAGACCAATGGAACCTCTAAAACCATCACGACTAGAACCGCCTCTGGAGCCACCGCTGTGACCATTACTAGAGACACCACCACGGGTAGGGCCTCCACTGGAGCCATATCCACTATTGAAAACACCACCATGGCCTCCTCCAAAGTCTCCTCCACCAGTACCACCTCCACTACCAAAGCCACTGCCATTCATTCCACCAAAGCCCCCACCGCCAAAGGCAGTAGGAGGGGTGAAACTAAACCCAAGGGGTATTCTACTCACCTTGAGAGTGTTAGGCCTTTGGGAAGTAGAAGAGACACTGATCAAGGGCCCTGTTGCGTCTATGCATACGAAAATGGTGGGAATTGAAATGCCTATTTGTCTTTCATAGGCATCGAGCACTTCCCATCGGGTGGTACCCAATCTAGGCCTATACAAAGGGATATAAGCTTCGGTTAGATCGGCAAGGCCTCGTAGAAACTCTATGCCTGTTTGATCCTTTCCTAACAGATGTCTCACCTCGCTAGTAAGCCTAGCGTCTCTTGCCATGATCGACACTTTCTCTAAATGATTTACAAGGTCTAACAATCTATTATCTAATGCCAAAAGGTTTTCCGCAGGAATATGCACAACATCATCCTCATCTATGGACGAAGCCATAAGGAATGTTGGAGGGGTAGACACACAAGTGGTTTCTTCCATGAAACCCATCTCATTAGCATAAATTGTAAGAAAACCAGTGGTACAGTCAGTAGCTAAACCAGTGGAAAAATTGGAGGTGAAACTAGAAGTGACCTTCGTATTTTACATCGATAGGTGTCACACGCTTCTCCTAACAACGTACCTGGAATTCGTGGACTGGGTTGTGATGCTCATAAACCTTCACAATGTTCACTCAGGGTTACAACAACCACTAGATGCGAGGGAAAAGTCTCAACACAGGTGAATGGATAGAGATTGTTCATGTTGGGTTCACCAAAAATGTAAGAGAGGGGGACCAACCACACCAAGGCTCCAGGTCACAGAGAGCTGAGAGCACAAGGCTTCCCTAACTTACCTCACTCTAACAAATATTTTGGGATGGAGATTGAGAATGAAAAGCACTCTCAAGTACCTTTGTCACTCTACAAACCCAAGAATTCGATTGGGCCTAGACGAGCTAGTTTCTAGAGTCCAAACTGCACTTCAGACAGCTCTATGTCTGAGGACAACAGTGTTGGTCTAGGATGTTGGTGTCTCTCTAGTGTATTGGTGTTCGTACGGTCAGAAAATGTAAGGTATAGTAAGAAATGCCAAAAACCTACTTAACAACCTAGCTAATTGATTTTAACGAAAAGAACAAAATAATAAAGTACAAAAAGTAAAGGCAGAAATGATAAAGTAAGTAGATAAAAACTAGGCTGACGAATATTAACTCACAACAAAGCAAGTTCACTAGCGAGCTCCACGCACACATTCACCTACACACAAGCAAGAGGGGAAAATTGTTGGGGCTGTATAGGGGTCTGGCTTAGTCAAACCCTTATTTTGGTGTTTCCACCTCTATGGACAACCAAGAAAGCAACGAAGTAGAAAGTATGATAAAGGAAAGAAATGAGAATACTGAACACTAAAAAAGATAAAAGCTACTCTATCAAATCACAATGCAAAAGTAAAGTGATGCAATACCACCTCCACCCAAAGGAACTCAAGGCCAATGAAGGGAGAATGCAAGGTAACGAACTTGGAAAAGTCGCCACAACCATAGCGGTGACGAAGGGAGGTCTCGTAATACCCCAAGCTCGCAATTTCTATGGTAGGGCGACACATGCAAGGATGAAGTTGACGAAGTAACCAGCTGCTACAATGCTCAATGGAGTTGTGAAAATGGAGTGCTAGAAGTGTGAGAGATTGAGTGAGAATTGCTTGAGAGATCAAATGTGTGTCAGAGATGAAGTGATAGTGAATAGAATGGATTCGAAGGCCAAAAGGAGTCATTTTAGGTCCGTTGGTCACACAAAGGCATTACAATTTGACCCCAATGAGGTGTGTAACGTCCCTACGAACTCCAGAGGCAGGAATTTGTCAAGGACAGCAGCACACCGCGCAAACGTCCACACATCGCGCTTGCGTCCCTGACAAAAATTCCCTTACTGATGCATAAAACATGGGCCAAGTGGATGGAAGGAAAATGGGTGATGTGGAATTTCAACTTCAAATTTGATTTTCTAAGGTGAGGGTATGCGAAAGGGGAATTTACACAAGGGGTGCAAATTTGCTCCTATATAGTTATTAACATATTTTGTAGCAAATTGAATGCAATTTCTACTCTACTAGTCCTTTTTTGAAAAAAAAAAAATCTATTTTGTGAAAATTTGAAATTTCAATGCAGTAGTACTAAATTTTTTGGAAAAAAATAAAAAACCCAAGTGTATGTCTAACCAACCTAAGTACAAGAAAAAAATAATTATTATATTATATTATAATATAATATATAAAACATATATTATATACAATATAATATATGTTGTATATTATATCTATTATAGTATATTATATTAATATATATATATAATATTATATTTTAAAATATATAATATAATATTAATATATTAATATAGTATAATATTAATATATTAATATAATATATATTGTATATTGTATATTATTATGATATATTATATATATTAATATATATTCTAATAATATTATATATAAATTAATACATATTATAATATTATTATAATATATATTAATATATTATAATAATATTATATATATTAATATTTTTAATAGCAGGGGAAACAGATATCCATTTTATTTTAAATGATTTTTTAAAGAAACTGTTGGGTCTCTCCCTTAGTTTATAAGGTACGACACTCTGCTATTATATATGAGTTAGATATTAAATATAAAATCTAATTTATTATATATATTATATATTGTATTATTCTTAAACAATATATTATATTATATTATATTATATTATAACATATTAATTATATAATATTATATAGTATAATATATATATTATATTGTAATATTATATTTTATTTTATTTTTTGGTTCGTAAGAAAGTTTTATACTATACAAATTTGCAAAAATGATTACAAATTTATGCACAACAGATCCGACCATAACAATCATCAGAGATTACCACCCAAAATTGTCTCCCAGCCAAGACCAACCACCCCGACACACCAAACAAAAATGCCAAACTAGACCCCATAGATAAAACCCTACTAGACATTACTCTTGCCTTCAATCATTTGCAAAATTAGCATTATTCTGAGTCATATAAACCACCACCAAAACCATAGCAAATAACAGAAAAAGACCCAAACTAGCCACCATACCAATAGACAATAACCAACAAACCAGAAGGCTACCCAATACTTACATGAAGTCGTTAGCTTTAGTAAAGGTGTCAAACTCTGGAACCCATTTGAAGTCACTCACACCCTCTAACTTCAACACCTTATTAAGAAAATTCAGCCCAACTACCGCAATCATCCTATGCTTGACCAAGGCCATACCCTTTAAATCTAGCAAAAGAGGGTAGTATTTAATGACTTCACCTGATATTTTTAGCAGAGCCAGGTCACATGGTCATGGGGCATATGAGCCAGGTATCACCGCGTAAAGAGCCTCATCCAAACCACCCAACATTTCCTTCTTGAACAACTTACAAATCATAGGCTTTGCTTCTACCTTAGACGTGCGAATGTCGAGAAGTGACGCCAAGAACCTCGAAACAATTTGTGTTCACCTTGAAGGTCTCATGGTATGCTAAGTGCCCCTTTTCGAGCACCATTTTCATAGCCACCACCGTCAAAGGTTGATGTTGAGCATGATGCACTTGAGACACTAATCTGAGACCTCGTGAAAGGAATTTTGTTGAACCTTGCAATCCAAGAGAATTGGAGTGTCTACACTGAAACACACCAGTGTGTCCACAAACATGTGCACAACAAATTTTGAACGCTCCTCCATTTGCCACCCACCAAATTTTGAAAATCAGAGAGAAAACAAGAGAAGAGAGAGGTAGGTTATTTCAGCCCTGCCACGTTCGTGAAAAAATGCAATTAAGCCTCAATCACTACCTTATTTATCATGATGTACAAAGCATGTGTGCCACCCTAGGAACTACCCAAAGAACCATACAAAGTCGCCATTCGGATGAATGAGTATGTGGAGGAGTGAGGTGAGCAGCAATAACAAGATGTTTTGAAATTCAAGCATATATGCCAAAGGTACAAACTCATTAAACTTCATAATGCCTCCCAGCTCAAGGTGATACAGTCAGGATGATTCTTGGAAACTGCTAAAAAAAACCCACTAACAAGGCAGCCATGTCACCCACCACCTCCAACCCATACCCACTCAAAATAACTTTCCACAATCTATGTGAAAAGTCGCCCGCCCAACCTCCCACTATTATATTATAATATTATATTTTTTTATTTTTTTATCGGTAAATAGCTACTAGGGGCAACACCCTTTGTATTGATTTCAAAAAGGACTTACATCACTTGTTACATAGACTTGATCAACATTTTCATCATCTACCCTTTACATTCTGTTGGAAAATATTCTACATGGATACCTACTGTCTCAACCCATTACAGACACTACAAAATTGAGGGCACTACTGTTGCTATACTACCAAAATGTCCCTCATATAGAGCATGTACAGTTTTCAATTATACAGAAACCAAAAAGAGACTACACATTTCCCCAAACCTAGTCTTCATCTTCCATGGTCGCTCGCATCTTCCTTGCATCCATCGTGTCCGCTACCACCAGGCACTTGGGTCCACATGCATTGTGCATCGGGTTGTTGGTCTTCTCTTCAATGTCTCGAGAGTCCTAATCTCACCATTCGTCTCCACCGCCAAGCTCCCAGTCCGCATTGTCATTTGCGAGCATTTTACTATCTAACCCTTCATCTTGTATGTATGCACTGACCCACCCTGTCGCCGACTTGTTGGACATTCCTGCCACCCGCAGCAGGAAGGAGATGCTTTGGTCTATCTCCACCTAGCACTTCTACAATTCATCGGGGCAAAGAGTGCGCACCACCATGAATTTTGGAACCTCCATACCATTGCCAAAGGACATGTAGTAGTGTTGGGGTAGCAGAACCAGTAGGTTGCCATCAACATTATCCAATGCTTCATCAATTTCACTGAGCCATGCGTGTTGGAAAACCATCTAACATAGTTTCTTACTCCTCGCCTTTGATGGCCTCATATAAAGCAACATAGCCAAAAACATGGTCAGGATCTCCACATTGGCCCTATAATATTATATTATATTATTTAATATATATAATATTATTATATTATCTATATTATAATACATAATATTATATATTATATAATATTATTATATTATCTATATTATAATACATAATATTATATATTATATAATATTATAATATTATATATTATATAATATTATATATATTATATATTATATAATATTATAATATTATATATTATATATATATTATAATATTATATATTATATAATATTATAATATAATATATATATATTATATATAATATAATTGTTGGTATGTGGCGACCAATCATGCAAATACTATACACTCGTAACGTATCCTTATTGAGGTTCGGGGCCAGGGCAGCCTCCGAGCAAGGGTTCGGGGGTGACAACCCTCAATATCATGGGTTCGGGGGCACAGGCCCAAATTTTTTCTTCCCATTAACACGTCAAGGTTTTCTCGCTAATATGTCAAGGCTTTCCCATTAACTCATCAAATGAAAAAAATGATTTTGTAAAACCCTAATTCTAGAAGCTTCCAAAAATCTTGTTATAAGCGATGGGGATGTAAGTTGCAATGTGTGTAATTTGTGAGATTGTAATCTATTTTGCACTGGATAATAAAATCATTGGATGGTTGAGTTTATGTGGATGTAGCCCATATTGCCAGGTAAACCACATTAATTTTTTGTGTTAATCTCTCTTGTGTTATTCTTCATTATTATTGTTGGCCTCCTACAATGATTTCACAACTAAGCTTTTACGGCCATGATTCAGAGACTGGACATCTAACTTGAATAGTCATTCAATCATCATGAAGGTGCAATTAACTTGTCAACCCAGGGATGTGAACTTGAAATGGGTCAGCACTGTATGTGCACTAGGGGCTCAAGTAGTCATTGCATACTACAACTAAGAAACACAATACTGAAAGTAAATTGCTTGAAAGGAAATAAAGCAAATGTTGAACATCAATCAACAACTATACTAAGTTGAAATGTGCATAGGAATAAAGATCTGAGCAACAAACAGGAACTACTATGTCTGCTTTGGCTGCAGGAACAGTCAATGCCAGATTTCAAATTAAGTATCAAACAACAAGTAATACTAAGCTAATGCTAAACTAAGAAGACGGATTACTCACCAAGTGGGTCCCCTTGGATAAGTATCCTCTAAACTAACAAGAACTCAAATGTTCGAACTCAAAACTTTATTTTATTCACAGTAAATCATGCATACAAAGAGTAATGTATCTGTATTGCTGAAACTGAAAATGAGAGTACAATATAAAATCGTGAAACCTCCTTTTTTGAAGAAGGAGCATCAAATTATTATTTATACTACTACTAAACAAGGCAGTCAACTCCACGACTGGGAGGATGCCATTTAGGGAAAACAAGGGAAAATGGAGCGACGACGGTTACGCATGCAGGGAATCTGGTCAAACATGCAAGTCAAGCACAAATCCAACACAACAGTAACGCTCATGCATGCTCGATCATTAAGGTCCACTGCAAGGCAGTTATGTTCAGTTGCATGAAGAATCTTTGCTTCTGGTTGCCTTTGACTTGGAGTGATTTCTCAGCTGGACATTATGGTGCATGCCCAACTGGTGGCATCTTCCTTAACTTGGCATATTAAATCTGCATTTCAAGGTTAGTACACATAATAATTGCACATCAATAACCACTCTAAGAAACATTCATTAATCACATACAAAATCAATATAGATGACCCACATATTATGCCAAATATCATTAAAGCTTGTAGAGATAGGGTAATGTCAAATGTCAATGGTTTGAGAGAAACATTATGCCAATTCCAACACTTAAGCATCAAAGTCCATGACATCTATGAGCAAATAGACTATAGATTCTACCCAAAACTATACCAAAAACTAGGCTCATCAATTATTTCTAGGTTATTTAATTTGCATATAATTGTTAATGTTTGTTGCTCCAATCTGCCTAAATCCTAACAATAATAATATTATATATATAATATATAATATATAATATTATAATAATAATATTATATATAATATAATTATATATTATATATTAATATAATTATATATTATATATTTATATAGTATAATATATTATACATTAATTATATGATATAATATATAAGTCATAAATTATATACAATATAATATATGTTGTAATATATATATTAATATATATAATATAATATTAATATATTAATAGTATAATATAATATTAATATATTAATAGTATAATATAATATTAATATATTAATAGTATAATATAATATTAATATATTGATATTATATTTTATATTAATATATTAATATTATATTTTATATTAATATATTAATATTATAATATATACTTTATATTATATATTAATATATAAAAATATAGTATATATTAATACATTTTTTATATAATTTTAACAAAATGGATCCATTACGGATGGATATCCGTTTCTGAGATGGATATCCATTTATAACATATATCTATTTCACTTTGGTTCTTACCATGGCAACATATTTTTTCACTTGGCCCTAGTAAAATTCAAAGTAGAATTTCACATTTTTTGGAAAAGGAAAAACACCTTTTTTGTCATATCACCACTTTTTGGACCTCCATGCTCCTACACATACCCTATGTTTGAGTGAACATAAAATGTATCTATAGATGCTAGTTTAGCATAATATAAAAAATTGATGTCATTTCCAATGAAAATCTATTGTACTTGATGAAGCTCATAAATAAGTTTCAAATTATCAAGTTTCTTCAACATGCATTCATCCATGGTATGCATTTTCCTCCCATAATAATCACATTTAATTTTCCATATATAGAGACATTATTACAACTAAGAAAACTAAATGAATAATAAAAGAGTTGAGATGAAGCCTACCCAAAAAATGGAACTTAGATCTAAGAGCCAGTATGTCCAATTTATCAACCAAAATGTCAAAAGAATACAAACCAAATAAAAGATACATCATGTTGAATCTAGAAAAAGTGCATAGATGACTATGAAGAGCTCATTCATATATTTTCAACAATGTAAGAATCAAAAAAGTAAGAAATTTTGTGAAAAATATATGAGCTTAAAATACAAAATTTATGATCAAACTTCAACATGCAATAAAATTTACCAACAATAAAATCAAGAAAAAATATCAAAGAACCACTAGAAAGTGCTCAAAACTAGCTTTTCAATGACTATTCAGTTTTTAAACTATAATATTGTATACCCAAGTTATGTCAAAACCTCCCCCCCTTTAGGCAATATAATTAGGGGTAACTAAGCTTGGGTGATGATTGTGTTGAGAAAATGTGTCTCAACCTTGCAATTACATAAGGCATTGTTCATCCGACAATGACGGGGGTTGGCGGGGGTGGGTGGGATCCCCCCCACGAGGGGTCTAGGGGGATCATCCCTTTGGTTGGGGTCTAGGGGCAACATGCCTTGGTGGGGGCTCGAGGGAAATGCCCTCAAAAGGAAAATTTTATTTATATTTTATTATTGTAAATCTAGATCATTCATCATTATGTCTCATATCCAACAACCGATATTTTATTAGCTTGACTTTCCCTAGAATGCAACCCTATTTTATGAGTTCATTGTATTACGGTTGTGTATTGTGATGTATTCTAAGATTCTGATAGTGGTTATGTTGCCTTTGGATCTCTGAGTGGTTATACTCCTGTGAGAAGCATGCTCTGCAAGTATATTGTAATCTTTGTGATTTCTAAATAATATATTAGGCGGCTTTTAGAGTGTGGGGTTTTTCTCCTGAAAGGGTTTTCCCCACGTAAATCATTGTGTTGTGGTATGCATGATATTTGTGTTTACTTCTATTTAAGTTTATGTAACTATTAAAGATCTGTAAAAGTTTGCATTATTCTCCTCTCAAGATTAGTGTAGGAAGTTGTTTTGCTACCTTAACTTCCTTATAGATTGGATGGTGATATAATCACTAGCTAGTGGTACCACCATATGGGGTAGTGTGCAAGTGAAAAAATAGGAAATGATCACCTAATGAGATGATGATGGTAGTTTGGCTTGAGTCAAGTATCACTCAAAGTGAAGCAGTGATAGTGGATAGGTTGCATGACTCCCAAAGTGATGGAAAATTACAAAACTATTGATAGGGTACACAAAATTAAAACCATATCATCATTATTGGCTATCATTAAGCTCCAAAACAACCTTAAGGTGAGGATTATTTCTTCATCTAATATGTCTTGAGACAAAACAAACCTCCCCATTGGATCTAGGATGGTTGAGAAACAAATATTCATATAAAATTCAGCCTATTTGGGCCACTATAAAAAATGCAAGAAATTTACCCTATTTTCCCTAGTCGTATGACCATATGGCTATACTGTCCTCTATGGAAATAAATATAAAATCAAATCAAAATTTTAAAATTTAAACCTATGGATAAAAAAATCTTTATCGAAGAATTTAAAAATAATTAAAAAAAGAAATTAAAATATGGGTGGGAGGGGAGCCCAAAGACCCCCGCCCCCGTACTGCCCACTAGCGCTAATAGTACTAGCAAGGGTACAAAACAACACACTCTACCTGTAAAGGTACACCAACCTTACTTACTAAACATGGAAAAATCAAAGAGTATTCACATTACCAATTAAAGGTATTATATATATTGTTTCTTTATTCTTACGAGGAAATGAATTTTGTATCAATACCTTTAATTGGTAATGTGAAATATCAATATATATATATATATGTTAATAAGATTGCTTCCAAGCAACTACAATGTCAAAAGTAAACGTTTACATCAAGTATTATTACAACATCTATTTCAATGTTACATATGCAAGTACATATTAATAATTACATCAAGTTCACAAGTTAAATTACAATTGGCTAAGCACACCATAAAAAATAATACAAGAAATGTATACATAAATATCCATGTTGTGATAAATCCTCAGTGCTCGACCGCCATGACACTGCTTTGTCTTTTGCAAGCCGAGACCAAGAGTGGGTCCAGGCACCTTTTCCGCCCAACCATGAAGTATAAATACTTCCCCGAAATTCTTCCTAGCTCGAAGAAAGCTCCAACCCTACACGAGGAGCCTAGCAACCTGGAACAAAGAAGCAGGAAGGAACTCTCGATGCAAGCCTGATGCCTGTATGCAATCTAATCTAGAATGATATAACTCTTGCATGCAGGATGTGGCAGAGACTAATATCAATAATATCTAGGCTTTTAAAATTCCATCTATTTCAATGGCGCATATGCTTGGCCAAGCAACAAAATAACAAAAAGTGATAGTTTCAAAAAGGGAAACTATCGTCTTTGAAAATCCACACTCGGCATCTTGTCCTGGAAGTGGTTTCATAAAAGAAAATACATGTAGCATAAATTGTCTCAAGTTTATAATATTTCAAGCTTTTTCTCAAAATCATTCAGTTCTTTCTTATACATATTTAATTCCAAGTTTGTTGCATGGTATATAAGTTTCCAATATCTTCGAAAAAGAAATAACCATTAATAAATAAAATCTCAAAATTATTCCCACAACTTAATAAATCAATCTCTTGCATTCCACATAAAAATTGCATCTATGTGTATCTCTAAATTTTCATTTGCATAAGGATTCTATTTCTCAATTTTCAATTGAACTAAATCATGGAATTGTAGTTTTCCATTTGCAAGTTGAATACCTCTAATTCAGATTAAAATGTTCTTTTTAATTTAGTATACATATTTATATTTATATGTATTTATATTCAGGAAAAACTCCATTTAAAAAAAATAGAAATAACACATAATCATAACTCAGCATGTAAATTAAATATATTCATAGTCAAATTGAAATATTCTTTCACAGTTTTAAATATATTCATGTATATATATACATATATTCAGAAAAATACCATTGTAAAAATAGAGACATATTCTCATATTATAAAACAAAGACATATTCTTAGAAAATTAATAAACATCCTTTATAAATTTGAAATGTATGTAACAAATGCAAATTCATATATATTAAATTATATACTCTGTGTGTAAATGTATATATGTGTGTGTGTGTCGAATAAAAATTACAGATTTCACATAATATTACACACTATAAAAATGTATGTCAGATTGTTGACTTTAACAAAGTTTGAAAGCTTTGAAAAGGAATTTAAAGTTCAATTTTTAAACATTGAAATGAATTCAATGATAAGGAGGCAACGAAATGGGTAGAAGGGAGGGAGGGCGCAACCCCTGTGGGGAGGGCAACGCCCTCTCCACAACCAGCTTATGCGCAACTACAGGCTGCAATATTTAACATATATTTTATATACATCTTTTTTATATTATTTATATAATATACAAATAATAAAAACAACAATCTATTCCATCTTTGATTTCAAAATCTCGAGAAGAGATGAGAATATGTATATGTATATATATTGTAGAAAGATATATACATATATATATATATATATGAATATATTTTTCTATAGATTTGTATATATAAATATTTACTCAAAAATATGTAGCATGTACATGTTTCCTAGAGAAAATATAGAGTCTGATTGAGTTTTCGACAGGAAAACAAATTCTAATTGAGATTTCTACAGAAAATACAATATAGTATTTCAAAGGAATATTCTTCTAAAAGTAAATTAAATCCAAACAAAATGATTTATTCATACGCAAATCTGAAATAGAAGTTTCATGAAAATAAATAATTAAAAACCTGGAGTCCAACGCTAATATGATAAATCTGCTCTGATTCAGTTGTCCTTTCTTGTTCTATTCTTCTTTTCCCAATTTCACCCAATTCAACCGTTCTTGCTTGCTTTAAATTTTGTTTTCAAAAAGATAAATGATAAAAGATGAAAGGAAATAATAATTCAGAATGCTTGCTCTTGTTGAGAATTAAAGAGTTTTATAAACTTTTATTTACTTTTTCCAGCTTTATATTGCTTTATTTTACTTTGTTTTTCTAATTTTTTAGTCATCTTTGCTCATATTTTTCTATTTTTATTGTTTTTTATCTTATCACTTGTTTTTGAAAATCTTCCTATATTTTATTGTATTCCAAGTTTTTCAATAAATATGATTTTAAAAGAAATGAAGATTTGTTTTCTATGCAACACATTATCCTCAATTTAATAAAATAAATAGCATCTTAATCTTAAAATAAAATATTAACTAAAAATATACTAAACTAATTATTTTATTTTCTATGCATTTTAAATTTACCACTAATTAATTTAAATAACATTGCAAAGTAAAACAATATAATTAATTAATTAAATAACATCCTAAATGCAATTTATATGATTACTAAGTGTGTGTGAGCGTGAGAGAATCTGTTCCAACTTAACCCTGTCAGGTGGCTAACCTCCTCTACCTCAACCACACTCTTGGTCTTCAACAAACCTACATCTCATTTAAACTTAGGCACCCATTAATAGATTAGTGTCCAAAAATATAATCAAAGAAATACATATCATTCTCTATGTTACATCATAATAATCATCACATTTCATTTAATTGAAATAAAATATCATCCATTGCATTTCATCTTTCAAATAAAATAATCATTCACCTAATTCTTATTCAAACTTCACAACAATTATTCTACTACACACATTTATTCATGTTCCAGTTCCATATAAAGTAAAAGCAAACATCAACCAAGTCTGAGACGTGACACTACCAATGGCCTATCAACCCCCTAGTCGATAGGACCCATTACCGATGGGGTTAAAACCCTCAATCCTATGGGGAACTGCAGGCCAGCCCCCCACAAGGCCAAAAAAAATTAACCTACCAAAATTTTAAAATAGAATTTTTAAATTTTTAAATCCACCACCTAGTTAGCCACCTAGGCACCACCGAAGACCACCAACCAACCACCTATAAGCCAAATTGGAGGAATTTTTTCAAAAGGGCATAACTTTCACCCACAATGTTAGATTTTCAACTTACAATAGTCAACAGAAAGCTCTCTTTGAGCACTACATAGTTGTATAGGTTTGGTTCCATGATTTTTCTTTTTATATCATTTTTTGGGGTATGGAAATTAAATGTTCTCAATTTCATGGTTTCGAGTATAACTTTTACATACGAAATTGGATTTTTTAATTTTGAATAGGCATTGGAGAGCATGTGTAGTGTAATACATAGTGGATCAGTTATATTTTCAATTTGTGGTGTAGAGAGAGGATTGTACTTGTTTGATCACTTGTAGGTGCTTGATATTTAGGGTGTGATTGTGTGAGCATCCAAAAAAGTGAAGAGGCGAAACCTTGAGAGAGTACACGTCTTATATGATATTTATGATGGTATAGATGATTATCAGTTTGGGTTTGGTGCTTCGTAGTACAGGTTTACAGGTGTTTTCATAGTTGGACTTTATGGTGATAGGTACACAAGTTTTCTTTTGTTTTAAGGACATGGGTTGACATGTTTAGATACTTGGATTCTCATGTGGGTAATAGTTGAGTGCAGGTACAACATTGATTATGATTATGGTGTCATGGATATATAGGTACATTTGAGCATTGGCATGACATCATCATGTATGTGGTTTCTTGGTGGTGTTTTGGTTTGGTATTAGGAGGTTGTTCTTATCTCCTATATGCTTGGTTGGCTCCTTGACTGTGGTTACTTATTTATAGACATGTTTAGTGAATCATATCTATGTTTTAATTGGTGTTTGAGTCTTGTTGTCTATAGGGTTGTTTTCTTTTATATCTCAGTTTGCAGGTTACTAATATGACAATGAGCTTGCATTATTTAGTGTTTAGGATCTTCGAGTTATGCAGTTTGTGGATTAGCTACCCATTTTCTTGTAGTGGGATGATTTGAATTTTGAATATCTATATCCACGAGATTGATTTAGTGTTGATACAGACTTTGTTAGTTGGCCTTTTATGTAGTCATTTGTACATTGGTATGTTTCCTTGGGATGAGAGGATGGATGGTTAGAGTACTCGATTGGTCGATTATTGGGACTTGTAGCATGTGGTTTTATCACAATGTCATGATACCTTGGTTACATTTTCATTGGTTACACATTTCAGTGAGAGATTTTGACAATGATGGTTTGGCAGTGTAGGATTGATTCATGATGTGTTGATGGTAGTTGTATCTTCCTGGTTTGAGGATCTTGGTTCTACTTGGTATTATTGGCATTTTAGTTGTGTGTGTAGACTTGGATGATCTTCATTTAGGAGATGGTTGCCATGATGCCATGTGTAGCTCGGTATCACAGTTTAGTGGAAGTTGTTGGTAGTGACGTAGATTCATCATTGGTGATGGATGATCTTTATTGTTTGTGTATGTATTGGAGGAGCTCTTAGATTATGTTTCTACAGAAGAGTTCTTTCACATTTATAGGTTCATTTTTTGGAGATGTATGTTGATTCCTTGTTTAGAGTGTGTGTAATAACCCATTTGAAATTACTACTTAATTAATATTATTATAAATGACACATGAATATACTCCAAATTATAAAGACATAACTAGTGGCTAAAGTCAATCATAGCTACACATGTCCATTTAAAATGAGTCAAAGATTCATATATTCACTTCGAAAGTCAAATTACAATATCAGGTTTGACTTGGATCTTAAGGCCACAAAGTCATTACATTGTACACTTTACATCAAGTACAAAAATGAATTACATCAATTACATCTTAGACTATAATAGTCTTGTGAACAACAAAGGTTCTTCTTTGACGCTCGCCTCCACTAGTGGATGAGAACATGGTTGAAATGCTTTACCACCCAACTACGAAGCTTACGCTTCCTCGATATTCTTCTGACTTGAAGAATGCCTAACCCTGCATGAAAAGTTTAGCAAGAGAACAATCTACAAGGTGGAATCTTGTGTGTGCCCATACATCAACATGCGATTTCTATCTACTAGTTAGAAAAGAAAATGCAAGATCTATGCTAGAAATGGCATAGAGTGAAATCATAGAGTTCATTCGTGCATACATAATGAACTATATTGCTTGGCCAAGCATAATAAATGTGTTGCAACAACAACAAACAATAGGTTCTAGTAAAGCAAACCTATACTCTTTGAACTCCATTTTGGAACCCATCCCGGAAGGTAACTTTCTACTATATAACTCATAACAGCTATCTACCCTCTAGTAGCATCTACCCTAAGGTGCTCTAGTCAACTAAGGTATCATTGTTTTGTTCAAGTATTAAATATTACTTCTCAATTGTCTTTAAAAGAAGAAAATCATAATACTATTTTACTTTCTAAATAGAAATCAGATTTATGATTCACAAAGTAATTCAATAATCAATCATATCATTCTTATGACTATTCTCTACTTTTCATTATAAGCATTTTACTTTTAAAAATGTTTTTAAAAAAAAGAAGGTATGTCACAAGTATGTGTATGTACATAGACGAAGTCTATGTGCATACACATATATGTGCCTACTTATGTTTAAAATTTGTGCATACATTCTAAAATAATCACTAATTCAAATTACAATCTTAAAATAGTATTCCATTTGACATTTCTTTTGTCAAAAATAAAGAGTCAAAACAAGTTTATGCTAATAGTTTCACACATATTGTTATTGTATTCTCACATCTAAGATATTCTAACATGGTCGTTTAAATAAGAACATTCATTGTTTAAATAGAACAAGTAATGTTTCCTACTAAACAGTTAAGAAACAAGTTGTTCACATTTGTACATTCATTGTTTGAACATAACAACTTGTATTGTTTCCTACTAAATAGTTACAAATTAAGTTGTTCACATTTGTACATTCATTGTTTGAATAGAACAAGTACTTTTTCCTACTAAACAGTTATAAAATAAGTTGTTTCCAACTAAACAATTTATTAAGCAAGGTTGTTTTCTAGCTATAATGTTAACTTTTTAACAAAAGAGAGTTGTTTTCAAAATATTATCCATTGTTTACATCAACACAATATTGTTTCAAACTAAATAGTTACATTTAAAGACAAATAATGTTGTTTACTTTGTTTACTGATCTCAATTTGTTTACATGCTAAATGATCACTTTACAAGTAAATGTTCTCCATTTAATACAGAATGGGTTTTCCATTATGAATTGAAAATAAACAAATCAAATAGCCTAGTTTCAATCATAAGGACAAAATGTCTATTATCCAAATCTTGAACACTTTCATCACTGGAATTATGATGAGCAACTTTAATAATATAAAGAAACCAAGTTCACATGTTTTTCAATGAGTTTCTTGAGCAAATATTTCAATTAAGAATGCAAGGAAGTTTCAGGTTCAAACAATACTTTTGTTTATTCATGTTGCAACAAACAAACCAATGTTGCTCTAGATTTGACCCATTTCTATGGTCGGGTGCTTCCTTTCTTAACCTCAACATTATATTCAAAATTTCCCTTATGGGAATTCTAGCTTATCCCTTAATGCATGCAACACTATACGTCATGTAGACTCAAATTTGATTCTTATTCAAATAAATTAACCTATCAATCATGAGGATCAATCCTTACAGTGTTACAATGAAACCCAACTCATACATTCCATTGGTTCTTCAAATCAAGGGCATCCTCTTTATGCAAATATGGTTTCCAATTTCTTAATAATGAACGATTTTCCCCTTACCATTATCAGCCTAGCTGATAATGGAAGGCGATATGTTTAAATTAAAACATAGTTGATGCATATCAAAGGTAACATAGAGGATTATATCCTCTTTCATAGGTTCGGCATGCGAACCTCTACAGAATCAAACACCAAAAGGTATGCATTCGATCGGAATAAGATTTCTGATAGTCATGATATGGCTTACATTATCATGCGAACTTACATAATAGTCGCATCTTAAGGGTTCGATGCCTTGGTCTAGCACAAAAGGCTAGCCAATAAGGCTCCATTCTAAGTACTAAGAAAAAGTAGGTCGTAGGCCATGCGATTCCCCAGAGGGTGGTCACTAAGACTTTACCTTCGGCTCAAGCCGAGACACATAGACAGAGACTTTGTATTTTATTGTGCTATCAATTTTTTATCAAATGCAGTGACAAACACTAGCTAAACATGAAAAGAAAAGGTATTGAAATCGATATTATTTCAAGAAATAGAATTACCTCAATGGTCAAGCTTTTTGGACAAATCTTTCCTCAAATTTTTCTTACCACTGCGTTCTCTTCTCTGCCTTTTTGCTGCTTGTCAATTTTTTTCCAAATCAATCCCTGCTTTTCTTCCACCACTCCCATTTTAAAATGGTAACCACACTTTCTTGCATGCGGCTAGGTGCTACCATTATAGCTCTTTCCTACCATAGCCACCGACCTCTAATTTTGAACATTGTCTTTATGATTTCAACAAGCCATGTCCATCATGGGTTTGCCTTGTGATTTTTCATTGATTTCCACAGTCCAATTCATAATAAATCGGTTATCAACTTGAATTTGATAATATATATATATATATATATATATATATATATATATATATATATATATATATATATATATATATATATATATATATGTATATATATAATATATATATATATGTATATATATATGTATATATATATGTATATATATATGTATATATATATGTGTGTATATATATATGTGTATATATGTATATATGTATATGTATATGTATATGTATATGTATATGTATGTATTCGTATTTATTTTATATATATGTATATTTATATATTTATATATGCATGCATCTATAAGTTGTTTGTTTGGAATGGCTTATAAGTTCCATACACTATCATTTAAAACAAGGAACTTAAATTTTCTTTTCGAGCATCTATATGTGTGTGTGTGTATTTATACTAACAAAGGAATTTTCTTTACAATACTTGCTTTCCTTTCCTTCAAAAACATAGAGTTTGAGTAGAAAATTTAATCTACAAGCCATTCATTTTCAAACACTAAAACAATTCAAGTCGGGAAATTACGTTCTCTTATATATGCAAATTAGTTCAAATGCAAGTCATCATGTCGTTTGTAGTGTGTGCACCCAAATTCCAACTAGCTTACTGTTCGATCCGGCTAAACAATCATACTTCAACCGTGTTCTTGTCCTTCAACCTGTCACCTTGCAACTGCACACGCTTGCACTTGCAATTTGATTAGTAATGTTCAATTCTTGGTAACATATTAAATAATTTCTAAAAGCTCACAAAGTCAACACCAGTCAACTTCTTTCATTCAATTTTTGAATATTCCAAATTCCCCATTTAATATTTAATTGAATTTCTTTCATAATTCAATTTACCATACTGTGATAAATAAGCAATAAAATTGGGTTATGACAATGTGTTTGGTATTATGTGATGGCTTACTCTTGATACTAGCTTAGAGGTTTGACATGATACAGGTTCTCTTGAGATCAAGATGTTTGCATTGTTGCATGTGATATCCTAGGAGGATATGGTTAGATCATGATGTCATGTTGGGTTTTTATTCTGTAGTTGGAGCTTTGACATTGATCTTGTTGGTTCTCTTGGTATTGAGTACATTGGTCATTTTCTTGGGAGCTTCATGATAGTGTGGTGTTGCATTTGGAGCTTAGCATGGATTGATCGGTTTTAGGTGCTCATGGATACTTGGAAACTTGGGTGAGGTTGGAGTTCTCTTGTGATTACAGACATTTTCTTGAGACAGTTACTCTTTGGAGGTTTCAATAATAATACCGAGGAGCCTTCACCTGAATACGGATGTGAGTTCATGATGGACCTATAGATGATATTGTTCTTGGAGTGATTCATGATCAATTGGTTATCCTAGAGGAGCATTCCCATTCCCAAATCTTGGTCTACTTGATGGTTTATCATCTGAAAGGTACTTTCCCATTCTTGTTTTAGATGTGTTATGCTTCATGCTTTGTTTTCTCATGGGAATTATTCTTGACCTATGGTGATTGATTTTGGGAGACAAATTTGAGGATTATTTAGCATGATTTTATGTTTCTTTATCTTTCATAGATATAGATCTTGAGCTATGGTTAGTTGGTTTTGGAGGATTCATTTGGATGGATGTTTAGCATTGTTATCGCCTTGTGTATATTAGTTTATGTTATCATTCATTGATGAGGAGTTTAGGAATTTTTTATTGGGCTAATTTCCTAATTTGGGAATGGATGCTTTGATATTGATTTCCTTGGTTAGAGAGGCTTACATCCATGTTGGAATTATTATATGATTCATATGTTGTATTTGATCTTTGATATTGAGTGGATGGGTGTTGTAGAGGCTTTTCATTTGGGTTTGTAAGGATATCACACTTGTACTTTTGAGGTGTTGGTAGAAGGACATGTTATGGTTTACAAGTTTTCTCTCTTCATTCTATGGTTCCTTCCTAGAGGTTCATGTTCATATGATTTTAGAGGATGGTGTTGACATGTTGTGAGAGAGTATGCAGTTACTTGGGTTTCATGTGTGGATAATTGTGCTTGTTCTTGGTACTTCATGTTTTGGTCATTTATCTTACCTTGGTATAGTGTTGATTGGTAGATTTGATATTCCTTGATCATTTTCAGATTTGACATTACCCATGCAGTGGGAGTTTATGTATATGTATGTTCTTCATTGACAAGTTTGATACAAGGAGATTGATTGTGGTTTATGGGTTTCATATGTTGGCATGAGTTTACCAATGGTGTTGATACCTCGGAGGTATGGATGGTTGGATGTATTAGCATGTTTTGTGTATGTTATTTCTGATCATGTTGGTTTTTACCTTTCACATTAGCTTAGAGTCTTTATTCACTTGTATTTGATGCTTGTGTTCTTGGATTGGTGCATCTTCACCTTGTCATGTTCCTTTTCTTCCATAGGTGGCACATTGGAGGATGAGAGGAGTTCTTGCTTGAGATGGTGGTCACTTTGGTTTTATTGTAGGTATCTTGATGAAGCACAGTAGCGTGGTGGAGGTTCATGTGGTTTCATGTTTGGCTATGATGGTGTATTTCATTGATTGACCCTTATGCAATGTATAAAACTAGTGGGAGAATGTTAGGATTTTGTGTTGTACACCATTCCATAAATTGTTATATTATAATATAGTAATTAAATGATTATTTAGTTGTGGTGCACCTAGGAGGTGTGTTTAGCCACATTAGATAATTATTTGGGGCCACTTGTAAAGTTGTATTGTAACATTGGGTTGTTATTTTGTGCGTGGGAGACATAGGATAATAATTTAATATTTGGAGAAAGAATTAATAAAGTGAAAACTTAGTATCCAATATTAAATGAGGGGTCAATGGTTTTGTGGTACATGGTTTTATCTTACACTTGTTTGTATTTGTGACTTGTCTATGTTAATCTAAGCATTATGGTTATTATGTAAGCTTTCATGCATGCTTTTCTCTCATGGGGTTTGTAGGAAATGGATTAAATGAACTAGGCATTGATGTATTTTTTCCTAACAAAAGATGTTTTTGTTTATGGATGAGAATGTACTATCAATAAAAAGTTTGTGGCTCATGTAACAATTTTTTTTACAAAAGGAGACAAGGTTTTTAAAGATAGGAGGGTGGGTGAAGAAGCCCTCAAGACTTCTCAAAGAAGAAGAGAGAGAAAAACTAGTGAAACTTCATTTAGGATATGATAGGACTTTGCTAAAGCTAATTTGGATTGCAATCACTCAATACATCATGAGTTATGTTTCATTAAAAGGCATGTATAGGTTTATTTATGTCTGTCATTTTATGTTGCTTAATAAGTTTAGGTGTAAAATCAAATATTTATTTTTATTTTATCTCTTTGATTCATTGAAAAAATTGATTAAGTAAAATGGCTTCAAACATAGTTCTCATTCATCAAAGATTAATAATCTTGATTGTTAAATGTATGAATTATTACAAAACTAGTCTAAAATTCCTAGGTGGTACTAGTGTTTTTAAAAGGTGGATAGATGTAGGGTAGTTGAGCTTTTTGAAACCTCTTATGAAGAGTCTATGCAACCTAAGAAATGTTCTCATCAAAATTATGAGGAAGGGGGAACTTTCGAGGGATTTCAACCCCATAAATACTAGGTCTTCGATGGACCCAAATTATAAAGAATCTAAGGAATATGTTCCTCCTAATACACAAAAGAGAAAGATTATGGTAGAAATTTTGAAGCCTAAAAATAATATTGAAGGAAAATAGGAAAAAGAATACTATATGGCATGAGGACTCTAAGAGGCAAATAATTTTAAAAGGAAGAAGGGTTTGAGAAAGGTTTGGTGGATTTCCAAAATGAGGATCGAAGAGCAGCCGGGAAGGGGAAAACCTTCATACCTAAACCTTCAGTTGGGGTTTCCTTCCTTGAGATCTCGGACCCTACCCTAAATACACCTAGATATTTCTCTATTCTTTTGGCTAATGCTTCATCTAGAGAGGAGTTATTTGACATCCTAAGTACAATTAAGGAAGTTGAAACTTCCCAATTCACCGACTAAATAATTTTTTATCAAAATCAACTAACTCAAAATAAAGTTGATGTCTATTTATAAGAAAATGGGATGTCAAAATTGGATGCAAGGAGAGGATGACACTAGCATTATCCAAGGCTAGGAAGCTATCCTCAAGCTGAAAAAAAAATAGAAAGATTTATTTGACCTAAAAGTGAGAATATGGTCAACTTGGTTGATTGGGAGAATTGGAAACTATAGTACTTTATTTAACTTATCAAGTTTGAAAAGGAACTCATGACCATCAAAGATAATCTCAACCATGTAGAACAAGTCAGCAAATGTATCATTCCAAATAGCATTGCAAGTATAAAAATTCTTACAAACAAGCTAAAGGATTTACATGGGAAGCATGTTATGTACTTTACCAATGACAAAATAGCTCCAAGGAAAAAGAGTGGAAAGACAAGTCACAATACCAAAACAAGAGATAGTAAGAAGAAAACCTTTGAAGAGGAAAAAAAGATTTGATGGACTTTATCAAGCTACATGAGAATTTGTACCAACAAGAATTAGAGGCCACAAGAATTCTTGAGTAGAGGTAATTGAGATTTTTTCTTATTTTCTCCTTTTAGTGTGGGTGGTTTAGTTTGTCTTTGTTATTGGATGTTTAGTAGGGGTTTGCTTAATGTAAAGGGTTTCAAGGTCATTTCAAAACTTGTTTTATGTTCTTAATTAGAAATAAAATATTAATTATTAAAATATTTTTAATAATAATATTGTTTATCAAAATTTATTTTAATTAATGTTATTTATATAGAGATTTTTTTCTATCATTCCATTTCTTAAAGAGTTTTATATCAAATCTAGAATATTTTTGCTACTCGATATAAGAGTATAGGTATAAGCTCTAGTAGCTTCATGTATCTATTCTCCTAAATTTAGTTAGGGTACAATCTTGGCCTCATCTCTTATTTATTTTACCTTTAAGAAATTTGAACCTTCATGAATAACACTACAACCTTTTCAATTTAATAATAAAACACAATATATAATTTAAATTGTTGATCACTTCAATTTTTAATTCACCGTTTATTTAAACACTTACTCTTAAAAACAATATAAATTGTATAAACTTGAAACCTTTAACTACTAACTGCAAAGTTTCTGGATTTGATTGTGTAGTTTATTTCGCATCAATGTTTTGGATCACACTCCATGATCCGTGATCCGTCATCATTCTCCTTACTCTCTACTACATCCTAATGATGGATCACGGAGTGTGATCCGAAACGTTGACGCAAAATAAACTTACACGATCAAATCCAAAAACTTTACAGCTAATCTCTATAAATTGTGAAAATCTGTTATCACTAAACTTTAACTACATAAATAATTATTAAAAAAAGTGAACTTGAGTTACAAAGACACTCCAATAGACCAAAAGAACATGATTGGAATGAACACTTCTGTAAAATCAGTATTTATACCATGCATATATAAAAATACTACAAATATCCAAAAACATTGAACTATTTGTTCCATTAAATCTTCTCTTTACACTCGGTGATGGGCCTCCAAATGTGACTGTTAAGGATACGGCCATTTGCTTACAAAATAGCTATCAACTGTGATAAGGCAGTGTTGGTACAACTACACTGTTTCAAAACGTGTGTGTATTCATTGGCAGGGATCGTCATTAGTGCAGGAATATTGGGTAGCAGAAGTGGATACAGAATGGAATGACAGCAGAGCACAATTGGAACAGAATAAAATAAAAGAATTTTGATAGCAGCATAGAATATTAACAGATACATCATGACAAGCAGTTGGAACTACTTTAGGCAGTTCATGGTGCAAACCTACAGTCTAACAAGTCTAAGCTAATTAGGTTTGTTCTCTAGGTAGGTAGTTCTTGTTTTATTCCAAGGGGGGTTTGTTGTAATACAATTTTCCTTTATAAACTTGGAATCATATCTAATTATAAAATAAAAATTAATCAAATAGTGTCTTTTATATGAATTGTATTATTAGTTTTTAAATATACAATATCACAAAAAAAGTGGGCGAAAAAATTACATCTCATAGTCCATGCAAGGTGGGGTTGTACACAACATATTGATAGAAAAAATGAAAAACTGTTAAAGTAGCAAGAGTCGTACATTCAATAGCAAGAAACATGTCATGCTCATTTAGTTTCCACACATTATAATTATCTCAAGACTATCTAGCATAGGTTCCTAGCCTATAAGAGCATCAGTGTTGACATGTATTTATTGAAGAAATTAGTAAAGTGAAGAATTGCCCCATCCTCTTTTTTTAAGGAAACACTCATGGGAATGATGTTTAGGGGATTTATATCTATTATAATATAGAAATTCAGTAATACAGAGGTAGAAAAAAAAAAATAATCAAATAGTGTCTTTTATATGATTGTATTATTAGTTTTTAAATATACAATATCACAAAAAAAGTGAGTGAAATAATCACATCTCATAATCCATGCAAGGTGGGTTGTACACAACATATTGATAGAAAAAATGAAAAAAAAATATTAAGTAGCAAGAGCCATAGATCCAATAGCAAGAAGCATGTCACACTCTTTTAGTTTCCGCACATCAGAATTATCGACCATCTAGCATAGGTTCCTAGCCTGTAAGAGCATTAGTGTTAACATGTATTTATTGAAGCAATTGGTAAGGGAAGAATTGACCCATGCTTTTATTTTAAGGACCCAATCATGGGAATGATGTTTAGGGGATTTATATCTAGTTAGATAAGTTTACGTTTCAGCATGGGTGATGAGATTTAATTTTTATATGTGTGATTTGTTACCTTCATGATTATGTACATTTAAATCAATTATTTATTTTATCACATTATTTGAGTTTTTAAGATATTTAAGTGTGGTGTGCATCATTACTAACTTGTGTGCCTTCCATTTGAGTAATTGTAAGCTAATAGTGATTTTACTTTTAGAAGTATGATTTAATGTCCGTGTGTTGTCTTTGAGTAGATAATTAAATTTGTAGTTAAGTTCAATTTGCTGCAATTAGAAATCTCTAAGATTAGTATAGGGCTCCTCTATTTCAAATCATGATTGAGGTTTGTAATCCGTTTCTTACTCGACATCCAATTTATATATTTTCATATAGAAACTATATCTTGTATAAATACTCGTATCATGAATACATAGCATGTGTCATCTCTTCAATTGATGTAGAATAAAGTATGTGCATTTCACGTTTTGGCATTATTGTCAACACAAGTGCCAAGGGTTATAATAGCTCTTTTAAGGCTATGATAAAATTAGCACTATAAAATTCAAGATATGAACAAGGTTGATATTCCACTAGCCTTATCTTTACAATAGGATTTCACTTACATTGTACCTTATAATATTTAGTTATATTCATCATAAATGAGTTATTAAGGGAAGATACCTTCCAAACTAGCCTAATATCCAATTTTGGTTTAGCTAAGGAGACATTTTCTAGTAAGGAAGAAGTCCCAATTTAGAAGAACAAATTGAATCAAGTCCTCCATGATAGAGAAGAAGCACTCAAAGAAAAAGAAGGGCCAACACCTTCTACAAGCTAGTCTACCCTTACACTTGGTGACACTTTTTTATATTTTAAATAGTTTACAAATATTCTACTCATACAAGTAGTAACATGAGACCAATATAAGCCCTTTCAAGAACTTATTAGAGACTAATGCAAGCTCATTATGAAAAAGCACACTAGAAATCTCCTATGAAAGACCAATAGTAACAACTTAGAATTTCACATTAGATGTCCCTATGTGGATTTGAACTTGGGTCTCCATAATGAGAAACCATTACTTTAATCAATTAAGCTCAACCTCTTGGGCTCTTGGTCACATTCAATAAGAAGAAGCTATGTTAAAATGTTCCAATGGAATCCTTGAGAAATATTACAAAGATATGACCAATCAAAATGAGATTGAAGTCAATAAAAATTATTAAGAAATCACTACCATTGAATTTCTTAATATATTATCTGACAATGAAGTCTCTATGAAAAATATTCATCTATCTACAGTATCATACATCCATGGTTAGGCATAGGAAGATCTAAATACCTTTTTTGAACTTGATGTCTTATGTCTAAGAAATTATTATCAACTTGACTTGTGAGAGTTAAAGTTGTTTCAAATAAATTTGAAGGATGTTGTCGAGTGCATTGGTTAATAGTACCTAGGTGCAATAGCATTAAAATTTAAATGTATGGACATGAAAAATATATTTTGTAAGAAATATCAAGATTATTACAAGGCTAGGATAACTCATAATGGTACTTTTATATGATGAAGAGAAAAAATGAAGCACTAGAAGACTACATACACTTTTTTATTTTTATCTCTAATGATCTAGATATTGTGGATTAGACCAGGCCAATTCTATAAAGTTAATATTCTTGAGAGTATTTTTAAATAATTTAATCAAATATTTTAGTTTGATGTGAAGTCACATTTTCCAGTTAGTATATGATTATATGGAATTTATGTAGAAACTGTTCTAGGTCCATGGTAAAAAAGTGACAAGAGCCTTATGTCATTTTGTGTGTCATCACCACAAGCTACTAGTACTAATAGAGCTACTAGTATGGTCAATAAAGGATAACTTTGTAGCTTTCACATGAGTATTTAAAGATGGACATCCTAACCATGATGGCCACACAACTAGATATATTGTGTCAAAGGAGGAAAAATGAGTCATAGCCATCTTTTGCCCAAGTTAAAAGGAAAAAAATCTATATGGATAATGCCCATATCATAAGACAAATATTATTATCATGTAGTAAGATAAATAAGGTATCAATTATTGCAAAGAATCAATGAGAATTAAGAGCCTAGATACTCCCTAACTCAATTAAATATATGATATTTGTGATCATAATTCCAAGGTATGCAAAATGATTTACAAGTTTTAAATCCTTATTGGGGAAATCCAAAGGGTTAGTATTATCCTCTAGAAGGTTGAAATCCATTTTCAGGATGGACAGTGACACCACCTTAGAATCCAATATACTCTATCGATGGACTAAGCTATGGTCATAATATAAGTTAAAATTTCTTAGTAAAACATGGCAACAACCATGGAAAGGTCAATAATCTTAGAAATAAAAATAATAAAAATAAAATAGTTTCTAAGTCCTTTCACCCAAGGTCTCATCTTATCTCCCTCTTCCTCTTACAATGTTAATACTAACCTTAGGGTAGTTGAGTTTCAAACCTTGGTGTAGGATAGAATGTCAATGACCCAACATTCGAAGAAGTTTATGAAACTCCTTAAGTTTGTTGTGCCTACTAGAAGAATGAGAATCTAAAGGTCAAAAAAAATATTATTGATTTAAACCCAAAGATTGAGGATGAGGTAGATGTCCATAGTCTTGAAATCATGGATATTTTGTTTCAAAAATCACTCATACAAGAAAACAAGATGTAGACTACTTATGAGTATAAGAACGAAAATGAACAATATAATAATCCATCATTCAATAGGAAATTCTCAAATAAGAATGATAAATTTTCTAAGAATTATTTAAGCACTAGCAATAATGGTTTCAAATCAAATGACATAGGAAAGAAATATTTTTGTGAGAATCAAGTAAGGGTGATGATGAAATGGTTCCAAAAGGTAGACGTTGGAAATGAAAAGGAAACCATTATGCTAATTAATATATATAAAGGAAACCCGCATGGGTAGTGGAGTTGGCTTGGGTCGTGGGTTTGCTCTCCACTAGTTCTGGGTTCGACTCTGAGGCTCGGGCTTACTCGATGCACATGGTTTGCAGGCTATTGCATGCATCCCTAGGGGACTAGTCTCGCCTCAACTCGCCCCGTAAAGGGAATGCGATGGGCTAAGTCGCGGAGACACCCATGGGTTACCAAAAAACAAATATATATATATATAAAGGAATTCTAATTCTAATTTGGGATTTCATCAATATTAGGGTCAAAAAAGTCAACACAAGGTTTAGGCTATAGTTCACAACAATAATACAAATTTCTAAATGACTCTTGTGCAAGGATCAAGCATAATTGATTATTTTCTAGTTCAAAATATTATAGATGTGGATGCTACTAATTGTTTCAAAGATCCTCATGTGTTACAACATATTTCTAGAAAAGTATCTTTTATGGAAAACTAATTGAAAGTATACTATGAAAATTATGCAGAGTAGTGGGTTTAATTAGTGCTTGATTTCTAGTGAAATTGAGCTCCCTAATTTCAAAGTCTATTTTTCCCCTTTAGGATCCTATGATGTAATTTTTGGAATGAATTGGTTTTGGAAGCATTGATCAAAGTTTGATTCATTTGAAGGCCTTATGAATTGATTATATGGCATGGGATAACCAATGACTATCCTAGGGGAAAAGAAGAAAAATTATCTAAGAGAGATATCATCTCTACAACTACGAAAAGCATAGAAGAAATTTTGTATATTGTATACAATAAGAATAGATGATTTGGGTGGTGATAAAGAACCCACCCTTGATGGACACCTATCTTGCAAGAGTTTTGATTAAGATAAAGATGGGAAGGGCTCGTACCCATTACAAAACAACCATAAAGGCCATGCATGGGGACTCACAAGAAGTGAGACACTGAAAAATTAAAAAGATAGGTTAAAATTCCAACAAAAAAAATAAAGCATGGAGAGAGAAAGAAACTAGCAAGAAACCAAAGACAGCTACTGGTCACCTAGTAGCTAGAGGCATTTAACAACCTACCATTCATTCACCAAGAATTGCAGTTTCTCTTTGAAAGATAGTGGCTTCCTATTCTTGGTTTCACCATCATTGATCGGAGGAATGGTAGAGCTTTAAATATTTTATCCCTTCTTCTTGGAGGTAACATATTCCAAAGGATCCTCCCCCATGCACTTACCAAGGAAGTTCATGAGCTCTTGTTGGAACACCTGGATAGTGGTAGTCGTATTCTTCACAGTTTCTTTGTTGTAATCCACGATATCCTACAAACTACAGAGAGTTTTCTCCTAATTGCTTCTCATAGTGCCATCTCATCTTATATTTTTTTCCTCTCCTCATAGGTCCCAATAGCAGATTTTATCTCATCAATCTCTATCTCCATCTTGGCCCATTTCTCAAAGAACTTGGTAAGGTTGGTCAGCATGTTCTAATGCCTCACATCCTTGACTTCCCCTAGCTAGTCTTGCTTATTATTGAGCACCATAATCTCCAACTTCTAAATCTTGTCTTTAGTAGTAACAAGTTGTGAGAGAATCCATTTCAAAATGTCATTTTGAGGATTCATTGCTTCATAAATTTCATTCATTTTAAGCCACAGAGGGGCATAACTTGCACATATGACATTGTCCAACTAAGAGTCATCATGGACTTACTCTTGATGCACATTTTGGGGAGGGAATTTATGGGGGATGGAAGGGTTAGTGTTTTGAGGGAAGCTAGGGGTAGAAACATCTAGGGAGGACACTCAGAAGGGCGAGGCAACAAGGGAGTCCTCAGGGTGGGGTGCCAAGAATCATCAGAATTATCTGAGATGGAAATCTAGGGGGGTTGGAAAAGGCCACATTTTTCTATTTGACCGAGGTGGGGTCCACTAAAATAGGGGATTTTTTCTTTTAAGCTCAAGGATGGTTTGTCCCATAATTTTGGGTATTGGAAAGGGTTGGCAATTACACGGGACTCAAATATAAAGTGATAACTATCCTATGTGAACCCTCAGTAAACTTAAGTAACTAGTGTGAATAGGACCTAGGTGATCGGCTAGCTAGGTAAAACACCTCGTTCACACCAACAAGTTTATCCACTCTCTTTTCAAATTGCTAGTATAAGCTTGGACACTTTTCCATTACCTTTGCTTCCAAAATAGAGTGAATTTTTTTTCTAAGTATCCCCTTACAAATATCCTCCCACTTGGAGATTAGTGATACTTCACAAATTTATAAAGAATGTACATAAATCTCATGCCTTGTAAGCACATACCCAAAATAATTTCAAACAAGTAAATGAAATTTATTGATTAGACAATTGGTGGAGACTAAAATAAACCTCCATTTAAGAAAACCACTAATCCAACTTATTAGCACTTATCCCACCATCATAAGGTTGAATATTAATATTAGTTTTATCTTTGAAAAATATTCTAGAAGAGATCTATCCTTTCCTGAAATTAAAATTCTCAATTTTTTTCCATCATGTTGCCTATTTGGAATCCCAAGCTTCTCTATTAAGGCTTACATCATGCTCTTTAACCTATCAATATTTCCTTTAATGTTAGAAATCCTTGCAACATCTTCTTTCAACTCCTAAAATGTGCTTCTCCATCATCCTCTTCTTTTTCCATTATAGTTGTCCTTGTCTACTCCCTAGTTCCAATCTTGCACTCAAAAGGGACTAATTTTCCACTCCCACTAGATCTTGTGGAGTACATAAACTATAAATCAACAAATCATTGATAAATTCCCACAACACAAGCAACACAAACCTACTTTGATACCACTTATATATAAAGAGAAAGATATAATCTACCATCACTCACTAATTATGGATATCATTTTGTCAACCCTAGAAACACCTTTAGAAAACACTATAAAGCTACCTCTAATGGATTTTGTTGTAATTAAACATGCTCCTATCATATGAAAACATACAAGAAAAAAAAATCCCCCTAGGGAAATGTGGAGTCTTTCCACTATAAATCCCTAGGAATGTGTGCCTATTTCTATAATTGCTCACTTTATATTTGGACATTGATATCATAGTATTTTGGGAGATGATGTTATTTTTGTATTTTTATTGTGGTGTGTGTATCTTGTATTTAGTATTTATGCATATGTTTGTGTTTCATAATTTATACATGTTCAAGCTCAAGTCATATTTTAGTATTGCTATCATAATTATTGATGAAGTTCTTGTATATTTTCATCGAGGGGTAAAATTATGTACTTGGAATTACATACATGTGTCTAGGCTTATTATGATTGGAATCAATAGTGTTTCAACTCCATTACTCTTGATATTTAATAAGCTCACTGAGCTCAACATTGTGATTATTATTATCATTTATATGTGTATTTGAATCATGCTAGGATAGATTATTATCATTTAGATGTATATTTGATATTATCTCATTTGTGGATATATTTATAAACTATGCTTTGCCTATTTTTGGTAGCTATGTTCGATATTTTTCTTGAGTGTGTGGCACAAGTTTCCCTATGGTGAATATTTATAGGCAGCCAACTTGGGAAAAAGGGTTATGTCTATTTCCTATCTCTCTCAAGATTGAGCTTCAAGATGTCACCTGTGTGGCCCTATGAACCTAAATCTACATACTTGATTCTAAATTCCTTATTCATGTGAAAAATCATAAATGTGCTTTTGTGTTTTCCATAAATTTACTTAACTTGATGATTACAATTATTTAAATATTTTCCATAAATTGTTATGTGCTAAAAAAAAGATATATTGGTAAAGAATTAAAGTGTAGCTTCATGTGTTTCACAATGTATTTAATATTGTTGTGTGAAATAATAAAACTATTATTAGAAATTCATATTATTATTACATAGAATATATGTTTCCCTTGTTTCCATCATTGAATAGTTCAATTTGAGACAAATATGTATTGTTAAATATAGTACCAAAATTATTTTAATAAAATACCTTGTTACATTGCTATGGATAGCAAAAAAGGGTTTTTAGTAAAATATAAAGAAGCAAAGTGTATACCTCATACTTTTCTCCTCTAGTTTTGGAGCTCACTTTAGCCTTAGTTAAAATATATCAATTTAGCACTTGATTTAAGACATTTATATGCACGATTTTATTAAACCTATATACACCCATCCATCTATACGTTCTTATTCATATTCACTTACATGCCTAACTCAACATTCCCTTACACCTCTTGGATGTAATCACTATCACAATTCTCTCTCCTAAACATAATCACTAGTGTGAACCTATATGCTAAATTCAAATTCATATCTCATTGATTCCATGCTGACCTAATTTAAATTTGTGGCTATTATTCATCAACTTATACCCTAACTTACTTAAATAAAGGTTGAGATTGGCATATTCAAAGGCCTAGAATAAGTGGATGGATGGCCATATGAATATCAAGGACATAATGTATCATCATTAGATCATAAATCCATAAGTGATAAAGGAAATTAACAATCATAATGACTTACCGTAGATACCTAAAATTAAAACATCATTATTACAAAATTATTTTTTCTATAATTGATTGATTACAACCCTAATTATTTAATTAATTATCCCATTTTCATCCCCTTATTAATTAAATAATATTTTTATTTAATTAATAAAATCACTATTCATCCACACCTATTTTCAACCCAAATCATTAAATCACCTTCCTCTTATTGTCCACCTTAGTTAAACAAATTCAAAGTATTTATTTACCTAAGTCCCCATCCATTTCTCAAAAAATTAAATAAATATTTTATTTATTTAATTTATCTACTCTATTCACCTTTTATTAAGTGGACTAATCCCCTCAACCCCTTAATCACCCACTTGTACAACCTAATCCTATTCAACTCCCCTCAAATCCCTCACATCCTCTGATGTGTACAAAGTCATTAGCCTTTTGTATACAATACATGGGAATTTGTACATGTGAGATGGCCTTGGTACCATGTCACATGGGTCAAAGTACTTGTTCATCTCTCTTGGGTACTCCAAAGTAATATTTCCATCTCATCCCTCCAACCTTCCCAAGGAGAATCTCCACTGTTGATTCTCCCCTTAATCCCTCTCCCTCCATCTCTTCCAACCACATGAGGAAACTTTCCTTTCTCTCATCTCCCCATGGATCTCAACCAATATGAACCATTGATTTCATCTTCTAATCCTATCCATCTACCGGTTCTTCCTAATTTTTATAAATTGGAGCTCATCTAAGCCATTTTAATCATCAATCAATCTCACATGCAACCGTATGCCACTGGCATGAGCACTCACATCCAAACATCCATGAGCACAACCACCATTTCTTGGTGCAACAAGTGTTGGTTTTGGTAAAATTATTTATGTTTTATCAATGTTTGTTAACTCTTATGCTTAATTTGAGTGTTGTTTGTGTTTTTAGTAGATCAGGTTAATATTACTTTGATTTACTCTATCAAGCACAAAATTTCATTCATTTTTGTTGACCATGGTGGGACCCACATCCCTTTTATCACTAATCAATATCGGTTTTTCTTGAGTTTTATCGTGTGCAGTTCATAGTTTGGCAGCCTTGTTCTAGTTAGGCACCCTTGTACTATGTTTGGGAAGCCTTATCATTAGTGTGCTAGGAGTCCACTTTTCTTTGCCAAAATTCAATTATTTTGCATTTTCATCAAAATTATTTTATGTTTTCTAACAAAACTTGGTTTTATAAGCCTGTATGTTGTCGAAATCACCTCCAAGCACCAAAAAAAAAAACTTTTGACTGATCAAACTTCATTTTTTATGCAGAGAATCTATTCAGATGGCCCTATTCATAGTTATGCATTTCTATCACTAGTTAGGTGTCCTTGAGACCTATTGTGGCCCTACAAAAAAGGTAAAAATAACTTCAATCATTACTTTTGGTGGTTTTGTATGTGGTGAGGTGATTCTACTCTTTTCTTAGGTGATTTTGCTCCTTATAAATTTCTTGTAGGTTTGAAATCTTTGAGGGACTAACATACTAACATTTTACTTGATGTGGTGTTTACCTTGATGTTTATCTTGTAGATTACACGCTAGTCAAAGAACAAAGTGGGAAGCTACTAATGTTTATTTTGTAGCCCTGCTAGTCAAAGCTATCATTTTTCACCAATCTTAGGCACACTAAATTAAAGTATAGGTAAATGATCCTTGTATTTCATGTTTGAGGTCATTTCATTGTGTATGCTTTCTCCTCACACTATTTGGTAATCTTGGAGATCAAAAATTATGACTTGATCTAAGTCTTGTTGTGTCAATATTAAGAGGACTAGCCACGTGTATGTTCTCTCCTTGTGCCTTGAATGATCTTAGAGATAAAAAGAGTCTAGTGACTCTTTCCTTATAGAATGCCTACTTGGGGATTTCTTCACCCCAAGGAATTACCTCAACCATATTTTTGGGAAAGGTAGAGAAAGTGGGGAGAGTGAAATTTGTACCTCAAGAAGTGGCCATCATCGTGTTTGATTGAGCCCCAAGATCCTCAATCCATCATGACTTGTGAGGTGAAGATTCTATAAGATACCATCCTATCTCAAGCATTTGTAGACGAGACCTCTATTCATGGATTCCCCTTGAAGCTTGTGTATAGTAGCCTAAGACCTTTTGGTTGTTGATTAGTTTGGTGCAAGGCTTAGTATTAAGCTTGAATTTACTCACAATGTACCTCCTTGAGTAGCGATAAAAACTCTTTGGGAACTATGTAGAGGACCTCCAAAGAAAGGGAAAAGGTAAGTTGATCATGTGCAACTATATCCCTACCTACCGACTCTTTAAAGATAGCTTCCTTTTACTATCTTGAGGTATTTTATAGTGTGGGCCTACATTAAGTTAACACTCCCACTTGAATAATAATAGGCATGTGAGAATGTTCAATGTGTATTCATTGTTGAAACTCATACAACTCCCTTTAATCCAAAATATAATCCAAAATATTTACAATCCAAAACTATTTGCATGTTGATCAATCATTTTCAATGTTACCAAAGTCAAGCTTCTCAATCTATCCAATTGCATCACCTTAATCATCCACCCCCATCCAAATCTATATCAAACTAAATAACAATGATCTCCCTTCATCTAATCATTTTATCTCCATTCCAATTTAAATCCATGTTCTTCTAATCAAGCTTAGTCCAAATTCCATATAAGTTTGTTTAGGAGACCCTATTTGTGTTTGAGTGGTCTTGTCCTATGCTTGGGTAGTTTTGTCTACTCAATATCCTATCAATAATCCATCTAAGTTATTCAGGGAAACCATGTATGTGACTGGGCAACCTTGTCTAGTGTTTTGGGGGTTCTATCTAAATCCTATCAAAAATCCATCCAAGTATATTTAGGTGTCCCTATCTGTGTTTGGGAGGTTTTTTTTGCTCAATAATCCATCTAAGTTTGTTTAGACAGTCATGTTTTTGTTTGGGAAACCTTGTAACTATTCAAGCAACCTTGTCCTATGTTGGGGCAGTTATGTCCTACTCAACTAATAGTCCCAAATTTTTTGTTATTCAATGGTTCTATCTCCAAATAAGTAATTTTGTATTTTCAACAGTTTCATTCCCCATACAAAAACCAAAGACTTAAATCTTGGGTCAAAACAGTTTGTGGTATCCCAAATTGGTGGGGTCATAACTTCTAGTTCATTGGATTAAATCTAAACTTATATACACCATTGGAAATATCTCCAATAGATCTAGTTTCGATCCATTGGAAAGCATGTCTTTAGCAATCCATTCCAAGGGATCAACGATAGTCTTGAGGCCAAATTCCACTTTGAAGACCTCCAAAAATGCAATTTACTAAAACATAGAAAAAATTTGAAAAAAAAGAATTTTTTTTCTCATTATACACCATCCAACCACTCTAGGATCAATACAAAAGCAACAAATATGGCGTAATCCAACACCTAATATGAGCTTACTCCAAATCCTAACTTGAGCTTTAGTAAAGCAATCCTACAATCTTTTGATATCGAAACAAATCTTAGTATCTTTGCTTTCATATCCTTCTAATCATCTATTTACATCTCTTTCATCCATGCCCATCCAATCAAACACCAAAAATCCTTACTCTCCCCCAACAAGACCAAAACTAGTAATGAAAGGAAATCCCAATTACATTGATGATGATGAAAGTCTTGTTGATCAAGTCAAATTAAAATTAATCTCTTTGATGTCATCATCACCAATAAGCTCTCCCAAAACATCCACCACTCATCCATGTATTTTAACCAATAAATAGCTCCCACAAGCTATCCCATCACACCTCCACACATATCCATTAGTCATCCTTATGCTACCTTTAACAAGGGAACTCCATTTTATCCTGCATCCATATCTCTTATCTCTCACCCACATATCCCCCTCATCCAATATTTATACCTCCATCTTCTCCTCTAGTCATGTCTATTAGGAATAAGGTGTCTCAACCTTTAATTTCCTAGCATTGATTATTTAATTATTTAATGTTAAAATTATATTTGATTATTTTCTTATGTAATTTATTTCTTGTGCATCCAATGACGTCATTTGTGGGAGTGGCACTTTGAGTTGTCATCCAACATGTGAAGTGGCGCGGGTGATATGGTTCCTATTTTTAGGAGATAGGAATCCCACATTGCATGAGTTGACTAAAGTCTTTGATGATAGTTAACTCATTTCAAATTTTCAACTAACAGTGACATGAACTATTACAAAGGAGTCAATTTTAGAAGTTGCCAAGATAGGTGGAGTTGTGCATGCAGGTGTATTACATGTAATGTTTTAGTTTTCATGTTGCATGTGTCTTGCATGTTAAGTGGATGCCTTGCATGTGTAGTATTGCATGTGGTAGATTTTAGTTTGCATGTGCGGGATAAGAAAGGCAATTTCCATATCAATCTTCAGCCTTGCATGCATGCAGTGAAGATGATGATGACATGTGGCATTCTAGGTGTAGCATTTCAGAAGCATATATTTTATGCATTGAAAAATCCTATATATTATGCACTTATATTTTGGAGTTGTATTAGTTATTTTCATCGGTACCATTATATTTTCAAAATTACTCTAGAATTATATGTTGTGTGAGAATTCCTATAGAGCATTGCTTTGAGATCATATTATAAACTTTTTATTATTGTCGAATAATACAATTGAACTGAGTGTTTTGGACTATGGATTTTTCCCGAAAGGGTTTTACCACATTATCATTATGTTATGGCATTCTATTTTTTATCTATTTTATGTGTTTTGAATGTGCATATGATTTGAAGCTATAATTGTTTTAAGGGTTTTAAGAAATTTTTGTAACTATTTTCCTACTTAAATTGATGTAGAAAGTTGCTTACATGCACCCAATTTCCTTTCAATATCCCAACCTTCATCTTAATATAATAATATCCCCTTCATCCCTAATCAAAATTCATTATCCCACTATTCCCAAACCTACCTTCAAGTCCATAATCCCAATCCTCCAATCCATAATCCTAATCCTCAATCTAATCCTAATCCTCCAATCCATAATCCTAAGCATGCCACTTCATGTCCCTACCAAACCACCCAACCACAATCTTCATCTTATCTCATTTCCTTCTTATTCTTTCCATATAATCACAATCCTCCAATCCATAATCATAACCCCCGGCTCACCCCAATCCTCCAATCCATAACCCCAATCCTCCATCTAATCCCATTCCTCCAATCCATAATCCTAATCCTCCATTTGATCCCAATCCTCCAATCCATAATCATAGTCCTCCATCTAATCATTATCTTCCAATCCATAATCCTAATCTTCCATCCACTCCTAATCCTACATCTAATCCTAAAACATACAAATATCTCACTCCAAAATTCCTCCAAGGACTCCTAGCAAAGAAACCATCACAAAATCCACATCCTAAAGTTATGTATTCATGTCACCCCATTGCACCATCTAAAATCATCATTGATGAGGCCCCTCTCCATCCCACACCTATCATTCCTCTCCCAACCACTAACATCATCCAAACCATCAAAATAATCCAACCCATCAAAATCATCCCACTCTAATCCTAATCTTCCACTCCCAACATTATCCCACCTCAGTCCTATGAACTGTTAGGAAAAGGTGTATTGTACACCTTGTAATAATGTATTTAATTTCATTATTCTTGGGGCCACTTAATGTTGCATGTAACATTGGGACATAAGTTAAGTTGTAAAAATGTAATTATTTAATATTGGGAAAAATAATAAATAAAGTACCCAATATTAAATAAGGGGACATGGTTTTGTAATCTCATGGTTTTAGTCACATAGTTTTGTGTAATACCACATGGTGGTTTTCTGGGAGCTTGCTTCTATAAAATCAACCACAAAGGTAGATGTTTAAGGTTGGTTAATTGGGCAAGTTAACTCTAGTTAGAATTTGTGAGGGTTTGAAGCATGGCACAAGATGTGTGGTTGCATGCTTGTTCGCATGGATTGCTTGGAGAGGACTTGTTGCTTCAATGGTGTTCATGGAGACTCTGAAGATGTATTATAATCTTTATTGTTGAATAATACATGAGATATGGATGCTTTTGGAGGCTAGTTTTTTCCCGCTTGATGGTTTTCCCAGGGTATATATTGTGTCATACTTTCATGGGTATGTTGTCTATTCTCTTGCATGTGGATTCTAAATACTTAGTTGCATAGATTTCTCTTATGGGTTATGTGGAAAGTGTCTTTAAATAGCTGCAAGTTTCCAACATGAACCTCATGAATCCCCCATCCCTCCATCCACCCCATTTGAGGAGTCCATCCAACACTCCTCCACCATCACACCATATGCACAAGTTTAAAAATTCCAAGAGCTTGTTCCAAATCATTTTGATACATCCCCTTATCCAAATCAAGATCCTACCATCCCACCTAATCCCTCTTATGATCCCTTGTCATCCCCTCATACAAATTAAGATCCTAGCATCCCAACTAATCCCTCTCATGATCCCTTATCATTCCCTCATCCAAATCAAGATCCTACCATTCCATCCAATCCCCCTCGTGATCTGTTATCATTCCCTAATCCAAATAAAGATCCTAGCATCCCATTTAGTCCACTTCATGATCCCTTACATCCTCATATCCACACCCTTCCAACACCATCTCCCTATCCTCTTGATATTGTTATCTTCACCCATGGTGATTCTATTACATCATAAGAACAAATCATATGTGTCACCCATCCTCCTCCACCTAATAATTGACTTCCACCTCACTTCTAAAATAACAAACATCCTACTATAAAATGAATGCTCAAGAACATGAAATATCAAGGAAAAGGAAATAGGCCTTCATGAGCAAGTTATCTTGGAGTCCATCCATATCAAAGAGAATCCATGATCGCAAGGCCTTGGCTACAAATCTCAAGTCTCATAACCCAAAAATATTGATACAACCTTTATGAAACCTAAGAGGGATTCTCCCAAAATCACAATAGAAGCCTCCCACCATTCCTCCAAAAACAATCTATATCCCACCTCCTCCATCATACCAACCTAAAACCATTCTCGCTATCTCTCCTTCATCCTCCAAATATATTTTGGGTCTTTATGTCCCACAATCCACCATCACATATCCTCCACCTACTAAATCCATTTTGGGCCCTTATATCCCAAAATCCTATCCTCCATCCCCTCATCACAAATCCCCTATCCCTATCACCCATCATAAAACATCCCACTCCCATCATCCCCAATCAAGATAAACAAAGGCACACCTCCATGAACATTATCCAACATCCTCCCTCCATGTACCTTCTCCAAAATCCTACCTTTATCACTCCATTAATATTCCCTCTACATCAGCCATCTCCCCACACCCATACAATTGTTATTGGAAGTAAGTTGGATGCCAAAGTAAAAATGCATAAAGCCACACATCCACAAAAATTTAAATATCACCATGTACCCTCAAAAAATTATGATAAAACAAATCAAAATATGATCTAAAACTACAATACATTTGATAGGCCACAAAATCCCACCAACTAAAAGCAAAAATCATGTGGCTCCCAAAGAAAAAAGAAGCAATACATTCAAATATAAAATTTAGAATGGAATCCAAATCCACTAATCCAATAGTTAAATATCCCCATCCTCCATCCCCTAGAACCATTCTAGGTCCCTATATCCCAAAATCCACCATCATATGTAATCCTTCATCCTTAATTCCTACATTAACTTCTCATTCAATCCTTCAACACCCATCACAATGTGTGCCAATGTGTTTAACACACTAGAATACTAAGAGGGGGGTGAATTAGTATGCTTTAAAATTAAATCCCAATTAACTACTATTGAAGTTAAGTTATACCAATTAAGCATTCATCCACTTAAGCAAAACAAGAGAGAAGACAAACAACCACACAAGAACACAGGTAACACCAAATTTACGTGGAAAAACCCATCGGGGAAAAACCACAGTGAGAAATGCTACTAGGAGCTATTATCCTATCCATCCTCACAAGTAAATATTAGTTAAGGAAGCAACTACTCCTTGACTTTGTTTTAGGAGTTGAAACCCAAGGAAGTTACTCCTCCCTAATTGAAAGAAAGAACAACTGAAATATGACTGATATTATGGATTCAACCACTAATACTCATAAATTTTGCTCATTAGGTTTGTAGTGGATCTTCTCATGCACTCATACATCTTCACACACTTCTATCTTACTCTTCACATCTTTGATCTTCTATATATATCATCTGCACACTTGCGAAATACAAATTCAATCTGCCATAAACAAGAAATTATGAAAATTGTAGCATATCAACCTACATCTTCATTGGCGATATACAAAAATGATAAAACATTATTTATATTTCACCTAGATGAGTCGGCATGACTCATACAACATCTACAAATTCTTCTTGAACTCCACTTAGTCTTGAATTAGTGGTGCACATCACCAACATACCCTAGTCAACTTCAACAACAATATAACTTCACAAACTGACTTGAAAACTTTGTGCGGTATTGGAAAAAAGAAAGATCTACATGCACTTCAATATTTAGAAACTATGATACATGTGGAGTGTTCACACAAAATTATACCATCGATCCACACAATATTTTGTTGGCGCAAGTAATCAAACATAAGTTTTGTTGAAGATTAGGGATCTAGAACCAACAATAACATTGTCACTTGAAAATTAAACTTGCGGAGCACCTAACCACTTGAAACTACAATATAGCATGCAATGGACATCATTGAATATCCTCTCAAAATCGCATACCCAAAACATCATATCCGGAGGAATACAAAGCATTCCAAAAAGCCTTCATCACCACTTTGCACTGCCAAAGCATAGACTAGAACTCTGCCACTTGTAACTTTCACTATAGAAGGATTAATGACTTGAGATATTGGATGTAATACCTTCACATCTTGATTTACTTATCTTCTAAACTACAAGACTAAATCTTGCTCTGCAAAAGGATGTAGACCAAAACACTGTGTCTCTATCATAGGATATATAAAGCCTTAAACAAAACTTTTGCAACTTTATACTAAGTGTGATACACAAAACTAGCAAGATATGAATGTAGGCATACAGAAAATACAATAGGAAATGTGTACCCACCTTTGCATCATGTTTAGACAACAAACTGATCTACACAATGCAAAGAAGACTTGCACCAACTAATATCTCTGCATATTGGCTATCTCTAGAGCATATACAATCTTTAGCACACTTTTGACACCAATGAAAACCAATATTATCAAGATGCAACAATCTCCCCCTTTGTCATTGATGTTAAAACTAATTGATGTGCACAAACACTCCCCCTTAGATGCACATTTCATTCTCCCCCTTTGACATCAAGAGCAAAGGGAAACAAAAATTATTTCGTACAAGAAAAAATTATAGACTCCCCCTTAATCTATACAACTTTTACTCCCTCTAGGATGAAGTCTAGATACTTCATTAACAAAAATATCCTTGTATCTACAAAAAAAATTACTCTGCATAACACAACAACAGAAAAGAAGATATTTTACACCAAAAAATCAAACACAACTCACTTGGATGGTAGAATGTTCTTATAAATATTCTTGAGCTTAAACAAGTTGGTATCTCATTGCTTCTTAACTGTAGTCAGGGTTTGGACTTGACAATTCAGCTGCACATATGTATCTTTTGCATCTTCCAAAGAAGATGGTTCCTGATATTTCTAAACTACACCATTTGCCTCTATCAGGAGGCTAATGAGTGAGGCCATCCTTTGGCTCACTACTTCTCTTAATTTATTTACCTGACTTTTAAAACTGCTCCCTTTAATCTTGTAATAGTTGTACCTAGGAGTGCAAGCTTTCCAATTGTTTCCTTATGGCACCGTCATTGTCTTACATATCAAATTATATGTTGCAGCCACATTAGTGATCTACATTTCAATTGCATGAGTCTGATCCTTTATAATGTTTGTTGTATTTGGCCACTTCAAAAAGAAAACATATAGAACCTTTGCTTCCTCCAAGCACTTCTAAATATTTGTGACACAAGATTGCAATTTGGTAAGTGCACTCTCACACTTCCTGGAGGCATCATTCAATCTCTTTTCATTGAACTTCAATTCTACCTGCTTCTCTAGATGAGATGAGTAAATCTCGAAAGACTCCATTAATCATTTCATCTATTGTGTAGGGGGCAATGATGAATCTCTTTTAGCTTCAGGAAATTTTTCTTCTAGCACTTTCATTGCTTCTTCCAAAACATTTTCACTCTCCACCTATTGGTGTAGCGGTTCTTATCTTGCAGTGGAGCGAAGTATATCTCCAAGTTTCATTTTGTTGAAAGGAGACATACTGGACAAGTTAACTTGTTTATCAAAAGTAGTAACATGCAGCAATTGAGGAGATACCACTAGTTGTATCGTTTCCTGAGCCAAAAACTCTTTGATAGATTCCACCAAAGAGGAATGTGTTTTCTCTGAGCTTCCTTCTTTAGAATCCTTCTCCTTCTCCATCTCTTTCTCCTTACCAAAGACATCCTACTCCTCATGCAAACCAAAGACACCTTCTCCATCATGCTAACTAGACACAACTTATTCTTCCTACTGGCTAGAGACAACATGCTCATTTTTACTTTCCTAAGGAGGAATACTATTAGTTTCTTGTTCATTTAGAGACCCTTGTACACTCATTTCAACATCATTATCATGCTTTTTCAAAGGATCCTATGCAACCACATCAACATCAATTGGAATTTCTTCAATGATCTTCTTTGTAACTTCTTCAATTTCTGACTAAATCTTCTTTCTTACATCATCATCTATACTCATCAGAAGAGGAGATAAAGGACCCAGCCATGTTTATTGCTTGTTGTCTTAGTTATTCATCTACCTTGATGGCATTCTATCTTCTCTTTCTTAAAGCCTCATCTAGGCTATATGGAGATTTACCAATAATATCACTAAAAGATATGTTTTGCTTGAGCATATACTCAATGACAGCATTTTCAATAGTCTTCTTATATTTTGGAGGAACATCTAGATGTAGCTCCATTGTATCATTTAACAAACCAAAGCTAACAATTCCATTCAATATTGCACCAAAAACAAGAGGGTCATATGAGACTGGAGGAGTTTGCTCAATTTTCCCTTCATCTATCTTCTTCCCTTTCTTTTTCAATTTGGAGGTATCTTCATCTCTAGCTTCTTCCTTCTCTTCAGGCTCTTCCTCATTTGAATTATTTATCTTTTCCTTCTAGTTAGGCCTAGTATGCACAACTTTTGTGGCCGTCTTCTTTGGAGTAGACACTGATGCAACTCTTCTCTTTACACCACTAGTTTGTGTAGATCTAGAGGGCTACAGAGTAGATGCAGCAATAAAAGTGGATCTACTGGACTTCCTTGGAAACTTCTCTACAACATGTTCTTTAGGATCTGAGGGATTATTCACTAGAGTTTGACTAGAGGATGATGGCATCATTTTAGAGTACCATAGAATGTCCCACTTCTTAAAAAGTATGTCCACTCTCTTATCACTTGTTTCCTCTATCTTCTTCTGGATCATCTTATTCATGATCTCTCTATATGTACCAAATATTTCTACTTTGGGATCTCTTGGTTTTGACTGTAGAATATCCACATAACCTTGTACATATTCAGGAACAACCTCATAGGAAAACTTGGGAATCCATGAGGTATGTGGCTCTACAACTTCCATGTACCAATGATCCTTATCCACCATGAATTTCACCTCATTCTCATACTTCCAGACCAAATCAGAGGGTATCCTAGTATAAAATATTGTATGCTTGTTTATCTTGAAAACTATCTATGTTTCTTGATTTGTGCAACTACGAGATAGAACTTATTTCATATCTTGTCTTTAAAACCAAGTAATTCATTCAATAAAAATAATGTGAGGCAAATGATTAAAGATCTAAACCTAAAATTGTATCCAGTTTCCTTTGTCATCTTCAAATTCTCCATCAGTTGCTCCCTCAATAGTTCATAGAGATCAAAATTGGCTCCTTCTTTCACCATCTGATGGGCAGTATGAATTACGGTGGTGGTGGTAGAACCTTTTGTATTTGTGAAGTAAATTTTATATGCAATCCCCATAGAGGCATAGTGGACTCCGGGATCAATGATATCTTTCATAGTTAGGGTTCTTTTATCAATTTTTATGTCAATGTTCTCCATAACCATTTCATTCTTTATAGACCAACTCTGGGACTGGTTCAAAGGCACAAAGACTAGTAATTTCCCTAATAGATTATTTTTTGATCATGTAGGGCTTATCCAACCAAATGAACTCTTCATGAATAAAGCTCGAAATAATGCTTACCCATTCTTTGCAGTCACAGAAGTCTAGAAAATCTTTCCAGATGTCTAACCACTTTGCTCCCACATTTGCATACTCTAGCTTGTACACACTTCTCATTTAGGAGCTCATGTTGAACCACTTAAAAAGATGAAGTATGATCTATTTCATTCAGTGGGGCATGGATGTAAATCCTTACATCTTTAGAATATACAATATTAGCAGGAACCTTTGAAAATACACCATCTTTGTCAACCTCCATCGTGTTGAATGGGAAATTTTTGTATTTTGGTCTAGGTTTCTTCACAACATCAATCACCTACGGGGTTTCCATTGATATTCTTTCTAAAATCTTCAAACTCAACTACTAGGGTTTGGTACGAACTCACATAGATAGAAAAATTCTGTTAAATTTCTATGTGTCATCACAAGGATGAAAAGATGCTCAACACACCTCCCCATATCATTCCTTTACTCCAAAACCTTGATCAAAAGGTTCAATCTTGCTCAAGAGGTCTGCACACTAGAGGAATTGATCCAATTCATCTTCTATGATTAAATATTCAACACTTTATCCTTTTTAAGGAGCTAAAGGATTTGCAAATGATAGCTCCCCATGAGGTAATACACTATCTCAATTTGTCATAGGATCTTGTGCAGAATGCACAAGCATAGTGTCATCCTTCACATTGTCCTGACCCTACTTTTCTTTCCAAACTTCCTCATTTCCCTTCTTTTGTTGATTTAGGGTTTCTTCCTTCTTCTGGTTCTAAACTAGTGACTTCGCAAAACCACTTCTACAAATTTTTGCTTTATGTCCAACCTTATTGCACTTGTAGCACACAATATTGTGCTTGGAAACAAATTTATTCCTTCTAACCTTAGTTCTACACTCAACAACCTTATGACAATTTTTTTTGCAAGCATAGCAATATCCATGAAATGAAACAACATCGTATCTTTGAGGCACAAATGGTTTTCTACCCATGTAAGAATTTTAGAACAATTTTTAAACTTTAGACCTTTGTTAATTTTTTATTTTTCTTTTTCCAGTTCTTTCCTCAGGGAAACAATCTCTTCTTAAAGCTTTGAACATTCAAGAGTTTTATCAATGAGCTTGATATTCAAGCACTCTTCAATTCTCTTACCTTCTTCAACTTAAACTTTCAAACTTGCCAATTTTATTCTTTGGTTTTTCAAGTTGGAACTAGAGCTCTTCATTATTTTCTTTCTCAATCATCTAAAGTCATTTAGAGTAGAAATGATGTTCTCCTTCATAGATCCACTAGACAATCTTTTTATTATAAGAGTCTATATTGAGTCGGTTCATGTTTAGGAGGTCCATTGGGATCATAATCCAATGGTTTAGATAGGTTGAATAGGCTAGAAATTCAAATTTGTGGTTTCCTGCCAAAAAGGAAAATTTGAATTCCTAGGGAGTTTTGGCTTGTTGCAAGGTTGAGATTTATTTCTCAAGTCTTGCTTTTTGTTTGATAAGAATAATAAGGTCTTGAAAGTACCATGGACAACATGTAAGGTCTTTTTTACTTGTGTTGTTTCTTAGGTCTAGGTTAAAAGTTGCAAAAAGTGTATACTTTTACAAGTTGATGCATAGCTTAATATAGTGTTTTTAGGTTTTTATGAAAAACACAAATGTAACTTGATAGAAATAGCTTGTAATAGATCATTCACACAAAAAATATGAAATTTCACACTCCAAGAAATAGTTAGAGGAGCTATTTGATGAAATGTGCAGTTTCCTTCATCATTTTATGACAGATTTTAAGTAATTACAATATAAAACTCTTTATGTATGACCTTGTACAATCAATTTGTAGGTCTATGTTTGCATGGGATGATAATGGCATGTCTTTAGGTCCAAATTAAATTTGTTTGAGGTGATTTCATTGAGTTTTTCTCAAGTTATGATAAAAATAGTGCTCGTTGCTCTTTGATACCAATAATGTAGAGAAAGACAAATAGGGTTTAGTGAATTTTTATCTTTTTTGAGTTGCCACAATGGAGCTAAGGTTTGATAAGACCCTATAGATATTTTTGAACATTGATGAAGCTTGAGAAGGTGGAAAGGAAGAGTTATCCCAAATAGCAATAGGTCAATTTGAGGGTTTGAGAATAGTTGAAATCATCCTCTTCCATTCCTCATGTTTGTCCACAAAGTACAAAGGTTGTCTTTCTCTACATCATACCTACTCAAAAAAATTAATCTAATTGTTCCTACAAGGAAAAGGTCGCCCAATGGCTACTAAGTCTTTGTTTTAAGGCACATCTTGCTCAATTTTTGGGGTCCTCTATTGTTGGATTTGAGCTTCTATTTTCCAGTTGTAAACTTATCAAAATATCTTCAGGAAAGTTTGTAGGTGAGTTTTTGTGTCTTGACAAGGTTGATGATAACAACTACAATAATTCAAAATTTATCTTCAAAATCTCTTCAATCCTCTTCAAACCTGTAACTTTCACATCCATAAAGAGGGAAAATGTTGTGCCATATAGGGGTTTGGCTCGGTCAAACTCCGTGTAAGTGTTCCCACTTCCACAATGGTAATTTCAATGATAAATTGATAATGGAAAGGAACAAAATGATGAATGAAAACAATGTTGCAACTCACCATCCTTCAATGGCTTCCTTGAAGGACTTAATTCATGCATATCACTTCAATGATCTTGTATTTTGCTTGATAGATTTGCTTGAATGCTTGGATGCTTGGAGACCTACAACAATGTTAGCCTTCACAAAACATGAACATGAACACACATAGAATTTGACATGATGTTGGATCTTGAATTGTTGCAATAAACTTAGATAATGTTGATCTTGACTTGCTCTTGACAATAGTATTTTTTTTAATATATGTTCACTTAGTGCTTGTTAGATTTCAAATGATATAATAACTAGGTATTTGTAGGTGTTTATCCAATTTTCTGAAAATTAGATTCCAAAATCCGACACTTCATATTTGAATTTTGTATGTTAAGATGTCACCAACAACATATTTAAATTAGGGTCCCGACTAAGAAGGCGGACTCGGTCACCAATGGGTGACTGGGTCCTTGCCCAAATTTCTAGAAAACTTAAAGTTGGGGACAATTCAAATATTGGATGCATTTTTTTTAGATTTTGCCTTTGAAAAATGGTAAAAAATAGGCTTTGGAATGCATAATTTGGAAAATTAGGAGCTTAATTAATGTAACATGCTCATTATTCTACCCATTATTTTACCCACAAGTGAATAGTTTATGCTACTAACATTATGAGCAATAAAAAATTTCATTCCATTTGAATAACAAGATGCACATTTGAAACATAACCATTTCAAACTTTCCCATTGCATAACAAAGAATCATTTAAGTAATGATTTCACATTACATAATTTCATGATGATATTTTCCATTTACAATTTCTCAATAAGAATAGAGATACATGTTTACATTCATAGCTTCCATGAGCTCAATGATACATATATACAAACAGTATATAGTGATCTAGATGTCCCCAATGTTGGTACATATCTCCTAGATGTCCCCATCACTAGTGCATACATTCTAGGTGTCCCCAAACTACTGCTACATCCTCAAATCCCGATCACCAAATATATGAGAGAGAGCATCAATCAAGCAATTTTTTTCCATCCATAGACTTATTGCGGTCCACTACACATCTACCTATTTGGTAAGATGGCCCTACCCTTCGATGAAGAGATTGGTTTGGTAACCCCATAATCCTGGCCTTCTTGAGAATAGTGTTGTGTCCTACATATCTAGAGCTACCATACATTGGCTACAACCTACATGTATGATTTCCTATCTAGTATGCATTCATGGATCATGGTGAACTGATAGTGTAAACAATGGTTACTTACACTACTTTGGCCAAAGAATTCAACACCCAGTACTTCAAGTGGAAGTCATCTGTCTACCCACTATTTAGCTCGATTTGGTATTGACCATTCACAATCATAACACACATTCAATCAAAGATGGTGGCATAACAACTATCCTACAAAGTTATCCCATTTATCATGGATTACCCAAACCTCGGGAATAACTAAGTCTTAACAAATGATTAACTAGGTTACACCCTTTCCCATGGATTTCTCTAACCCCAGGTATAACCATGCTAACCATACATGCATACATCTCAAGTGGCCAACTTGGTTACTCCCTTTCCCATGGATTATCTAATCCCAAGAATAACCAAGCTACTCACCCATGTTCAAAAATGACATTATTATAAAAGTACTATAAGATAGCAATGCATTCCACATTTCACTTATTATGCAATATCCATATAGTCTTAACAAACTAAGTATAGTTCTAGTAGAATTATAGCCACACAAAATTCCAATGTAGTATAAATATGTATTCCCATATAAAAGTGTTTCACTAATTCAAGACTTAACTATGAATCACACAAGATTATCCCAAACTAGGAAATAAATTGAGTTCATAAAAACAAGCTTATCAAGTATTTCAAAATCAATCTATCCAAAACAAAGGCATTTATAAACAAATAACCTTTCAACATAAAATAATAGAGGAATAGAAATCAGCATGCTTTGATTTATCATTCCAACTGATAATACTGCTTCCCAAATTTAGCCTTCACAAACACAATAGCTACTCATTCTAAGCCAAAATTATTTCCAAACTCTAGCCTCTTCTCAAAGAACTCTCAACAAATGTAAACTCACAAAGACAACTCAACTTCTCACCAAAAACTCTCAAATTATTCTTGCACATAACAACTACAACATAATGAGAGATAAGAAAATCAAAATGAATAATGTTAATGTTATCAATAGATTTGCACCTTGCTAAATGCAAGATTAAGCAACCTACTGAAACATGGAAACCTCCTTTAGATGTGGGTGATCTGAGCATGATTGATCCTATTCTAAAAAACTTCTGAGGAAAGGGATAAAAAGATGACTGAAACTAAAACCTATGACTAACAGATGACTTTCAAAACCTAATAATGATTTAATGCTAATTCTAATCTCTTCCTCACAAACAACTTTCAGAAAAATACAATATCTCACAACCTCTCATGAACAATTGATACATAAATGATTTGCATGAAAACTTGACTTGAAGTACAACATGCAACCTGTATTTTGAACCTTATGCATTAATAATTACAGTCTAAGGACATAACAAGGACTCTGTAAACAGAAATCACAAGATAACATCAAACTGAAACTGCAAGTAGACACAAAAATGAGAAGTAGGAATGTTGTCTTTATTCAACTGAAGGAGAATACCATAATCTGAAACTGAGTACAAAAGGGGTTCACAAACTCAAAATTGTGTATGAGCAGGAACCCAAATCTGAAATGAGCAGGAGAGCTAAAAAGACTAAGTCTTTTCAAAGATATCACTCTCAAGAAACCCTAATCCGAGCTCACAAAGAAGCTCAAGGAAAAAAGCTTCAAACTGTCTCAAAAAATTGCATAAAAGCAAAAAAAAGCATATTGCTTTTATGATCAAACTGCCAATCCTCTAAAAATAGGCTAAATCTACTTTAAAAGCCCAAAAAACACCTTATCTCTCCAAGATAAGACTCAAATCCGACCAAGAGAAGAAGTCAACAAAAATCTGCTAAAAATAGCAAGAAATCATAAAACAATTTATAAAAGATTGCTTTTCAATTCTACTTTACAGGATTGCAGATTTTACAATTTGTCTATTTTTTGTAATTAAAAGATTATAAAATCTTTTTGCAAAAGAAATACACCTTATTACTCCATTACAATGCTTTGATTTTTTTCCTTAAAAAATCATAAAAATATCAATACAATAATTATTCTCTCATCAATATCTCCAATTGATTTCTCTAAAATCAATTAAATCATAAACCCTAAGACATGATATTATCTTTAAGTCATAAGATATTCATTATTCAAACTTTAATTGACCTTCTTTAAATCAAATATCTAAGGTATAGGCATCCTTCACTCTCCACTAAGGCAAAGGCATTATTCACCATAAAATTCTCTAAGTCCATCGCCTCCTTTCAATACAAATAACCCTAAATCCTAGGAAGGCAACTCCATCATTCCTCTAAGCTTGACTTAGGCATATAAAATTTCGGCCACCAAACATATACTTCAGATTTTAATAAATCACAATGCAAGGATAACCTAATTCGAAATTCCCATGTGCTTTTGACCAAATATTCTAGATAATGATAAGGTTGGCTCAAATTAGGGCATGAGAAAAATATGCCAAACCCTAATAATGATTCATTTTGCAAATGATCACTCTTGAAGAAAAATGAGCTCTACCTGAGAGCATGCTGCCATGATTGAGTTGAATCTGTAGCTTGTGTGTTTTGAGAACTTCACTTTCTGCTTCTGACAGTCGAACTCCTCAATGGGTAAGCTTGATTTGAAGCATCGTAGTTCTTTTGCTTCACTCTAAAGCAAGAAAAATCACTAAGGCCGCAGCCTGTCATGCTTGTTTCTGATTTTCTTTGTCTTTTTGTGCCTACTTCTTCTTGTCAACCTATAAGAGTTTGAACTAGAGCTTTATTTGAAGTTTTTATGAAAGAATCTGCTTGAGGGGTTTTGTTTTCTCTACTGAGCACAAGGTAATATGCTTCTATGACTTTTCATCTTTGTTCATTCTGGCCTTATGGTCGTGGCTGACACAGCCTCTAATGCATTTTCTTTATATTTTTGTGCTTCTCTGAAAGAGCTCGAATACTTGAGCTTGAGTTTTGAGCCTTCCTCTGGCTGACATGGTGAAATCTTTAAAATTTTGAACCTCTTGTGAATGCTCTAGTCGCGGCCTATGTGATCTCCTGCGAGCACAAAATGGTGAGTAATTGTTCTAAGTGTATACTCTCCTCTTCAAAAAGCTTAAAAACTTTCTCCTCCACTTCAGATTTAATGTAAAATTCGCATATGGGTTGCTTCTGAAAGTTGCAATTTCTGTGCTCAAAACTAAACCTTGAATGTGGGTATATGAGATTCAAAAATCTGCATATTCATTTTATATGATTTTATGGGCTCGACCCAAAATACCAGTTGTCTTTTTTACACTTCTGAAAACAAAAGAAAAATGACATGGGTATTTGTATATTTTGAAGAAAATGTATCTATTCTAATTTTTCTTGCAGAGCTCAACCACCACTACTTTGCATTAATTCATGCTATTTACTTAGCAGACCCTCTCATGGGTATCACTGCTAGTTGAAACTTCATGGTTTTTATACAAACCCTGTCATGGGTATCACTGGAAATGGTACATTTCCGTGTGTTTTAACATTCTGAAGCTCGACTCAAGAAAAAAAATCCTTTTTTCCTTCAAATTTGAACAAGACCCTTCATGGGTACTGTTGTCAGCTGTATTCTTTGCTTTTAGAAACAAGACCCCACATGGGTGTATGGGAAACAAAATCTGTATATTTTATTATGCATTCAAATTCTGGGTATGCTTGAAAGAATAAGCAGAAAATTATATTGCTATTTTCAATTAAGCTGAACTCACCATGGCATTCCGCCTTCTTAGTTCTCCCCATATGAGTATTTGAAATCTATGAAAAGAATGCATCTTTGTTGCATCATTGCTGAAAACCATCACAAGGCTATGACTATATAGAACCCTATTATGTTGTTTTGATAAAACACCCAGCTAGAAACAATGAAAAACCAATCATTCACTTGAAACCCCAATGTGGGTATATAAAAAACAAAAATATTTGTTGTGCATTCAATTTATAAGTTCGACCCATTATTTCTTTTTCACTTTATGTGAAATCCCCACCATGTAACTCATTTGTGATATAAAAATATCTGCACATTCAGTACACCTCGTTGAATCATCTCTATATTTCTATACTTGTCTCTTTTGTGAAGAAAAAGAACCACAGATTCATAAAATTCTAGAAATGTATCCTTTGCTTGTATTATAGCCATATGAGTTCATTCGTGTAATATGCAGGATTCAGCACCATAAATGTGAACCCCAATGTGGGTGCATGAAAACAAACAAGAACTATATTTTTGTGCACAATCCTAGCTCCCTTTGGCTTTCAATTTTTTAATAACCAGCATACAGATATTTAGAAAATTAGAACAATCTGTGTCATTCCATTACACAGGTGTACCAGACTACTGCTCCATGTTGTTTTCTTTGCACATAGAAATTTTTGGATTCCTTCATTCCACCATACAACAACTCTTGCTTTCTGTCTTTGGACTTATGCAGAAACTTTAACTAAACATTGTAGTTATGAGAACTGAATTTACTTGATTAATTCAGTGCATTTTGAGTGCATGATTAATACTTCTGAAACATCTTCTGGAATGAGCATTTCTCACCTTGAAACCCTTAATGTTGCATTTATATTACCAGTCAAACTGGAACTGGTTATTCATTTATTACTTGAATGCATTGTCCGTTATTTCACACTATTTGGGCTTCAACCCAACACTCTTCACGCATTTTTATGCTCCACTTAATAAACTGTTCTTTAAATCTGTTCTCTTCCGTGATGAAAATCAAAACAAATCCCTCACTAAGGCATAATGTATGCCTATTCATTGTCCTTGGCTATGAAAAGAACATTGATGAACTAAACCTTGCATGACATATATGATCATGATGAACAAATAACATAGAACGTGAACTATACAGCAATGTTTGATATAAATGTACTCAGTTGAATCAATTGAGTGAGTTAAACTCATTGTTCACCTGTAGCCTTCAGAAAGCATTAATTTTATTGTTATGAATGCATAGTTGGTTTAGTAGCTTGATAGATAACTATGCTTTACTTTTTCAGTTGTATATCATTTCTTTTGATGAATATGATGATGTAATCTTTAAATCAGCCCATTTATAATGAATAGGGCAGCATGTCGAGCTCTACCCTTGTGGGAGCCCATTTTTCTCCACATGCTTGGTCTTCAAATAATGATCATCTTCGTGACTTTACCTATACCTGCACAAGGAAACAAACAATGTTAGCATAAAAAACAAAATATGATGACCATGTTAGCATTCCTTCTTCAGCTCATTTCTACTGTACTCATTTGATTGTTTCAATGTATGATTAATAGTAGGATGCACTATTTTTGGTGACTCATATAGGTTTCTTCATAATCGGAGCCTCTAACATCCCCCTCTTTTCTCTTGCAGGTCGATGGAACTTGAGAAGACAAAGGTGCACCATTCATCATCGACCATCGGCTAAAACAAGCAATGATGATTATGTCGTTACTTATGTGATTTTTCTTTTGCATCTTCCATAGTGTAGTGTACTATTAATGGTGCATTGTGACAATCACATCCATGGCTTGTGTGGATATTTGATTTCATCTTTATGCTTTTTATTTTGAAAAGAAAATGCATTCCAATGCAATGTTGTAATATCATTCTGATTCTTGCAATCAAATGAAGCCTTGTAAATATGAATCTTTTCATGAAATAAATGAAAGCATTTAAAAATGCTTTGTTGTTTATATGCTCAATTATGTACCTCATTCAATTCTTGGAACATTGAATAGCACTCTGAAATTTAGTTCTCTCTTCTAAATACACCATTGTCACTTGATGAATAATGATAAAAATGCAAAACAACACTCAAACATAATATGCAATTTCACCTTAAGATAAAACAATGTTCAGCCAGCTCCACCAATCGAGCTGTGGCAAAAAATTGGTAACAGTTAACAAATGGTAGAGAGAACATCTCTATTTATACCAAAATATGAACATATTAATGCTACAAACTTGCTATTAAATCTGCCACCACTCTAACAGCAAACCAAAAATGCATCAGCTCAGCTCATTTGGAACGATATGTGGTTGATTTAAACTTTCAGATTGAAACACATAACACTCCTCTTATTTTCAATTTCATAGAATGGATGAGTCAACTCCTTTCTTGTGACATGACTCTTTTATTGAGTCAAGGCATAATGACACATTAAGTTGCAAGATTCTTATTTAATTTGCAAGTCGACTACCTTTGCAAACTTCAGCCATCTTTGCATTGACTAAGTCGGCATACTTATTTTTAGCTGAGCATGGTCGAAATATCAACAACTTTAATACATTAAAATATCTTTCTTCAACACTTAACAAACTTTAAAATAATATGCATGTTGCATATGGTAACATTATTACTTTATGTGTTGTTCATAAGTCTTTTGACTTATTCCTTTATGTGTTGCATACTACTTTAGCCACTATAACATATATGGCAGTGTTATATTAATGTGCTATGGTTTATTTCAAAGCACTTTTAACATATATCAAACATTATATAATACATATATTATTAAATATATATATATATATATTATCTTTTGTAATATATACATATATATATATAATTATATTCACGTGATTATTAAATGCATTACATGCCAATTAAATGTATATATAAACATATATCAAAATAATTATATATATGCATACATATATATGTATATATAACATTATTTTAATATCCACTCTTAACACATATATTCTCATTTCCATCAATCGATGTATATACATGAAGTGTTTATATATGTCACTTTTGTCCAATAGATATTCCGATGCATATGGGTTATTCGTTTATGAGCATTTGTAGATACGTCTACCTATGTATACTCATGCATGCATATACTCATATGTATGAGTTATCATAGACATGTATAAATATGCATATATACATTCTATGTATATACTTCATCAATTATTATTTAAACTAGAATACAAAAAAAAACGTATACTTATCAGCAAGAGTCAATCACATATCCCCAAACAGGAACATTCAAAGACTAAAACCACATACCAATACAAAACATACTCAAAACCTGGCATAAGGTTACTTACCATTTCCCATACTATCTTAATTCAACTAGACCAACTAGGAAGTGAGTGTGTGCATGCTCAATTAGGCTCACCGAATACCATACCAAGTTCTTCTCCTAAGTGATACTCCCCCTCTCTTCTGAAGGTTCAAATTTATTCTTGCATTCAACTTAGTGCATCACAATATTAGTTAGTTGATAATCATTTTATTCACATGCATCATATATTTTCATATTTGGAACAATATAAGATATCAAATTGAATTAAACATTCATTCTTCATATTTCCACCAAGATTAATATATAAATCACAATCATATATTAAAGAATTTTAACCCATCAAGGTAATAGTAAATAGGTAACAACACAACAAAGTGTAAAAATTGTGCAAATAAATTAGGGGGACAAAACATAATGTGAAATTATTAAGGTATAAAATTTTCTACACAATATTTAGCCCCTACTTTAGTGAGAGTATGAACTTATGCTCATACTCACACTAAAGTAGAAAAATATGCCTTAAGAGGGGTTCAAATGTACAAATGTTGAAGAAATAGGATGAATAAGGATCAAGAGGGAGTGTACAGGCCCCTAGGATCCAAGATCCTATGGAAAACCAACATAATCACAAAGGAACACACACACACACGTGTATGATATGCAGCAAAATAAGATATACAAACATAGATGTTAGAAAACATGAAGCATACACAATGAAAACACATGGCATAATGGAACATACAGATGATGATGAAATGAAGACAAACATGATGTAAACAAGATGTAAACACGAAGAAGACACATAAAGATACACAAAAAGGTACATAACAAAAAACAAGGTTAGTACTAAAGATTTGAGTTTGTAAGGCAAAGAGACCTCAATCTTAAATTTTCTCAATACCAAACATCATCTATTGAATGTACTGTCAAAATAAAATTATGCTCTTACAAGGATGTAAAATCACTTATGAACACATGGCTCCACTAGCAAGCAAGTTGTGTTATGCTAGGTGGCCATAAAATACAAAGGTTTCCACATGGCTAGGAAGCTGTATTATGCTAGGTTCCATGAAATATAATAGGTTTCACAAGGCTAGCAAGTCGTATTATTCTAAACACTCATGAAACACATGGCTCCAAGAAAGGTGCATTATGCTAGGTGGCCATGACTATGACAACGTTTAATGTCACGAGGGACAATGCAACAAGGTTTAACGTCTCAAGAGATGAATTGATAACCATGCCTCAGGGGGCATTACAAACAAAAACACTGCAAAAGGGGGTATGTCAATAGGTCAAACATTACAAGACAAAATAGATAAGGGTAATATATTTCCCCCACTTAAAATGTCAACATACTCGCTATATTGGTATTTTAAGGAGAAAGAGGGGAAGAGGGGATCCTTGAAAATAATGCATGCCTCCCGAAACTAGTTATCCTTGCCCCCCAAGCGTAGAGATAAAGACAACCGCACCAAGGACTATCATGTTGTTGCCATGAAAAATATGGTTTCACTTGATATTGTACCACCATGAATGGAAATGAGAAAAACTTATAAAGCTACAAATGCCACATAGTGATGAGCAACATGATAGTATGGAGATCATTATTGATTAGGGGAATTAGGTGCACCAACACAAGAGCACCACAATCCTTAGATGTATTTTATTACTCAAGGCCATACATTCATTGGTAGAATGACCATGCACTCGATGATGTGCACAAAATGAGTTTTTGTTGTAAAATTTCTTTCGTGCTCTTGGAGGAAGAGTAATAAGACAGGATTTGAGAAGCCTTGACAATATATTCTCTTGATCAATGGTAGGGGACATTTCTTTCTCTTGTGAAGAAAAAGTTATTTTCTTATCACAAGATGTAATACATATAGTAGATGATAAAGCATTCGATGAAGATTGAAATGAAGGTTAGAAACCTAGACCCTGCTTTGAAAAGTACAGTATATACTTCACTTCAATCCTATCATTTTGCTCCATGTTTTCATTACATCCATGTTTAAAAAGAATTTTTTATCCAAGACCATAACATGTTTCCAACTCAGATGAATCGATTTTATGCTTTTGAGAAGGATTTGCTTCTTCACAAGCACTCAAATCCTTTTTAAGTTTTTTAAAGTTAGGTATCCTCCTCTCATGAGGGATGGGAGTTGAAGATCCCCCATCACCACCATGGGTTTACTTTGTTGATGTAGAACCAAGTTAAGAAAATGAAACACAAGACTCTTTAGGTTTAGATTGTGAGATTTTGTAATCTCTCATAAAGGAGGGTGTAAAATCTAATGTACCCTAATCAACCCCAAAGAATGTGTTTGAAGATGAATCATTAGCAATTGACTCTTTGGAATTTGGTGATGATATTTTGGACTCTTATTTGAAACAAGGTGTAAAATCTAATGGCCCGCAATCATCATCTAAGAGTTTTGTTGCGGATGAAAGAAAATTAGGATTACCATGATGTTTTCAAAATAAGTTTGAAGAAGATAGATTTGGTGATTCGAAGTGGGTGTATGAGCTTTTCTAGGGTTTTCTTGTGTATATGGTCATCCCTATCCCCTCTTGCATCATATTGTGCCATTGGCATGGGATTTTTCTCTTTTATTATGTATACAACCGCATTTACTGTGGTTTTTTGTTTCAATATGCATTCAACCGGCTCCAACCTAACAGTCCTTGTTGGTGTTGGCGGTTCGACAACTCTACTCAATGGCTCCTCCTCTGAACAAATGACCCAAAAAAAAATTTCTAAAAGTGTTTCACAAGGTAAGTCTTTTGACTCCCCAGCTAATGTGGTTTTACCTTTGCCTGCTTTTGATTCTTCTTGTCAATGGCTTGAGCACCATACTATTGTTGGGTATTTTGTTGGGAGGACTCCCCCTAAAATTGTGCTTAAAGAATGGGTCCACAAGGCTTGGGTCCCTCATGGGGTCTACTTGATATGGTCCAAAATTTAACCAATGTTTTTTCCCTTTTCCACTTTGTAGAGGTCAGTCATGTTCAAGCAATCCTGAATCATGGTCCCTGGTATGTCAAGTCTTCTTTGTTGGTTTTCCATTCGTGGACCTAGGAATTCGCTATCTCAGATGACACCAAGTTGTGGGTCCTGGTCTGGATTGAGTTTCCAAGTTTTCCTTTGCCCTATGTGCCTTTTTCTGAGTCATATTGCATCCTCTCTAGGGAAGGTCATTTGTATTGAGCTAGATAGGTTTTTCCAGGCCCAACCCCAGAAACGGGTCTGTGTTGAAGTGGACCTTTCACAAGATTTGAAGGACTCCATTGACATTCAAATTGGATCTCTTCGGCATACCCAGAAGGTCACTTATTTTAATATATCGAACACATGTTATAAATTCCAGTCTGCAAACCACAAGATAAAGGACTACCCTTTGGCAGTAACTCATACTCCTCTGCCACGAGAGTCTGAAAAGCCTCATCAAGTGGATAATTTTGTTGTCAAACTTGAGAAATGGACCACGGTTAAGCCAGCTAAAGATGTTTCAAACCCTTCAGTGAAGGGGAAAGAGGCCCTGGTTGGGGCTAATAATATTTCGGCATGGCCCAGGCCAAAGGCTACGCCTCAACCTACTGTCGTTATGATAGCACAACTAAATGCTTCTCCTCCCGTGACGGGAGCTCAATGGTGGTCTCATAGTCCTTCTCTACCATTAGAAGAAGGAGAATATGTGCAGGAGAAACAAATATTTTCTTCTCTGAATATTCAAATTGGGTGAGTTCTGCCAAAAATTTTGTAGAATCATTTCTCTACTCTGAATGAGGAGTTGGACTCTGACGATATGGAGGAGTTTCACTCATGAATTTCCTCTCATGGAATGTTTGAGGTCTAACAGACCTCTCTAGAAATTTTTATGTTAGGGATACTTTGCAAAAGTATACTGGTATTGAAGTGCTTTGTCTCCAAGAAGTTAAAATCACTGGTTTTTTACTTGCATCGACTTGTCGTTCTTTTTGGCCAGCCAATCAAATGTTTTCTATTGATCATGAAGATGGATGTGGTGGAGTTGTTACCATTTTTTAGCCATAGTGGCATGCTTGTGTGGTTGACCACGGGTCTGACCTCACATATTGGCTCGTCTGGTTCCTCCTTAACATTGATAATCACTTCTTTGGGATTATTAATGTTTATGCTTCTAATGATGTGGAACGCTCTTTGCTTTGGCATTGGATTGTTGATTCATTTCTAGTTCCTACTTGGCTATTGTGTGGGGATTTCAATATGGTTGAGATGGCATTTAATAAAGATGGAACTCTACCATTCAGATGGGAAGTTGGTGAATAGGAGGCATGGTTTTACACACATAATAAATTGGGGCTCTTTGATCCCAATATTGGTCACTGTCATTCTCATTCCCTATGGCACACTTGGTGTAATTACTGGGCTAGATCTGATAGAATATTTAAGCGCCTTGATCATGCCATGATCTCGGCTCAATCTTTCTTCTCTTTTGATAGCGCTTCACTCCCATTTAATTCATTAGTTGATGTGACATTTTCAGATCATTTCCCCATTTCTTTTCGCATTGAATGGGAGACAAGACGGCCTCAAGTCTGCAAGACGTAGTTTTTTTTAACACATCTCTTCTTTGTCATCAGCCCACGTTGGCCCACATTCGTAGGGTCTAGAATTTGGAGTGTAGGCCACCTCATAATATAGGTTGGATTAATTGGTGGAATGATGTTATCACTTGCACAACAATATTTCTCTACATTTATGGGTGCCAGTTGGCCATTTTTCACCGACAGTCTTATGAGGCTACCACAGCTGACATGTGATCAACTACTGAGGCTCTGGTGGCTAGCCCTTTCTCACCATCATTACAAGTCAAGGTGGTGGAATTACGGCACAAAACACAAGTTGTAGACAATTATGCTACTAGAGGTGTGCAAATCAAAGCCAGATTACACTAGTTAAAAATTGGTGATCGTGCCTCCAAGGAGTTTTTTTAGCCCTACATGCCAGGAACTCTTCTCTTGGCATAAAAAAATTAAAGAAGGAACCCAGGTACTCTCTAAGCTACCTGACATTCTCCAAGCCTTTTTTAGGCATTATGAACAAGTTTTCACTGCTCAGGAGTACACATTAGAGTGACAACAAGCCCTTCAAGATTGTCTTGTTGTTGTGCCAAATAGGCTTTCTTTAATCCAGAAAGCTTTTTGCGAGAAATTGCTCATTGTTGAAGACTTGAAGGAAGTTGTTCATACCATGGTGGATGACAAGGGCCCGAGTGTTGATGGCTTCTCGTGTGAATTTTACAAGGCCCTTTGGGATTATGTTGGGCAAGATTTACATAAAGTCTATCTCGAGGATTTTCATTCCAAAACTCTGGGTAACATTATTAATAAAGGAAATATTAAATTCATACCTAAGCCTATAGATCCCAAGGATATCTACAACTTGAGGCCTATAATTCTCCTCAATGTTTCTTACAAAATCATACCAAAAGCCTTGGCTCTGAAGATCCACCATCTTCTGCCCTAGATTGTGCGCTCACAGAAAACTAGCTTTATTAAATCCATATTTATTCTGGATAACATTATTGTTGTGTGGGAAGGTGTGGAGTGGTCCAAGCGTTCAAACAAGAAATCCATTTTTCTCAAAATTGATTTTGCTAAAGCCTATGACCGCATTGAGTGGCATTTCATTATTGCCATGTTAAAAGCCTTGGGGTTTGGTCCTAACTTCATTCAGGCTGTCCAAATGCTTTTCTCAAATGCCTATGCTTGTATCACCATCAATGGCTGCCAATATTTTACCTTTGGTTTATTTCACTCCATCTGAAAAGGATGCCCGCTTGCTCCTTCTCTTTATGTGCTTGTTGCAGAAGGATTTGGCTACCTGTTGGCCAATGCGGTTTCTCAACAACGTGTTAGAGGCATAGCCTTACCTATCTCCTAGACTCAATTTGTTAATGGCCATTTTGTTATGACTCATTCTTCACCCTTCTAGAGGATGAGAATAATATCAAGGTGCTCTTGAATTTCTTAACATGTTTTTTTCTTGCTTCTAGTTCCACCATTCAATGGCATAAAACTCTGTGATATAGGCAGTCTATTTTTCCCACTCCTCACTGGTTTCGGTAGTACGGTTGGAAATGGATTGGGCCATGGGAAATATTTCAGTTTCTGGACATTCCCTTCACCTTCAAGGCTTCTCCAACTGAGTTGTGGCAAGTTTTTATCTCCGGGATTGAGCAAAAACTAGCCTACTCGATCGCCAAGCTTCTTTCTCTGGTAGGAAAATTCAAAGTGTGCTCTAAGATCTTGGCAGTCACTCATGTTTATTACTCCTCTTGTTGGGCTCCTTCAAAAGCTGCCTATTCCAAGCTTGAAAAGCTACTTTGAGACTTTCTTTGGGCCTTTGCAGAGTCCCATAAAGGGTTTCACCATGTTTCCTAGGAGTCATATTGCCTTCCCAGACACTCTAGAGGGCTTGGTCTACTCTCCACTCAATGACAAGGGACTGCCTTGTGTGTGAAATGGATAATTAGAGCCCTTACTAGAGATGAAGCTTGGAAAATTCTCCTCAGGCATTGCATCCAATCCAACTTTCCTATTTATAGACCTGCCTGGAAGGGGATTGGCTTTCAGACCCTTTTGGTTATGAAAGAACTAGTCCAAATTGTGGGAACTTTCATGGCCAAGAGCATTTGGAGGGCCTAGGAAGCGGTTAAGCCTTGGCTCCATTGGGTCGGCTTTGGTTTCTGTGATGGGATTTTGCTCAATCAGTAGAATGTTTGGTGGTCATCCCTCTTTTCCAATAATGGTCAGTCATTGGCCAAATCACCTTGGGTTAAGGTGCTAAGGTTCCACAAGAAAGGAATTCAAACTTTGCAATATGTGTTTCACAGGCCCACAATGTGCATTATGTTGTGGGAAGATTTTTGTGCTTTCTACAGTCTTCAAAACCAGGACCGTGATACTTATGATGGTTTGGTGAATGCTATTCCTACATATATGCTTCATAAGGTGGGAATTCATGAGTCCAAGCCCTAGTGGAAGGACTGGAAGTGGTACCCAGACACCCCTTTCAAGAATTACAAGCCTAATATTGGTTATATGTGGCTTTTGCCACACTTTCCTATGATTGAAAGTCTGAACCAGAGGTGGCTTCTTCAATCCTCCACTCATGTCTGACGAAAAAGATTCTCTGCCACTTGGTTTCTAAGTGTTGAGCCGAAACTCGCCCACTTTGCTTGGTGTATTCTTTTCCAAGGCTTACCTGTGGGGTCTCGGCTTGTTCATTTGGGGGTCCAAGACCCTTGATTCCCTTTTTGTGGGCAAGATGAGTCTTTTAAGCATCTCTTCTAGTTTTGTACCAAAGCTTAGTAGTTTGGAATTGGATTCATGAATTATTTTGACCTTTCAGACTGGAGCCCTTCTCCTCGCATATGGTTCTACTGGGAGATTTTTCTAGGCTTCTTGCTAAATATACCTAGCTTTGGCACACTTTTAGGGTGAAAATTCTCTTCAATATCTATAAAGATAGAAATGCTTGCATATTTGCTCACTACCAAATGGATAAAAAAGTTTCTTTTTATTCTAAACCTATTATTTGTTCTAACATTCTTTTGCAAATTCAAGTCCAAGCAAATAAAGTTGCACTTAAGGTGGCTCACCTTCAAGTGCTTCTGGATCATTGGAGCAATGCCCCGTATACTCTAGCTCAGATGCTTGCTTCTCCCATTTCCTCTCACAGTTGATCGCCCTCTTGGGGCCGGCAGCGGAGTGGCTTTGCTCACCCTCACTCTTAGCCTCCTCTTCAGCGTGGTTCCCACCCTCCTAGGCAGTCTTGATCTCGATCTCAGTCTCCTCCTCCACGAGCTGGGCAAGGGTGGCCTTTTGGAGGAGCAGCAGTGGTAGTTTTGGGTGGCCCTCTGATAATACTCCTAGTAACAGCTCTGGTTGGCCAAACTCTGGCAAATGTTTTCCACGTCTAGCGCTTGCAATCTTGCCTTGGCATGAGGAAACAAAAGATAAAGATAAAGAAGCTAATGATGGCTGGGGTCCTCCTCCTTATGTCACTCCAAACCCCGCTGATGTATGGGGGAAGAAAATGGATGATAGAGACCCTCTTGGCTTTGCTAGTACTGCTTTGGCCACTTAATGGCCTTTTTTATGTTTATAATCATGTACTTCTGGGCTAGGCCCATGTGACTCTTGGGGTGTGCCTTCTTACCACCCACCTTTTTTTGTGAGCATATTTTTTTATCTTTATTAATATAGATAATTTCCTATTCATTAAAAAAGATAGGATTACCATCAACTTGTATAGGTTCTACCTTTGAAGTTGGAATCAAAGTATTAAGAGAGTTGGAAGCGTTATGATCATGTTGAACTTGTGAATTATAACTTTGTTTATTTGCTTCAACCGTGTATATCTTGTTATTGTATTTACAATTCATCACACACTCAAGAGTAGATGAGACTCCCTTCAGAGCATGAATCCACGGTCTACCTAGGAGAAGGTTGTATGAAAGAGGTCTTGACATGATATGGACAAAAGTAGGAAAACCCATGGTTCCAACCTCAATGGGTAATGTGGTCATTCCTAATGGTTGCTTATTAATATTATCAAAGCCACATATATTAACATCATTGGGTTGTATAAGCTTCTTGTCCATGCTAATTTTATCTATGAAGTCAATGCTACAAACATTAAGACCCACTCCAGTGTCTATGAAAGTATGCCTAACTACAGTTTCATTAATGATCACTTTTATCATTAATGCCTCATATTTATTTTGGATCTCAAGTGGGGGTAATTGATGTTGAGGGAATGTAATATGAATTTGTCACTTGCATACAATCAAATGAGGCAACTATATCATTTGGTCTAACAAAATATTGGACATACATATTTTGTAAAATCTCTTGAAGCATCCTATTGTATGTAGGTGATGTTTGAATCAAATCCCAAAGGGAGATGTTTGTTGGAGTATGATGAAGTTGCTCAACAAGATCGTATTCTTTACCACTACGCTGAGGAATGTTATATGTGTGAGCAATAGTTTGATAACTTGGTTGTTGTGATACATGCCTACTAGTGAGTTTCCTTGCAAAGTTCAAGATGGAATTTGGAGGTTTAGGAGGTCTTATAATAAGAGGTAGTTTAGGAGGTTCGCTAACTAAAGGAGATCTAATTTTTACTTGTGCTTTCATAACCTCAATTGAGTTATCTACTTGTTGATGACCTTCTATTGAGGGGGGATTTAATGTCAACTTAGAATTTTTTATATATTCCATCCATATTACTATTTATTGAAAGAAATGTATCAATAATTTCATCCTCCTATGCCTCAATATCTTCCCATGTATGAGAAGTATTGGGAGAGAAACAAATAATATTTTCATAACACTCAATGATTGGATCCTCTAACACCATTGTACCTTCCTCACAAGTGAGCGAGGTATCGGGAGAAGAACAACTATGATTGTCATGATTGTCCATGATTGCATCCTCTTGCACAAAAGTGTTCTCATGAGTAGGGAAGATGTTGGGAGGTGAATGAAGATTAGGAAAAGTGATATTAATAAATGTGTCAATGATTTCATTTTCTTGCGTTAATATACTCTCAAAATCAAGAGAGATATTGGGAGAATGACTAACATGATTGGCATGAGTATTAATGATTACATTTGTTGGAATATTAGAAGCCTTAGTGGATGATCTAGGTGAGATGAAGTCCCCAAGGGCATCATCTAACATGTCAAATTCATCACAACTAAATGACTTGGTAAATATAGAATGTACTTGTGGAATGAGATCTAACATGATTAGATTACTAATCTATCCCAATTATGCAATGCTTCAGAAAATGTACACAATTGTCCTAAAAATATGATAATATTCAATACTGAAATGCAATAATTTCTCATGAATTGCAAAAAAAGAAGCTAAATTACAATTTTCTTTAACATGCAATAATATTTTTTCCAAAATTTCAAATCAGAAAATTGCAAGCAAAATCAGACAAATAATACAGAAACAGAGACCTGGGAAAAAGTTTCCTAAGCCACCTGGAGCAATAAAGGGATGCCCAAGGGCATCTGAGTCCCTGCTAGGGGTTCAAAAAACTGAAAAACTAAATTTTTACGTTGCTGTTTAATGTTGTTGTCTCTGGTTACAAACAGGTTGAATAGTTGATATTTTTCCAAATTTTGCTCAATTTAAGATAATGCACCTCAAAATGCAAGTGTGCAACAAAGGTGAAATTTTTTTGACAAGTTTTGAATATAAATTTTAGATCTAAAATAAAATAATTGACTAATTCTAAGATGCCACAACTTGGAAATGATTATTTTGATGCAATTTTGAAACACAACTATGTAATTTTTCTCTTATTCTTTTACCTCAAATGAAAGATGCAAATTAAATGAAATAAATAATTTCAGATTTTAACCACTTAATGAATGAAATTTGAATGTAGATCTGATCTAAATATGACTAAAATAAACCCTAATTCAACCTATCATGTAATATATGATGCAAATATTTTGAATTTTTATGATCTTTTATGATACAAAAATGAAACCCTAAATGAACAATGCAAGACAATGCAATGCACAACCTAGATCTAGGGTTTGAAAGTTTTCCAATTTTAGAAGGTATATGATGTAAGAATGTCAGGTTCACCAAAATGTAATATAGAAAAAGGGATCCTATGCCCTAAAAGAAAATAACCTAGGATGCAAAGGGCCTTTTTCCAAGTTACATTAAGATGTAGATCAACAAGTTGAATAGATTGACTTTCAACCATGAAGGTGAGCCAATTAGACCTGGGTCTGCATCCATTTGAGTCTTAGAAATGAATTGGAAATGATTTGGAATGATTTACCTAGTTAAACTATATGACATAATATGATAAATAAAATTTCCCAAAAGTAAACAAACTAAAACAGTAATTTGCAAGTAGATCTAGAGAATATTGATTGATGTGTATCTTCTCAAAAAAGATTGTCTAATTGTGCCTACAAGGATAGGGTTTCCCAATGGCTCCTAAGTCTTTGTTAAGGTGTATTTATCAACTTTTGGGTTCCTTTGGTGCTGAATCCAAGCTTTTTTTTTCCAATTGTAAACTTGTTGGAATGTTGTCAGTAAATTCTATAGGTGAGCTTTTATGTCAAGTGACAAGGTTGATGACAAAAAATGTAATAATGCAAAATGGACCTTCAAACTCCCTTCAATCCTCTTCAAACCTGTAACTTGCACAATCACAAAGGGGAAAATGTTGTGCCATATAGGGGTTTTCCTCAGTCAAACCCTGTGTAAGTGTCAATTATAAACTGATAATGGAAAGGAAGGAAATGTTGAAGGAACACAATGCTTCAACTCACCACCCTTCAATGGCTTCCTTGAAGGACTAAAGCCATGAACATCACTTCAAGGATCTTGAATTTTTCTTGATAGATTTGCTTGAATACTTGAAGGCTTGGATGCTTGGAGACCTACAACAATGTTAGCCTTCACAAAACATGAACATGAACAAACATAGAAATTGACATGATGTTGGATATTGAATTGCTACAATAAACTCTAATAATATTGCTCTTGACTTGTTCTTGACAATAGTATTTCCTCAATATATGTTCACTTACTGCTTGTTATATTTCAAATGATTAAATAACTAGGTATTTATAGATGTTTATCCAAATTCTCAAAAATTAGATTCCAAAAGCCAACACTTCATATTTGAATTTTAGATGTTAAAATGTTGTCAACAACATATTTAAATTTGGGTCTCAACTATGAAGGGGAACTCAGTCGCCCATGCACAACTAGGTCCTAGCCCAAATTTCTAGAACACTCAAAGTCGAGGATGATTTAATGATTGGAAGCATTTGTTTAATATTTTTACTTCTTTGAAAAACGGTAAAAACTAGGCTTTGGAATGCATAATTTGGAAAATTAGGAGCTTAATTAAGTCCAATAAATTAGGGGGACAAAACATAATGTGAAATTGTTAAGGTATACAATTTTCTACACTACAAAAGTATGACCTCTTTTTCCTAAGAGTACTTCTTGGATACTACTTTATTCGCCATGTGTTCCAAAGAGGATCTACCTCAATTGTTAGGCTTATATCAAGGAACCTTGCTCTAATACTAATTGTTGAACACACCAAAATACTGAGAGGGGGGTGAATCAGTATGCTTTAAAATTCAATCCTGATTAACTACTATTGAAGTCAAGTTATACCAATTAAGCATTCATCCACTTAACTAAAACAAGAGAGAAGATAGGAAACCACACAAGAACACAAATAACACCAAATTTACTTGGAAACCCCCATAGGGGAAAAACCATGGTGAGAAATGTTGCTAGGAGCCATTATCCTAATCCAACCTCACAAGTAAATAATAGTATACAATTTGATTTTGGGCTACAAACCAAGGAAGCAAATTCTCCCTAACTTTATCTTAGGAGTTGAAACCCAAGGAAGCTACTACTCACTAATTGAAAGAAAGAACAACTGAAATATGTAATATTATGGCTTCAACCACTGATAGTCATCAATTTTACTCATTATTTTTGTAGTGGATCTTTTCATGCTCTACTCATGAACTCATACATCTTCACACACTTATATCTTACTCTTCACATCTTTGATCTTCTATATATATCATTTGTATGCTTGCAAAATTCAAATTCAGTTAGCCATAAACAAGAAATTATGAAACTTATAACATGTCGACTACATCTTCATTGGCAGTATACAAAAATGATAAAACATCATTTAAATTTTACCTAGATGAGTTGGCATGAATCATAAAAAATCTATAAACACTTTTTGAACTCTACTCAAACTTGAATTAGTGGCACACATCGCCAACATACCCTAGTTAGCCTCAACAACAACATAACTTCACAAATTAACTTGAAAACTTTATGTGTTACTGGAATAAGAAAGATATGCATGTGCTTCAATCTTTAGATACTATGAGACATGTGGAGTTTCCACACAAACTCATGCCTCTTATCTACATAATCTTTTGCTAGCGCAAGTAATCAAACATAAGTTTTGTTGAAGATTAGGCATCTAAAACCAACTGTAACACTCTGTCACTTGAAAATTAAACTTGTGGAGCACCAAACCACTTGAAATTGCAATATGACTTGCAATGGATATCACCGAATATGTCCTAAAAAACTGCATGGCCAAAACATCACATTCGAAGGAATGCAAATCATTCTAACAAGCCTTCATCACCACTTTGCACTGCTAGAGCACAAACCAAAACTCTATAACTTGTAACTTTCACTGTAAAAGGATTGAATGACTTTAAATCTTGGATATAACACCTTCACATATCTATTTACTTATCTTTTGAACTAAAATACTATATCTTGCTCTACAGAAGGATGCAAACCAAGAAACTGTCTCTGCCTTAGGATATACACTATGAAAGCCTTAGACAAAACTTATACAACTTTATACTAAGTGTGGTACACCAAAATGTCAAGATATCAATTCAAGCATACAAAAATCACATTAGAACATGTGTACCCACCAAGCCACATCATTTTTAGACAACAAACTAATCCACACACTCCAATGTAGACTTGCACCAACTAATATCTCTGCATATTGGCTATCTTCAAAGCATATAAAATCTTCAACAAACTTTTGACATCAATGACAACCAATCTTATCAAGATGCAACACAATGTTGGTCCTAACAATATTCCCCCATCACACTCCCTTCCCATCCTTCTATGCATACACTTTCCAACACCCCATCCCTTATCCCACATATACTCTCTATCAAACCCCTTTAATCCATGCATTTTCATAATCCACATAATCCACCCATCCTAATAAGGTTGTACCAACATCCAACAATCACTTCCAAATGAGCTCCTATCACCTCGATATGGAACTAGATGCTTGAGTCCTTCCTCTAATTCCCTCTTACCCATCTACTATCTTCCCACTCCATGTATCCACATCCTTATCTTCATTCCTCTCCATCCATACTATTATAAAAAAGTAAAAAAAGAAAACAAGCAAAAAATCTCCAAAAAAGTAGTAAAGAGAAAAAATCCATCCAATGGTGAAAACCTAGAAAATAAGCACCTTAGGAAAATACCAAGATGAAAACTTAGAAAATATACATTATGTGTAAATCCCCACTATCCATTTACTCCTTAAACTTGGGGGAAAGTTTCTTATAGCTACCTATCCATCTCCTCCATCTCACCTACTTATCTTACCCATCATAACCTATCCATTCCAATCCTCCATCCTCATTCCAATCTTGATAAAGACAAGGGAAAACATACATACATGCTTTGGACACCTCTTGGAATATATTCCCCCTTTACACCTTTTATCCCTCCATCATCCTATCCTTCCATTCTTCCTCTTCTCCAATCCATCCATCTTATCCACCCATATTTCTAATCCTTCCACACACTTTCATACCCCTTATCATTCTATCATCCTATCATGAGCATCATAGTGCCTCATAATACATGATATATCAAGAGTGGGGAATCTTAAACCTTTTTAATATAGTCCTTGGAGATCACATTTGAATCCTCCATCCATCTAATAATTCCTCTCATCACCTATCCATAATCACTATCTTCTCATAATTATTATATATCCAAAACTTTCATCCCCTTATCCCATAATCCTTCCATATCCCTATCCTCTATCCATTCATCCCTCCTATCACCTCACTCCCTCATCCCATAATCCTTCCATCTCCCAATCCTTCTCTTCCCATCCTCCATCCTATATTTATCCTTCCATCTCCCAACCCTTATCTTCCTAGATCCCCTCATTCCATAATCCTTCCATCTCTCAACCCTTATCTCCCTATACTCCATCCATCAATCCTTCCTACCACTTCAAACTCATGTTCCATCACCCCTTGTCATTGGTATCTAGTTATAGGCTACACAGTTCGTGAAATACAATGTAATCCATCATATCCTCACTCCCATGTAATACAGATACTCCTAGCAAACCAAAATCACAAATAAATCATAATCCATGCATTCTAGTTATCCAATCTAGTGCAAATCATCAAACACATCCTTGTTATTGTTCCTAGCATTGTTGTAAGCCTCAATCTAAATCAAATCATTATCATCAGGATGTATCCTTCCCAATCCTTGTGTTGTTTTAGGATATATCATTCCCACATCAACAACACTCCATCCACCATCAATCAATTGTGTTTTTTCTGCTTGACCATTAGGGTAACATCATGTTTTTATTTGTATCATTATTATGCATTCTTGATTACTTGTTTGTATGTATTATAATCTATATTACATTTATATAGGCCTTGTAACCTACCTGCCACAACAATATCAATGTCTTTTGTATCATGGTGTTATACATCTGGTTGCTTGTGAGTTATCTTTTTCTATGTATAGGACACAATGTCACCTTGGTTCCTTATACCTTGGTGCATAACATCTAGTGATGTATTAAATAAAGAGTGCTTATTCTAATGCAGCATAACTATGCATTTCACCCATCCCTTTTCTTCCTTCCTATAATGTCATAAAATTGCACCCCTTGCAATTTCACATGCATTTTTGTATCCGATTTAGTGATCGCTCCCTTAACATCTTATTTAGGCTCATTTTAGCCCCTGCATCAGCCTTTTTCCCTTCTCAGGATGCTTGGCACCCCTTTTCAGTAGCTACCCTTTGTTCATCAACTTTGCATCAACCTTTTGATTTTCCCATTCGTGTTGTTTTGTAGTGTGATGTGTTTGGACACTAGCACGCCGCACAGACATCTATGCACTGTGCTAGCGTCTTGCAACATTTCAATTCTCAAACGACTATTTCCATGAATGTTTGCCACTTGTCACCTCCTTTGGTTGGTGGTAATGGCTTGAAATGCCTTGTAACCACTCGGGAAGCTTCTTTTCCTTCCTTTTTTCTCTTTATATGCTATTCTTTTGAATCTTTCTAGCTTTGGCTCCTACCTTTTCCTTCTCTCTTGCTCTTGATATCTTGCATAGCTTTCTATAGCCTTCTACAAAACTCTCAAGCCCTCTTGGGGACTCTCTTTGCAGCACTCTCAAGATTTTTCAACACTCTTTTCTCCCTCCCTTTGGCTTCCTTAAGCCTTGCAGCTCTTCCTCTTCTTGTGCTTGTGAGCATCCCAGGATTCCATATCCCCTATCTATTGCATCTTTACTTCGTGATACGAGTTATCCTCCTCGAGCGAGGATTGCTTTTATCACTCATATTTTGTGATACAGATTCTCCTCCTCGAGTGGGGTTTGCTTTTATCACTCATACATGGTGGTGCGGGTTCTACTCCTGAAGCGGGTTTTGCTTTCACCACACGCTTTGTCCATTTCAATTTATTTCTCTATATCTATCTAGTTGTTTATGGAGGTGGGAACACCAAAATAGGGATTTGACTGAGGCAATCCCCTATACGGCCCCAACACTTTCTCCAGATCTTATAGACACAGGTATTGAAGAAATTCATTTGCTAGAGGCTTCATCACTTGTGTGGTTGTAAGCATTTCCTTTCTTCTCCTTGTCTTTATTAGTTCTACTTCACTTTATTTTAATTCTGTTATATTCAATTGCTTTCTCACGTTCTAAGATTTCTTAGCAATTAGAGTAGAAGTAGCCACTTTGTCATTTTCTATGATAAACTCGCTTTTTGGTCTGTATGGATGCCGACACGCTAGAGAGACACCAATGCATCGCACTGTCATCCCAGACCCACACTTTCGTCCTTTGGCTAAGAGCTTCTCAGTTTGTCTAGGAAATCTTCGTGACCTACTCTTTTTGATTCTAGAACTCTTGCGCTTGTTCCTTGAGGTAGTTTAGGGAAGTTCGCCCTAGAGGCTTTCTAAATGAAGAGAACTCGTGAGTAGTGAATCCCCCTTCTCTACATTTTGGTGAACCCGACGTGAACCAAAAAATTAGGAATTCATTTACCCCTAATTGGTGGGGTCATAACTTTTGACTCGGTGCTCAAAATTCAAAACCGTTTGCACCATTGGAAAGGTCTCCAAGAGAACTAGTTCAATACCTAAAATACCATACCTTCAGCTATTAAATTTTAGGGACCGACACAAGTTCCAACCTCAAATTCCACTCTGAAGACGTTTGAAAATGCAAATTACTAGAACCTAGAAAATACCAAAAAAATCTAAAAAAATCTAGATTTTTTATTTTTCTTAGTTCTATTATCAGTTGACTTGTTAATTCACTGTTTATTATATTTAACTTACTATTTTCAAAATGATTTTAATATCTTCTTTTATCAGTTCAATATCTAATTATATTCAAAATATTAATGATGTTCCATTTAATGCATGTGCTAGTGACTTGGCTTTGCCCATGTCACTTTGTATCTTTGATCCTTCTCATGAGATTCCTCTTGCTTCAAAGGATATTTTTTTGCAAGAAGATGAAATAATTGATACATTTCTTAATGTTACTCTACCTTATATTCATTCCAATGCAATCTCTTTTGGAGATGATGCACTCGTGAATGATGAATCTCCTATACCTACCAATACACTCTCTTAGAGATTATTTATTTGTGAATGATGAATCTACCCTTCATTCCAATGCACTCTCTTCTAGAGACATTGCATTGGTGAATGATGAATCTTTTCTCTATTCCAATACACTCTCTTCTAGAGACGTTGCATTGGGGAATGATGAATCTCATCTTTGTGCTGATGCACTCTCTTCTAGAGATGATGCATTAATGAAAGATAAATCTCTTTCCACATCTGATCCTCCTTCGGTTGATGTTGAGAATATGTCTTCAAATAATTATTCTACTAGTTGTGATGATTTTGTAAATGTAATCTATGTCTTTGTTTCCCCTCAAAGGCCTAAGAGACCAGTCATTTACGTGACTCTAGCTAGTCCTCCTAATTGGATTTGTTCTATTGATGGTGCTCCATTTGATAGTGACTCTCCTGATCTTTCTAAGGCTCCCTATTATAGAGTGGTATCCTATACTTATGAGAATAATATGAATAAAAAACTGAGCCTTTCGCAAGCACCTAAACCTACAACTAAAGCACCCGGTGATTACGATCTTGTCAAGCAACCTCGGGTTACTCTGACTAAGATCTAACTGTGGGACTTGCTTCAGTCTACTCTAGTTTATCAAGCTATGCTTCAGGAAGCCTTGCAAAATATCCTCTTGCCTTCTTCTGCTAGGCCAGAAGATGTTGATGTGTTGATAGCTCATATTCGTGTGGATTCGTCGAATATTATGTTCTATCCACAAGAGCTCCCGCATCTGGATGTGCAAAAGCAAGCGAACCCTCTAATGATCATAGTCAACATTAATAAAATTGGTATTAGACATACTCTCATTGACGTCGGTTCAGTGCTCAATGTATGTAGCATTGATCTATTACCTAAGATTAATATTGATTCATCTTCTCTTAACACTTCTTCTATTATGGTTCATGGGTTCAATAATGTTGGGCGACAAGCTCTAGGTACAATAGTATTACCTTTGCAGCTTGGACCCATTACTGTACCCACCCTTGTATATGTTATGTCAAAAAAGTGACCTTATGACCTTCTTGGTAGATCGTGGATTCATGCTATGGGTGCAATCTCATCTACCTTGAATAGATCTATTAAGTTCATTTGGAATAATCGGGTAGTCATAGTCAAGGCTAACACTGAGGCTATGCACTTATGTGAAATGGTAGGTGTTGGTCAGGTTTCGGTTGTGCCTACTCTTATTTATTCAATGTCTTCCAATGTGTCGATTTTTACTCTAGCAATACCTACTACAAAGGATACTCTTGAGATAGATGTCCCTAAAGAAGATCCTGTTAAAGCAAGAAATCCTAAGTCTGCTCCTTCTACCTCTTCTCAAGAAAATGCATGTCTCAGTGATGATTGGGGTTCTTTAGACTTTACATAATCCTTCATTGGAGAACATAAAGTCAACCTGATCCATTTAGACCTTCCAATAACATCATCCAAACTCGCTATCAAAGGTGGTCATTATTTTGTATAGCAAGATAGTGTAAATTCTAATGTTATTAGCGTTGATCATCCTTCTAAGGAAGATGATTACACCTCTACTAAAGAGGATAATGTTGGCAGTCCTGTTAATAAGGATGATGGCGATCCCATAGAAGAGAATAACCCCCATTTTTGGAACAGTGCTCTCTATGAAGATCCTCCTTCTTCTCAAGATTTGCAAACACGTTATTCCCTCAGCTTTAAGCTTGTCTCTAAATATGGTTATGGGTGTAAAGGTTGTGGGAATAATAAACAAGGAATTCAAGTCCCTATAGAATTTGCACCCTGTAAGTGCAATTTGGGGCTTGGTTGCTCAAATGAACAATCTAAATAGAAGCCATGGTTGAGTGACATGAATTCTTCTCAACCTCGTTCTGTTGAAAAGATTCATCCTCCCTTATCTTCTATCTTTATGCTTCTTCTTGTGAGCACTCAAGTCTTTCTCCACAAGAGAAAGGGTTGCTTCCTGCTCCTCATTTTTTATTTGAGCAAGAATGCATTTTTTTGAGGCTTCTGAAAGCCCACTTGATTACTCTGCCTTCTACACACAAGAGATCTCATAAGCATGATAAAGAAAAACATTCTTTTTGTGCATACCATTGAGTTCATGGCCATTCCACTAGCGAATGTAAGGCCTTGAAGGATAAAATACAACTTCTTGATTCAGGTACCATCACTCATTTGTTTTTTGATGCACCTGCCTCTTCTTCAAATGAAAAGTGATATCGAGGACTACCTCTATCATGTATGTTCTAAGTATTCTCCTCCCCTATATGTTGGGGGCACTGATAACTTCTTCTAGAGATGTGTGTCCTTCTTAAGTTCCCCCTCTCTTCTCTATATCTTTCAAATGAAGTGTCTCTTGAGTGGACCCCCCTTTTTCTTTTGAAGGGTTCTCGATGGACCCCTTTGAAAGCCTTCCAATTTGTTGATGGTTTGGGCAACTGTCCGCTTGACTATCTGCATGGTTGCTTTATTTTTGGACATGCTTTATCTGTGGGTAAACATGTTACTTTGTAGGTGCATCTATAAAGCTTCTTTCTAATGCGACTCTATGGAGTCTCATTTCATTTGGTTTCCCTCATGAGAGAGAACTTCGAGGATGCCTCCTTGCAGGTTTGCAGCCCTGTAAAGAGCTTACTTCTTTGGATTTCCCTCATGTAAGAGATCTTGGGGGGTGCCTCCTTGTAGGTCTATGGGCTTGTAAGCTGCTTACTTCTTTGGGTTTCCCTCATGTGAGAGATCTTGGGGGATGCCTCCTTATAGGTTTGTGGCCCTGTAAGGTGCTTACTTCTTTGGGCTTCCTTCATGAGAGAGAACTTGGGGGTTTCCTCCTTGTAGGTCTATGGGCCAGTGAGACGCTTTCATCCTACAGGATTTGTCCATTGTTGGTTTGAGGGCCTTCGGTGTTCTTTGTGCAACTTTGTAGTTCTACAAAGCTACGGAGTTTTTTTTCTCAACTCCCCTTGGGTTTGAGGACTTGTGGAGCCATCTCTCTTAGAATTTTCATTCCTTCCTAGCCTCTCCATCTTTCTCTTAAATTATTTTCTCTCTTCTCTTCTCTTTTGTATATACCGGATCGAAGATCTACATCTTCTTCATCCTAAGTATATGCCCTTCCTCCCTTCTTTTTAGAATTATTCTAAGTGTGTTATTTATTAATTTGGGGATGACACATAGTATTAAGACAGCCTTTTACATCAAGGTCTCTTTCACTTTGTTGACTCAAATCTTGCTAGTTAGTTAGGTGCATGTGTGTATGTGTTTTTATGTTCTAACATTCTTGTCTTGTGCAAGTCTTGCTTGTCTAATGTGTTTGTTTTGTAGGTCTTCAGCCTAGGGGCAAGCTTCTGTGGTTCAAAGATTTGTTTGCTTTTGTGATCAAGAATAAATGTGGTCCCAGAAATGGGCAGCAACACAAAACATGCAAGAACCACCTAAACACCTAACACCTCAAGATTGGGCTAAAAGTTAAACCCAACAAAATAGATGGAATGATAATACCTTGTTAAGCTGCTCATTTGGTTGGCCCTTTGATTGTTGACATGATATATGCTCTTCTTGATGGTAGAAGATGTATGAATGAGATGCAATATAGATGGAAAATGGATGAGAATGCTATGATGAATGCAAGGAATGCAAATTTTTGGCTAAGTATGGCTCAAATAGAAATTTTGCAAGAGTTTCGTTAGCACAATGATCTCCTAAAATGAGAGAAAAGAGGGGTTATTTATAGAGGAAGTTGAATTATCTAGAGAATTCAATGGTTGAGATTCATCCAACAAGGTCAAGATGAAGGGATATGGTGAGTTGAGGACTCACAAACCCTCACATCTTAACATGTGGAATGTGAGATGGCTTAGGAATGGTGATGTGTAAATGGGGTGGAAGGAGGGTACATGAGGTGGAAGAAGGACAAGTACTCTGCAAGTACCTTAGGGAATGAACAGATTTCCTCAAAAATGAACTTCTTGTCCCCAAGTAGGAATGAAAGTGCCTTTTGAAAATTTTTAAAATTCCTCAAAAATCTCCATGGGAAAAGGGAAAGTAGTTGGAGAAATAAATGTGAATTAAAAATTCACATACTTGCAAGAATCTCATGGATAAGACAAAGTTCCAAAAAGGGAAGCCTTTGTCCACATGTGACTTGATGTGACAAGTCAAAATATTTTAGATGATGCATGGGAAGAGGAGATTCTAGGAGGAATAAATGTGAATTTAAAATTCACATGGAAAAGAGGGTCAATACCAAGAAAGGCAAATGAAAAGGTTGACTAAAAAGGCATGCTAAATGTGGCTAATGACCTTGATTAAGGTTGTGCAAACACATGATTAAGATAATTCACTAAAGATTAGAAGCAAGTGGCAAATGTTGGAGGATGTGACACATCCTAACCATAAATTAATTAAATTAATTATGATTAGAAGAGGGTTAGATAGCTAAGAGGAATTAGAGACCAACTTGCAAAAGTTGGAGGATGTGACAATGAGAGAGAAAGTGAGGAATTTAAAAATTAATTTCAATTCCAAGAGGTTACATGACTAAATTAAATAAAGTGGTATATTTATTTAATTTAGAGAGGAAAGAAGGTAAAAGTATTTAATTATTAAATTAAATACTTTAGGAACCTTATGTAGGACATGAAATATTAATTAAATGAATGATTTAATTAATACCGGTAAAGAGGATGAAGTAGATGAGTAAAGGGATGAATAAGGAGACGACTTTGACCATATGAAAGTGGTCAAATTTGGATGTCTACAACTTCCTCTACAATATCCTTTTGGCATTATGATGTTATTTATGTTAAGTAGATTTTCTTTAGCGTGCATATCAGTGTAGATTCATATGCTCATTAAAGTGGGGGAAAAATGTAATGTCGTAAAATTGCACCCCTTGCAATTTTACATGCATTTTTGTATCTGCTTTAGTGACCACTCCCTTAATATCTTATGTAAGCTCATTTTAGCCCCTACATCAGCCTTTTTCCCTTCTCAGGATGCTTGGAACCCCTTTTCAGTAGCTACCCTTCACGTGTCAACTTTGCATCAACCTTTTTATTTTCTTGTTCGTGTTGTTTTGTAGCATGATGTCTCTAGACACTAGCACGCCATGTACAAGTCTACGCGCCTAACTAGCGTCCTGCGACATTTCAATGCTCGAATGACTGTTTCCATGCATGTTTTCCACTTGTCACCTCCTTTGGTCAGTGGTAACAACTCGAGATTCCTTGTAACCACCTGAGAAGCTTCTTTTCCTTCCTTTTTTCTCTTTATATGCTATTCTTTCAATCTACTTTGGTCTTCTGAATATTCCTAGTTTTGGCTCTCGCTTTTTCCTCCTCTCTTGCTCTTGATATCTTGCTTGCATAGATTTCTACAACCTTCTACAATAATCTCAATCCCTCTTAGCAACTCTCTTTACAAAACTCTCAAGCCTTTTTGATGTAGAGCCAAGGTGGAGAAGAATCGAATCTTATCATACTTCAATAGGAACAATAACCTTTGGTGTCACATTCGGCCATGTTTGAAATCAACTATCAAAATCAAAGCTTTAGACTCCAAGAATCATCAAATAGGCTTATATTTTAGAGAAAGCCACTAAACAACCATCTCAACATCATTTAGGCTTCCTTTCAGACCCTAATACAATGCCAAAATCAATCACATAAGGTTTCTTTGCAACAAAGTTGAGAAACACCAAACTGTCCTATGGGAGGGCTACTAGAATTAGCCCTATTTTACAAAAAAACTACCCCAAAAACTCCTTACCTTCATAAAATATCATCAAACAATCAAAAGACATGTGACATGATTTCAAATTTCATAATTAGTTTGCAAGTTCAAGGTCTTCTTCATTTTGTTCCCACAACCCCTCATTTACAAGCAATACACCTAGGGTTTATCAAAAATCACACTACAGGGTCTTCCCAATCACAAGAAATGCATCAAACACCTTTAATATGCTATGTACATGGCTACAAAACCATCACAAGTTCAGTCCCATCGCTGTTTTATGAAACATCATCTTGACTCCATTCTTTCTCAAAGAAAAAATGCATCTCTCTAACCCTAGGGTATCAATACGGACCAAACACTAACATTTCTTTATTCCCTAAACATTTTAATACCTATCCTACCATCCATCAAGTCAATCCACTAAGCAATAGTTCAGGACAACATGTGGATTGACATTTTATATCAATAAAACAAAATCAGGCCTCCTAATCTGTGTGTACAGGCTGCCACAAAGAATATTATAAATCTTCCACAAATATGAATGTTAAGACTCTCAATATGAATAAAAAGGAAGGATAATACATAATTCTACACCATACAAAAGATTTCAAACGATTTAAGGTCCTGTACAGATCGTACCACAGTGATTAATGAAAGGAAAATAGTGAAATCTATAGTTTACAGTGCTAAAAATAATGAAAGTTGATTGCTTTCTTCTCAAAGAGGCTTTTACATTGATGCTCCAAGATATTTAAATATTTTTCAACTACTTTCAACTTCTTGCACCCGCCAAACTAACTTTCAAACCATTGAGACCGTTGGAAGAATAATTACCCCCATTTACACAATTTGTCACCTTTACAAGTATATTAAAATATTGTGGAATGTTTGTAACTTATAACCCCTAAAACTAAACTAAAGGCTTGAAAATAGCCTTATTACAATATCATGACCCAACTCTTTCCTATCCATGTGTAAATTTAGGATTTTTCCTTCATAGGCTACAATGATTCTCCAAGTGCAAACTTAACATTTCATCCTTAGAGGACTCAAAATTCCTCCTTTTACATTATGACTGGTCTTTTTAGACCTTATTCACGACACAAAACTCAAAATGCTATCATTAACCTACTATTCATTCAAATAATCAAAATTTTATGTTGTGATGTAGGTGCTCCTACACCATTTTTCAACACTCTTTGCTCTCTCCCTTTAGCTTCCTTAAGCCTTGTAGCTCTTCCTCTTCTTGTGCTTGTGAGCATCCTGGGATTCCATATCCCCTATCTATTGCATCTTTACTTCGTGATACGAGCTCTCCTCCTCGAGTGGGGATTGCTTTTATCACTCATATTTTATGATATAGGTTCTCCTCCTTGAGCGGGGTTTGGTTTTATCACTCATACTTGGTGGTGTAGGTTCTACTCCTAAAGCGGGTTTTGTTTTCACCACATGCTTTTTCCATTTCAGTTCATTTCTCTCTATCTATTTGGTTTTTCGTGGAGGTGGGAACACCAAAACGGGGGTTTGATTGAGGCAAACCCCTATGCAGCCCCAACACTTTCTCTAGATCTTACAGACGTAGGTATTGAAAACATTCATTTGTTGGAGGCTTCATCACTTGCATGGTTGTAAGCATTTCCTTTCTTCTCCTTGTCTTTATTAGTTCTACTTCACTTTATTTCAATTTTGTTATATTATGTTGCTTTCTCACATTCCAAGATTTCTTAGCAATTGGGGTAGAAGTAGCCACTTTTTCATTTTCTATGATAAACTTGCTTTTTGGTCTGTATAGACACCAGTGCGCCAGAGAGATGCCAACGCACCACGCTGTCATCCTAGAACCGTGCTTTTGTCCTTTGGTCGAGAGCTTGTCAGTTTGTCCAGGAAATCTTCATGACCTGCTCTTTCTAATTCTAGAACTCTTATGCTTGTTCCTTGAGGTAGTTTAGGGTAGTTCGCCTCATGAGGCTCTCTGAATGAAGAGAACTCATGAGTAGTGAATCCCCCTTCTCTACACTTCCAATATCTTGTCCTTCCATATCCTATCTCATACCCCATTCTATCCATCATTTTATATCCTCTTCCCTTATCTACCTTGCACCCTCTCATCCATTTTGAGAGTATGTCTGTATTCTCTTAAACCGACATGTCCTCTTGAGGGGGCATCCTCATCCTTATCCTCACTCTTATCATCTTTCCTCCTAGTTACTCCTCTTAATGACTAGGGAATCTTCCCTAATCTAACCATTTTCTTTCAAGAACTATGTTTTAATCTTCTTTGAAATGGTTTTACGTCGTAACACCATCTCAAAGAGGGGAAAAATGTAAACACCCAAAATTTAAACATCGTCATTACCTGACTATTTCTTCTACAATTGATTGAATACAACCTTAATTATTCAATTAATTATCCCATTTTCATCCCCTTATTAATTAAATAATATTTTATTATTTAATTAATAAAATCACTATTCATCCACTATTTATCACTATTCAACCACACCTATTTCCAACCTCAATCATTAAATTATCTTTCTCATATATTCCACCTTAGGTAAATAAATTCAATTATCTATTTACCTAAGTTCCCCATCTATTTCTCAAAAAATTAAATAAATATTTTATTTAATAAATTTATATATTTACTCCACCTTTTATTAAGTGGGCTAATCCACTTAATCCCTTAATCACCCACTTGCACAACCTATTCCTAGTCAACTCCCCTCAAATCCTTTAAATCCACCAATATGTACAAATTTATGGGCCTTTTTTACACAAGGCATAGGTCTTTGTACATTTGGAATAGCCTTGGTACCATGCCACATGGGTCAAAGTATTTTTCCATCCCTCTTGGGTACTCCAACATATTATTTCCATCTTATCCCTCCAGCCTTCTTATTGATGGCCAAATTGACATGCAACATAGGTAGGCTGTAATTCACCTTACCCCTCTTGAAAAAGGTAAATGATCAGGAGATTAATCACCTTCCAAGGTTCTAGGAGTTGGATCACAACTATGTTGTCTAGCTAAGCAATAAATATGGCTATAATATTCAAGGGGATTGATGGTTACTCATTTCTTGGCTATTGTGAGATCAAACTCCAATTTAAACCCTACTCTAACCAAAGGATAAAGAAAAATCAAAAGATAGATTAGAGATGCAAGAAAGAAAAGAATGTATATTGATCCAGTTAACTAGACTTGTTATACTTCAAAGAAATTTTCAAGAAACTATAGAATAAACAAACTTGTAATCAAACACAGTCACATTCATTCATAGTGCAATATCAATAGTAGATTGAATATTATTCATTTTAATTTAAACTCATAACAAACAAATTTTATATTCCTTTGAAGAACTTCAAATCAAATAGATAACCAAAAAATAACATTCAAGAGCGTAATCTAAAGAAGGTTAAATCCAGATGACCCTATTATATTTAATCAAATAATCAACATTTACAACTCCAACAAACTTCAGTGGTATACATATTTCCGATATCTTCAAATTAACTCTTCTAAAACTAAGAATGCAAAATTAACTAATCAACCTACTATCTAACTTTCTAAAACTTCTAATCTCAAAACCTTCTAACTAACTTTCTTCTAACCCCCTCAAAAGAGCAAGATATTACATTAAATAGCTTAGGAAACAAATCCTTCCCACCAAACAACACTTGCAAAATTGAAGCTTTTGCATGCATCCAATTACTCCACAAAGGAATATTTTATTTTCAGCTTCAAGTTGTCTCTAGTTAACTTCAGCTGGCAATTTCATTTCCAGCTGCACTCTTAGTCCATCCTTTTGCATGACATAAATCAACATCTTTTAAAATCACGTCAAGTGGCATCATCATGCCTTCACATTACTTCTAGTTTAATAATCTTTTTAGAAATTCTCTTTTTGCACATCAACTTTGCAAATATTAAACATCACGACCATATAAATTTTTCTAATTTCCTCGTCACTCTGAACTCGTGAGAATTAACCATTGTGAACCATCATCTCTCTGATCCCTTGAAGATACCTGTAAAACATCAAAGTGCATTAATTAACTTATAAAATTAATTAATTCATAATTAATTAATTTTGAATATTCCAAGGTATTTCAATTAAATGCATACATAATAAACTTTAACCAACACAATTGAAATATTAATAAACCCCTTTTAAATTAATGTTATTTTAAAATATTAAAATAAAATAACACTTAAATCATGTCTTCTATAGATTTAGAACCCCAATGCCATTTACTTCTCAAATATTTTGAGAGTACCTACAAATCACCAAAACACACTATTAATTCATAAAACTAATTAATTAAATGAACTTCATAAAGTTTATAATCTGCAAGTTATTTTAATTAAGTGAACGCATGATTAAATTTAAGAGTCCACTTACTTTCAATCAATGTGTTGGTCTCCATGGAATGTGGTTAAAAATCAATTCACTCTTAGCAACAAACATAAGGATTTCTTGATCTTTGTGCAGTCTTTGGTGCCATTGGAACTGTTTATGAAACTTTGTACTCCAATTCATTGTAGTTTTTTTAAAGATTGGTCATGGATGTCTTCATATCCCTTTTTGTTGTTCCCTTTAAAAAAGATATACTTGTAGCTACTTCCTAAGTTTTTCTTGAAGCCACGTTTGAATTCTAAATGGAAGTGCAAGTTTAGTGAAAGGATTTGGTTAAAATTATCTACTCAAATTTGGAGATCTAAAGTTAATTTAGAAGCTTAGTTAATTGCCTCAAAGATACTACACTTTAAATTTCTCATTGTGGACAGGCTAAAATGTATTATGATCCAACCAACTAACTATCATTTTTGTCATACACATGAAAATATGAAGCATATTTTTTGGAACTGCCAAGTGGTTAAAAAGCTATGGAATGTTGTGTTTAATGCTTTTTCTGTTATCTTTACTCACAAGTTAAGTTGGAAATAAGCTCTTCTTGGAGCTAGTCTTTATGATCTAATATATTTTTTTATGGTGTGAGACATGTTATTTTGCTACATATATGGAGAAATAGATGCAAAGTTGTTTTTACTAACAATAATGATCATCAGGAAGTTGTCTTTTTATGGCTTTACTCTAATATAATTTTTTGTCTTGCTACCCTATTTCCTATGCTTCAAAATGAGGTTTTGAAGAATCCCACATTGAGTTTTCAGATTCGACAAATCAAGTTGCAAGTTGAACAAAAAATAAATTTGTATCAGGCAAGGTTTAAGTTCTCTTTTCTAGGTTGTATAGTGCTTATGTATTTCATTTTTGATGTATCTTTTCATCTTATTGTGACTTTATCAGCTGTTGTATGTACATTGGTTTTGATCTAGGTTTTTGTTGAGCAGTGGTTGTTTGCACAGCTTGTTGTAATGTTCCTTGTACAGTTTCTCACTGAAGTTTTTTAACCACACTTTATTCTTTGTAATTGCATTTCTTCAATAAATAAAATAATAGCTTTATTTTTTATTGCACCTCTTAAATTAGACATTTTAAAAAATTACTTCAATTTAAAACATTGAAATATAACTTGCTTCTATTATAATTCAAAATATAGAATTATCGATTCATAAAATGAGGGCACTTTAAACAAGTTCACTTGCACATTTTGGGAAGTGGGATCAAGAATAGAAGAGGGACTTGGACTGAAAGTTTTTGGGTCCCTTTCTCCCTACAGGCCTGACATCTCGCTTGGTCCTGCTTCCAAAGGCAAATTTTTGAGGCCTTTTCTCCATACTCACATCGCACATCTATTTTGAGGTATTTTATTGAATAGTATGCATTGTCTGAGCTTCCACATTTTGCATAAATGTACGTCAATCATGACTCATGAGATCACATGTCTTTCAAACTTATGTCAAATAGTTCAAGTTCCTACTTTACATGCTTCATCACACCCTTAATACCACATTTCTTTTGGCATTTTATCATACATATCACTTGCCTATGCTCATGTATTTCTCTTATGGCAATGTCAAAAAATAGGGAAAATGACCCAGTACTTGAGCATGATCCAATAGTCGTGATAACATTTGTTTATATAATGCCCAATATTTTTAACAATATTGGACCAATAGTTGTGACTTTAAAGTTGTTACTGTTGATAATGACTACTCATAATTAAATGAAATGTTTTCCTTAGATCTAAAAAGCAAGAAATCATGTGGTGCCACATCGGCACCCAATAAAACATGATGCAGATGCACAAGTATTGGTCTCACTTTTTTTTGGGGCCTTTTTGGACACCTTAACAAAAAGCATGCTAATGTGGTATCATACTTGATGGTGTGGCCCTGAAACCTTCGTTATAAGTAGGGGACATGTCAAGTAAGCTGTCGTAGAAAATCGAGAGTGATTTTAAATTTTCACAAAAAGATTTTGAGAAGCATGAAGTTAGGATGCTCAACTATTGGGTCGTCTCCTCTACACATCATTAACCGCGGGTTTAGCTTTATACCTGCTAATTACATTTGCTTGAAAATTTCTAAAGTCATTTCAACAAATCAATTTTGTGCATATACTGGAATCATGGCGGTTGTAACTAAGATGTAAATCAATCTTTGATGAATGTTCATGCCCTCTGCTCCAAAGCTCCCACCTCAATGTCGGTCTGAGAAATTGGCAAAGTTATGGATTATGGAATTACATCTGGAAAAATGCATTTTCTTGTGAGTTTCCAAAGAATTTTCAATAGGTCCATTGTGTGTATATCCTCCTCGCCATGGACATTAATGGCATATCCATCAATCATTGCATTCCATGAGATGACATTTCTTGGAGGTAATTTATTAAGAACTCGCGTCTTGGTCCATGCTTCCACATTTCACATGCATGTTTACTAGGGCATTTGCAACTACAATATCTAAAAAAATTCCCATATCCTTTATGCTTTGATGGACAACCATTTGCTACTTCGAAGCCCTCATATTGGCATGAGCTTGGAAAAATGCAGAAGAGGGTAGTGGAGTTCAGTTTTACACCAACTAATTCTATTTGCTTGAAGATTTCTAAAGCCTTTTCAACAAATACATTTTGTGTGTATATGTCTGCAATCTTTACGTGCCACGACCTGGTCCTTCGTTTATGAGGAATTTTTTTTATTATTCCCAAACTTTCATTAATGGCCCCATGACTGTTAAGAAGTCCGAGTATTTCTTTTGTTTGCATGTGCATTACATTGACCGATAAAAGTTTGTAAAGAATAGAATAGAATAGAAGACTTTTAATGTCCACAAGACCAAAAGAAAGCCTATGGGATAATAACCCCTGCTATTTTAGCATTGTGAAGTGTTGTTCTCCTTCCGTTTAGTTTGATAATGAGATCTCCCATTCCACCCACCCATTCCATACTGAATAAATCTTGAAAATTTGCAATTGTTAACTGACTTATGTAGCTTCCTTTGATGTCACTGTAAGCTTTACAATCTAGGGTAAAATGCTTTTCAGTTTCCACCTGACCTATTGCACATAAGATACAAACCCTCTCTTCCCAAACTTCTTTTGGCCTTTTCCATCTCCCCATTTCACACTGAATACGATGTGAGTTAGTCATCAATTGTGCTATGAGAATCTTTAACCTCCACGAAATATTGGCCTCTATATATGCCTTTTGTTGATGGTCCAAGTTGGGATTAAATTCTTCTACATAATACTTTTTCTTTCTCCCAACTGCCCTTGTCCACATAATCTTGTGAAATTTTTCCATCACATACAACTTTAATTCTTTACTATTATTAGGACACTCGTTCAAGTGAATGTTCCACTTGTTCATCCACTTACAATTTTGTTTTATCCATGCCTTCTTTCTTTCACCTAAGACACCTCTAAAAACAACATTTGGCCATTGATGAGCTTCCATCAACTCAGCCTTTTTCAAATATCTCAAAAGACTCACCATAGCGATGGCCTCAATAGGAATTGTCCCTATTTCAGTAAGAAGCATTTCATAGGGAACCAAAGCTTTTAGTTTGAATTTGCTTGTAATCAAACGCTTTTGAATTCTCTCTATCCGTACCCACTTGACATCAAAAGTACTACTAGCCCAAATTTCACACCCATAAAGGGCCACCGATATAACTAACAACCCAAACAATATTTGAATAGTTTTTCAATCCCATAACTCCACCTCTCTACATTTGTTTTGAAGAGAAAAAAGTGCTCTCCAACCTCCCAAAGTTCTTTTCCTTTTGCAAGCTTCCCAACATAGCTTGTTGTTGAAGTCAATTCCCGAGCATTTATACTTCGTTACTTCCTCTAGGATACTCCCTTTGAAATAAAAGTCAAACTAATTTTTTTCTTCTTCTTATAGAATACCATGATCTTGGTCTTACTAATGTTAACTTGCATACCAATATCCTTGCAGAAATGCTCAAGAGCATCCAAATGTGCTTGCAACCCTTAAATAGATCTAGCATTCAAAATAAGATCATTTGCATATAAAATAAGCTTTACAACATACACTCCTAAAGGGACCCCTTCTCTGCCCTTCAAATTCAACCACTCCTCAAGCTTATCGATTACAAGCCAAAGAGAGTGGGAGAAAGAGGGCAGCCTTGTTTAATCCCAATTTCACTCCTAAAGCTTTCCAAAGTACCTTCCTGAGTTCTAATTTTTACTTGAACTTCTTCATAAAGCCTATTGACAATAACTCTAAAATGCTCAAGAATGTCAAGATCTTTCATTTTGTCCCACAACTTTTGCCTAGGCACTGCATCAAAAGCCTTCTTGAAGTCAACAAAACAACAAAAGGCTTCCCCTTTCTCATCCCAAATCTTTTCAATGATATGCTTCAAAGTGATTCCATGATCAATTGTTTAGTGTTTTGGCCTAAAACCCATTGCCCCTTTGCTCTCTTAAAAATTCAGGGCTCTCACTAATGGTTTTGGGTCCATTAAGAAACTCAACATGTGTCTGTGGGGTGGTGAAGTTTATTTTCCCAGAGCTCTTTTTATTTGTGAGCGAGAAACTTTCTACTCCCTGGGCTTTTGATGGGTCCCAGGTTTATTGCAACTCCTGGGACCATTTTTTTTTAAGTGGCATGGGTTTAAATTTTTTGAGGATTTTGTTTATGAGGGGAGGTAGGGAATGTAATTCTCCCCAAACATTATCGACTTTAGTCCCAATGTCCTTTCAGGACCCCAAGTCTCGAAAGGACTTTTTATTTTTCCTTTAATTTTTACTAATTTAACTTAATTTATTTTTATTTTTTAAAATTTATAATTTTTTTGGATTTTGATTTTTTTATTTTTTTTTGCAATTTTTATAATTTTTGTATTTTCAAATTTATGATTATTTATATTTTTTAATTTTTTTCAAATTTATAATTTTTTGTATTTTTAATTTTAATTTTTTTGTGTTCTTAAAAGTTTTTTATATATATATTTTGTATTTTAATTTTTAATTTTTAATTATTTATTCTTTGTGTTTTGAATTTTTTAATTTATTTGGATTTTAAAGTTTCTTTTTTGGGATTTTGAAATTTATTTAATTTTTTTTATTTTCAATTTTTTTAAATTTTTTTTGTATGTATTTAAGACACTATAAAAACCTGAAGACCCACAAAGATGAAAATCCAAAAACATGAAGAAAACCCAAAACAAAGAGGTTGGATCAAGACTCCAGGATCCTTCAAGAGTTTTGAAATTTGACAAAAAGGATAAGTCAGGGTCAGGTATCTCGAAAAGATTCAAACTTTTGAATGAAAGTTTGAAATCCTTTTGGAGTTTTGAAACCCAACGAAGAAGAGATGAGTCTGGATCAGGGATTCGGTGAGGATTCAAAATTTTGGATGAAATTCTAAATCCGTTTTGAAGTCTCGATCTCGACAGGAAGAAATGAAAAGGTATAGTGGTACAAAAACCTCAAAACTGAATGAGGATAGAGAAGGAAAGCGAGAGTGGGGAATCAGGATTGCGAGAAGGATTCAAACTTTTGGATGAAAGTTTGAATGTCCTTCTAAGACCCACAACTCCATTGAGACAAGGTTTAAAAGAACGCAGAAACCTGAGATCACGGGGTTTCAGAAAACTTTGAGACAAGACTGAAAATAAAGAGAAATGCAAGACACAAGAAAAGCAAAATGAAGGGATGGATGAGAAGATGAAAAAGGAAAAGAAAATGAAAACACAACAAAACCCATACAACAAAACGGAGAAAAACAAAAAAAAGGGGGTCCCCAAATTTGACAAGCAAAAAGTTGGGGTGTGTATGCAGGGCATAACACTTCCCAAGCATAATCTCAACCATTGATACTCCCCTTAATCCCTCTCCCTCCATCTCTTCCAACCACATGAAGACACCTGTCCTCCTCTCATCTCCCCATGACTCTCAACCAATACAAGCCATTGATTTCATATTTTAATCCTATCCATCCATTGGTTCTTCCCAATTTCTATAAATTGGAGCTCATCCAAGCCATTTTAACCATCATTCATCTCGCATGCAACCTTATGCTACTAGCACAAGAACTCACATCATTGTGCAACAAGGGTTGGTTTTAGTGTAACAATTCATGTTTTTATCAACGTTTTCTAACCTTTATGCTTAATCTAAGTGTTGTTTATGTTTTGATTAGAGTGGGTTAATATAGCTTAATTTACTCTATTAGGCTAAAAATTTTATGCACGCTTACACAAACATTTCAAAGGGTCTATATGGAACTTATCATTATTCAATCATTGTGAAGTGAAAAAAAAATGGGCTTAACCAAAGCATTTAAAGAGGAAGTTAGAACACTTCCACAACCCATCATAACAAGCTCCTACAGATGTTCATCACCATAAGTTTGTTTTAAATCAGCTAACAACTAAGGACAAATTTTTTTATCAAGTTTGTAAGTACGCATGGAATAATCACAACTTTTAGACAAGATCTAAGATATTTAATAAAATTGTACTTTTTGATAGGTAACTGCAATAATAATTCCTTCCATTTGATTCATAAATGTTAGAATCACATGTGTTTAGGATGATTTGAATTTTATAGGTGGAATCCAATTTCAATAACATGACTTGTTTAGATCACAACACATAAGAACGTCAAACCTATTAAAAGAATAAATCATCCTAGCACTCTCATCTCAATTTACATTACATATATCTAAATTTTTCTCATTTATATTAATATAAATATTTTTTTATGAATATTTCTTATTTGAATTTATTGATAAAAGGATAGTACAATGTTGACAAAAAAGGGGAGGGCGGTAGAGAGGCACACCCAAAAACTCTAACTAGACCATGTCCAAAATAAGAGATGAAAGAACATTAAAAGAGTTGAGCCCAACAAAGTTTGAGTAGCTAAAACAAAGCTAGATGGAGGAGGATCTTTATCATCTGGATTACCCTAAATAATTATAGTAGTAGCATCATCAATCGACTCCTAGCCAATTTGAGCACCTTCTTTTTCTTTAGGAAGGTTTTCTAAAGGTTGTTGTGGGTGTGTCAAAGATATGACAACTCTAGGTGAGGAAATTTTTTTGTGTTGGGCCAACTAGGAGAACCTCCCCGCCCATGAGAAGAGGTAGAGGGTGTATAGGAGATCTATTCCCACCCTCCATAAGCAATATTATTCCTAGAAGATTGAATTTGGGAACTGCAGTGACCATGGGAACATGATCCACTATCACACCTCATAGGTTGGATGTGCCCTCACTAAGGATAGGGGGATCAAGTGGAACTCTAACAATAGTGAAAGGGGAATTCCCCCAATAATCCAAAAAATATTGAAGATGAGCAAATTTAAGTGCAAATTTACATGCTTGTACTTGAATTTGCATAAGCGTATTATAACACGACAATGTGAATTAGTATACAAAGAATAATTAACATTAATAGAACAACAAAAAAAGAGTATTATTTCTATCTTTCCAAATGTCAAAGATAATTTTCACTCTAAAAGCATGCCAAATATAAGTATATTTATGTGGGAGATAAATCCAATCTCCAAGTAAAACCATATGCTAAGAAAAAGGGATGCGCTTGAATGACTCAAAAAAGTTGTAGATCCATTTCCAAGGCCTTTGAGCTCTAAGAAAAAACCAAAAGATATGCTTGAAGGACTCCCTATGGCCACATAATGAATAATATGAATTGATTATATCCATATGAGTTAAATAGCTACCCATTAGGAGACCTTGACATAAAATGCACCAAGCAAAGTGGGCAAATTGGGTGCTAAAACTGCTGACCAAATATATTGCAATTTGTAATGCCAAGTCCCAACAGAGGCCTGGAGTTTTCATTAGAGATTTAGTTCATCCACCTTAGGAATATGGAGGGATATATTCAAGTAGCCTTTGCAAGGCCTATAGTTGGGAAATGACATATTTGGGTACCATTTCCAATCTTTCAACCGAGGCTTGAGAGACTTAACCCCAATTTCTGAAGAATCTTGGGAATTATATCATCAATAACAAATTGAAAGGTTTCCTAGTCTTGGGAAAATACTTTGAACTTTAATTTGAATTCAAGCCAAGAAAGGAAGTTCTTGGTGGCTTTATGAATAAAATCAGGCAACACACGAATACCTCACTTAAAGAACTTCAAGGCATGCAACCAAGGCACTTTGGCCAGTGGATATTCTTGAGAAGAGAACCAAAAACCACTATATAGATTGTTGGTTGACAAAGAGACTAATGCAAAAATAATTTCCCACCTAATGAAGCCATGGTTTGATAGCTTCCCATGCTTTCCAAATACTCAATGACAAAATTTTCTTCAATCTTCACAATATCTTGTATGATGAGAAGAGTACCAAAGTCAAGGCCCTTCCATATTGGATGACCACTTAACACTCTAGAACTAATACAATGTCTATCCAAAATTTTCTAAGTTTCATTACCTTCTAAATATCTAATGTTCCATTTGCAAATTGAGAGCAAACCTAAACCTCTAAAGTCATAAGGCATAATGTAAATCATAAACCACATGATGAAAACCATTTTTTCCTTTGCTATTAGCCGAAAGAAAATATTTGAGGAGTTCTTCAATGCAAATGTAAGAAGCTTTGGAAGGAACCTAACAAAAAGAGTAATAAACATGCATGAAAACTAACACTTTAGAACAAATTCATAACTTACTAGTTAGGGAAAGAGGTTTGGTAATCTAATAATTGAGTATTTTCTCCATTCTATCAATCACAACTTGCCATAGCATAGAGGGTGAGGCATAAAAAGTAAAAGGTATACCAAAAAAATGGAACACTTCCCCATGATCAATCCACTTCTAGCTGATTTGGTCAAGCCACTAAGGTCAAGGAAGAAAGGATTTCCAATAACATTGAGTCTTTTTCCATTAAATACTTGATCCTTAAGCATGAAAAAAGATGTCTAGGCATTGTATAGCTCAAGTGACATTATTCTCTTCCTCAATAAGAATGAGGAAAGAATCATAAGAAAAGTGGACATTAACTAATTATTGTAACGAATTGGGAAGATATATCCCCTTGACTAGGGATTGAGAGATCACATTGGCCAAGAGATAGTTAAATTCTTCAACAATAAGAACATAAAGAGCCAGAGTCAAAAGATAACCTTAATGCATGGACCTATGAGTACCAAAAGGCATAGATTGTTGGCTAGCAATTGTGATGTAGGTAGAGGCATATGTGAACATCATCTCCATAGACTAAATAAAATGGGGCCCAAAGCCAAGAACTTAAAGCATGACAAGGATGAATCACCATTCAATGTGATTATAGGCTCTGGAAAAGTCAATCTTGAGGATGATGATATGTTGATGAGAGTGTCGAGCCCATTCTATGCCTTCTCAAACAATAATAGTATTATCTAAAATAAATTTTGACTTCATAGATCTTGTTTATTCAAGACTAATGAGTAGTGGGAGCATGGGGCAGAGCTTGAGATCTAGAGCTTTGGCAATGATCTTGTAGGAGATGTTCAACAAAGTAATCAACCTCTAGTTACAAATCTCCTCAAGATCACTAGATTTATGTATGGATTTAACATTTCCTTTTTTAATTATCTTTCTTATAGATTTGGAGTGAAAATATTCAATATACACCTTATAGAGGTCATTGGCAACAATATCCCAAAGGTACTTATAAAATTCACAAGGGAACTCATCTAACCCAGTAGATTTACCATTGGCCATCATGAAAATAACATATTTCAAATCTTCTAAAGTGAGAAGCTATTCACACATTACACTAGGAACTAGAGACCTAGCAAGGGACTACATTGAGGCATTATTGTAAGTCAACCATTTGCAATAGTGTATAATCCTGAGCTACAAAGACTTGCTCATAGTATCAAACAAACACTTGAAGAATATTAATAAGGAATTTCTGGAGTTGATGTCCATGAAATTTCTTTATAGATGGTGAGGAATATAGGCACACAAGGCTTGAAAAAAATCTTTTGACACTTGGTCACTAATTTTGAGATTGTGGAGCCTAGCCTTGATTTTTGTCCCATGAGTTGAATGAGCATATACAACTTGATTTTGGTGGTGAAGCCAAGCCTCATGAAGCAAAGTTACATAATCAAATATTCACACTCCCAAAGTAACAGTGACTTAGTGGAGATTAAGGGTGGTGGCCTAATATGAGTGATAGAGGAAGTGAGCTAATTATCACCCATAACTATAGAGGAAGTGAGTAGTACAAATAATGACATCATTCCACCATAAAATCTAGTTGGTGTTATGCATGGGGTGAGGCTCTAAATTCCAAACATGTTGTATGTGAGTTGAGGTAGCCTTGTGATAGAGTAAAGATGCATTGAGAAAAAGTTGTCTTCATGGAGATGGAATGATAACTTGCCATTCAATATGAAACCATATTGAAGAGTGGTCCAAAAGGATAACTTTTTCCAAGGGTTAAATAGGTAGAGGATAATAGCTTATAAAGTAGAAGAAGGATTGAATAGACATTATGACACACTATGGTCTTTTTAAACTCTGTCAGGTCTAGCTTATAAATTGCTCCAAGTGTACCATGTCATATTATCTTGGTGGTATCTAAGATTGGGATCAAAAATCCCCAATTTATTATGCATGTATAACCATGTCTCTCTTTCACTAGTTGTCTAGTGAGTAGGAATGACCCTGCATTTGTCATAGGCCATCTCTATCATATTAAAATATTTTCATAGAACCCAAGTGGTAGCTATAGTTGAATTAGAAATCCATCTCTAAAGAGAAGATCTCTTCACAACATCGTTTGAGGCACAAGCATTAATAAACTCAAATGAATGAATGAAGACATTTAATAATGTCCACAAAGCCAAACAACCTATGGGACCCATGAATCACCAACAAAATGGAACACCACAACAACCCAAAATAAACAAACCACCAACCCAACAATTATTTGAGCTCCCTTCCTTTTGGATTTTAGATCTTCTGCTATGTATTTTAATCAAGTAATCAACACATTTTGTAATTTTCTCCACTTCAAACAAGCTACACAAGGCATCCAAATTTAAAATATCGATGTAATTGGCCTAAATATCCATGTAATCCAGACATTCCATGATGTAGTGCCATTCCGTCTCCACTAGCTCTAAAGTATAGAAGTAACATATTCTATTTGCCCACTCTTCTTTAGGTGTCGCCCACCTTCCAATTTTACATCTAAGCTAGTGCGAACTAGATCTTAGCTGAGTTATTAAAATTTCCTCTTTCCATTTTATTTCCAGTCCTATATAATTATTTTGAGTATGATTATATGAAGGATTGAAGTACTTGATACAATATTCTCTTTTCCTCCTAAGCTTCCTTGCCCACATGCTTTCTTTGATTTTTTCTTGCACGTATATTTTGATTTCCCTATTGTTATTTGGGAAGTCTTTTATGCTGATACCCCACTTATTCATCCACTTGTTATTTTGTTTCATCTACATGCTCTTCCTTCTATTTAATTTCTCTTATGCTGCCAGTTTGGGCCAACAAGACAACTCCATGTGTTCTCTAGCCTCTTTAAATAACTTGGTAATTGAATCATAGTTGATGAATCCATAGGTAAGGCCCTAGCTTCAGCTAAGACAATCTCGCAGGGAACTGGAAATTTTATTTTGAGGCTACCTGTGATTAGATACTTTTTAAATCTTTCTATTTGTCTCAATTTCATTGCTGAAGTATTGCCACCCCAAACTTCACACCCACATAGAACCACCAACACCACTAATAACCCGAAGCGAGTTTTCTTAGTTTTCCAATCCCATAATTCAACTCTCCTACATCTATTTTGTAATGAGTATAAATCTTTCCATCCACCTTGAATCCTTTTTGCTCTAGATGCCTCTTAGCTAAGTTTATTGTGAAAATCAAGGCCAAGGTATTTATAATCACTAACCACTTGTAAGGGACTATCTTCAAAGACAAATTCCATGTCTTCCCTCTTTCTCTTCAAGGTAAATATCATAACCTTAGTTTTTTTGGTGTTCCCCTGCATCCCAACCTCATGGCACAATAATTCTAGAGCTTTCAAGTGATCCCTCAAATTGTGTGTTGTTTTTTCCATTAGAATAAGATCACCAACATATAGAAGCAACAATTGGTCAAGTGAACTCTCCCACCACCAAATTTGTCTATCCATTCCTCCATTTGTTAATGTATAACCCAAATAACATAGGTGAAAGTGGACAACCCTGTTTGACTCCAATTTCACTTCTAAACATTTTGACATTTCTTGCTTAGTTAAGATTTTGGCTCAAACATGATCTTACAACCTATGAACAACAACCTTGTACTTTTTTGGAATTCCCAACTCTTCCATTCTAAGCCATAATTTTATTTTAGGGACAATGTTAAATGCTTTCTTAAAGTCAACAAAGCAACAAAAGACCTCTCCTCCCTGCCTATCCCAAACCTTCTCAATCAAGTGTCTAAGGGTAATACAATGATTAATGGTAGAGTGTTTTGGTCTAAACCCTACTTGCCCTTTTGCCCTCTTTCCTTCTTTTTCAATCCAAATACTAATTTGACACTCTACCATGCTCCTGAAAGAGTTTTTTGAAGATTGGGTTAATCATTATAGTGCGTTAATTTGAGGGATTGTTGATATCTCCATTTTTGTGCAAGGGGATGACGAACTAGTCATCCAATTTGTTAGAAATCCATTATGAATAACCTCATTGAACATTCTTTTGTTGTGTGGTGTGAGGGCTTCCACACCCCATTTATATATCTTGATTGTAAGCCATCTATGTCATGTGCTTTTCCCACTACGAATTTTTTAATTCCTTCTTTGATGTCTTTTGTGGAGAAGAGTTTAGCCCTTGAATTGATCATAGGAGGGACGTCTTTATCTTGCACTTTCTCATACAACAGTTTTGTGTATTCCAACAATTGTGAATCTATGATATTGTTCACTTTGATTGTGTTTTCTATTGTAATTCTCTCCAAAGCCCTCTCGAGTTGTGTCTACTTAGATAAATTAGCTCTTTTTGTCTTATTTGCAAGTAATCTTGTTTTTCAATCTCACTAGTTTTTCATATTCCTTTTTATTTCCCTCAATTTTGGCCATTTTTTTTGCTACCTTGCATTCTTCATTATACCAAAAATTCATCAAAAAGCTATTTTTGTTGCCTCTCTTAGGTCTAGACCTTTTGCACCAACTAAGAGCCTTATGGATTATTGAAGTCAATTTATTGTTGCTTATTATTTTTCTATTTATAGTGGCCATCTCAATATCCCCTATTTCTTGTATGTATTTTTTAAGCATTGTTTGAAAAATATCTTTGTTTTTCTATGTCAAGAGGATTGTGCCATGAAAAGTCTCCTTCTTTTGATTTGGTTGTAGCCTATCCTGCTATTGAGTGTCTTGTTGCATGCTAATTTTGACATATATTGGATTGTGATATGATTTCATTTCTATGGGACAATCCCTCACCTCTACCCCAATTAACCTTGTCATAAGATTCTTTGAACATATAGCATAATCCACCACATTTTTCCCATTGTAAGTGTGACAAGTAATGTTCCTTGAGCTCGACCAACCTTTTAATTCGTCACATATAACCAAATTATACAAGCTACATATCCCTAACAGTTTTGCTCTATACTGTGTGATGCCTCCTTTTTTATCTTGATAATTTCTTTACCACTTTTGATTCTCTTCTTCTTCTAACCATAGAGGATAATGTCTTATTCCATCTTCCTTTGCAAGGTATAAAGCTTGATTATTTGTTGTTCTTGCATTAAAGTATCCTATTAGGATAATTTCTCCTATGTTATTATATGTTGATATGTCCTTTCTCAAAGTTGCATACATGTCTTCCTTATCTAGTTTCTTCTTCTTATAATATTTTGAACCATGTAGAGCAAAGTAGCATGCAACAAGATAAATTGTGAAATCTCTAATATTTATTTTCATCCATATGTATTTGGTTATTTGGGTCTTTTTTTTTTGCCACTTGTATGATTCTTTCCCATGATTCTTATACCAAAATTTCCACTCCCCCATATCCCCTGCCACTTTTGGTTAACTCATTCCAAATTAATACCTTTTTGTAACCTTCAAAACTCAGGATCTTACAACCATCATGCTCATGCATTTCAATGGGACAATTATGTCCTTCCCCTCTGCTATGGGCCCTAAACTAGGATCTCTCCTCCAAGGGTAACCTTTGAAATTCCAACTTTCCATGAAGAGGTGTTCCTGGGGGCCCTGCCTTCCTATTTACCATGTGTTATTTTATTACTACTTTGGATTTTCTTTGTATACAACCATGCTTCATAACCTGCATTTCTTGTTGCTACAAATTTCTCCCATTCTTTTCTTCTTTCTTCTAATTGTGTTAGGGTTAGATCTTCATTTATGTAGAATGTGTATCTTTAAGAAACCTTTTATTCCTTAAGATTTTGTTCTTGTCTTCCATGTTTTTCAATGTTACTCTTACATTCCTATTTCTACCATCTTATACCATTCTACCAATTATGCTTGCTTGGTGGATATGCCCTATCCACTCCAACTTGTTTGCTAGAAAATACTTTATTATTAGTGTGTTAGCTTCCCCATGATCTTTCAACCCTTTTATTATTATATTTGCCACCTTATCATGTCAATTTCTTTCCTCCCACATTTGTAGTTTAACCTACTTCTTTATGAGTTCTCTTTGATTCGTTGTTGGTCCTTTTCCCACTTGGGCCCATGATTTTACCTCTTCTAATTGTTCCTTTAATTGAGCTTATTTAGCTTCCATGCTTGATATTGTTGAATGGAATTCTTGCAAATGTGAAATGCCTCTCTCCTTTGCTGCTTTAGGAATGTTTCCAAATTGTTGATATGCTTTAGTTCCTACTTTATAGATGAAATTTCTTGTTGTCCTATTTTTATGCTGACTTGCAGTTTGGCTATTTCCACTTTAAGTAATTTATTTTCTTGAGAAAGCTTCTAATTAACATCCATGGCCTCTTGCCACTTACCATATTTCATCCGCTCAGACAACTCTAATCCTTCAAGCCTCTTTTTTAAACTCATCAGCTCACTAACATACATATTTGAGGACCAAATTAAAGGAGATGAACTATGGTTGTATTGGCTATGTTTACCTTCTACCTCTTCCTCTAAAACTGCCTCTGCTTCCTGCAACTTCACCTTCTCAATGCACTTGAAATGGTAATTACTTACGTATTCCCTTTCTAACTGATTTTCATAGTTTTCTTTCCCTACTATAAGCGTTTTCACTTGCCCTTGCATTGATTCAGGGTTAGTTGCTACACAACTAGAGCACATACGCTTTGGAAGGATTGTGACAAACTTATTGCATCCCATCCATGTTAGTCTACTTGTTATCTTGGCTTGCCTTTATTGTAAAATCCTTCTATATTGCTTGGCATTTACAAATGTTAGCCTTTCTCTTGTGCTTGTTTCTTTGACTTGCATGCTACTTTGCTCTTGATTGTGCAAGGATGCCTCTAAAACCATTGATGTTATGAAAGCGTGTGGGTTTTGATTCCTTGAGGTGTAAGGTAGGACATATGGTACTAACATGCTTGCTTGAGGTATCATTCCATATTCTTTCATGTTCCCCACACTCCTTTTCCCTCCAACTTCCTCTAATGAGACAATGACTATGTTTTCTTTGTGTTTTGGATGCTCTGCTATTGGTCCTACAACTTGTAGTGTAGGGTTACCCACCCTAGCATCCAAACCCAATTTACAACAATCACTGTTGATTTTGTTTTGCAGATGTAATAGAAAACCCGAGCCCAACTTTACAGTTACTAGAATTTAAAAGAGTGCTTTTTGAAAAGAGGACAAAAGAAACCCACAAAATAATGCTGGGAAGACTCACCTCTGTTTGCCCAAATATTTGTTTTCACTTTATACTATCGACCCCACCTTTTTCTTTTCCTAATGATGCCTTTTTCCTTCTCTTGCCACAAAATGCCAAATGACTTGTGCCAATCTTGTGCCTCGTTAGCCTTTTAACCCCATGCCCTGTGCTATCTTGATTATGTGCTTCGCACCTGCAAACCTTGTGCTTCGCACCTGCAAACCCTGTGCTTCGCACCAAGCAACTTGTCTCCTTGTTGCCTTGTCTCCTTATTAATGTTGAAAAGGGCCCATACAACTCAATTGGTGGGTCACATCCTTGGCCCACTAAATGCTACTACACATGACTAGAAGGTCATATCACACAACAAGCAACAAAAAGTTAAAAAAAACCAAAAATACAAAGAATGTCTAAGCCCGTGAGTTGCAAATGAACATTATGAACAAAATACTTTCATGAGTCCATCAACCTCATGACATTCAAGAAAATACAATTTATTTGAAATAACATAAATTTAAAATAATTTTACTTATTAGAAAAATTAAACCCAATTTAAAAAATAATGATATTTTGAGACCCCTATCAAAATTCAAATCTAAAATTATCTCCCTAAAAGCGAAATTAACCTTTAGGGTAATCTTAAAATCCTCATTTGAAATAAAAAAATGGCATCCTTTCATTGTGGAGAAAAAATCCTACCTTAAATTTGAAGATGTGGAGAAAAAATCCTTTCATTGTGAACGTCAATTGACTTTAATCGACGGCTTTCAAGCTCAGTAGCTAAAACCATTGATCCAATTTATCCAACGGCTGCATTTATCCTACGCTAGTCCTAACCCTAACTTATAGTTATAAAATCTTATCTTTTCCATATGATGTGATTTCTTAGCTGGCCTTTTCAACAAGGGTTCCACTGAATGTCGGAAAATGATGGTGGATTAACAGATTATATATAACTCAGACAATGCTTTGGCCCTGTGAGTGTATAAATCTCCTTTCTAGTAACATTATCAATGTTGTTTCCTACAAGAATCAGTTTTTACATAGATTTTCTACGTGGATTCGGAAAAAATTGATAGGAAAATGCTGAACTTTTCATGAAAACCAACGAAGAAAATGGTCGTTTGAGGTTCTCGATCCGTGGATTCAAAAGTTTTGATTTCAAAGTGAAGAACAAACCTTTGTTAAAATTATGAAATGAAATGGTCTTTTGAGGGTTTTGAAATGCGGGTTAAAAGTAACTTGATTTTTCATTCATAATATGAAATATCATGGTTTAAGGCTTTACATGAAGTGTCAATGCTGATTCTGCATCTGCTGTGTTTCTCAGTGTGGAAAGTTTATACAAGTCCCAAGACTCAATGAATATCTGTAATTTTTTTTAACTTTTTGAATGGGTAATTTTCAATGTTCGAGAATTAACTAGAAAACAATCAATGGCGTAATAATACATTTGCTGCCTTCAAATTCTAACTAGCAGTGTTTTCTGCATTAAAAAACTGGATTCCTGGTTAAGTCGCAATTGTACACGCATCATTTGTGAATTTGGAGCAATTTGTTTCGGAGGGCAGAAAGTATTCTAAAGAGCATTGTATAATTTCGGGAAAAACTTATGTAAAGCTTTGGGTAATATTGACATTTTGGGCTAGACATGATGGCCATCGTCAGGATCAATGACGAACCTGACAAATCCGGAACAGAGATAAGAGATCCTTTTATTGTTAAATCTTTTAGAAGTACATGATGACCGGTGACTCTGAGCTGTTACCTTTTTGTACCTCTAACAGAGTTATCTAGATAAGGGCCTTTAATATGTATTCCAACTAGCTCATTCATTGTGATGATGGGCCAAGATGCCAGGTGGGGCCTAGCTGTTACTTTGGACTTGGGTCCTCGCTCGTACACCCGATAGAGTGAGTTATTTAGACGAGGACCTCTAGTCTGATGATGGACCAGAATGTGTGGTACGAAACATGATTATCTAAATTTTTTAACAACTCTATTTTTAAATAATTATGGATTGTTTAATGTTGAAACCCTATATTCTAGTTTCCAAAATGGAGGCAATCAAGGAATGACAAATATTTTTAATAATCCGGCTGGTGACATTCATGTACGTAGGAAGTATTCAGAATCGTAGTGGTTTTAATCGTGATGAGATCGATTTGCAAATGAAAATTATAAATGTAATTCAATTAATCTAGAAAAACTGGGGAAATAAAAAATTTGCAGAAAAATTCATAAAAGTAGATAGAAATACCTTTTTGTCAAGCTATATAAAAGAAAAAACCATCCGACAGTCCAAAACATTTTATCTTTTTGCTTTTTTGAAAATCAGAGTGGAGAACTGGGTGTCGTACCCAGTAATGGTCTGGGGCAGTGCCTCTGTTGCGTTTCTTCTTGTGATACGGTGTGACAGGGTTGGGTTGAGGGACGGAGTCCTCACAAACAAGTCCAAATTAAGGCCTGAGGCCATAGTGACCTTCATGGTGAATGCCAACTCATAGTTTTATTGCTTTTAATGAAGCTCCAATTCCTTCAAAAAACATAGGCATGGAGGCTGTCAAATAGCAATTAAGTCCTAACTGAATAAGAATGAAACAAACATTCACTGAGGAATAATTGCCCTTGAGTTTGCCTTTTTCAATCCAATGTTTACTTGCTTCGGCAAAAGTCAAATCTACGTTACAAAAATCCAATTTGGCACTGTAAAAATGAGGTTTGGATTGAAAAATCAAGCATTTTCTAGGCAAAATAGACAGCACTGATTTAATTGCCTTGGGATGTGTGCTAAATTGCAATAAAAAACTGGTGATCAGATCTGAATTGGATCATTGGAATGCTTGAGGTGTGATTCATCAAGATTTTTGCGACTATGTTCAGAATGACCTATAATCCTTTTCAGTGACATCTTTAACAGTTCTGTCCAAATCCTTGGTGCTTCCAAGATATGCATCATTTCTTTTGACAAAATATTCTTGAGGAGTTATCCGACCTTTATGTGGACTAAACTACTATATGATCAAATGCTTGGAACCCAAAACATGGACAATACACTTGACATTTGCTTTTTCTGGGAGCAGGTCTCTCTCCTCTTACACTTCTATAATTCTTATCATAGTGTAGAAGTTATAATTAGCCAAGAACCTTTCCACCTCTTAATGGGACCATTGGCCTTCATTGAAAGGCAACTCCTAAGCCACATCGATTGAATTTGCTTAAAGATTGGAGCATGATTAGTAATTTCATGATTGGTTCGCTATAATATTTCAAATGGTTAATCAATGTTGTTGTAGCCATGTTATATGCATGTGTGTCAACAATATCCACCGGATCTGTTTGTTCTCTTCACTTTGTCATTGCCATTGTTTGCACTTCAAGGTCAACCTAAACAACCTATGTGTAGTCTTCCTTTGTAAATACAAGATCCTTAACCATAGTGATTGACTTTGATTGTGAATCAGTCTCCTCCAATGTAATGGGTGATACATTGGAGCCCACAAGTTGTTATAACATTCCAATGTTGTTTTTATCCTATAACTGAAAAGATAATTGATATTCATAATTGTGTAATTACAAAAGGAGACGAAAACTCCTTATAAAGAAATTTACAATACGATGTTTCTAAAAATAAATAATCGTTAACTGAAGCAAACTAAAACAAAAAACAAAAAGAAGCTAAAACGAACTAAAGTGCAAATGGAAGTTACTAAAAGTTAACTAAGTTAATTAACGACTAACTAAATCTAAGACCATTAATATTATATTTAATCTTTTAATACCCTCCCTTAATGGTCATCGTACAAACAAAAACTAAGTCTACCCATAATCTTCTGGAAACATATCATTGGTGACTGATAATTGGAGAAGCATAATCGCCTTGCGATTACTGATCCTTTCTCGCAAAACAACCAAATCTAGACATTGACACTCAAAAATTGAGTATCTTTTGCTTCCAGGTAGTAGAACTTTTTGTTGAACCTCTGTGTATTTTCCAACATGACATTGGACAAAGACACCATCCCTTTTGTTTTCCAAAGCACAAAAAACGAGGTAACATTGTGATTAGCTGGTACAAACCCTGGACAATTAGTTAGGACAACACCCAAACTGTAAAATTTTTCAGAAAAACCTTTGATAACTTTGAAAAAGTAAGATTTTTTCATAAAAAATCCTCAAAAAACTTCTGAATTGCAAATTTTTTATAGAATTTTTTTCAAAAACTCTTTAAAATCTTCAGGTGCAGGAAAAAATTGCCCAAAAAATTGGTCTGCAAACCCTAACAGCAACCCATGATTTTTTATATAGAAAAAAATGTCAAAAGACTCTTTCATAAAACAGACTTATAAATTTTTTTCAGAAAAAAATTCGAAAAGCTCTTTGCATATTTTTAATTTTTCAACTAGAAAAAATCTTGTCGAAAATTGGTACAATTTTTTTTAGGACATTGTAAAAAATCCCGACAGACCCATGAGTAGCAGAACCAACATTTTTTTAGACAAAAATTAGTAAAAAACTCTTCAGAAATTTTCAAACTCAAAAACTCCTCGAGTTTTTTTTTTTTTTTTTCAAAAAAGACGACTAACATTAATCAGGTTCGAGCCTGAGCTTTAATACCATGAAAAGATAATTGATATTCATAATTGTGTAATTACAAAAGGAGATGAAAGCTTCTTATAGAGAAATTTACAAGACAATGTTTCTAAAAAGAAACAATCGTTAACTGAAGCAATCTAAAACAAAAAACAGAAAGAAGCTAAAACGAACTAAAGTGCAAATGAAAGTTACTAAACGTTAACTAAGTTAACTGACGACTAACTAAAGCTAAGATGACCATTAATATTTCATTTAATATTTTAATAATAACATTGAATGGTTGGTTCAAAAGACATACAACAATTCTCATAAGGTTAGACACCTTAGCAAAAGACCTCTCCCATTTATTTGAAATAAGAAAGACAACACATTCATTTGAATGGAAAAAGATAAATTAGAACTCAAGTTCAACATTAACATCACAAATATGATATATGAACTTATGAAATTAAATAATCTTTACTGAAGTACAATGCCATTTAAGTTGTCTTGTTGATATATGAAGCAAAGATGGTTCCCTCATGCAAGTTTGAAGATCTTAATCTTAGAGATGATTGCTCTTGATCCACTTCCATTTGTTATGTAGAGCCCACTCTAAATCTCTTCATCGACCTTGAAAATTGAATGGAATTGGAATATTGGATTTGGAAAATTGCTTGCAGCATGTAATGGCTTATATAATTGATAGTGCCATTGCCAGTGAAAGACTTATTAAATGAGATGATATTTGTAAAATAGTACCATACATGCCTCTAATGACCTTGCTGGCCCTATGCATGTTGTTCTTTCTATACATAATCCATTGAGGACTTTGAGTAGGCCAAGTAAAGGAATTATGGCTTGTTAATAGAATAACATAAACAAGTTTACAAAGAGAACCTAAACAAATAAAAGGAACATTAATACTAATAAAACAAGCAAAAGAGAAATGAAAAAACAACTCACCTTTACAATTTCTTTTGAAAGCCAAAATCCTTGCTCATCACATACCCACTTTACAACATCAACTATGCCATTGATCCCACAAGTATGAAGATCAAGATCACTCTAGTTTAAACTTTAATTTCAAAACACACTTTGATCGAAGCAAAAATTGCAATGTGATGGAAATGATCCCAAAGCAAGTTACACTAGGACAAAGCAACTTTTTTGTGTGTTTGTCATCAAGTTGAGGATTTAAACATGGTTGTAGACATATTTCCAAATATTGATACCGTGCTCTACAATTGGTTTGTTTGAAGAAAGTTTTTAAAGACCTTCAAATAAAAGTCGATGGCAATGAATAGAACAAGGAGAAAGGGAATGTGTGTCTCTTTGTTAGTAGTCTACTTGTAGCAACTTATTTTGCTTCATTGTTTGTAGCTGTTTGCATCAAATTTGCCTTATCCTCCATTCACTTGACTTCCTTTGTAATCTCAAGTAATTTTTTATGGCATTGTTTAATCTTTTCTAAAACATCAATACATTTTAGGAATTACCTTAGGAAGAAACAAATAAATTCAATAGAGCTTTGTTTCTTCAATCTTTACAACTATTATTCATGATGGTGTAACCTTTCTCACCCCACATGTTATGCTACTTGTCAATTAGAGACTTTGCATCTTCTGTTTAATAATTTAGGATCAAATCCTCCGTGTCTTAATCATTAGGGACTTAGAACTCCATCCCAACAATGTTAGTTGTGTTAAGAATTTACTTTGTCCTTCTCAAGACAACACACAACAAAACAATGTGCAAGGATTTACCTTACTTTCAAATTAGAAGGTGAAGTTCTCTTATAAATAAAATTAAAACACCCTAGAACTCTAAGTAATGGAATTAACTTGTCTTTTGAATTGTATAGTAGGGTACTAGGCTTATAGGCACTTTTTCTCAAGATGAGAGATTTTTATGCCTTTTTTTTGAAAGGAAACACCTATAAAAACTAACAAATACTCACACTCTCTAGCTAATGTAAGAGAGGGGGACCAACCACACCAAGGCTTTAGGTCACAGAGAACTGAGAGTGGAGGGCTGCCCTAACTTACCTCACTCTAACGAATGTTTTGGGATGAGGCTCGAGAATGAAGAGCACTCTCAAGTGCTTCTGTCACTCTATAGACCTGAAAATCTAGTTGGGGCTAGACGAGCCAGTTTCAGAGTCCGAATTGCACCTCAGACAACTCTCTGTACAAGGACGGTAGCGCGGGTCTGGGACGACAGTGTGGCGCATTGGCGTCCGTATGGCTAGAAAATGTAAAATGCAGTAAGGAAACAACCAAAAGCCTACTAACAACCTAGCTAACTAATTTTAATGAAATGATTAGAATGATAAAGTACGAAAAGTAAATATGGAGGTGATAGAGTAAGTAGATGAAAACAAGAATATCAACTCATTGAAGTGCCAGTTCGCCAACGAGCTCCACGCCCACGTTCACCTACATACAAGCAAGAAGGGGAAAATTGTTGGGGCTGTATAGGGGTTTGCCTTAGTCAAACCCCCACCTTGGTGTTTCCACCTCCACAGATAGCCAGAAAAGCAATGGAGTAGAAAGTATGATAAAGAAAAGAAGGAAGAGCGTATTGAACACTACAAAAGAATGCTACGCTACTCTATCAAACCACAAAAGGAAAAGTGAAGCGTTATGACCTACACTCAAAGGTTCCCAAGGTCAATGAAGGGAGAATGCAAGCAATGAACTTGGCAAAGTCACCACAGCCGCAACGGTGATGAAGGGAGGTCTTGCAAGACTCCAAGCTCACAACTTCTATGGTAGTGCAAAACGTACAAAGATGGAGTGAACATAGCAACAAGCTGTTGCAATGCTCAATGGAGTGTGAAAGCTGCTAGAATTGTGAATAGAATGCTCAAGAGAATGTTGAAGATGGAGAAATTGCTAAGAGATGAAGTGAGTGTGAAATGAATGCCTTTGAAGGCAAAAATGAGAGGGAATGAAATCGTTTTTGGAAAGGTTGTTCACACAGAGGCATTACAATTTGACTCCAATGGGGTGTGTAACATCCTTCCAGACTCTAGATGCAGGAATCTGTCAGGGACGACAACGTGCGGCACAGATGTCCGTGCGTTGCACTCGTGTCCCTGATGAAAATTCCCTCACCAATGCACAAAACACGTGTCAAGTGGATGGAAGGCAGGTGGGTGATGTGGAATTTCACCTTCGGGTTTGATTTTCTAAGGTGAGGTTATGCAAAAGGGGAATTTACACAAGGGGTGCAAATTCGCTCCTATACAACTAAATGTAGAGATAAAAAAATGTGAGTACAACAAAAAATTTGGATTAGAATAAACATAGATATTGGAGACTCACAAACAAAGTTGTGAATAGTCAAATAAATAAAGATTGCAATACAAAGCCCACAATAACCATTGAAACATATTGTTGCCCATTTATTTGACCTTGACCAATTTTAAACTTTTCATGTCAAAGTGGTGCAAGCGCCATCGTATGTTGAATCCTTTCGTCACGATAACTCATTTGAGTCAATTGTCCTTGTTCAGAAATGCCCTTAATCATTCTCAAGTATCAAATTATTTGCCGAATTGAAGTCATCGATCAACATTTGTAGTCACAAAATGTTGGCGTTGAATGTTTTTTGCATCAAGTTGTCATAATTGCCCATCACAATAATGTTGCTCTTAATTAGTTTCATGTGAGCCAATTGCATCAAACTTAGAAAAAGATTGTACACCAATTTCAATCATTCGATGGAGAATTGTTTACCTTTTCAATCAACATCCTCAAAGTAGTTGCATGTTTTAACCTAGAATGGCCAAAACCATTAAATCAGGAGATCCATTTGAGTTGGAACTAAAACATTTTACAAGGACATTTAAGACTCAATTGAACACAATGTGGCAAATTTTCAAGGCAAAATTCCTTTTCATTTGGAAGATATTAAATCAACATTATTTTGCTTAGTAGGTTACATAAACAATTAAAATGGGAGTTTCAAAGACAAAGAGGGTGTAACAAAACAAATTTATAGGGTGCTTATGGTGTTATTATATGCAATGTGGCTAATTTTCAAGCAAAAATATGCTTCTAGTCAAAATATACAAAATTAATCCTCTCTTGCACTTGCTTGGCATCTTACATAAATTGTTTGAAATCATCACCATTTTGAGTTAAAAACTTTCTTGGAAAGACAAATTGTTGAAGAGGTGTCATCTTATGGAAAGCAAAGTTTTGACTAAAAGGTTATAAAGTTCTTTAAAAATGTGAAATTTATTTTGAGAGTTACAAAGTTTTTAAAAAAATGCGTTGCAAGTATTCCTTCATCGATGTTTTTAGGGTTCGTTGAACCTCCAAAATTGCAAATAGTTAGCTTTTGGTGCAGTTTTTGCGAAAAGGTGAATTGTGCAAAAAGATTGTTTGAAAAGTGCAAAATGTTTGTGTTTTCGGCATTTTTGCGACTTCCCAAACCTTTTAATCATTTGAAAATTGCCATGTTAGGGTTTTCTAGGGTTTGCAAACCTTTTTTACGCTAACACACAATTATGTGAGAATAGGGTCTTCAAAATAGGGATATGAAGGAAATGAATCTATTGAAAATGCGTCAAAAACTTTGAGCAAATGCAATCAATATATGTGAGGCCGAATTCCACAACCTTTGCCCACATCCTTCCTACCCATAGCCTAGAATAGGTTATGGACCTTCATTGAAGTGTAATGGAATGGAATTTGTGTCAGATATTGTAGTTGGAAATGCCCTGATGGACATGTATGCCAAATATGGAAGTATAGACAATGCATATGAGCTATTTGATTGGTTGTCTCAAAGAGTTGTCACTTCATAGGACACCATGGTTGTAGGATATGAAAATAATAGATTTGTTGAAAATGCTTTAGGTGAATGCAGTATGAAAGGATGCTGAATGAAATCAAATCCAAAGCATTAGCATGAAGAATAAAACTCAATGGAAACATTAGAGGCGCTGATTTGGCATTGATGAGGGAGAAGATGACAAAACACATTTGTAGAATGAAGTCTTTAGTAATATTCCTTGTCAATTTTTATTGAAGATGCTACATCTGTCATTGTTTTGATTAGAGGTAAAAAACGGGTTTTGAAGGGGCCCGAAACCCTTAACAAAAGAAGACAGCTGATACACAAGAGATCAACAGTAAGCATCAATCAGCCCTACAACAACACATTGCTAAAAAAGATAACTCACAAACCACCAACAGCCCAGTAGTAGCCTCTAACAGATAAGCATTACAACATAGGCTACAAAAGACACACAAGCAAGGGCCCAAAGCCCAGAAACAACCTGGTTTTATCCGGGACCAGAAACCCACCCAAGTTTTGACTGTAACAACCACCTGAAACACTTAGGCAACAAAACTGCAAAGCAGCAACCAACCTTCTGCTCAATAACAGCAGACCAGAACCCATAAAAAAAAAAAGAAATTTAATGGAAAAGACCACCATTAAACCTGACCTCCTAATCAAAACCACCAGCACACAAGAGGAGACACACCCCTTGAAGCATCCACTCGCATCACAGACCAACTCCAAGTCCACCTCAAGAGGACTGAGCTCCCCTCTATAGGAGAGGTTACTGTGAAAACCCAAAAACACCAAAATCACACCTCTCCAGCAACCACGAGCTCCACCTCAATAGGAGAAACTTCCACCTCAATAGGAACGCCATCAGAGGAAACAAGAGAAAAGGACTTCCAACCATAACCAACACACCCACCTCCGACTCAATAGGAAATGACTCCTGACTAACAAGAGTAGTCTTCTCTTCCACAGAAGACATAGTGCATAGGAAAAGGAAGAAAGTCAGAGCTCCTGAAGATTGGAGAAGCACAATAACCTTTGGCTGAGCTTGCAGGGGCTCCAAGAGAAAGGCCACAACCAAACCAGCACGAATCTCCTTAGAAGCAAGAGGGAAAGGTAGACCACCCCCATCTCAAAACACCACCCAACTTCCAAGTCAGGCCCAAAAACAGAGGACTCCTCTAGGATAAAACCCAGAGCCAAGACCAAAAGTAACCCCCCTTCGAGAAAGATAGCGATGGCAGCCACAAAGGGTACTCAAAAGCTTTTATAGAGAGCCCCAAAAAAACATGAGAAGCCAATGAAACCCATCACCTGGCAGGCACCACCGAAACTCCACCATTAGGAACATTTTCCACAACAAAGAGAACCCACAATGGGTACCCAGAAGCTTTGGAATAAAGCCCACAAGACAAAAGCATGAGCCAAACCACCAACAACCACTGCTTATCCCGAACATCCAGAGAAGCCAAATAAACCCTTCTACCATCAGGAGGGATAAAGGGCTTTTCCCAGCCAAGAGAAGAGCCACCCCTTCCCAACTTAGCCCCAAAAAACCTGAGAAGAACAGAGCCTTCTCCCAACACACCAAGAACAACAAATCCCCGCCAAACAGAGGAGAGAGTCTTAGAGTGCACAGCAGCATAGCAAAGGCATGCACCAAAAACCACAGTCAGGGTCTTCCCAAAGCAACCCCACCCCTGCTCACAAGGCACACATGGGAGCCCCTTGAAAGCACAAAAAGCAACTCTCCAACCAGGAGAGACTAGCACCCAATGTAAACCAGAGCCCAGCTACATCTGTCATTGTTACAATTGTCATTGGATTGACAATAAAGTGGCACTTGGCACTTTTGTTGTTGACAACCTTACCCCTTATGTTGGTTTTAATATTTGCATAGAAAATGTGGCTTGTTGGATTTGTGTGGGGCATCCAAGTATTGCATATGAAGGCTTCATTACTTCTAGAAGATGCAGTTAGAAATAAATATATGTGGTCGTTGCATTTTTGTTTGTGCTGGCTAACACTGGTGAATGATTTTGCTACACCCTTTTTCTCAAGTCTTCAGCCGTGGTATTGACTATATATGAAGGAAGAGTTCACTACATTGAAGCAACATGGATTGTAGAAGATGTTCTCATTCTACACAGCCTAAATGATAAATTAGGTAGTCAATTTGAAAGCCAGAGAGGTGAAATTGGAGGTTTTAAGTCTAGGAAGAACTCATGGTTTATAAAGAAATTGGTTATGAACTATTTCTATGCATTCATGATGAGGAAACTAAAGTCATGTAGGAATTCTCTTGCAAAACCATTTAAGACCATACATTACAGAGTTCTCTGTATGGTAAGCTGCAATTTTGTTATGTAGCAATAGAGGTGCAAAGGATGTCATCTGTCAATGGATACCACTAATCAACTTGACAGATCCTGAATGATTTAATATGCTTGTCTACAACAACATATTCTTTAACTTTGCTGTTGATTCCAACTTAATACAAATGCAACAATTATATAGGCAGAGGACGAGTTTAGACAATGCTAAGACAAGTTGTGAGTAATAAAGATGTTGGTGTATGATGCGTGGGTTTTGTCCTAAATTTTGTGAAGAGCAAAACTCTAAACATCAAGTGGACAGTAAAGCAATGTGAGTTTTGTTAGATCTTGCTAACTCTATAACCCAATGGACAAGGCTTAGTGAATCCATTCAAAATTCCATTTTGTAGAGAAACATACACAGGAAATAGTACACAGTGAACATTCAAGATGTCACAGAAATGGTCCATCTGAGAAGATAATGACGGTGAAAGTGCACATTGGCATTGGAGTTAAATCTAAGGGAGGGTATACATTCAGAATGTTCATCTACAACCAGTGCATGCAAATTATTCAACATAATGCCTTGACAGTCATATGCCCATACAATTTTGAGAAAGACAATTTTATTATAAAGCCTTCAACCTGATATTTGTAACAAAATTGTTCCAAGATGTGCTCTTGAGAGTTAATTATATTTTATTTTATAAATCTATTATAAACTCCCAAAAGTGAAAAAGAATCAGTTACATTCTGAAAAGTTATAAATACTCTGAGATGTAATGTAAAAAGGGTTCAGTTCTGGGGGTTGGGTAGGAGACTTGGATTCTCATATTGTACGGAAACACAAAGGGATCTGTAGAGCTCTTTTTAAAACTTATAAAGCATAGTTTGCAGACTCGGCTGGACTCGGCGGACTCGCCGCAGACTCGGGAGTCCATTGGCCAGCCGAGTCGACTCGCCACGGACTCGGGAGTCGAGTCCAGGAGAGTCCTGGGTCGGGACTCGGGAGTCCAACCTCAGGACTCGTTAGACTCGGGAGTCCCAACCCAGGACTCTCCTATGTGGCTGGGAGTCAAAAGGGGTTAAAAAGAGTCATGAGGTTGGACTCGGGAGTCCCAACCCAGGACTCTCCTGTGTGGCTGGGAGTCAAAAGGGGTTAAAAACCCATGTTTTTCTTAACTTTTTCTTTCATTTTAACACTCAAGTTTGTGAAATACAGGTCTGCAAATTGAATTGGGGTTGAAAGAAGCCAGGATTATATGTAAACATTTATAATCTTATGATGCTATTATACATTGAAACTATGAGTATTTGATGACTATGAATGATTAAATTTCAATTATTGAGTGTTTGATGATCATATGACGTGTAATCTTTGAATTATGAGTGTTTGATAATCAAATTAGGCTCTTATGTTTTCTAAATGCATTATTTTTTTCTTGTTTTTTTGTAAAACTACGGTTTTTTTTTTTCTCAAGTCCTAGCCGTGCCGAGTCCCGAGTCCGTGCCGAGTCCCGAGTCCGATTTTTGGGCTGCTGAGTCCGTGGTGAGTCCGAGTTTGCAAAATATGTTATAAAGGACAGATTTTGCTAGTCCATAAGCTTGTGTTCTTGTTCTTTATGCTGTTAACAGCTCGAAAGTTCAGTTTGTAGCCATTCTTAATAATTTTTTTGGTTATGAAGAAGACAAGTAACTTCCTTTCACATACACATGTTTATTTTGTTGCATCTAGGATGAAATAATTGGTTGTTATTTGATTTGCGAGTCATGAAACCCTATGTGGATGTGACCTTTTTATGTTAGACTGTATTCCATTTGTTGAACCCTAGTTGCATTTTTTTCAGTTTGATAATCTTTCCCGGGGAATGAATCTATGTGTTTTTCCTTCTTCCTTTTACACATTTTTAGCTCTCTTTTCCATTTTTGTTTTAGTTTAGTTGCCTTTTTTGTTTTCCAGTTGAAAGCATACTCTTGAAAACCTTAAATTTCTATCATAGGAGGAAGCTGCCCTTCTCAAATGCAAAGGAAGATTGTTAATCTGATAGGGATCTCTCTAATTGTAGGAACATTTGCTGCTACCCGTTGGGTAAGTGTGAGTTGTTTGTAGCAAAATATCAGGGTAACAAATTTGTTTACCAACACATATTCAACTCATAAAACACAAAATCACAAAATTCAGCAACAAGTAGGCATAAAATTACTATTAACTTATTTTTAAGTGCATAAAGCACTTCTATACAAGTGTTTACACTATTTTGCATGCACTTTATTTAAGATAAATAAACAGAACTATTGAAGTTCCTATGCAAACAATAGTTTGCTTGCAATCAAAGCAAGTTGGGAACACAAAATTGTCTCAAAATATATGATCGAAAACAAGAAATCTTAAAAAATGTTTTTACCAAAAATATAGTCTCAAAAAATAGTCTTTCTAGAGGGGCATCCAAAAATAATCTTTCTAGGTGGTCATCCAAAAATAGATATGATCTAAAAATAGCTTGCCCAAAATCTTGACTGGCGACCCTTGTGCAGCTGTAACATCCCGAGCATGTTGTGCGTTTTGAAATCTTTTAATGAATCTTTGGACCTTTGATACATAAGGCAACGACATAGAGCTCATACAAACGATTTGAACATCTAGGGTGTAGTTACTCTAGTCAGCAAGTTATTGATTTCATCATGTCTCTTTTCCCTTGATTGAACATACCTTGCAATGAAAGCTAATTTGTCCATGTTTTTTGGGCTCAATGCTCTACCTAGTATGTCCTTTAACAACCTTTGGATTTCAGCCCTATCTCCTCAAGCTTTATTTTTTGACCATTTTCATCATGGAAAGCACAAGGAATGAAAGTAATGAAAATTGTCATATGCTTCTCAATCTCATTGAGCCTAGTAATCCGACCCCTCAATATTGTGATCACATCCTCAAGAAGGTGAATTAGAAACTTTTATTGCTCTGCCCATCTAAAATAGGGATCTTCCTTTGCATTTGCCACCACTCCTATTTCTACGAGTTTCTTTGATACAACATTTATTGGGTTGAGCTTTTCCATGAAGCACTCATGCATGGGGATACTATGCATCATAAAATGTTTCAATTTTGAAATTTGATTAAGCACCTTATGTGCTTTAGTCAATAAACCATATGATTTTGCAAGTGCTTTTGAACCTTGCATGTTTATCTTATCTATCCGTTCATTTGTGTTTCATCCATGAGCAACTAGCTGGTCTAGTTGCTTTTGCTGATCACTGGAATGCAAATATTTGTGACACAAAAATTGAAAAGCTAGGTGGTGGCTGCACCAAATGAGCAATGGATTCTCAAAGCTGTTTGACTTCTGTTTTGAGGGCAGCCTTGCCTCACCATCCTTGAAGACTCCTTCCTTGAGATTTATACAACTTGGAAGTTTGAGGTTCAACCTAATGCATAATTTCCCCTCTAGAGAAATAGTTGTCTCAATTACCAAAGGACCTTCTGTGTTCTTCCTTACTTGTGACTATATCTTCACCTTCTTTGGAGTTGACTCAGTAAGAAGAAATGAGAGTGCTGAAAAGTTGATCTGATATAAAAGTACAATCTTCCACTTTCTAATAACATAGAATCTCATCCATTCATGTGCTTCTTTTCTTGTTCCTGTTTCCTACAAGAGCTTCTTACATGAGAAGGGATGGTAATGATAGGTGGTTTGGGAGATTGAATGGTATGAGGAATGGGAGATGGAGGGTTTTGGGGTGAGGTGGAGAAAGAAGAGGTGGCATGTCAGGGGTTTTAGATGTGGATGTCAAAGTGACATCCTTGAGTGTGGGTAATCAGAATAGTGAATAGGTGACTTGGATGGTGACATAAAAGAAATAGGAGAGGTAGGAATGGGAGAGATGATATGGGGTCTTGGATTCAACTGCAATCAAAGTGGAGACTTCACACTTTTACTAGTCACCACCTTGAATTTTATGATTTTTGGAGTTCTATTTGTGTCAAAAGTTGCTTTGAGCTTTTTTCTTATTTTTTCATCACCTTTGCAAACTCTAGTGGCTTCTATATCTATTGTTTTATGTGAAGAAGGTACAACCCTTCCTTGAGTGGATTGCAAAGTACTAGCTGATTTTTGACTCCTTTCTTTTACTTTACCTAAAGCTCTTTGAGAAATCTTGTTTAGTAGACGACTCTTTCTTAGAATAATAATGGGATTTGTTTAATCTTGAATGGAATTTTTTTTCTTTGATGGACCAATTCAAGTTTGATGTTACAAACCTTGAAGATATAATCTCTGTGTTTGAATTTGAAAGATCCTTGGGTACCCTAGGTACATACTGAAGTGCAAAATTAATCAATTGTTTTATAGTTTAGTCATTATTTTCACTTCTCACTTCATACTCATCAACACAATTTGTCCAATAGTCTTATACTTGTGGCCCATATTTGTATGTCAATCCCAATTTGGTATACTTCAAGCCCTTTGAATCATAAATAAACTTTTCATAGAAAAGCTTGAAGTTAAACTTAGACATTTCACTGCTAAGAGATTTGGAGTTAAGGGCTGATTTGTAGTTGTAGATGCCAAGCTGAATTGGGAAACTTGAAAATAATATTGATATTCATGATTGGATGATTACAATTGGAGACAAAGGTTCCTTATAAAGATAATTACAAGACGATGTTTCTAAAAAGAAACAATCGTAACTAAAGCTAAAAAATGGAAAGTTGCTAAAACGAACTAAAGCTAATTGATGACTAATTAAAACAAAGATGACTATTAATATTACATTAAATATTTTAATACCCTCCCTTAATGGTCGTCGTATAGACAAAAACTAAGTCTACCCAAAGAAATAACAGAAAAGGCTGCCCCCTTCTTCTCAGAACGCTTCTGCAACAAATGACAAGAGTTTGCCATTGACTCTGCCACTTGAGACGAGTCTGCCACCAACCCTCCTAGAAACCACAAAACTTTTGGATATAACCAAAACTAATTACAAAACATCCAACCTGATGTTGGGTAACCAAGTTGTCCCTCCTTGTAGCTAGAGACATCGAAAAACAACTTCTATGATTTTGAGGAAAAATCGGCAAACCTGCCAAACTTTTGCAGATGAGCACGACGCTCTAGTACAGACTGCAAGAAACCACTATTTTTGAGGACAAAATCGCAAAACCTTGAAATTGAAAGTTTACAAAGCATTTTTTTTTCGGAAAAAAAAGGGTAAAAACCCACAAAGGAATCCCACACAACTTTGCGAATTATAGAAGCCAATACAAAATCGGAGACACGGATCAACATACAAAACATTGTTTTTAAGGAAAAACAGTAAAACCTTTCCAAAAACCAGAGAGCCCTCCCGAACTGTGGAGCAAACCCTTAAAATAAAATTAAAAAACCCACAAAACTTTGAAAATTCGCGCCTAAAAAACTCATAAATGGCCAAAACTAGAAGATGCCAAAGAACCAAGCCAAATTAAAGCAATAAAGAAACCCGTCATGACTAGCAAAGAAAGCCCTTCATGGTTTTCTGAAAACCTGTCAATGGAGGTCGCAGCTTGCAATGAACATTGCCAAAAATTAGAAGAAACACGAGTCTGAAAAAATGCTCCACAAATCCCATAAAAAATCAGAAAGAAAAAACTCAGAGCCGTCATGGAAGGTCGTGCACACCAGAAAACACCAAAAACCTCCGAAAAAATGCGAAATTGCATGTAGGAACAAAATGTGATTTTCGCCACAACCTAGCACAAAAGAAAAACGCGCATACAAGGAAATACACGCCCATGAAAATGCTGAAAACCCTTGAGTGTTGAAAGTCGCGATTTCACTTAGAAAAAAAAAAAAAAACACGAACTAGACCACAAAAATATCTGCAATCTCCTTGAAAACCCTCAAAATCTTCTAAAAAATCCTCCACAGAAAAAAAAAAAAAAAAACCACCAAAAAATTCTCACGAAATCTTCAGCTTCAAATTTTTTTGTTTTTTGTTTTAAAAAAATTCTTCGATTTAAAAAAAAAAAATCACTAACCAAGGTCGAGGTGCTCTGATACCATGAAAATAATATTGATATTCATGATTGGATGATTACAATTGGAGACAAAGGCTCCTTATAAAGATAATTACAAGACTATGTTTCTAAAAAGAAACAATCGTAACTAAAGCTAAAAAATGGAAAGTTGCTAAAATGAACTAAAGCTAATTGATGACTAATTAAAACAAAGATGACCATTAATATTACATTAAATATTTTAATAAAACTAGCTCTTAATTTGTGTCTCCTTCTCAAGAAGAAACACACCTCAAAAAGATGCCTACAATACTTCATCAAGACCACTTGGGTTGGTGGAATGTTTCAAAAGCATGTAAAGGTATGAGGTGAACCCACAAACTCAAATGTATGAGAAGGTTGGGAATTGAATATTTCAATCTACCCACTTTGATTTGCTGTCCTAGCTTGCTTTGAGATCTTGATAAGCAAATGATCATCCAAAATTCTCATTGAATGCATTGTGAATGCATCATTCACCTTGTTGTAGCATTTGACTGATTCATTGTATTCTGTGGCAAATGCAGCATAGACCAACTAGAACACCATCTTGAACTCTCATGTTTGCTCAAGTTTTGACAATTGCCTATGCATGCAATCATTGATCAAAACACTCCAATCAAAGTGTATTTTGCCTTCATACATTGAAGTCATGATGAAAAACATACAAGGTTTGAATGTCTTTGCCCCATCTTGAACTCTCATGTTTGCTCAAGTTTTGACAATTGCCTATGCATGCAATCATTGATCAAAACACTCCAATCAAAGTGTATTTTGCCTTCATACATTGAAGTCATGATGAAAAACATCTAAGGTTTGAATGTCTTTGCCCCATCTTGAATTCTCATGTTTGCTCAAGTTTTGACAATTGCCTATGCATGCAATCATTGATCAAAACACTCCAATCAAAGTGTATTTTGCCTTCATACATTGAAGTCATGATGAAAAACATCCAAGGTTTGAATGTCTTTGCCCCATCTTGCCCTATTATTTGATTTAACAAAGTGATCAAGGAGAACTCATCCTTGAAGTAATACCTCCTCATCAATTGTGACAAACTTTTCATCCTCTTAGCTTCCTTCAACCAATGTTTTCCAAGTTGTTTTAGGTAACTATTATCACTTGGAATATGCACCTTGTTGAATCTTGAATCCAACTATCTTGTGAAACATGGGATGACCTTTCAAGTTGTGGGACTTGCGAAACTTGAGGTCAACATCCAATTAAAGGGCGGTTTCCCTTTGGTAAATCACCTAAAAACTAACTTTACCTAAAGATCTTTGTTGGGAAAAGAGATAAGAAAAGAACTAATAATCTGAATTTAAACAGAAAATGAAGGTGACACACCAAATATAGCAGATTTATACTTCCTTTCAGCAATACAACTTATGAATTTCAAATTAAATCTTCACACAGTAATTTGCAACAACAATACAGAGGTAAACTTAGAACAACAACAATCAAAGAGTCATAGAACTTACGATAATACCTGCTTTTCTTTTATACACAAAGAAAATTGAAACAAGTAGAGGCAGAAATACTGATCTTTGATTCACTGAAGGCTGCTACAATGACTATTTTCTGGAAAAACAGTATAAGATTACATCACAAGCATACAATCAACCATTATTTCAGAGTGAAACAAGGTTGAAGATGCAATCAATGAAGAGAATTACAGAAGTAAAGACCTAATTTTGATTGAAAAAATTGAAGGACTGAATGTCACTTTGTCACAATAAACTTTTCCAGTGATTTGTTACAAAGCATAGGCCTCTTATTTATAGATTTTGAGAGCCTAAACTCAGCATGAGTTCTTTAATTCTTTATTTATTTATTTATTTATTTTTTTCTGATTTTTGCATGAAAATCAGATTCCAGAACTCTCTATTGAAAAATCTGCATGAAAAAAAGTTCCCCTTTGACTTCCTTGAAGTTAGTGAACTCCTTTATTAGTTTTGCATGCTTTGTTGGAGGGGCCTACGAAGCTAAACTCCCTTTTGAAAAATCTGCATGAAGAGTTAAACTAATGCATGAAAAAAGGTTCCCCTTTGACTTCCTTGAAGTTAGTGACTTATCACTAACTTTATCTTTACCCAGCAACACTCAATCTTTACCCAACAGCAATGAGAAGAATGACTTATCAAAATGCCAAAGCACCTATATGAAGATGAAACACTCAACTATTTATAACTTTGAACTTATTTTGTTCTGTAATGTCCCTTTTTAAAAATTCCTTATTTTTGCCTTAAATAAATATTCCACTCACAATAATACTCGCATAATTAATTATAAGTATTAATTTAACGTTAAACTTATCATTTTGATAATTATAAACTTCATATTTAAAGATTTAATACAAATTTGAAAATATTAAATTTATATTCTGCTGTGATCTTTCTTTCTTCCAATTTGCAGCTTCCTCACTTGTAGAAATGCCTTGAAATGTTTCTTGCAAAGTTAGGGGTTTTCGTCCATTAACTTGATAAAAGAAATTAAGGGTTTCATCCTTGAATTTCTGATCTTGGAGGGGTTGCATTCTCAAGATTGCTGAATCTTTAATTTGTATTCCACAAAGAAAATAATTAATGTCTTGATCAATTGATGTATCTTGACCAATCAGAGGTTGCCACGTGAACCAATCAGAGATTGCCACGTGGCACCAATATGAGCAAATGGAAGTTTGTTGGCGGATTTGTTTATGGAGCATATTTTGGGGGATTTGAACCCAAGATCTCCAAAATAACTTACCCGCCTTACCACTAAGCCACATACATGCTAAACATAGAGATATGGATTGAGTTATATTTAAAGTAAATCTTATCCAAGCGGACTTAGTGGGATTTGAACCCCGACCTGCCATGCAAAACTATAGTGCCTTAACCACCACGCCATGTGCTATGTAAACATTATAAAAGGCAGAAAAATCTATTTGAATAGCACGACCTAGTATTGGAGAGAAGGTAAGATTGAGTTCATTCTTGCAGGAAGAGAATATTATGGATTGTGAAAACGATGCTTTTTCCTTCCTATAAGAACAACAAAAGACTATTTTGCAGATTGGAAGCCATTTTGATGTATTTTTCATCTTTTCTAATGGATTGGTTCCTTGTTTGAAGTGGACCTGGAGACAGAGACATAGCCCAAAAAGGGTGAACTCCGTTATCATTTGTTGTGTAATGTCTTTATTTTATTGCCGCTCTTTTCTCCAATTTAAGTTGTTTAAATTTCTTATTAAAATTAAATTAATTTATTGGATTTCAAATTAGTGTAATAAAATAGTTATTACCACTAATTTCAGATCATCTAACCTCCTCCTGGTTTGGATGCTGATTATACCCCTTTATCAAGTGCTTGCTGAAGTGTTCCTTGCCCCCTTTTGGCACCCAAAAATTCTGCTCAAAACCTGTTTTGACATGTGTTTAACCATTCTCTGATCACATTTTTTTGATGGCTTAAACTTTGTTCAAAAGCCCTCAAGGTGTGTGTTACATGTGAAAATTCCAAATAACTCTTTATTTTTGCTTTTAAAAATTTGTCTAGTGCTGCTAATGGCACATGCCTTGGGTATCTTTGGTCAGTGCTTTTGTTGGAATCAAGGAACATTGAGAGGGGGGGTGAATCAATGTTCTGCAATTTTTAACTTTATTAATTTGATCCTTAAAGTATTGATAACATTCAACCAAAAGAAATATGCATGAACATAAAGCAAACAACCACAACACCATAACACAAGGATTTTTACGTGGAAACCCTGTTAGGGGAAAAACCACAGTGGAGGTCAATCCACAATATGATCTGAGTATACTCAAAAAGATGTTTACAAAAATAGGAATGCACTTGTATTCAGGCACACTGCCTAGAGCTCATTGCTCAAAAACAGAAAGGCTTACTGCCTTACAATCAATGTCAAAAGACAATTGGAGTGGTGAACAATGAAATAGCATCTACAAATGCCTGAGAATAGTTCCAATTAAGCTCATCAATCAAATTCCGGACCTTCTTGTCTGATTATGCTCTTCTGCTCTGTTCTGCTTCAACTCGCATCACAAAATCCTTTTATGCACAAGTGAAACTGTGCATAATCACTCTATAATCCTTCTGATTTTCGCATCACACATCGACACACTTCGTACATATATCAAAATGATATAATCGATCACTTTATATATCCGCTACTAAGGATTTAATCGCTACATGTCGATTCCAACAAAATATGAAATATTTACAAATTGTCGAATCCATAATTAAATTTCAATGCGCACCAACCAAAGTCGGCCACAACATAGTGAGGAACCAAATCAACATGCTCAAACACAAAAACACTTAAACAATTACTCCTTGAATATCCACAATGGCTATATTCACTTAGTCGGCCTTCAAGCACTGTTAAACATAAAATTAATCAATTGGATCTTTTAACTTGCACACGGATTGATACGAGGAGGCTCTAAGATTCAAGAATAACAGAGATCATATACCAAACAACCTTCCCTGAGATCCACAACTCAAAATGATAACAAGAAATTGCATGTGAATTGATGAACATAGTTCTGTTGGATGCTCTGTTCTTGATTGACAGTTAATCACAAAACTTCGATTTGACTTCCGGTATGAACAAATGATGACGTGTGGACTGAATCACTGACTACCATCAATGACAACACCAGATGACTTGTGCAGTGTCTCTTGCCAACAGCTTTGTCATTAAAATTTTGTGTCCAAGCCCCTTTATGGCATATTCCTAGGGGGTGTTTTTGGATAATTTTTGATTTCAAACTTTTTGGGCAAGAATGCTAATGGCATATGCTAGAGCATCATTTGGACGCATATGTTTGACATCTTTTGCGAAAAACTCATTATGGTGTATGCTCAGGTCACTTTTTGGACAAGTTTTGATATATTTGAAGGTTCTTGAGCAAAACCCATTCTGGTGCATGGGTGGGGTAATTTTGGCCTCCTTGCACTTTGACAAATTTTTCCCACTTTCCTTTATGATGCACCCAAAGCATTGGATGTCCTATTTCATGCCTTAGCTTTTGGCTTTCCTCTCTCATGTCCAAGCTCCAACTTTTGCATTGTTTGATGTGTTTGGAAAGCTCCTTCAGTTAACTATGCAAAGAGGATTAGAGCCTGAAAGTACGACATTCATGACTATGATAGACAGTGATTTGATGATGACTCACTAAACAAGAAATGACTTTCATTAGAGTTGAAAATTTAACTCTATGCAAAAAATTTCATATGGGTACAAAGGTTGTATCCACTAAATTTTGTCAATAAAGAAAAACTATTCTAAAATAAAACAATATCCACTTCTAGAATTGAAGAGCCTTGAATAATAAAAAATGATATATTTTAAACAAAAATTAGAACTAAAAAAAGAACTAATAGAAAATGATTAATATAAAAGCTTACATGGCCATAGATGGGTTATACAGTAAAACTAAAAATCCTTAGCCACTTTCTTTGTTGCTTCATGTTTATTTTTGTTACACCTTGTGATCTCAATCAATGGTTTGGACAGATGGACAGCCAACGTGAAAAAATATGCGATTCCAATCTTGATCCATGATTTCTAAGCTCAACACTAGTGTGCTGTGATGTCCCCTCGCTAGACAGTTCTCGGGAACAGAGCGTTAGCCCTTTATTGGACCCTTGTGGGCTAGCCAGTTTGGATAGAGGGTCAGTGGTGCATTTTGGAGAGTTTGTTTGTTCGTGTTTTCAGTGGACAGTGTTTAGATCTCAGTGAGCATTGGCATTCCAGGAGTTCATTGCTTCTGACGGCACGAGATTATCCTGTGATTTGAGCATTCTACGGGATTTTAAGTGATTAAGTTAATTTATTAACTTAAAACGCCCTTTTTATAAAGTCACCTTGACTTTATTTATATTTTTATATCACTTAAATGAGAAAGGAGGATTATAATATTTCAAAGACTTTAAATATTATAAAAGTGCGCCCAACTATTGGAAAGTGATATATTAAAATATTATAATATTTTGAAAACCTAAAATGGGCGTATCATTATGGAAATGCGTGCTTTGCATAAAGAGGCATTTTTGGCAATAGAAACTCACCTTTTGATTATTTCGAATTGCCTTGAGCATCTTTCTCTGAGCATTCTCCTGTGACCAGGGTTTGATCATTTTGTCCATTGGAGAACGGAAAACTCTTCAGTGTTGAGTACTCTTGAGGCTGTGAAAGATCAGCTGAATCAGTACAGTTGAGAGCTTCACACAGAAGTTCTACAGTTGCAGACAGAGGGATTTTATATGCAGTTGTTTGTCTTTTGCACATTCTAGAGGGTTTCTACTGGTGGCGCCCTTTCCACAGCTTCAGAGACTTTCTTTCAGAGATTCTAATGCTTCCTTTCATGGCCGTACGGATTGCATTGGTTTTTGTGCCTTGAGAAAGGCGTGTGAAGTAATTAATAAAAACGCCTTCCTTTTGAGAGGGCTTTGGCATCTAACATTGGCGGCTAGTGATTTCAGAGGGTTGTGACCAATTTCTGAGCTGGAGAAGCCTTGTCTGGAGTCTTGGCGTGCATTTATGCCTGTTTTCACCATTTCCAGCTGTAGACCTGGCCAGTTTCTTATTTAAATAATCTGGAGCCTGATTGGTATGTTTATCGTTCTTAATCTATCTGTTGGTGTTTGATAATACAATTTGTACTTTCAATTTGAAGAAATAAGTTTAAATTTCTCTTTTGTGAGCAAAATATGCTGCGCCCCTTCTCTTCTTTCTACTAAGATTTCTCTAAAAAACTCTAAAAAACACTTTAAAGATTTAAGAAAAGAGGGTTATGAACTGAGAGCCAGCAGGGCTCATCACAGTGGTATCAGAGCTCACATCCTGCCAGCTTGTGGGGTTTGAGAATTTATGAAGTCAAACAGAGAGGGTTTTGGTAAGTCCTATTTCAGAGGTGGCCCTAGAAATCAAAGAGGCGACCAGAATCCATTTCCACCATTTCCGTTTGCAGATCAGGAGGAGGAATTAGATTGGGACAATATGGCGAACAGGGCTGGAGAAAGTTCTCACAGAAATAACTGGGAGGATGAGGACAGAGAAGCCAAAGACGTGCTTAGAGGCATGGTTGCAGGGCAAGAGCAGGTTGCAACTATTCTTCAACAACTCAGCACGAATGTTCAGAATTTGTCATTAAACAGAGCTCGTAGTTTGGATTCAGATAGAGATGGCAGTATCCATAGACAGCCACAGAGGATTATAGATCCAGTACGCACCTATGAGAGAGCTACTTTTCCCACGTTCACCAGAGATGATGCTGAGGAAGTGGAAGAAGCTGAACAGGGTGGTGAAATAAATTTTGCAGATAATATTATGGCGATGCATGATGAGTGGGATAATTTGCCACCAAGGGTTAAGGAGCACCTTAACTTTGACAGGTTTATGAGCCAGAAGAGAGAGCACACCAGGAACAGGAATGACAGGCGTCCTAGACACAAACAGAGTGATCTTAAACAGGCAACCAGCAAACTAACTTTAGTACATTTTGATGGCAGTGGCAGAGTTACAGCACGTGCCTGGGTTAGTAAACTGGATACTTTCCTGACACTACGCCCCATGCCTGAGGTGGATGCTATTCGCTTTGCAGCACTTCATCTAGATGGCGTAGCACATGACTGGTGGATTCATGGCATGACTACCCTTCATCATGACAGGATTACCTCTTACCAGGAGTTTACTGATAGACTGGTAGAGAGATTTGACAGAAGGGATCCTGAGCTTTTCTTCAGAGATTTAGCACAGCTGAAACAGTTGGGTAGCTTGGAATCGTACATTGGTGAATTCCAAAGACTATCTGTTATGGTGACAGGGATCTCAGAGAGAAGGCTGGTCATATTATTTATTGAAGGTCTTTTCGAGCCCATGAAAGGTTGGATAAAAGCATTTGATCCACCTACCTTACAGGAGGCAATGAGGAAAGCTCGCAGCATGGAGCTATCTACACCTCGTAAGCCTTTTAGCTCGAGCTCGAAGCCTACAACATCATACACGGAAAATAAATCAGATCCAAAGAAGGCTGATAATACAGATCAGAAAAAGAAATTTGCAGCCCCTTTAGATCGAGAAACTATGAATGATTTGAGAAGGAGAAAACTCTGTTTTTATTGCAAAGGTCCGTATGATTTTAATCACGATTGCCCCCTCAAACCAAAAGGGCAAAACAAGCATATGGAGTGGTTTTATGAGGAAGAACCATTGACTGATTTTTCTGATCAGTGTGCTCCAATCTATGATACAGATGGGGAAGAATCAGAAAATGAAGCAGAAATTGCAGAGGAAACAGAACTTAAGGAGGCTCATATGTCCAGCATGCAGAAAGAGGGTTCTTTCAGACTCCGTGGGATCCTAGCTGGTCAAAGGGTCATATCTCTCCTTGATACAGGTGCAACTCATAACTTCATCGATTCACGGTTAGTGGAGAAACGGGGTATTCAAACTGAGCAGTTTGAAGGCATACGTGTGAGGGTTGCAGATGGGAACACTCTCGATTGTGAGAGGATGATACCTGACTTGCCTTTGAAACTTAATAATTTTGAGTTCAAGGCAGATTTTTATGTTGTAAACATGGGTGGAACTGATTTAGTTCTTGGCATGAAGTGGCTTCATGCAATAGGAGAGTTCACGCTTAATTTGCGTGACATGGAGATGAAGTTCACCATTGATGGCACAAACCATGTTCTTAAAGCCATCAGGGACAGCAACCTTAGGGAGATTTCACTTCGGCGAATGGAGCGTTTGATTCGTAATGATATGGTAGAGTGGGCTGCTGAATGCAAGCTAATGCCTTCACAGTTGGATCAGCAAGCTTCTCCATACCATCCAGATGTGCAGGAACTTCGAATCAAACATGCGAAGGTATTCAGTGCTATTCCACCAGGCAGGCCTCCTGATAGAGGTATTGAGCATATTATAGAGCTGGAGGAGGGCACGAAACCAATCATGATTACTCCTTACCGGCACCCCAAGCGTCTGAAAGATGAGATTGAGAAGACTATTCAGGAGCTGTTAGCTATGGGGCACATCAGGCCGAGTAAGTCACCCTTTGCTTCATCAGTTGTTTTGGTGAAGAAAAAGGATGGTACACTTAGAATGTGTATCGATTACAGAATGCTCAACAGGAAAACCATTAAGAACAGGTATCCTATTCCTCGGATAGATGAGTTGATAGACGAGCTTCATGGAGCTTGCTACTTCTCAAAGATTGATTTGAGAACAGGTTATCACCAGATCAGAGTCCGAGAAGAGGACATAGAGAAAACGGCGTTCAGATGTCACTGTGGACACTTTGATTTTTTGGTTATGCCATTTGGGTTAACCAATGCTCCAGCCACGTTTCAGTCGACAATGAACAGGGTTTTCCATCCTCATTTGAGGAAATTTGTTTTAGTGTTCTTCGACGACATCCTGGTTTATAGTAAATCATGGGAAGAACATATGGTACACTTGGATGAGGTACTGAGTATACTTGACAGGGAGTCCTTGTATGCCAAGGAGTCCAAGTGTGCATTGGGCATGGCAGAACTTTTATATCTGGGACACATCATCAGCGGTGCAGGAGTCAGCATGGACCCAGAGAAGGTTCGAGCCATCATTGATTGGCCTACACCTGAGACTTTGACACAGCTCAGGGGATTTGTAGGATTGTGTGCTTTCTATCGTCGGTTTGTTAGTGGGTTCTCGCGGCATGCTGCGCCACTAACCGATTTGACTAAGAAAGGTGCTTTTGAGTGGACCCCACTAGCACAAGCGTGCTTTGAGAAGTTCAAACTTCTCATGACTTCGTGTCCTGTTTTGGCTTTACCGGACTTCACTAAACCCTTTGAGTTACATTGCGATGCCAGTGGTGAGGGTATTGGTGCAGTTATTATGCAGGATCGTCACCCTATAGCTTTTGAGAGCAGAAAGCTAAGAGGGCCAGAACGGAGTTTTAGTATCTATGATAAGGAAATGTTGGCTATCATGCATGCGATGGCCAAATTCAGGCAATACTTGATTGGTAGTAAGTTCACTGTGAAAACCGATCATAATAGTCTGAAGCATTTTCTTGGGCAGCGAGATCTTAATGAGAGACAACAAAAATGGGTCAGCAAGCTTCAGTCTTACGATTTTGACATCTCTTATGTCAAGGGCACTCAGAATGTGGTTGCTGATGCGTTATCTCGCCGTCCTCACTTGAGTTCTATTACATTGGTTTCAGAAGACTGGAGACATCAGATAGTAGCAGAGTATGCTAAGGACCCATGGGCCTCTAGCATCATAGATGGATCAGTGTTGGATGACAGGTATTCACTTGTAGATGACCTTATCATCTACAAAGGGAGGATTTTATTGGTCCCAGGTTCTGAGATGAGGGACAGGGTTTTGAGGTCATTGCATGATTCACCCATGGCGGGACATCCCGGGTACTATAAGACCTATCGGCAGGTACGGGAGAGATTCTCTTGGAAGGGTCTCAAGTCCTATGTTCTCCAGTATGTCAGGGAATGTCTTGTTTGTCAGCAGAACAAGCAAGAGCACACATACCCTGCAGGTCTTCTACAGCCGCTTCCTATTCCTGAGAGGAAGTGGGATTGTTTATCCATGGATTTCATCACGGGCTTACCAAAAGCTCAAGGGAAGGACAGTATTTTCGTGGTGGTAGATCGATTGACGAAATATGCACACTTTTTCGCAATCACTACTACACACACGGCTACTCAGATTGCTGATTTGTTCTTCCGAGAGGTATTCAGGCTGCACGGTTTACCTCGCAGTATAGTTAGCGACAGGGACAGCAGATTTATGAGTAACTTCTGGCAGGAGTTATTCAAGCTTTGTGGGACAGAGCTCACCCCTAGTACCAGCTACCACCCCCAGACAGATGGGCAGACAGAGATCGTCAACAAATGGGTGGAAGGGTACTTGCGTAACTATAGTTCAGGGCAGCAGAAGGCATGGGTGAGGTGGTTATATTTATGTGAGTACTGTTACAACACCACCCATCACATGAGCATCCAGATGACACCATATCGAGCGTTATATGGATATGACGCTCCGAGCTTTCTTGATTTATTGCTGAGTGACAGTAGAGTTCCCAGTGCTGGTGATTTGTTACAGGAGAACCAGGATATTATGAGAGCACTTAGGGAAAATATTCAGAAAGCCCAAAATCAGCAAAAACAATATGCTGATCAGAGACGAGTAGAGCGGTCTTTCGAGATCGATGATTTGGTGTACCTGATGCTTCAGCCGTATAGGCAGTCTACCCTTCGCAAGAAGGGCTCCGAGAAACTTAAGCCGCGATACTATGGACCTTTCAGAGTTGTCAGACGTGTGGGTCAAGTGGCTTATGAGCTGGATCTTCCGGTGGACAGTAGAGTTCACAACGTGTTCCATGTGTCGCGCCTCAAAAAGGCCGTATAGGCAGTCTACCCTTCGCAAGAAGGGCTCCGAGAAACTTAAGCCGCGATACTATGGACCTTTCAGAGTTGTCAGACGTGTGGGTCAAGTGGCTTATGAGCTGGATCTTCCGGTGGACAGTAGAGTTCACAACGTGTTCCATGTGTCGCGCCTCAAAAAGGCGTTGGGACAACACGTAATTCCTTCTATTGATTTGCCACCCCTGGATGATGAGGGCAAATTAGTTTTGATACCTGAGGCCATTCTGGACTCCAGAGAGCGTCATCTTCGGAGGCGGGTCATCAGGGAATACTTGGTTAAGTGGAGGGATCTACCGGCAGAGGATGCGACGTGGGAGAGTGACAGTGTTCTTCAGCATCCAGCTTTGAGTTTGCTTGTGGACAAGCAAATTCGGGGAGGGCGGACTGTGATGTCCCCTCGCTAGACAGTTCTCGGGAACAGAGCGTTAGCCCTTTATTGGACCCTTGTGGGCTAGCCAGTTTGGATAGAGGGTCAGTGGTGCATTTTGGAGAGTTTGTTTGTTCGTGTTTTCAGTGGACAGTGTTTAGATCTCAGTGAGCGTTGGCATTCCAGGAGTTCATTGCTTCTGACGGCACGAGATTATCCTGTGATTTGAGCATTCTACGGGATTTTAAGTGATTAAGTTAATTTATTAACTTAAAACGCCCTTTTTATAAAGTCACCTTGACTTTATTTATATTTTTATATCACTTAAATGAGAAAGGAGGATTATAATATTTCAAAGACTTTAAATATTATAAAAGTGCGCCCAACTATTGGAAAGTGATATATTAAAATATTATAATATTTTGAAAACCTAAAATGGGCGTATCATTATGGAAATGCGTGCTTTGCATAAAGAGGCATTTTTGGCAATAGAAACTCACCTTTTGATTATTTCGAATTGCCTTGAGCATCTTTCTCTGAGCATTCTCCTGTGACCAGGGTTTGATCATTTTGTCCATTGGAGAACGGAAAACTCTTCAGTGTTGAGTACTCTTGAGGCTGTGAAAGATCAGCTGAATCAGTACAGTTGAGAGCTTCACACAGAAGTTCTACAGTTGCAGACAGAGGGATTTTATATGCAGTTGTTTGTCTTTTGCACATTCTAGAGGGTTTCTACTGGTGGCGCCCTTTCCACAGCTTCAGAGACTTTCTTTCAGAGATTCTAATGCTTCCTTTCATGGCCGTACGGATTGCATTGGTTTTTGTGCCTTGAGAAAGGCGTGTGAAGTAATTAATAAAAACGCCTTCCTTTTGAGAGGGCTTTGGCATCTAACATTGGCGGCTAGTGATTTCAGAGGGTTGTGACCAATTTCTGAGCTGGAGAAGCCTTGTCTGGAGTCTTGGCGTGCATTTATGCCTGTTTTCACCATTTCCAGCTGTAGACCTGGCCAGTTTCTTATTTAAATAATCTGGAGCCTGATTGGTATGTTTATCGTTCTTAATCTATCTGTTGGTGTTTGATAATACAATTTGTACTTTCAATTTGAAGAAATAAGTTTAAATTTCTCTTTTGTGAGCAAAATATGCTGCGCCCCTTCTCTTCTTTCTACTAAGATTTCTCTAAAAAACTCTAAAAAACACTTTAAAGATTTAAGAAAAGAGGGTTATGAACTGAGAGCCAGCAGGGCTCATCACATGTGCGAACATGAAGGGAATATTAAAGACATGAAATTTCCACGGTTCATGATAAATTAGCTCAGTATATTTCTGGATTTGCCTATGTGAACATTTTTCATCACCAATGTTTCGGATCATACTCCATGATCCACCATTAGGATGAGATAGCTAGAGAGAAGAAATTGGAATAGATGAAGGTTACAAGTGATAGGTGACCCTAGCTTTTCTTTTTGCCTCTTTCCTTTCTTCAAATCTCTCTAACTGAGCTTGCATCTCTCACAGCTTCAAGGAGGGTGCAGGGCTTGTGTACACAATGGAATGTCCTTAGTATAAAGGCAAGTTGGAATTTTAGATGATTTATGTCTTCTTCACTGATCTTAGTTTTGTAATAATTGCAAACCATCTTCCATTTTCTACCACAAGGACTGTCATGCTTCTGACTCAGCTCCTTTCTTTGTGGTATCGATATTATGACAAGTTGCATGTATGTTAGAGGTAGAGGGGAAAAATACTAGGGTTGAAAAATATTTTAGAGATTCTGAAAAGAAAATGTAAAAGAAAATTGAAAATAAAAGAGAAAGGAAAACAATTGAAAACTTGACATTCATTGATTTAAAAAAGAGAGGAAAGGAGTTGAACAAGAGAAAAAAGAGGGAAAATGTATTTCTCTTCATTTTCCCATTCTTTTAAAAGTGGCTTCTCTCTTATTTTAAAGCTTTTGCATAAAAAGAACAAGAAAGAACGAGGAAGAGACAGAAAAATAAAAAGCCGTAGGTAGAAGAATGAAGAAAGATGGGAAAAAAGAAAGAAACAAGAATGTAGAAGAAAAGAATTGCATAACTCTTCAAGTCTTAATGTGGCTAGTACTGTAGAAGTAAATAGGAAAGTCTTAGTCTAAAAATGAGTAAGACTGTGACTAGTTGTTTTAAATGAGTGAGGCAGTTCTTGTTTTTAAAAGCTCTGGGTTAAACATGTAGCTTTTATCTGATTGTGTTTTTCCAGTATTTTTTTGGTAATCTACGATTACAGAAGTTTGACTAAATGATTTCTAATTCAGATGATATGTTATAATAGACAGGGAAACCCAGATTTCAAAAACTTTTTTAGTTAGAACTTGTATGATTTTTTGAGATAGCAGACCGCTGCTTGTCCTGAGACGTACTGTTGGAGCAATAACACTAAATACCAGCTTCACAGCCTTCAATATTAATTCAGATATATAGCCTCCTACTAAAAGAATAAGAGCTGCATAGACTGCATAGAAAGAACACTCCAAATCATCACGTATGCTTTCAATGAAATATGTTCAATTTGACAGTGAGTAAGCTCATGTTCCAAAGAGAATAGAAGAAGAGACATTCAGTCTCGTGGAATCTCATCAGTTCAGAATTGAGGGCAATGGAAGGTACATTTCAAAATGTAATGTCCCCTCCTAGCCTTTGAGCTGAGGTTATATCCTTTAGCCTATTCCAGAGTTCCTCTAGGCTAAACGGAGTTGGTAAGGGAACTCAGTTTCAGTCCTTTTTATGGAGGTTTTCGGAGTTTCTGGTGGACTTTCTATTTTTAGCAGGGGGCCGAGTCCTACACTTACTGTTTATAAGAGGCTTTGCATATCAGTTTTCACACCAGTTTGAGTTTTCAGTGTTTTTTTGCTATTTTTAGTAGTTACTAAAAATTGTAAGTCTATTATTAGAAACTCGTCTTGGCTAGGCTACTTTTAGCAGTGCCATTTCAGTTTGGGTGTTGGTTTGCCAAGGTCTGATTATTTTAGTATATGCTTTTCCTCTCTTGAAATATTTTAATAGAGTTATTTAATAACTTTACGGGGACATCACTTTGTACCTTGGCGCCTAGTTGATGACTTAAGGTTGTTTTAAAGCAATAAAAGTGCATTTGTATGTTGGATAAGGGGGACGCCCAAGTGTGAGATAAGCTAAGTGAAAAATGAAATTTAATCAAAAGGCAGGAAAAGGGTGTGGTTTTTAGAGGGAAAATAGAGTTTTCAAAAGTTGGTCGCCCTAATTTCTCAATGAGACTTTATAACCTCATTTTAGAGACTCATTTGAGTATGTTGAAGTGGATGCATAACAGAATGCTGCTGGTTTTTCACCAAGGGTCTGCAGTTCGTTGTTGAGGACGAAAACCCTCTTCAATTAGGAGCTGGTTTCGGTAGTGTAATACCAACCCTAGCTGGTTGGGGTGTGGTTCCATTCAGGGATCACTTCAGAGCTTTTTTATTCTCAGCTTTCAGTCAAGAAACATGAAGATATTCGAGTACTTTTGAGATTTGGTATTTGGTTTTGGTGTGAGAAGGCTTGGCATCATTTTGGTTTGATTTTGGAGTGATTTTAAGGTGGTTTCAATGATTTCTGGGCATTTCATATTATGGTTTGAATCTGATATTCTGAGCATAACCCCTAAACGGTTAGAGTTTTCATTCTGGGTGATGGTTCAAAAGAAACCACTCTTCTAGGCACCCTTGATGATATATTCATTGAAATTTATTGAAGTAAATCTGATTTTCTAGGAGAAAATCGCCCCAGTTATGTTTGGCACCCAGTCTGGTAATTTCTGGAAGTTCATGACCTGCCTTATGATGAACAGAATCTGCCTTTCAGGGGGTTCAAAAAGCTTCAGCTTGTGATGTGATTTCAAGGGTTTGTAGGGTTTGTTCATTGGAAAAGGTTATATGCTTATCTGGAGTTGTTATCATGCAATTTGGGAACTAATTATCAGGTCTTATTCCACCACATTGAAGTCAGAAAAAAAGGGCCTTTGGCGTTGGAGAATAGGGGGTTTCATTGCTAGTCTTTGTGGTTGGGTTTGATGTGATTTGGAGCTTCCTTGTGACTGTTCAATACTCATTGCCAGGTCTGATAAATACTTTTCTGAGTCTGATTTTTACTGTCTTGTGAAGTCTGAAATACTTAGTAAACTCAGAACTTTCCTGTCATGTATCTGAGTATTATAATCTGAAAGTTGATCAATTGCAAGCTAGTTTATCCTTTTAATTTCTGTTCTTTAAGCTAGCAATTCTTTATGCATGTTTAAAACAATGTATGGCACTTGAAAGCAAACAAAACATTGGCAAACATTCACAAACAGCAAATCAGAAAAAAAAAGAAGGGGGCAGTCATTACACAAAATCCTATTTAAAAGAGATAATCAGTAAAATAATGAAATACTGACAAAAATCACATTTAAATGAAAACACATCTCAGAATAATCTAATTGTTTCTCACAAGGCAGTCTTAGTCTTGATACGCATATCTTTGATAATGAAATTCGAATATTGGCAAAAATCACATTGAAATGAAAACACTCTCAGAATAATCTGATTGTTTCTCACAAGGCAGTCTTAAGTCTTGATACTGTTATCTTTAATATGTGCTTTTTGCATGCACTACTCCACTTTGTATCATGTATTTATGCATTGGATTGGTTTAATATTCCATGTTTGGCTATTTACTTAAGTTATAGACCTAAGGTTATCATTCTAATATATGCCATTTGGGCACTATCATGTCTAGTATTTACTAATTGGTTTTTGTATTTATTTTTATTTTTAATGACAATTTTCTGGTTGGTATCTGTTTTCTTTTGACTTTTTGTATTTGATTAAAAAAACATGTCACAACAAAATGTCCTCTCAGATGGGAGCTATTTTTAAGAAGATCTACTTCAAACTTGTATATGGAAGTCAAAACAGATACAGAAGAATTACTATGTAGCTATAGTTTTGATGTATTTTAACTTATGTTTTAAATTGATTATAAACATCTGCTAATGGTGAATTTCTTTGCAGGGAATAAAGTCTTCCAAATGATCTCTTGTCACCAAATATCTACCGACTAGGGTTCAGTAATTACTAATTTGGCAGGTATGTGTTGGCATTGGCTACAAAAGGCCTCGCTTTACAAAAGTTGTCATATTCAAAACAAACTTTCTGACACACATTCCAAATTGAAGATTTTATCTGGTTTATTTTATTGGGATATACACATGTTACAATTATTGCGCTTCTTTTTCAGTGATGAAAATTAGAAATTTGCATTCCATTTGAAACTCAATTTGTATTCATCATGTGATAAGATGCCTTTTGGTATGCATGATCTTGAAAGGAGCTTTGCAGATCATTATTGACCTAATTAATTATGCATTGACAAATCGCACTTTACCTAGTAGTAATTTGTCTCACTAATTTTTCTGCAATGGGCATGTTCATGTTATGCTGCAATAGCTATAGCAAAACTTGAAAGGAAGACAAACTGCATGTCCTCTACCTATACATGAACAAAATTCTTTACAGAGCTGAATTGAGATGCTAGCAGAGGGTATTATTGGTTGTGAAATACTATATATGTAAAATGTCTTCGAAGGGCGATTATGAATAGAGCAAAGCAAGCTACATGTTTTCAAAATTTCAAGTGAATTTATGTATGGTCCATAAACAAGTTTGTCATTAATTAATCCAAGGAACACCCACAGAGGTAAATATATATATCAGCAGTTGAAGTGGAAATTAACATGAATCCAAGGTGGACATCGTGATATCCTTTTTCTGGCAATGTATCTGTTTCATCATAAGTTTGGAATCATAGGTTTGTGTTTATGCATGCAAATAGCTGTATCAGAACATATTTACAAGATTTAAAGGACCAGAGAACATTCACATGATAATATCTCTCTATATAGGTGGAATTCTCTTTTATTGATGGCTTATTCGTGATTGTTGAAGTTTGAATGGTTACTATTACTAGAAAAATCCAACCACTAAAATATGCTAGAAAACATCATTTTGCCTGATTCAGAATGGTCCCATATAGCATAGAGGTTGAGGCTAACCAGAAGTAGATATAATGAACTTAGCTATGTGACTGGCCTAAGATGCCTCTCTTCCAATCATTAATGCAATGGAACAAACAGATTGCAGCTGCTTAAAATCTGGCGAACCTTGCTATTCCTAGTTATGACTTATTATGGAAGCTGAATGTCTTTCCTGCTCCTTGTGCAAAAACTTTCCAACTTTCTTCATCGTAGTTTGTTTTGAATAATATGTTTATCTTCCAGAATATTTATTATGGCATCATCTATATTCTAGACCATCATTTGGCTATATATTGCTCCTGTAAGTGTAAGTGTAAGTGTATGACTGTCAACAGTGCTGGTTCTTGTTTAAACTTGACAAACAGTACTTTGAACTTGGCATGATCTGCCTCATCCATACTCTATGTGGTGATATTTTAAATTTATGATTATCTTTTTGTTTATCTTGCTTTCTGGACACATGTAACTGCTCATATGGCTTGTCACTTGCAATCTTGTTGCATGGTCATTTTCATCACTTTAGTTACTTTGTCAACCTCTACCTTGTGGGTGTTGTCTATAGTGTCCTTGTTCTCACACAACTGTTTTTCTTGTGCATGAGTGTCATTATTGCAAGTGATTGGCTTTCCCAAGGTATGTGGAGTTTTGAAGATATGTTAAATTTATTTCGAAAACTTGTGATTCACCAAAACTTAGTATACCCAATTTTGACTTGGACTCAGCAACTTAGCAAAACTCAACAACGTAAGCAAATACTTAAAATTCCATAAAACAATGTAGTAAATTTCATTCAAAATTATAGTTACACATGTCAAATGAGATCTGTAAGATGTTGGGGAATTTTTTTTATGAGTGTACCCTGGGAAATACCCCTGCTGTTTTTCAGGTGTTTCCTGAAATAGGGATGGGGATAAAATGCCTACCCCACCATTCCAGAAATTAAAAAAAAAAAGGGTGGGCGCCCCTAGCAAGGGGAACATCCTCTATTTGGGGAGCACCAAGCTGTAAATCATTTATTTTCCGTGTAAGATCCTGGTTATGCTTTGCATATTTAGATTTCATAAATATTTTCATATTTTCACATATTGAGTTCATTTTCATATGTATCTATGCTTTTTCTACATAGCTGACCACATGCAATACTCAAAAGTGTTTTGAAATTTAAATTTTTTTCTTTTCAATATGATATTGCAGATAAATTGTCCATTATATTATTAAAATAATATTTATTATTTGTTTAGTAATGCTCAATATTGTAAATTATTGTAAATTAGTGATAAGATTGTCTCTGATCTTATTTGGAGTTTCTTTTTAGAAACTTCCCTTTTTTGTAAATTCTGTAAACTATTTATTGAGCACATTGCTCTTGTTAATATCATCAAATATTTTACCAATTACTTGCGTAATATGGTATTAGAGCCAGCACACTCAAAGAGAATTTTTAACTCATATTCTTGAATGTTTTGAATTAAAAATTTTCAAAAATCTTCTCTGTAAAATTTCGAAAGTTTTTTTGAGTGATTAGAATTTCAATTTTTTTTTCGAAAATCTCTTTTTGTGGCTCTTCTGAGAAATATTCGAGGGTTTTTATAGCCTGAATTTTTCGTGGGTTTTTTTGAGCCATTTCTTGGGCGCAATTTCTTAGTTGTAGGCTTCGTTTTCTTCTCTTAGCGTCGCGGGTCTCGTGCTGCATTCAACATTGGTCAGATTTGGGCATCGTGTGTTTGAAAGAGATGGAGATTTAAATCGCGTTTCGCATTTTGTCTGGCGCGTGCGTTTTCTGCCGCGATCTTTGTAGACTTGTGACGGATTTAAATCCGTCTTTTGTGTGCACAAATTGCAGTATACATTTGCTTGCGTTTCTACCTCTCTATTAGACGCGATTCGTGCCCTAACGTGACTACAAATTCTAGCCGTGCGCTTTTTGAAGAAACGTCATCATTTTTTGCCGCGATTTTCTGCCTTTCTGGTCACATTTTTTAAAGTTGCTCTTGGTTTGCTCTTGAACGCGATTTTTGAAGATTTTCAGATGAATTTCTGCATTTTTCTAGACATTCATGGCCACCTAGGGTTTTGAAATTTTTGTCTAGGGTTTTGACCCTCCAGTTTAAGATGATTTTTTTTTTCGATTGCAGATTCTTGGTGGGTTTTTCGAGATCTCAACTAGGTTGGTCTCCGATTTTTCTGGGTGTATCGTTTTCCAAGCCTCGAATTTTGTGCCAGCAGATGTGTATTGTTTTCCATGCCTGAACCTACCTCAGTGTATTGAAACTCGTGCCTCGGGTTTTATGCATTAGCCTCTTCTCAGTTCTTCGTTTTTCGTGCCTCGAAAAGCATGAAGATGGCCAGTTTGAACAACATTATGTTGGAGGGTATTCAACGATTCAATGACAAAAATTATAACACCTGGAAGCAGCGGATGATGACCATCTTTGAATACCGTTGCCTTGATTAGATGATCCTCGACAATGCTACTCGTCCCACAATGGCGGGTAAGGATCAGGAGAAGTTTGATGAGCAGAATCGTGAAGCGGTGATGCTTATTAAGCTTTCAATCACAAATGATCAGCTCCCTCAGATTCCATCTGGAAAATCAACAAAGGAGATTTGGGATCACTTGAAGGGTTTGCATGAAACTTTCGACAAAAGCCGTGCGTTTTTCTTGAAGAATATGTTGTTTTCAATCATGATGGATGAGAAGACAACTCTTCAAGCGCACGTGAACAAAATCTAGGAGATCCGAGATCAATTGGAGGCAATTGGTCGGAAAATGGAGGAGGAAGACATGGTCGTGATTACCTTGAAGAGCCTACCTAAGTCCTATGAACATTTCATAGAGACTCAACATTACGTCTGCTAATGTTGACCTCAAGTTTCCAGAACTTTGCACTATCCTTTTGCAGTAGGATCACTGGAAACAACAGGTCGGTAGCAGTGCATCATCATCCTCCACGGAGCAAGCCTTTGCACCTAAAACCCAACCCAAGCACAAAGGGAAAGGTCAGCCTTTGCAGCAGAAATGCTCTAGTCAAACCCCAACCAGCCCTAAGAAGAAAAATATTCAGTGCAACTATTGCCATAAATATGGCCACATAAAGAAGGATTGCCGTGCACGTTTGGCTTCTGAATAGAAGAAGCAGGGAGGGTCTCAGCAGAAAGCGAATGTCGCCGAGCACTCCGAGCAAAAGGAATCTACCTTTTATACACTCATGGCAAAAAGGCCTGCAGACCATGTCAAATCCTCTGCTTGGTACATTGATTCTGGTACCTCATGTCATTTCACTCATTGGCGTGACTGGTTCACAGACTTTTCCCGTTGCATTGACTTATTGATTTTTGGAGGAGGCGAAGAATACATAGTTGTCGGTATAGGCACTGTTCAGGTTCAGTCTGGTGGGAGGAATCTCATATTCCTCAATGTATATTATGTACCTGATATGGAGCTCAACCTTCTCTCAGTCAGTCAGATAATGCGACATTCTCCTCAGATGGATGTGGTTTTCTACTCGCACAAATGTTCTATTGTTGACCGGGAGACTCACACAATGGTGGTAGTTGGTATAGGGGATCATGGCCTCTACAGGCTTGTGGACATAGGTGAATCTCTGGAGTTAGCCATGGCAGCCAAAAACTCTGCTGTCACCAGTCTTTGGCATCAGTGGTATGGGCACTTGAATGTGCACTATCTCTCTCAGCTTGCTCGGGAGGGACTTGTAGCTAGTCTACTTGACATTTAGACTTAGCATCAGGGCGTTTGTGGTGCTTGTTAGGCCGGGAAACAACATTGCACACCGTTCACAGATGGCGACTCTTGGCAAGCTTCTAAGGTACTCAATTAGTTCATGCTGATATTTGTGGGCCTATGTCTACTCCTTTTGTAATTGGTTGCAAGTATTTTCTACTTTTTGTTGATGATTTCAGTAGGAAAATGTGGGTGTACTTTCTTAAGCAGAAATCATAAGTGTTTAATGTATTTCAGAAGTTTAAGGCCTTGGTAGAAAAAGAGTCTGGTTCTTGCATAATAACTCTTAGGTCAAATAATAGGGGGGAATTCCGTTCTAGTGCATTCTCCAACTTCTGTGATACACATGGGATTAAACGACAGTTAACCACAACCTACACTCCTCAGCAAAACGGTGTTGTAGAGCGGCGCAATCGTACGATTGTTGAGATGGTTCGCTCCATGTTGCAACACAGGAGTATTCCTACTAAGTTTTGGGTAGAAGCAGTCAATATTGCTGTCTATCTCCTTAATCGGTCACCCGCTCATGTTGATAAGGGGAAGACTCTTAAGGAAGCTTGGATTGGTTGCAAACCCAGGATTAGTCATTTGAAAATTTTCGGCTCTCTTGCATATGTTTGGATTCCAGATGCCAAGCGCTCTAAGTTGGATTCCAAGAGCCAGAAACTAATGTTCACAGGGTACAGTGATAACCATAAGGCATATCGGCTGATTGATGTAGACACTGATTGTCTAATCTTCAGTCAGGATGTTGTCTTTGATGAAGAACGAGGACCGTTTCATCTTTCCTCGCCTGTTCAACATTCAGAGGATCAGCCCTTGAAGGCTTTTGATTTGGGTGTCTTAACTTCCGTTGGGTTCACCTGATGGGAGGGATGACGAAGAGTAGTCTTTGGTGATGCTCAACCTGATTTTCCTCCGGATGATAGTGAAAATCCCCCTGCTGAACCTGTTCCAGATCCACAACCAGTTCCAGCTCCTCCTGTTACATCTGATGTTGGTAGCTCTACTCTCCGGTCGAAATGGTGGCTTAAGACTATCAGTGATCTTCGTCAGGATGAGCTCGTTGAGGGTAGATCATCTAGAAACAATAGCAAATAACAGTCTACAGTGAATTTTGCTCTCATGGCCAACATCCACAGTGTCTATGAGCCTCAAACATATTTAGAGGCTAAAGGAATTCCTGAGTGGGAAAAGGCGATGTAATCTGAATACCAGAGTCTTCAGAAGAATCACACTTGGGTCCTTTCTGATCTTCCTCTAGGGAAGAAGCCCATTAGCTGCAAATGGGTGTACAAGGTGAAATACAGAGTTGACAGAACCCTTGACAAGTACAAAGCTCGTCTAGTTGCACGGGGGTTCTCACAAAAAGAAGGCATTGACTACGAGGAGACTTTTGCTCCTACAACCAAAATGAGTACCATACGGCTCGTCTTCTCACAAAAAGAAGGCATTGACTACGAGGAGACTTTTGCTCCTACAACCAAAATGAGTACCATACGGCTCGTCCTTGCCTTAGCAGCCCAGTTTGGTTGGAAGGTCCATCAGATGGATGTGAAGAGTGCTTTCCTCAATGGTGAGTTGAAGGAAGAATTCTACATGACGTAGCCACCAGGTTTCAAAGTTGTTGGTCAAGAACAAAAGGTGTGCAGATTGGTCAAAGCACTCTATGGCTTGAAACATGCTCCTTGGGCTTGGTACATAAAGATTGACAAGTACCTCACAGATCATGGCTTTCAGAGGAGTCCATCTAACTCTAACTTGTATGTCAAACAAACTGGTAGTGACATACTTATTGTTGTTGTCTATGTGGATGACCTGATCATTATTGGCAGCTCAACACATTTGATCGATGAGATCAAATAGGATTTGTGCAGCACATTTGACATGACAGATTTGGGACTCTTGCATTACTATTTAGGTATTGAGGTTTGGTAGACCAAGAGTAGTATTTTCATCTCCTAGTCCAAGTATGCTCGAAGTCTTCTTGATAAGTTCTGAATACAGGATTGCAAACCTACCTCCACACCCATGGAAAAAGGGCTTAAGTTGTCAGCTAAGTTCAACTCACTAGTAGTAGATGAATCATTATTTAGGCAACTAGTGGGCAGCCTCATCTATCTCACTGCCACTAGACCTGACCTTAGTTTTGCAGTGAGCTACATATCATGCTTCATGACAGCCCCCAAGGCTGATCATTGGGTAGCAGCAAAGCGTGTGCTGTGTTATGTGAAGGGCACTTCTGACTTTGGACTCTTGTACACTCGGAGTCACGATCCTAGACTCAGTGGTTTCGCAGACTCAGATTGGGCAAGATTAGTTGATGATAGGAAATCAACATCTGGGTATGTGTTCAGTATGGGAGCCGGTGCAGTCACATGGACTAGTAAGAAGCAGCAGGCAGTGGCTCTCTCCTCGACAAACGCAGAGTATAGGGGAGTAGTCAAAGCAGAATGTGAGGTAGTTCGGCTTTGCCGGATGCTTGCGGATATGCAAATATCTCAAGCAGGTCCGACTCCCTTGTTCTGTGATAATCAGGGGGTTCTCAAACTTGCCAAGAATCCGGTCTTCCATGAACGAACCAAGCATGTGGAAACTCATTGTCACTTCATTCGGAAGTTGGTTGAAGACGGATCAGTTCGGTTGTTGTATGTTCCGACAGAGGAGCAGACAACAGACATTCTCACCAAGTCGCTCAGTCCAGATAAATTTGTAAAATTCAGGGGGCATCTTGGTGTAGTTGATAGATTGAGCATTAAGGGAGGGTATTAAAATAATATTTATTATTTATTTATTAATGCTTAATATTGTAAATTAGAGATAAGATTGTCTCTGATCTTATCTGGAGTTTCTTTTTAGAAACTTCCCGTTTTTTGTAAATTTTGTAAACTATTTATTGAGCACATTGCTCTTGTTAATATCATCAAATATTTTACCAATTACTTGCGTAATATATATTCAAAACACCATCTTGTATCACTTGAAATAGAATACCAATTTCTTCAAAATATCCAAAGGTAGGAGATTGTCAAGGCTTAGTTCAATCTTGAGCATTGTTACCAGGCTAAATTTTGAAGCCAAACCAATTTTCAACAATATTCAAGTAAAATTTGAGAGGTTTCCTTCTTTTGGCATTGAAAACACAATCAGCAGAATGAACAACAAGCAATTCTGTAGGGAGGATCTGCAAGACTTTGCCAAACGAAAGATCAAAAGTTCAACACATTGTTTGGAAAGTTTTTGGCGTCCCCAAAATTTTTGGAAAGTTTTTGCTGTCCCTGCATCCCTTAACTGCCCTTCCTGGTTATTGGCTTCGAATACAAAAAGAGTACAATTTCACATCATGTGAATGCAACAACCAGTAAATATGATATGTGTTATGAATTATGATGATTAAAAATCATCATAAATTAGTGATAAACATTTATATATAAGATTTTAAATGTATATATATTACAATATAATAATATATATAGCTATGCCCCCGCCCCCCACTGGGGTCACCAAAATTTTGAAAAGTTTTTGCTGTCCTAAAAAACCTGTACCTGCATCCCTTCACCTCCCTTCCCAGAAACTCAGAGAAACACTGTTTTTTATTGGATTTGAATACAAAAAGAGTACAATATCACATCATTTGAATGCAACAACTGATAAATATTATATGTATTATGAATTATGATGATTAAAAATCATCATAAAAAATTACATATCTATGCTAGCTATACAACAATATACAATCTCCTCTTTCTCATATACATCATAGTGATGGTTTGAGTCCTCCTTCCTACAATTGGCTGCAGCTCCATCCTCAAACTAGAAGGTTGTGATTCCACCCTTGAACTAGATGGCAGTGAGTGCTACTCTGAATCAACATCATCATCTGCCATAGTGTTATCCAATCCAACACCTGTTGTTTCTATTGCACTCTCCATTTCTTGCCTCTCAAAATTAACAATTCTGTCTTATATAAACATTGTTGGGTCTTCATCTTGCATAGTCTAATTTCCACCTTTTTTTTTGCAAAGTTGAAGATTGTATTGCATGAAGATATGGTCATTCAGATGTTTTTGTGTCAACTTGTTGCATTTCTTTGTGTGAATAGCCTCAAGAAAACAATAGTTGCACTTACATTCAAAAGTTTCATGAGGTTGAGACAAAACTTGGAGGGCTAGCTTTTGAACATTTAAGGTATTTCCACTCCAATCTTTACACCAAGCAGCTGCAAAGAAGACATTCAAAAGTTTGTAAGCAAGTAATAATTGTAAATTTTAAGTGAAGATTGATTTTTTTTGTTATTGATGCATGGGTGGTTGTCTCTCAGCTAGCGACAAAGAAAATAGCCTCCCTTTAACATGCTTGTAATTCTCCACTTCTTCAATAATTAGTTCCCTCACTTCAAGTCTCAACAAGCTCAGACTCAACCAAGTTTGCCTGTCAGATTTGCAAGTCTGCAGAAGCTTGTGAGTTTGTTGAAACTAGAAACTCACAAATATTGACAAGTAAACCTGGTGGTCTGAAAAGAAATTGAAAACAATCAATAATTAAAAAAAACCATTAAAACATTTCTTTATTAATCACACTAATTTTTTTTTTGTAAGATGTTTGGTTTAGTTTTTTTTCACCAAAATTGGATTTCCTAGTAGTTGTCAAGTCCATGTCTTCTGACTTTGCGGCAGGGAAATGTCTATCCGTAGAAATCTTAGATTTAAAATTTATAAATAGCTGATCTGTTATTCTATTTCTTGCATCTGCCCTTTTGCAGGGGAGTCTCAAGGATATAAAAAATGGGTCAAAAGATTAAATGGAAGAGCATTTTAGATGTCGAGGTGCAACATTTAATGGACAAACAAACGTTCTCCCGCATGGATTTGTCTTGGACAAAAATCAGTCGCAAGGACGGGAGTTTTGATCTTGTTGGAGCTATACCATACATTAGGCTCAAAGACTTTATTAGAGGAGAGGAAAGTAATCCTGATGCACTATGCACCTTTGTACGTAAGAAGCATACAATTTACACATCAACATCTCTGAGAGTGTCTTCAACAAAGACATATGAAGTGTGAGTTATGGTTAAACTATGAAAATATCTACTAATTATTTTTTATGTTATTTAACTAATGCTCTATTGGTTATTCCAGCTACTGGTGTAGCTATGGGCCAGAGGACAAGAGGGGTGCCCCAGAACCCCCAATAAGGAAAAGGAGGCAGGCTGTGAGGAGGGGTTGTCAGTGCCATTTCAAAGTGAAGGTGATGTGTGAAAAGCCAGATGTTGCAATTATTTTTTACAATGATTTTAGCCATGAAGATGTAAATAAAATCCCTTGTCATGGGACGAAGGACCCGTCAGGGGAAAAAAGGTTGCTATATGCTCCACGCCTTTCAAAGGATGTTGTCCCAATAATTGAAGGACTCTGTGCAAAGAGAGTGCCAGTTGACATCATTTGTGAAGAGCAATACCTAAAAGATCTGTTTGGTGGTGTTCCACGTGGAAGAAATGGCCATTTATTCAGACGCGATGTTGCTAATATCTATAACCGAGTAACAAAGATGACATCCCAACTTCACGATCAAGACAATTTGAGTGTGGATTTGTGGTATCAACAAGAAAGACAATGTTTTTTCTTTTTCCAAAAATCTTGTGGTGAAGATGTCCCATTTGTTATGGGTATTCAGACACCCTGGATGCTTGAGGCAATGCTTAATTATTCTCATGATAGTTTGATTTCAATGGCCTCAACTTCTAGCTCTAACAAGCATGAGGTAAACTGAAATGTTTTTAAAATGTGCTATTTTATTGTACATTTCACATTTACAATTTCTTACTCGGCATTTGATTGCAGTATCAGTTGTACACCTTGCTTGCTTTTGACTCTCATGAGAATGGAGTCCCTGTAGCTTGGGTAGTCACATCTCGCAATACAACAGCTGATATCACCTCATGGTTGCGAGTACTCCATGATATTGGTAGAAGGCATAGGCCAGATTGGAAGGTGAATGCCTTTATGACTGATGATTCAGCTCCTGAGATTGAAGCTATACGGTAATATGGGCTGTCTTAAATTTTTTACTCAGAGGTCACATCTAATTTGTTTCTACAGATTTTAGTTTAGTTAATTACTGGTTTCCTTGCTCAGGTCTGTATTTGGTTGCCGAAATCTTCTGTGCACTTGGCATGTTCGGTGTGCATGGCTAGAAAATGTTCGAAGATATGTAAAGAGAAAAGAAAGTTCCAGGAGGATTTTTGAAAAACTGGGTAATATTTTGCATGCTATTAATGATTCACAATCTGTCTTTTGGGCAATCAAAGAAATGTACGAGGAATTTCAAGAAGAGAAAGAATTTTTTGCAATACTTCACAAGATATTGGCTCGATGATAATAGGATTGGTAAGCATTTTTCTGCATTTAACATTTGCTATACAATTTTAAAAGACAGTAGTTTTGGTTTTCCTGCTAATTTATGGTTTATAACATTGCTATGTGTTTTCCAGGCATGTGGGCCTATTGTTTTCGTGACTTTCCTCATGCAAACCAAGAAACCAATGCAGCCATTAAATTATATCATTCCTTTATAAAGAGACGATTTCTTGTTGATCGCACAAAGAAATATTCTTGCAGAACAGATTGGCTGATCTTCACCCTATTGAAGCGGATGGAACCATATTACAAGAACAAAGACTGGTTAAAACAGTCAGGGCTGTGTACAAACTACACCCTTGAAAAGAGGCACGAGACATTGCTTGAGAAATCTAGGCAGATACCTGATGAAGATTGTGCTCCTCATGAGAATTTGGCTAATGCTTATTGGGTGAGAGCTGGAAGCCAAAATGACTGTTCGGTCCAGTATCTTGTGTCAAAATTTGGCCCTAATTTTTATGTTTGTGACTGCAAGTGGGCTTTGCGAGGTAATACATGTGAGCACATGTTGAAAGTAAGTGCAATGCTTGGAGTGGCAGATAATTCAATGCAAGAGCTTGTTATAGCGCAAGATTTGCAATATGATGGACATGGTTCAAATTAATATCTCAAATTATGTTAATATAACACAACCTTCGGTAAAAAGGTGGTGCAAAAAATATTACTACCAGTTATGAGAGCATCATCATTTCAGTTTTTTGAAATGGTGAGATGGTTATAAATCATACCATCAATTTTGATGCTTCTACACAAAAGCATGTGATAACAAGTATTGCAGGATGCCATGGTTCAAAATAAATTCACCAACACACACACTTCAGCACAACAGTGTCCTACAGAAATATTGCAAAATGACATGGTTCAGAATGATACCACCAATGGCGTTTCAGCTAACATGTAATTATCACTGGTATTTAGTAACATGTTTTTTTATTATGCTAAAAAGAAGTCATACTGGCAATGTATTAAAAGAGTGCTACATAGGTTTTTTACATGGTTATCACTGAATGGCCGAGACTTTCATTTGCCCACTAACATGCGTATTTTTAGGTAATGTCTATAATGGGATTTTTGAGTAATATCTAAATAAACTATAGGACACAAGGGTATAATATCCCTCAATTAAAAGCATTTCTATAATGGGATTTCTGGGCAATATCTAAGTAAGTTATAGAGAACGTGAGGGTATGACAGCCCTAAATTTTAAGCACATCTCTGATGCTATCCCAATTCCACTAGTCTCTCTCAATATATTTATATTTGTAGTTATGTGATGTAATGTGAATACAATTTGCTGATGTTTGAAGTCAATTTTTTTGTTTAAACAGGGCTTGTATGTTCATACAATATGAACCAACAGATTATATAAGTTTGAGTCAAATTGTAGGCTAACATATCCACTAAACTCTATAATCTTAGGGAATACACTCAAGCTGATTTCATTGTTTTGAAATGTGTAAATCAGTTGCAAATTGTAATATACCGATTGATACTTGTATTGCAATGACTTAAGAAATGAGCTTGGGGTTAGCTTATAAATATTTTAGTTCCTAAAATTTTGAATGTAAGTTAAGGGATATGGCACTTGTCTTTTCCTTTCCAATTGATACATGGATCTATAGTAACTTTCAAAATGAGCTCAGAGGTCAGCTTCCTAAATATTTTAAGCTGAAAGTTTTACATGTTTTCAGTCCACGGGCATCACCAAATAGGTAAGGACACTTGTTTAGCCATGCGTGTTGGGTGATTTGTAATGTCCCCTTCCTAATCAGTTTAGTATGGTGGACCATTAGTCTATTCTACTGGTTTTCGTAAGCTAATGTGTGTGGTTAGGGGACTTTGGAGGTATTTCGTTCTGTGGTTTGGCAATGGTCAGTGGCCAGTTGGGTTCTAATTGTTGTTGTGAGCATGATGCCTTTGTCTGGAATGTTTTCAGGGTGATTTTCTAGCATTTACTATTTTTAGTAAGTTTCAGGCACTAGCGGGCTAGTTGATAGCGTTGCTATTTTTAGCAGTGTCGATGGGTGTCAATTTCAATGTCGAGCACTGATTAGTATTTGTATTTTAAATAACATAGAGTTATTAAAGTTAAATATATTAAAGTGTTTTTTAAAGATGCCCATGGGGAGTCCTAAG
>VDFB02281492.1:895422656-895608167 GCA_007258455.2 Sequoia sempervirens
AAGTTGAAGGAGAAAGTTGATGTGTCAAGGAAGGATGTACAATTTGCAGTTGGGGACTATGTTATGGTCCACCTCAACAAATCCAGATTGTATAAGGGAATTTCAACCAAGTTATAGATGAAAAGAGTGGGTCCATGCAAGGTATTGGCCAAATATGGCAAGAATGCATACAAGGTGGAGTTACCATCAGATTTGGGCATCTCTCCAATGTTTAATGTAGCTGACTTGATCAAGTACATGGGATCAGTCAAGGATGTGGATCAGAATAGTCAGGAAGTTCTCAAGGACATCAGCAATGTACCCTTCCCTCATCAAGACAAGCTACAAGTGGAGAAGATCTTGGAGTCAAGAGTGAAGAAGACTACAAGGCACAAGGTGTACATGGAGCATCTTGTCAAATGGAAGAATAAGCATGAATCTGAAGCTACCTGGGTAGAAGAAGTAGACTTCAAGAAGCAAGGAATTGATATGTCTCTGATCCCTCCTTCCAATCCTTAGTTGTTTGTGTTGAGAGGGGGGGAATGGTGCAGGAGCACCTGGGAAAGGACTATTGTTGAAATTTTGTTTGAAGTTCTTAATTTTGTTGTGCTTTCATAAGGTCATGTTGACCATTGTTTTAGGTGCTTAGGGTTGTTTTTGAACTTTGGGAAAGAAGGTGACAAGGGTTCAATAGCTTTACAACATCATTGTGTTAAGTTGTCAAGAGTTGGCAAGGTGTTTGAAAACACATTGGGTTTTATAGATTGCATCATTAGGTCATCTATGAGCTCGACCCAAGCATCTAAGCTGTTGTGAAATCCTATTTAAGGCAAGCTTCGACTAGGAGATAGGGTTGGAGATATTGTTATTAAGTGACAGTTTTGAAAAGTTGGAAAAAATAACGTTCAAGAAGACAATTTTCTATTTTTAGCATTGATATTAAGCTTTAATGGCATGATACTACTGTCATATTGCTTGTAGAATGTAGATTTAGTATTGTGAAGGCTTTGTGTACTATTTTTCTATCTTTGTAAATCTTTTTTTGTTGTCATTTGTAAACAGTTTGTTCACTATCATTTTCAGGCCTGTAACAGGCAGTTTTGCAATAATGGAGTCCTAGAGCACCTTCCCACCATACAAATTGTACGACCTTTTTGGAAATGTGCCTAGACTCCGTGCTTGTAAATATGGTAGGTTTTAGGTTTTTTTTGTTGCAGGAGCTAGGAGAAAAGCCTTGCCCTAGGCAAGCCAGTGAAGAGTCTGGCTAGGAAAGGCTACAGGACAGCATGGATAACTTGCAGGGGAGTAAAGCTTTTTGAGAAATTATTTTTGGAGAATTTAGGGGAAGGTCTTGGCCATGCATGGTGATAAGGGAGAGCCTTTATCAATTCATTTGAGAGAAGAACTTTCTGACAATCTTGAACCAGCCTGAGAAAGCTAAGGAAACCCTAGCTTCTTGACCAATTTGGTGTCTGGACAGCATACGGCTTGAGCAGGGCTAAAACCCTAGAAATCTTGAAGGTGTAGACAAGGGAAACACAATTCTTAAGCCAAGAACCAAGTTATTTGGTGGGTTTAGAAAGAAAAATCATTTTACCCCTGTTCAGAGACCTAATTGGGGGCTCAAGGCTACTAGCCTTTCAAACCCTAGGAGAGCATTTTGTGAAAGCGATGGTAAGATAGAAACTTGTGGTTGTCTAAGAACCCTAGACAAGCCATTTTGAAGTCTTTGTAACCTTTTCAAACCCCTGCAAGAACCTAGAAGAATGTTGAGGTTATTTGGCCTTTAGGGCAGATTAAGGGCCAAAGGAGAGTGAAGCATTGAACCAAGGAGTGGTTTGGTTGTTCAAAATTTGTCAAGATAGTGAGGTTGGCCAGGAGAACCAGGGGGACTTAGACAAGGTAGAGTTCCTATAGGTCAAGGTGGAACAAAAATTACACCAAGGAGGTCTATGACAAGGCCTAGTGAAGGAATCTGTGATTGATTCCTCCAGCCTCCCTATCAGAGTCCCTCTGGGTAGTGAAGATCAAATGTTGCATAAAACATCTATTTTGGAAAGCAATGAACTTGATATTGAACAACATGAGCATGATAATGTACAAGAAGACATGGTAACAAATGATATGTGTCTCCAAGCGTGGAGAATGTTGTTGAAGAAGAAAAGGAAGATGATAAAAAGAGTGTCCCAGAGAAAGATGAAACTCAAAATGATCAGAATTTGCCTCCTTTGGATATGGAGAAAGACATTGAGAAGAGATAAGAAGATAAAAAAGATGTCCCGAGAAGATAGAGGCACAAAAAGAAGAAAACTTGCCTCCTCCAGATGGTGAAAAGAATTTTGAAGAATGTTCACTACTAATGTTTGGAGAAAGACGGATGATCATGATCTACCTCTTGCTAGTGGCTTACCTCTTGTCGGTTGGTGGTCTTGTCTTTTCTCTCATTAGATTTGTCAACTAAGGCATTGACCTGTTTGAACTTCAAGGTGTGACTTTTTCCACCTACCTTTTTTGTGAATGTGTAATATTAAGTTTTTTCTTTAAAGTAATACAAGACACATTCATAATAAAAAAAAAACATAATAATTTTAATTTTCAATTATTCTTACAACTATAAGTCCTTGCCTTCTCCTAAAACATTTGTTTCTTTTCCTTCAAATAGAATGGGAGTTAACATTAGAGATACAAGAAGCATTAGTGAAGGTTGGTAGAACCTTTTCTTTCTCTATTGAGAATTACTATATATTTGTATGTTTAATCTAATATAAAAATTATTAAGTAAGAAGTTTAAATGAAGAATAAACACTAACAAACACTATTTCTATACTTGAACACGGTTCATATTTCAAATATCAAATATCAAATTACATACAATAAATTATTCATTATTAAAAACAGAAACAGTTTAATTAATATAAAAAATGATAAATATATTTTAATTTTACTTTTCAATTGAAAAATGCTCAAATTATAAAAATAGCAAATGAATATATTTATTCCACCGTTGCGTATAAAGTCCTATAGCCCTTTTATATATTGTTACCTTTGTCCAAAGAAACTCCCATGGCTGGATTATAAAAAATAATAACAGTGTCTCAATGTTTCGCAAAGCTCAAACAATATTCAGAGCATTTGCCAAAGCTTGATAATATAAAATATAATATAAACATATTAAGCTATAAATTAGAGATTTTGAAGTCGGTGGAGACAGAAAAACAATCTTCGTTGAGAGCTCATAACACATTAAATATAACTGAAGCCTTCGTACGTACTTTATCATTTCTAATCAAACACACTAAGATTGTTGGTCAAATGAAACAGCAGAAAATATTAATGAAGTAGCTGGTGGTCGTATGAAGGGGAGGCCGCGTTATTTTCCAGCGGATACTGCTCAAGCTCTACCTAAATAAATTATGGATAAACAAAACGTACTGTCTGCAGCCAGCAGGCTGCACATTTGACTGTATTTATTAGATAATTGAAAATAAAAAGTACGTTCATTTTTTTCAATTAATTAATAATTACAGTCAAATGTGCATCTTTAAATAAAATTTTCATTATAGGGAGAGGATTTAGTAGTTGAGCATCTTAATTTCGTGCGTAGATTAAGTAGATTAAATTTGATGTTCATATGACTGACCTGTAAAATACAGTCAATTTTTTAGATCATATTGTAATGGTAAACTTTTCATTACCTTGTGTTTTGGATTCACCTGATCTATTTGTCTTTAGGTAGTATATAACTGGTATATGATTATGTGAAATTTCGTAAATCATTTTAATTTTAATTGATGTTGATTTCATATATTATAAGAGTTTAGATTCAATTTGTAATTTATCTATTTACTATCTTGGGTTGATTTTGTAGATACAAGTATGAATTTTAGTTTAAATCTATCAGCATGGATTCAACCCCCAAACTTTCAAAATTCAAACTCAAAACGAGTTCAAGCTAAACCTTATTCAACTAATTGTTACCCACCAACTTGAGTATGAATTATTTAAATTGCGAGTTAGAGAGTTGTATAAAAGGACAAATCCTAATTTATTGCGATCGTATTGTTCTAGGTCATGATTGTGCATATTACATCAATAGTCTAAGGGCATGTTGGGTGAAAATTATGTAATCAGCTTTTCGATAGATTACACAACTTGGACTTCAGCCACAGCTATGTGAGATGTGAATCTCTTCTCTCGGAAAGGGGAGGCGCCCTTCTTACTACTAGCAGAAGCGATCTTTAAATAAAATTTTCATTATAGGGAGAGGATTCAATAGTTGAGCATCTTAACTTCGCGCGTAGATTACGTAGATTAAATTTGATGTCCATATGACTGACTTGTAAAATACAGTCAATTTTTTAGAACATATTTTAATGGTCAACTTTTCATTGCCTTGTGTTTTGGATTCACCTGATTTATTTGTCTTTAGGTAGTATATGAGTGGTATATGATTATGTAAAATTTTGTAAATCATTTTAATTTTAATTGATGTCGATTTCATATGTTATAAGGGTTTAGACTCAATTTGGAGTTTACTATTTATTATCTTGGGTTGATTTTGTAGATACAAGTATGAATTTTGGTTTAAATCTATCAACATGGATTCAACCCCCAAACTTTCGAAATTCAAACTCAAAACGGGCTCAAGCTAAACCCTATTCAACTAATTGTTACCCACCAACTTGAGTGTGAATTATTTAAATTGTGAGGTAGAGAGTTGTATAAAAGGAGAAACCCTAATTTATTATGATCATTTGTTCTAGATCATAAATCAATTTAGAGAATTATCTTTTGCCACCTATATGGCATCAATATTACACATGATTGTGCATATTGCATGATTATTTGTTGTATATTTGATATGACTAAAACTATTATATTGGATCCATGGACTTGACATAAGGGGAGCACCTTTTTTGAGAAAGTTATCAAGGTTTTCTCAAGCATTGCAAATCTTTATTGAAGGTCCATTTACTAAGGCGAAGATGAATTTGAAGTCAAAATTTTGCTAGCTTGAATCAACAAAGCAATGTCAATTCTACATGTCTCAAATAACAAGTTTGTGTGTATGGAAATCATGTATATTGGTGCAAAAACAATCCAAAGTGATAGACATTAGATTTATCATTCTAAAGCCGGTTGTTTGATAGGGTCTATGGTGTTTCCTTAGGACAAATCATCTTGTATCATCAATTAGAATCAAACCAACATAAATATAGAGTTAAGTACATTTATTTATTTACTTACTTTTTGGCACATTTATTTATTGTTTCGGTCAATAGCTTAATAATTCTAGGGTGATTTTTTTATCATTACATGATTTTAATTAATTTACCCTAAAATTATTTATGTAAGTGTTATTTATTCACTTACATATATAAATGATGAAAAATTGGGTAAACTTTAGAAAATTATTAAGGATTATAATAAGGTTGTGTATTTATACTCAAGATGTTTATGAAAGAAACAAAAATGAACTTTTAAATTGTCTTTCTCTAAAATGTGTTGACTAATCCTAAATCATATACAAATCATGAATTTGAACATTTTACTTTCACATATGATCTAAAGGAAGCAAATACAAGGAGTAGGAATTGATTATAGATTAGAGGTAACAATTAGAAACATACAAGTGGATGAAAACAAAAAGTTGGGGATTATGGCTAAGAAATAGAAAATAGTAAAACAAAGGGCTTAGATGCACCTAGAACCAAACTATGCACTTTTGAAAAAGGCTTAAAATGAGTTGGGAAGCTCTAATTAAAATTTGGAAAAAGGGGGTGTTGGACATGTCACAATAGTCATTAGCTCATAATGTACTAACATTTCTACAATAGCTCTATTTTATATTCATGAGCACTTTTGTCTTCTATTACCTATTAGGAACCACAACATAAAAGGAGATATGAAGGAAAATGTATGTACTATGGACCTATACAAAAGGAGAGAGAGTTTTGATGAATTGGAATCCAATCACTTGATAAAATCTACCATGAAAGCTAGACAAAATGTAGAAAGTTCGTAGAAGCCACTAGTGAAATCTACCACAAGATTTTTCCCCTTATGAAGGAGCATATGCAAATTAAGTGCACTTTTGTTGCCAAAATTATGTAGAAGGCTTAGAAAGCTATCAACCTTGCTAAGATAGAACTCTTGGAAAATCTCTCTAACCTCGTATGCCTTTTTTTCATTGACGGATTAACCATATTTCAAACATCTTCAAATATAAATATGGACTTGAAAACTAGGATTATGAATCATTTCAAATCATTTTGGATTCAATTTCTCTACAAACTCTTCATAAATTTGGGATCAAATATGCTAGCCCTTAGAAGGATTGGAAGTGATGTATAGACACTCCTTTTAGGAATCACAAGCCTTTTAAAGGCTACTCATAGCTTTCTCCTCCCCTTCACATGGTTTAAAAATTCAATACTACGTGGGATCTTCAATCCACACCCACTTAGTAAAATTATAGGTTTCACATGGCCTAGTTTAATATTTTGGATGTCAAATTAGCTCATTTTGCTTGGTGTCTCCTAGATTAGGGCCTTCACATTAGATCTCAACTTATCCATCTAGGTCTTTCCAACCCCCTCTATCCTTTTTGTAGACATATGAAAACTCTTAAGAACATTTTATGGTTTTTCCCACAAGCTTTGGTTGTGTGGACCTAGATACATCATTTTTTCAAGCCCTTTTACCTTGATCTTTTCTCTTTCCATATGATTCTTTTTGGTAATTGGCTTAAAATATCTTTAAGATTCACACAATTTTTGCATGCTTTTGAAGTCAATATTTTATTCAACTTATGAAAAGATAGGAATATTGCTTTATTTTCAAGAGCTATTTTGGATTATTTCTTTTTCATGTATACTTAAGTTATGATATGATCTAGTGTTATGTTATAAATCTAGGTCCAAGATGATAAAGTTTCTTTATAAGTAGGGCCCATTTATAAAATCTTTAACAATAAAGGGGTAAACCTTTGTGTATAGCTGCTTATATTCCACCTTTCCTTGCTATTAGGTATGCCTCTCCTTGCGTGAGTGTCATCATGGGTGTATCCAAAGTGTTTTTTCTAGGCATCTCCTCAACACAATAGATGTGGTTAATCTCATTTACCACATGTCAATATAATTCTTATCAACATGATCATGGCATTTGTGGCTAGAATGATAGTGGATAGTACCCCTAATTGGACCTTGATACGTCTCATGTTCACATGGTCCATCTTGAAGAAATAAAAAAGATAAAGATAAAGAGGAAATCATCATGGATTGGGAGCCTATTCCTAATGTATAGGACCTTTAGATGGACAAGGAAATCCCTCTAAATGTTATTAGGAAAAGGTGTGTTGTCCACCTTACATAATGTTGTAATGTAATTTAATATTATTTGTGATACACCTAGGGTATCTATGGATGCATACATCACATGAGGTTAGCATTCTTGTGGCCACTTTATGTGGTGTATGTAACATTGTGATAAATATTTAATGTGGGGTTACACATTGGGAAAATATTTAATATTGGGAAAGCTTAGTACAAAAGTAATTGTGAGGGTTAATGGTTTTGTAAGCTCATGGTACTAGTCACATGGTTTTATGCAATACCACTTGGTGGTTTTGTGCAAGATTGTGTCTATAAAGCAATCATATGGGTAGTTGTCTAAGGTTGGCTATTTGAACTGTTTCAAATTTGATTTATCATCCTTTTGGGGTAAATAGATCTTTAATAAGGTGTCCATTCCACACATCTTTTATGTGAACTAGTATTTTGTATTTATCTATTTTAATAGATAGAGTGCATTGTTTATCATAAAAATATAGCGCATTAATATGGCATAAGATCAAACATCCCTAGAGAAAATTAGGTTTGGTTGGTGGCATTAGGAGGGGTAGGATAGTACTAAACTCATGAAGACTTGAAATTTACTAAGGATATATGGCTTGGACTTTTACTCCAATAGTTAGAAATACATGGAACCTTTCTTTTGTGTTTCACACACACACCCCTTTTTTTACAATAAAATGTGGACCCCATCTTTTACTTATGTCTAGTTTTAGGTTGGTTTGTCTTGTGTCTTCTCTTTAGATTTTATTTCTTGATCTTTGTTTGGACTTCATGAAGATTATTTTTGTCTATTGAAAGGTTTGACAAACTTTGGTGAAGTTAGAGTCTTTTGCTAAGAAAGATTGAAAGAAGATACCTTGGAAAAATTAAATTTTGTTAAGTTTTGGTCCATGTGTCCCACCTACCACTGAAACCTCACATCTTCCTTGTCAAGACATAAAATAGTTTTTGAATACATTTTGAGAGTTTCTATGCTTTCACACAACTTCTACTAATTACAACTTAAGTCCAAAATTCTATTATTTCAATTCTATCTCACAAAAAAGTGAAAAAATAATGTCAAAAGTTTGTGGGGATTGCAATTTCAAATTTAATTTTGCTACCTTGTCTTTCATCTGTTCACATTGATTCACCACCTCCCTTCACCATGTAGTCACAATGGCGTCACACAAACCAAGTGGACTTAAAACATGTTTTTGTTGTCATTTTTACACTTCTCTTTAAAAACACTTATTCTTTATTGTGATCTAGAGATCTCTACAAATTTAATAAAAATATTCAATGAAAAAATATTAGAAATAGTGTTTTTGATTATAGGTAGAACATGTTTGTAAGGGACCTTGAAACCCTTTACAAAATGAAACAAAACTTCAACAAATAATCAAAAATAGATCAAGCAGCCAAAAAGAAGCCAAAAACCAACAAAACAACAACTAGGAAGAGGCACAAAACACAACACGTGACTAAAAAATCTTCAAGATGTTAGCCGCTTTCAAATCACCATCAATGATCTTTTGATGAACATTCATAACTTCAACAACCTCATCAACATGAATACCAACATTAACATTCATCTTACTTTTATTTATTACAGGTTCTAGTAGAAGGACCTGTCTCAAACGCCACTTTCTGTTAGACTCTAGGAAGATGACCAACTCCAACCATAGCATCTTTCATATAACATAATCATCTCCCAACCACTTCTTGGATCTATTGTTCAAAAGACACAAACATTCAACTTCATTACACATTGCATGCTTGCTCACCTCAAGAACCTTCTCCATCTTTTGATAAACACAATCCTTTTTCTCTTCGAGAGCAACAATTCTTGGCTCAAAATATTTTTTCATATTCACTATCTCATCAACAATCATTTTCAAAGTCTCAAGAAGCTGACTTACCTCAGTCTAGACCTTGTTAATCTGAGCCTGAACATTTGGAACCTTCAAGGTAGAGGGATCATCAACATTGTTAACCATCGCTCTAACCCTAACATTGGTAAAATTCATTTCATGGAAGACCCACTTAAAGAGCTTGAACAAGGTTAAGGAACCCTCTTTTTCCATGCCAAGAAAATTAGGAAAATCTTCCCTCTTGAAATTGAAACCATCCCCGTCGACTGCCCACTCCTCCTAAGAGTCACTGCTAATATTGTCTTTATCAAGGGCCTCCTTCCCTTTCTGATTAGGAACAAAAACATTATGAATGATCATCTTGGGGTCGAGACCATCAAAACCACCTTTAATCAGATCCTTCTCCATCATCTAATCCTCAAAAACCTGTGAATTCCCAACAATGGGCGACATATCACTCTCCTCATGATCTTGCCCTTCTTTCCTCTTAGATATTTTAAGAAGATTCCCCTTCTTCAACGCCTTCCTCTTTGAACCAGTAACAGGGGGAACCCCCAACTTGTCCCTCGAACCAACATCCTCCTTATTCGCTTTACCCAAAAATATTAGAAATAGTGTTGCCTTAGGTGACAAATTGATTAAGTATGAAAATTTCTTAGCCCTTATTGAAACCCCAAGGGACTTGAAAACCTTACACATTATTAAATCATAAAATTGTTGGAATATGGGATTGGTAGGGAAGACTAGACCTTGAGCCTTTTAGGTTGAAAGTTTGGAAGTTGAGTGAAATCACAATATTGTGTCTCACATTTTGCCCAAGATGGACATTTACATTAATATTTTTAACTAAATCTTCATCTTCTGAGACCTATAGAAGCTAAACCATTAATAATTCGAGGATGATGCAAACTAGTGATTTGTGGTAATTTGTGTGTAGATTCTAAATATATATTTTTTTTAAATTCTAAAATAAATCATGAATCTTTCAGTATCTCCTTTAATAACTAGTTTTAAACAAAAAAAACTTTTTTAGAAAGTAATGTTTGTGTCATCCAACATAACTTTTTTTCTATAACATTTTTAGAAAGTAACATTTGTGTCATCCAACATAACTCTTTTTCTATAAAGGATAAAATTCTAATTTTTGAAATATAGATTCTCAACATCAATATCTAGGGCAAGGATATTTTTCATAATTTTTTTTCACATATGTCTTTTTAATTAATTTTTGAAGTCATTGTAACTATAATTAGGAAATGTGTGTGTTGTCTAAACTAACTTGTTGTGTATATATCAAAATCCATTTTTTTTGGTGAAACAAGGACATCAATTCCTAGGGAAAGGGTATTTTTTGAAATTGTTTTACGATGGTTTACTATTTTTCCACCTTTATAGAATGAAGATCTTGATGTTCAGAAAAAAACCTATGTTAAGTAAAAATTGAAAACTCAATACATGATAAAATGAAAACATATCAAAACTATACTTGTTGGAAAGCTCGTTTTGAGGGCTACAATATTACATAAGATAATTTGTAAATGACATTATTTAATCCCTCAAAAGGTAAAGAAAAAGTTTTTTCCAACATTTTGATAGGTGTGAAGGAGACTCCATTGTGGGTATGATTTAATACTAGAGGGGTTCTATCCAAGGGGGTTTGATATAAGGGGGTATTATCTATCCCTCTTCAATTAAAACCCCTTAGATGGAACCTCTCAAGGCTAAAATCATTAGTTTTTCTATCAAATGTAATTTCAGGAAAAAATCAACATGTCCCAAAAGTGAGACACGCTATTACGGTAGCATCCAGTCCTAAAAATACTTACATTTGGTCATTTGAAATGCAAAACTAACACTTAGGAAAGTTCCAAGTAAATAAAATATTTGTGGAACTAGTTAACACTTAAGGATTTTTGGATTTTGGTCTTGAATTATAAATGTCTTGTAGATCTCTTTATTTTCCAAAAAATGTTACATTAAGTGTTCAACAGTGGAAAGTAGCTAGATTAGCAAGGATATAAGGATCTACGACCTTGGTCTAAATACTCCAACCCCCTTTAGTTATTTGCATTTACAATATTGATATAGTCAAATATGAAGTGAAACATTTGTCACAACATGTTAAGTGCAAAATAAGTTCAAACCTAAGGACATTTGACTTAAAATCTAAATGTCCCAATGACTAGGTGATCCTTACAAAACATTCTTGAATGAGATATCAAAAGCTTAAGTCCAAAAGCTAAAAAATGGTAAAATTATAGAGGTGGTTAAGACCATATTTTCATTACATATCCTTTGATCTAAACATCCTAAAAAAATTTGCATCATGAAATAAATATCTTACACAGTAACCTATTTGTAAAACTTGGTCTTCCTAAATATAAAGGCTTTTGAGACATATTTATTTGTTAGATATAACCTATCATTTCCATGATGCAAATTCAATAGCTTTCTCTAAGATATTTAATAATATAAAAAATATAGGACACAATCAAATGGTTCCACATACCTTCTTGTATAACCTTTTCCAATTCTTCATTAGACATTCTATCAAATTTCCATCATATACTAAATATTTCCACTAGCCTCTTTTTTCAATATATCATATATCCTCAACTTCCACAACTTATTCCCAAATCCATTACTATTTTCAATCTCAAAATGAGAGGTAGAGGCCATGATTTCATTCATTCACAAATTTGTAAAACCACTATGTCAAAACCTCCCATTATAGCCAAAAAAATCTATAAAAATTATAAGGTGTTCCCTTCTGTTGCCTAAGTTTTAAATCTGGTTCAAAGTATTTGAATTTTCAATTATCCTTTTTATTTCAAAACATTTCTATCTTATGTGTCGGTCTTTGGTCAATTTGCTTAACTTTATCGGTTTGCAAACCTATATTCATAACATGTCTCTCTGTCGACTTGGTTTCCTTTTTTTCAACTATCTTCTTTTTAGCGTCGGTCTTTCAAACAATTGTCAATACCTTTTCGGCTACCACCCAGGTTTTATAACTCTTTTGTCTTGCGAAGAAGTTTCTTTTCAAAAGGTTATCTTTGAAACAAGGCGGGTTTTCATAGTTTTGAGAAATTTCATCGGGACCGACGCTTCTTTTCTAACCATGCATGATTTCAATGAAGTGTTGAGGGCATCATCTAAAGTGAAGTATATTGAGAAGAGGAATATGAATAAAGGACAATCTTGTCAGTTATGACCAAATTTTTCTAACTTCGTTAGTTTCCAATTATGTTCTCAAAAGAAATTCAAATATCCAACTTTGTTGAATGTATCAAGGTTATTCGATATTAGTGACAAGTGGAATGTGTTAGGCATTAAATGCTACTAGTACTGAAGTAGATGAAATAAATTCTTGATCGTGTAGAATTAAGGTGTCATTTGGAGCATAATCATTCTTTTCAAAAAGTGTAATCTTAGAAATCGAGAAGGATAGGCATATAGTCTACACTCAAAGAAATAGCCCGAGCAAGAACGTGTGGCATATTACCAAGTAAGTGATGTTCATGAATCTTTCTCTAGTAATTGGAGATCGCTTTCCACAACATAGCATTGTTGAACTCTTTTAAGGTGAATATTTGGGAAAAATGAAATATAAATATTTGGGGTATGAGCATTTGGCTGGTCTAGATAGTTCATTTCCTAAAATAGGTGATACAAGGTTAGGGCATATAAAATAGATGCTTTCTGAGAAAGGATTAGTAAGCCAAAAAGGGACCCAGTTACTCAAAGGGTAGTAGAAAGTGGTATTCTTCAAGCTGTTGCATTCCCAGTAGCATAAAGTGTACAAAGCTTGTGTTATAGTGTATATCCCATTATAATCCTGAGATGAGAGAAATTTGCACTAAAGATAAAAATTTGCTAGTAACCCTAGATAGAGCCACCATTAGTAGGTGTTTCAGGCTACCAGAGAGGGAGGTATATTTTGAGTTCAATTTTACCCTATCTCAATGCCAATTCTCATAAAAGAAGGGGTATTATTGAAATTGTATTGCAAAGGAATGGTTTGGCCCTCCTAAGAAAGGAAAATCACAACTCCCTAAGAAGATGCATAAATCACATTTCAGAAAAGAAATTTTAGATATCATTGTACTATTTCATAGGGTTAAAGGGAGCATGAATGGTCATGACTTCGAAGAATGGATGTATTTCTTCGTACAGGTTATTTGTGCTAGTCAACAATATTTGGAGTGGGCCACTATAATCAGTGACAGGTTTGATGAAACAATAAGAATTTTTGTTGTTAATAAGTCATTTTACATGTCTTCTTATCTTATCTATGTCTTGTCCTACACAAGGCCTTGGATTGGCTTAAACCTTGTGGAGGATTTCAATGAACAAATTCAAATCTATGATTACTACCATGATTTGAAACTTGAAAAGAGTTATAAGAATTTCTCAAGGGTAAATGATGTATTCAGTATAAAATTGGTTAGGGAATTACAAGGTGATCTTGGTTAGAGGGCATTTCCCGAGGGTTTCCAATTAGTTACCAAATATGGTGGCCTTTTCATCCAGTTTCAAACATTTACCTATCTAATGGTTGGTGGATTCAATGATTTCCCTCTTAAGCTACCCAGATATGTGGAAGATAAATTCATCCTGATGGAAGTTTGTCATCATGTTGCAGAAGTAAACAAAAGATGCATAGGTAGAAAGATCCCAATTGGTTTTGGGTACTACGAATGCAAGTCTCAGTCTAATGCCCTTAATTTGAAGAGAGATATTTCAAATTTCCCCTTTGGTACTTATGAGATAAGGTTCCCATTTGAGAACAAAAACTATGTAAGGAATCATCTTCACCTTGGTCTCGATTATTATCATATGCCTCACCTTGAATATTTCTAGGCAGATTGTGTGGATGACAGTGAAGTAAGGAAAAGGGATTAGATGAGGCTCTCCTTGGCAAAGATATTCAACTTTAAGTTGGGTTGGAACATAAGGGAAATACAAGATGAAAACTTTGATTTAATTGATCCAACCTATGTCCAATGGATACAGACACTACCCTTTCCATCTGTTGACTGGAACAATGAAGAAATCAAAGATATTTATGCCAAAACTTCAACAATCTTGAAAATGACACAAGTTTGGTTAGCCAAAAAAGAAAGTGGGAACTACTAAGGCTCCATCAAAAGAGAAGAGAGGAGTTTAAGAACAAATAGGTGCTAGTCATGCAAGCACAATATCTCCTGCACCAAAATCACCAATACAAAACACGTCTCTATCAGGCAATATTGGAAATAGGAACGATCCTCTCGAGAAGGGTAAAGGATCTAAACAAACATGTGGTGAAGGCCCTCTTCCCAATGTCATAATCAAAGAATAAAGTGATGATGATGTTGAGCAACAATCAAAGGAAAACAATCAATAACATGAGGCTAATAGGGAAGTTATGGAAACTCACATTCAACATCCTGATTAATCTCAAGATAGGCTAGAAGGAGATATACGGAAAGGTAAAGCTTAAATTTCTTCTCCTTCAAGCATACATAATATAATGAGAACTCCCCTTCTCAATAGAGTCGTTCGTTTCTCCACACCTAAAACTTCTCAAAATCTAAATGCTCCTTCGTCTACACCATCTTGGTTAGAAAATTCTCTCTCAAGGAAAAGGAAGACAATGCCTATCATTTTACTGGAAGAGGATGTAGTAGGAAATTTTTTGCAAAGAACCCCAAAGGTAAAGAAATTGAAAACTACAGCTAGGTTAATGGAAGATGAAACTTCTAGACATTTTATTATGGAAGTTGCCCAACCTTTTGTGTAAAGGGATTCTATTCAGGTTACCACAGTGGACTATAATGTGACCAAAGTAGAATTAGGCCCTCCTAGTACGGATGAAGACTCATCTTTATAGGTCATAGCCTCAAGGTTAGTGGAGAGAACAGAGAAATATAGACAAGATAAAAATGAGCTGAAGAAATCCATATAGCTTTTATTGAATTTCCTTAGGACTTTAACAAACCCCTCTCTTCAACCTTTGAGTCAAGAAAGTCCTACCTTTGATCCCAATTCAATTGTTGGGAAGGCTATGATGAGCAAAATCCAAAAGCATAGTTATTATGGGAAAGTCGTCCAAATTTGGGTACTTGAGATTAAAGAAAAGGGGCCTCCTCTGATTGAGATGTTAAGAAAGGTATATGATGAGTTTGTGGTGTTAAGGAATTCGATCAAGTTTGAATTGGTCAATTGTAAGTAGGAGGAAACACATTAGCTACAGATTGATCATGAATTGACTGATATTATTGCAATGGGCATGGAAAAAGATGCTTCTAGGAATATTATTTCATCCAAAGAAGATACTCGAGTCATCATGTGGAAAGCAAGTATAGCATGGAAATATGAAGTTATAAGATCAAATTTCATAGAGTAAACAAAATTGTTGAAGGAATGTGGTTGCTTAAACAATAATTTCACCAAGAATTTTACTGACTTCAGATGTCCAATAATGAAAGGTGGCAACCAGGGGCCAGCTACACTCGGGGAGTTAAAGGATGATTTCTTCAAAGCAGTTGACACCTATTCATGGGAGCATGTATTTGACAAGGAGGAATTAAAGAGGTTGACCATAATTGATTCAGAATTGTCGTGGCATGAGGACTCCCCTATACTCATCACACACAAAATGGATCAATTCAAATTGCTAAGGCCACTTGGCAATTGAGGATGAGGAATGTAACCATCTCATAGCAAACAAAAATTCCTATTGTTTTGATGGCTTTGAAGGATTACCAAGTATGCATGACAACTACTTAGAAAATATTGCCTAAAGGGGAGACTCCTACTGCTTCACATACCCAGCCAACTCAACAGTAGATATCTTTAAGTTTCTCTAGTTTTGTCTTTATAAGTATTTTGAACTTGATTGTTTTGATTCTTTCAAGAATCAGTTATTTCAAAGACTCCGATGACAATTATGTTTTAAAACTATAAATATGTCTTATTTTGATATCGCAAGGATTCAACATTTTGATCCCCCTTACACTGTGATGCCTGAGTGAGAATCGATCATAATAGAAGGATCAAATTTTGTAGTTTTAATACATTGTTGTGAATGTTTATTGTCTATGTGTAGTAAATTGTGAGTTAGATACTAATGTTTATGAATAAGTCTATGAGCTTAGATTAACATTTGGATATTCCTTCCATGTGAGGATGCGTTGTTCAGTGGTGTTTGATTCATTTATTTACAATGAATGATTAAGATTGTATTGAGTTGAGTCAGCAAGCATTGGTAGTCTAGTCTGTGAGCTACGATATTAATTGTTTTCTAGTTCATTTAAGTATTGAAGTAGTTTTATTTAGTTTTAAAGCAATTTTCTTCGCATCTATTTCATGGCTATGAATAGGTGTTAGTTTTATTTTCCTAATTTCTGGTCAAAATTACACCCTCACTTTATATATTTTCAAAAAATAAAAAATTACATCAAAAGAGGGAGTTGTACCTCAATTAAAAATTTAAAGGAAGATTACCAATGCAATGGTAATCTCTCCAATTGTTGTGGATTGATTAGTCCTTCTTGGGCATTATAAAGTCATTTTATATTTAATCTTATAAAGGACAAATTTGTTCACCAACACCTTCTTAATAAAACTAAAGTTATAAAACCAAAGGTTGAAGAATAGGGTAAACTACCATGGTAAAAAAAAATTTGACTTAGTAGACAAACTTGAAATGACCGATTACAAAATCATACTATTAGCAATAAATTAGATATGCAAGAGTTTAAATCAACAAACATGTAAGAAAAACTCATACCACTAGATGTACACGCAGAAAAAAAAAATCATAAAAGATAAGGAAAATTCCATATTAATCCAATAAGTGTGTTAAAATAATGCATCAACTTGTAGTGTTGTAAAATTGCACCTTGTGGTAATTTCACACTTACGCATTTAGGACCGCCTCATTTATGGAAAAAGCCTATAAGTTGAAATTTCATGATTCTGACTTTATAGGTGAAAACAATGAAGCACTAGCAGCCTGAGTATCTAATTCTTGTAAACTTTTGGTCGAACTCTAGCATGACACATAGATGTCTCTACAACACGCTAGTGTCCCCGTACTTTCCCAGATTCAAACGTGAATATTTTACATTCTTTTTCCATGGAATGTGTCATAGCGACAAAGATGCATGTGTAACAAATCCTCCTACCCATGAAACTTAAAATAACTCTCTTTTCACCCTCATTTGAAGAGAGGACTCCAAGAAATGAAGGCTCTCTTGCTCTCTCATTCTCACAACAAAGCTTTAGCAAAATACTCTCTCAAGCAATAGTTAAGACTCCTCTTGCTCACAAGTCTATCACATCTATCAATCCAAAAGGGGAGCCATAGGTTGTTGGTATCACTCTCTTGTAATTCTATTTCATATGATCTTGTCTATGTAATCTCATCTTTATTTATTTGCATTCGTGATAAGAGTTCTCCTCCTTGCGAAGTTTATTTCTATCACATGTCTATTATATTTGTGACAGCCCAGATTCTCCTCCTTTGTAGGGTTTGTTTCTATCACACATCTTTGCTTTATGAACCTTATCTATCTTGATCCTATTTGGCTATTCATGGAGGTGGAAACACAAAAATAGGAGTTTGATTAAGACAAACCCCTAAACAACTCCCAACATTTTTTCTATTTTATTTGTGTGCAGATGAATAGATTTGGAAAACTAGGTACTTTGGATTTTAGACCATTATTGTCTACTTAATCTAAGATGACAATACAGTGTGCAAACATCCCCACGACGTGCTGGCATCTATGGTCGAGAGCTAATCCTCTTAAAGGTATAATCTTCAGTTTATGTACTTTCTATTTCTGTATACTAGAGAATTTAATTATGCCATTTTTTCATGCAATTAAATGATTTCGATATTCTCATTATTTATAACCTAGTGTCAATTCAATTAAATTGTGTAAGTATTCTTTATTATTTATCTTGTCACCTGAGTTGTGATCTTTGAGGTAATTGAGAGCTATTTGATCCTTAAGACTCCGTTGTCTTGAGGGTAGAAAATCCCCTCCTTTACACAACTATATCCCTTTAATTTAATAGCAATGTAGTATCAAAATAATGCTTCACTTGCAAAATACTTGTAAAAAATTATCCTATGCCTATAATATATAGAATTTTAAAAATAAGAAACCACAAATGGTTTAACAAAAAAATAGGAAAATACCATAGATCCAAAATAGGCACCCATCTGCCCATGCAAATATCCAATGCCCCATTCATTAAGAACATCTTCGAGGAATAGTAAATGCAACTCTTTCCAACTATAACTCTCTCCATAATACAAGGAAGGTTAAATGTAACTCCTAAGCACCCTATTGAGGCACTTATTACAATGCATGACTCTTCATATTCTAAGGTGAGAATTCATCTGCCTTTTCCCTCTTTGATGTCTTCTTGTAATATTTTTTTTAATAATTAGAAAATAATAATTAATATTGTTGTCTCACCACACATGGGAATCCAATTTCACCCATTCCATGTTTTTAGGAAAAATAATTTAATCTGTTTATTTGTTTAAATTTATAATCTAGACACATGAATTTGTAAGGTAGATAATATATAATCCCAACAATATCCTTAATTTTTTAATGAAGCCTCTACCCAAAAAGGCTATGAGTGAATCTAATGATGCCCATTTAATGTGAAGAGACACTACTCAATCGATTATTAGAACAACTCCCATATTTGGTTCCCAAGTTACATTTAGTAATGATTGTTTTGTTGGTGTTCTAAACACATATATTAGTATTGATTAATCTGAATATATATAGGTAGGTTTATTTTATAGATAGTAGATAGGAAATAAATCATATTACTAATAACTTTGAAACAAAATTAGAAGGATATTTATATGTGTAAGACTAATCTATATATGTATGTAGATACATAAATACATATATATGTACATACATATTTTGATTTTTTATAGGTTTAATGAGAACACTTACAAAGAAACTATGTTTCTAGTCATAACTTATTGTCAATAATATAAAAAGCTATCTCATATTTTCTTGTAATTTATTCTTTAACTATCTTTTAGACTTGTCAATCCATATGAATAAATCCTCTATAGATAATTTTTGGAATACTTCAAAATATATTTAGAATATTTTAGCAATCCACCAAGGTAATGTATGTTACAAACTATTAAATAAAGCATGCAAGAAAACTTTTAGCAAATAATTCCTAGTTTACTAGGATTAAATTAGCTAGTTTTAATCATTTAGATTAATAATAGATGTAGTATCAGAATATGCATCTCCTTAATATGTAGTGCTAAATTTTTGGTGAAATACAAAATATGTTAATATTTTGTACTACATTATAATGCTCATGGATTTTAGTTTTTAAAATTAGGCTATGTTCTCCTTCTAACAACTATTTTTGAGGCTAGAAACTACAGTCCCAAATTTGAATAATATTTCAAGAATTATAAAATATATTTTAGGAATATATTTTATTTTGTTTGTGTGAATTGCATGATGCCCTTGATAGTTTCCAAAATTATTTGTAATCCTATTTGAAAAATTGTGTTCATAACCCATTTTTTCAAGTTTTGTACAATAATTTAGGTTATCTATATATGTTTTTCTCACTACATTTTGAATATGGTAAAAATCTACAAAATTTGTAGTTCTATAGACCTATTCATGGAACTATACGGTTTTCTTGTGATTAAGTTGAAACTAATTCACCTCTTAAGATTTTTTTAGATGATTGAGTTAGGCATGTTACATATATAATCTAACCCCTACTCTCAAAAATCAAACCCCCTATATAGTTCTTTATCGTATACAAACGCAAGGTTGTTGTAACACATGAGTGTACAAACAATATAGGTTAACAATGCAACTACGAATCATGTGCTAGAGAGGGTTGAAGAAATGAAATTTGACCAAATACATTTAGGATGAATATTGTAGAGGAGGATATTTTCTACTCCCAAGTCTCTAGGACAAAGAAGAGTCTACAAGGAGCAAATGGTCCTTAGCTACCTCAAAGGCAAAGCTCAAGTGACAAAGGTAGAAGGACAAAGGATTTTTAGTTATATTTTGTGTTAGGATAGATTTTGGAATAAATACTTCAAAAATCAAAAGAGCAGACTACAGAGGTCTTAGGAGAAAGCTAGTTGGCTTTCAGCCAAGGATGACAACGTGACACATAGACGTCCCCATGGCATGATGTGGTCTCGTATGGATTGAAAATAGAACGTGCTCACAAAAACACACAATCTATTGTCTATCCATAAACTAAAATTCAAGTGTTTAACTAAACTAACATAATGCTTAGAATAGCATAATAACAAAAAGAAAACTAACATGCATAGATTTGAATGAAGAAAAATTTAAATGACAAGAGGAAAAAAAAGAGAAAAAACTCACAAGAATTCCAAAGCTACGAATCCTTTCACAATGCTCCAAATCAACAACTTGCACACATAGAAACAAGGAAAAATTTTGGGGTTGTTTCGAGGCTTGCCTTGGTCAAACCCCCATTTTGGTGTTTCCACCTCCATGGACAACTAGATAGATAGATAGAGAGAGAATAGATAAAGAAATGTATAGACAAGACAATAGACAAGTTAAATGACAATACAATAGTGGGTTACACTTTTTGGCCAAACTTGACATTGAATTGAATTTTTTTAACTAAATCTTCACTTTTGGGCAACTATAGTTGCTAAACCATGAGGAATTTGAAGATGATGCAAAGTAGGATTTGTGACATTTTGTCTGTAGATTCTAAATATATGTTTTAAAAAAAAATTGGAATCAAATTGCATTTCTTTTTCCATCTCCTTCAAAAAGTAGTTTTAAACAGTAAACAATATTTTTAAAGAGTGATGTGTACTTGCTAACGCATAACTTTTTTTTTATGAAGGATAAAATTCTATATTTTTTTAATTTAGCTTTGTTACTACAATATCAGAGGCATGCATTTGGTTTTTATGGTGTTTTATTTGAATATTTTTTCTTAAATTAGGTTTGAAGTCAGAGCAATTACAATTGGAATACATAGGTTTACTTGCTAACACATAACTTTTTTGTATGTATTGAAATTCAAATTTTTTTTGTTGGATCAAGGGCATATATATTTTTTCATTTTTTTTTATAATATACTATTTTTCCACATGTGCAGAACAAAGAGCTTGATTTTAAGTGAAAATCCTACATTCACAAGAAATTAAAAAAATATATATATATTAATAAAATTAAATATATTTAAAGTTATAATTTTTGGGATGATTATAATAGGGACTTCATGCTTACAAAATATAAATTTTAAATGAATTCATTTGATCCTCAAAAGGTAAATCAAAAGTGAATTTTTATCAACATTTTGGTAGGTGTAGAGGAGACTCCATTATAGGTATGGTTTAAAACTAGCGGGGTTCTATCCAAGGGGGTTTGATCTTAAGGGATTTGATCAAACATTATTTAATTAGAATCATTTAAATGGAACCTTTCAATGCTTAAATCATCATATTTTCTAAAAATTATGTGATTTCAACAAAAATCAGGATGTCCTAGAAAGTGTAACCCATTATTGTGGCAACACCTTGCACTACTAAAATAAATACGATAATGCAAAGAGAGTGTGACTACCCTCCCTTAAGAAAGCTTTGTTGCAAGTATGAACAATTTTGGTGATGTTGTCATTGTTGTCATTGATGTCAACATAGTACAGGATGTTGCAGATTGTGCATGTATAGTTGAGATGTTGTTGAGATGTTGTGAGTACATGGAGCTATCTTTATGACATTATAGATATGCTGATATGATGGGTTACCAAGTGCTTTTGAAAAATATAATAAAGAGTGACGTCAGAGTTATGTATGTGTTTAGAATGTGCTCTGGTATGTGCTGGGTGAAGCCACAATAGTGGTTTACAATTGAAGTGAGGAAGGAAAACTCACAAAAAATGAATGCATGGAAAAAAACTTTATTTTAGGGGTTCGTACGAACCAATTAGGGGTTCGGTCGAACCCTCTTAATACTTTCCCACCAAAAAAGCCATCAAAACCCCTTATAGAAAGGGGGTTCAAGCGAAACCCTAGTGGTTCGCTCGAAGCCCCTTTATTCCTCATCCCCCCTGAGACAAAAAAAAAACATGAATTTTGGCACTTCGGAGCTCGGTTTGAGGATGAAAATGGAGGAATATTCACAAACCCAATTGGAATCAGGTAGTCCTTAGAACAAGCTATCCAATGAATATAATTTTAATATGTTTTGGTTTTATTATGTATTTGATATTTTAGTTTTATTAAACATAGGTTTTTCATCGAAAATGAAGGTCTCTGTTCTGCACGTGGAAAAATAGCAGATTATCAAAAAAAAAAATATATATGAGTGCACCAGATATTGAAGTCCTTGATCCAATAGAAAAAAAATGAATTTTGATATATACAAAAAAAGTTATGCGTTCGCGCTATGTCTAAGTTGTAATTGGTTTGACTTTGAAACTTGATTAAAGACAAAATATTTAATAAAAAACTATCTAACCAAGTGGAAGCACTAGATATCAGAGTTATAAATCTAAATTCAAAAGAATTAGAATTTTATCCTTCATGAAAAAAAAGTTATGCGTTATACGGTGTGCGTCACTTTTTAAAAATGTTGTTTTTTGAAAAAAAACCAGTTTTCATGGGAGATGGAAAAAGAAGTGGAATATGATTCCAAAAATTTTGAAAAAAATATTTTTAGAATCTGCAGAAAAAATGTGACGAGACTCTAGTTTTCATCATCTTCAAATTCTTCACAGTTTAGCCACTATAGGTGCTCGAATGTGAAGATTTAGTTTAAAAAAATAATTTTAGTGTCCAGTTTGGCCAAAAATTGTAAACCACTATTGTGGGATCACCCTGCTCCATGTTTCTTCTGTGTTGATCTTATGCTTCTGCAGATCTAAAGGGTTGTTTATGGGCATCTGTTGGTGATATCTCTTGGTTTATAGCTTCTGGTTTGATGGAGAGTGAAAGCTTTGTTCACTGGTGTGTGAATTGTTTTGACAAAGATATTTGTCTGTGGACTGGGAGAAATGTCTCTGCTCAATAGTCCTCCACTGTTTTGTTTCAGGTCTTGTGAATCTAGAATATTTCTTGTGTTCTGGCAAATATTTTTGTGGTTTGGTGCTCCGGAAGATGAATTTCAGTATTACTGTGTGTATATGTACTGTCTGGATGGACTAGTGAGAAGTGTTTAGGGTTTAAAGGTTGTTTCAGATGATGCAGGTGTATCTAAAGGTATCTGAGATGTGTTCTCATGCATGATGTAGCATGTTACATTGTCTGTGTATTATCTTCTTGTTGGAAGTATGTACCTTGTTCATTTGTGTTTTCATTAGGTTTGGTCGACCTTGTGTTTACACTTCATACAAAGGATTAAGAATTAATTAAGGAAGCATGTGATTGGTTTGAGATGTTGTTTTGGATCTTGGTTAAGTGTTGATTTGGTCCACTCCCATTCTTTCCACCATGGGAATGTTGAGTTTTTGACCTAATTTGAATTTATGAAATGAAGCATATGTAGCCGACCTTGGAGAAAGTTTCTAAGGTTGAAGAGGGTGTAAATGTAATTTAAGATTTTGCGAATAAGTATCAAATCAAGAAGAAAAGTAGAGTCGTGTGAAAGTGAATTGAGGTAGCAATAATTTAATGTGTTAGATTCTTGAAAGTAGTGAGCTAATGATGTCTACAATTCTTCTGATCAAGGTTGCATATGTGTGTAATCCTTTGTGGTGGATCTCTCTGTAATATTTTGTTTTTGTAGGCAGTGAGCCTCCCTATTGGATAGTGAGTCCTTTTTGTAGGCAATGAGCCTTTGTATTTGGGTAGTGAGCCCTTGGTAGTGAGCCTCTTGTATTCAATTTTTCTATTACTTTATATTGTGAGTTAATCCTCACCGTGGTTTTTCCCTCATTGGGTTTTCCATGTAAATCTAGTGTTTCCTGTGTTGATATTGCTTTTTGTTATCTGCATTTTATGTTCATACTTAATAACATAATTAAGTGGATAAGAAATTGATAAGTGTTTGAGAATTAAATTTGTGTTTGGAGACAATTGATTCAACCTCCCCCTCTCAGTTGTCTTGCTCCTTTCAACAAGCTTGTGATGTCGAAGGAGAGCATGCAACACTCTAGACGAGACAAGAAAGAGCCAATATGCCAATGTAAAATCCATGATGTGATGTAGAGATCCAAGAGCAATAGAACTTGCAAGAACAATGGTGTAGAAGAGAATGGGAGCTTGAGAATGAAAGATTTCAAGAATAAGTTCAAGGAAGGAGAGAATGTGAGTTTGAATGAAGAAAAGGCATGCAAGAAGGCATTTTCAGGCACGTTTTCAACCATAGAGGCGTTACACTTTACGGGCAGGTGGAAGAGTAACATCCCAACAACCACAAAATCATGAATCTTGTTAGAACATTCATATGATGTGTAGACGTTTGTGCATCGTGAAAGTGTTCCCGATAAGAATTCACTTGAAGACCATAAATAAAGAGGTCAAGGAAAAAATTGAAGTTAATGAAAAGGGGAGTTGCATTATCGTCTTTAATTAAGCTAAAGAGAGGGTTATGTAATGTGAAATTGCACAGGGTGAAATTTTACAACATTACATTTTGGCCCCACTTTAGCGAGCATATGTATTCCAACATATGCAAGCTAAAGTAGATAGAAAGAGGTTGAAGATAATATACCCAAGATGAAGAGGATGCAGGTCTTCAATCCAATATATGCAATATTAGAATTTGAGCCAAGACACCTGAAGAGGATACGGGTCTTCCATCTTGCAAAGTTGACTACAATCTCACCACAAATATATTAGTTGTAGAAAAACATGTTAGGTGAAAAAGTGAAAAATGGATATGATAAAATCTAAAGACATGACATAATCTGATCATATAAAAGATAGTGCTAATAGGTATGGCTAGCTAGCGAGGCTAGAAACCATATGACAAGAAAATAATCCTATGGTTGTTGCAAACTGTGTTTCAAGATAGTCACAAAAGAGACAAAAGACAAGTCTAGACATATAGTAAATGTAGCCTTGCAATCCTAAGAGAGACAAAGAATTATCTTTACTACAATAAATCATTCTTCTTTGAAATCATTATGCCATGAAAGAAGGAAGATATTTATTTGTTTGATATTATTATAAATCTTATCTAGTTTTTTCATGTTATTAAATCTTTGCATTATTTTTTCTACACTTTGCAAAAAACCTATTGAGGACACAATTTTATGGTGAGGACTCTATAATTGTTTTTATGAGTATATCTTGTGAATATTCTAAACAAGGGAAATAGGAAAAAAAATGTTTTAAATAACTTCTCTTTTACCTACCATGAGTTTGGCTACATCTCAAAATAACTTCTTGAGGTCTTTTCTTAGTTTTAAGAGATTTATGGTTGCAAAAGTTTTTCAAACTTAATGTTTTGTCTTCCTTTCCACCTGCTAGTATAAATTTACCTTTAATTTTTGAATAATAATATGGTGATGCCATTAGGAAAAATTATGATATTGGTTTTTCGGTTGATAGTCAAGAGTCATGCTCACTAAGTAAATATCCCCTATTAACTAAGGATGACTAGTGATATTTACATTTTCTAATTAGTATTTCATTGTTGTATAGCAACCAAATTTATAATTTGTATCTTCTTATATATTTGACTAATAATTAGAGGCTAGATTTATAATTTCTTGCTTCCCTATGGTAAACAAGCTTGAATGGACAAGCATATATTAGTTTACTTTAACATTGCAAGATTAATTTTAAATCTTAATTGGCTCATAAGATTAATAAAGTATCTACTCTCTTTGTAGATAGTAGAGCACCAAATTACATGTACCTTAGCCCAATATATATTCTATAATTGAACACTACTGTAAGAATTTTAGGGGATGCCTATAATATTGCTTCATTCCTTGTTAATTTTGATCACTTTTCTATTAGATTTTGCTATGTACATGTTGTCAAATAGATTGCACCCGAATGCTTGAATGATTAAATTCAACAATCTGTTGAAACATGAGAACTATCTTCAAGTTGTGGGTATTCCTATGGCGAAGATAGACCTCTAGATTCTAGGTTGGTTCCTATATGATGATCAATTTAGTACTTGAATGATTTGTTTTGAGAAAAGGGTAAAAAGGATTGAACCAAATGCATGAACTAAAATTAAAACTTTGGTGATGCACCTAATTGGACATCTAAATTGCAAATTGACTCACAAAATGATTACTCAGTACTTTAATATGCATAACCTGATTTGATAGTCTAATCACCTGAATGTTTTAAACAGAGGCTTTGATTCAACACAATTTTGAGGGAAAACATGGTTTTCATGACTAAACTAATTAATCAATTACATGCACAGTGTATAACCAGTGAACTTAAACTAAAATGCATACAAATATTTATGAAGGAGACAAAAAAAATTAGAGGTTACAAAATTGAAAACACAATAATCCTTCGATCAAAATCCCACACAATAATGATGCTTGAAATCTTGAATAGAAAAACTTTGAAAATATTGGAAACTAAAGGAATCTTCTACTAATCAAAAATAAATTAACTTGTAATAGCTACTACTATATGAAATTCTGAAAGCTGAGTTACATGATATTTCTCTTTGTAGAATGCAAAGGCTGAAAAATAAGAACTAGAGGAAAAAGACTAAATTTTTCTAATATATACAATGTGAGACAACTCCAAAGCATGAGAAGGTGGAAGAAGTAGTTCACTGAAAGTGAAAACCACCTCAAAAATATCTCTCACAAGCAAAGGAAAAAATAGTGTGAAAAGAGGGCCCACCAATGTCATAACTGAGCCTCAATAGCTCAAAACTCCATGTCACAATGTATACAACTAAATTGCAACTCGAACTGGCTCTAGAATGCATGACGATGGCACTGAAAGAGATCTAAAGTCAAAAATATCTCCACAATATGCTCTCACGAGCAAAAGAGTAAATCCTTGTAAAAATGGCCCAAAACTTAAGCAAACTAATTTCAGTATCTAGAAAACTCCACCTCTCCATGCACATGATCAAGATTTTTTGTGAACTAATGTAGAACTGGAGCAAAGTGCCAATAATCTCCATAACTTGCATGATTAAGTCCTCTATTTAGCTAAATCACATGCATTCTTGCATGGATTTGAGAAGGCCTTCATTTGATTAAATGTTAAAAAAAAAATCATTCAATGATTACTTTAATATTTAATATTAAATAGCTTCACCTTTTACATTTATAAGTTAAATATTAAGGCAATAAACATTACCTTTAAAATTTAATTTACTATTTTTCTTTCCCTAACTCCACGCATTAGGCATTAAGTGAAGGTAAACTCTAAATTAAAAAAAAAAATGATAACTTTTTGAAGTTTGACTTCAAACTTCACGGGACCCTCCAGATTCTAAGATCACTTGACTTCTAAAGTCAAGACCATGTTGCCATTAGAATGAAATGATTTCTTCTTAAAAAATAAGATAAAAAATACCAAGTGTTTGAATTAGGCTTGTGGAAAAAGCCATCGAACCCTAAAACACAATCATTTTGAGTTTTGAGTTTTGGAGAAAAAAGAAACAAGCTATTGTGTTGTCATGCCTGGGTAGGGTTACTGAGACTTTGCTTGAATTGGAGCTCAAAACTCCACCATACTTTGTTGTTTCTAGGCCGAGTCTTATTGATTTCATAGGGTAAGTTTTTTTCAGTTACAATTTGGAGGTACCTTAACTCCATTGCATAGCATTTTCTGAGACTTTAGACCGCGGCTGTAGCATAATATCTAACACATTTTCTTCTTCTTTTATTTTGTTGTCCTTCAATTGCTCTGGGGTTTCCATTGAAGCCTTGAACTGGAGCTCATTTAGCATCTCTTTAAAGTTTTGTTGGTGAATCTCTGGCAAACATTGCATGGTAAGTGCATTTTCCGTATTCTCTTTTTTTTTTAAATTTCGCACCATTTCCACAGAAAAATGAAAACCCATCTTCATTTTTCACATACTCTTTATTTCAAAATGAATAAAAAGCTTATTTTCTGCGTATATCTCCATATTTGATGCTAGTTTTGAGAAAAATAAAGAATTCTTGCTCATATTTTTTACTGAAGACCCACAACCTCTCTAATTCTGTGTGTTGAAATACAAACTCGCAGTCTTCTTTCCTTTTGAGAACAAAATTGTCATGGGTTTCAACCGCCATAGAAAATAATGATTTTTCTGAAGTTCTCTCCAGCCATGGTATATTTGTCATTTTTGTTTTGTGATAGAGGATTTTGTGAAATAAAATGAGAATTCCTTGTATTAACAGGCCGCAGTCAGTCTCCATTTGCATAAGAAATCTGGATTTGTTTTCTTGAAAACCCTCCATGACGTCTTCTGGGTATTTGATTTTTCTGTTGAAAATCATGGGCTTAATGCATTGTATTCTAGGGTTTCCATTATGATTTGTAGGCTGCCATGATCATATTATTTTCATTGAGCAAAAGAAACAAACCCCTCTTCTCATTAGCTTACCAGAGTTGTAATTTATCCATGTGTCATCACTTGTAAGAGCCACTCTGACATACATCGACACATATCATTCCTTTAAGGCACAAACTTGATGTTGTCTAGAAAATATAGTGAAGAATTTTTATCTACATTAAAAAAGAAACATGGATGTAGCTGCATTCTTGAATGATGATTTCTATTGTTTCTTCTTTGATCATCTTGGTCACCATTGTAAGTTCTGGTTTGAGCCTTGAATAACTGAAGATGGCTATCTACTGCAAAAAAAAAGTCTTGAAATTATTCCAGGTCGTGAGGTAAGAACATTTGAGTATGGGATCTGGGCATTATTTGTTGCATAGGTTGAGGGTTTCTGGAAAATATAACAACGAACCGTGCTCACCCATACTTGTATTTGGCTCTGTAAACATGGGCTTTTGTCAGCTAATAACAATTCTCATGCCTTTAGCAATGTCTTCATGCTAATTCTTGTTGTTTGATTTGTGGCCTATATATGGCACTATATCTATATTTTACAACAAAATTCACTACACCTTTCTTGTTTGATATCTCGCTTATGCATGACTATACTATGACTGTGTTGAACTTTGAATATGGATTTTAGCAATGTTATCTTGTGATCACTGACATGTTGTGATTTTCTCATTCTAAGATTAATTATTTGTTGTCTTGCCAAGATTCTTAAACTCTCCAGATGAATCAATGACTGTCCTTAATCATTCTAAACTACTCATGTACCGGCAAAAGCAATTGGGAATGGAAAATGGTAATGGCAGCAATACCCCTTGATATATTAGTGATGTTTCATGATGTTTTTATGTAACCTTGCTCTTATTACAACCATGTAGACTATCCTTCATGATGTCACTATCCCTCTTGAGTCTCTTGATGAAATATGTATGTGCTTTGAAGTTATAAGAAACAATTTAATTGCTTGAGTGCTCTATTTTCCCTTCAGTATAAATGGGCTTCATACTTAATGTGAATACAATGTGAATAAAATAGAGTTGAAACTAAGCTAATGCATGCAGTTGATTATGCTCCTTCAAAAAAAATTTGATTGTTCCTTTGAATGATGAGCGAAAGGATGATTTGCTCAATCTGTTTTTGTCATAATGAATCAAAGGTTGCTCTTGTGAATTTCTCTTATTACAATAGTCCTTTATTGATGACTGTAATTGAATATCTAATTATTTGATGACTCCCATGTATGAATGTTGAATGAGAGGACGCTTTCCTGATATGTCAAGCTCAACCCTTGTGGGAGCCCGTTTTGCTCCACATATCTAATAAAAATGATCACGAACATAATGAACCTATTCCTGCACATTTAAACAAGCATGTTAGTAAAATAAATGAAGTTGAAAGCTTCCATTGAATTTTATTTTCTGTTGAACAGTGAAATCATCTAATGGATGCCTGATCGAATGTATGTTATATTTTTGTTGGTAATGTAGGCGTATGATAGGATATGATTTTTCATTGCTTAGAGACCATATCTAATACCACATTTCATCATATTTGTAGATGCTTTTGGAGCCTGGAGCTGGATCAATTCAAAAGCACAACAACTGAAGACTTCAAGTGTAATGATGAGTCATCATTCCAGGCAATGACGAATCACCTTCTATCTTATGTTTACATTATTTTCAGTTGTATGATATACATTTACTTTTTTGTATTCATCATTTGATTATAAATATCAAATTGGCTACTCTCACAGCTTGTGCAGAACTTCAGGTTTTCTAATATGAATAAAAAAAACATTCTTTTATGCAAATTTATGAGTTCCTTTGTTACATGATTTGCATAGTAACACTTGAAATTCATAAGTAATCAAAGTTCTGGAACGTAATGAATACTTAAGCAAAAAAATTGTACCTTCTTTGATGAATGCAAATTCAGCTCTACCTATTTTGAGTTGTAGCTAAAAATAGGTAATAGTACAAATAACTTTCTTTTCACTAGATTAAATCAATGTGTGGTTTGGGTATTGAATTTAATATTATTATATAAACACAATTTTTTAGCTATCATATTTGAAAGATGAAATAATATGAGCTTTATTTGGAGGCACTAAAATAGTTTGTACATAGAAAATGATGCTTTTTACTCAATAAGGTAAAATTAAACCTTGTCACTGACCTTAATTATAAGCCAAACTATAATCTTGACACTAACACTATTTCTAATCCCAACCATAAAAAAATGCACTAATTATCATTGTAACCTTAAGCCCATTTTTACCCCTATCTCTAACCCTAAACTAAACCTATCTCTAATAATAATTATAACTCTAACCCTAACCCTAAACCTAGAACTCTAGCATTAATTGTAACCCTAATTCTATCTCAAATGTAATCCTAACCCTAACCATAATCTTAACCCTAAACCTAACCCAAACCTTGACCCTAACCATAATTATAATCATAATCCTAAACCTAACCCTAATTATAAATCTAATTGTAGCCCTAACCTTAACCTTAAACATAAGCTTAACCCTAAGCCTAACCATAATTCTATCTCTAACTATAACCCACACCATAATCTTAACCCTAAACCTAACCCTAATTCAATCTTTAATCATAACCCTAATTAAACCCTAACCTTAACACTAATTGAATCCTCACCCTGACCCTAATGGAATCCTAACTCTAATTTGCACCCTTACCCTTACCCTAATCCTAACCCTAACTTTAATTTTAACCCTAACCTTAATCATAACACAGACCCTAACACTAACCCTAACCTTAACCATAACCTTACTGTTAACCCTAATATTATCTCTAACCCTATCCCTAACCCCAATTCTATTTGTAACCCTAACCCTAACCCTAACTCTTTTTCTAACCTCTAACCCTGACCTTAATCCTAGACCTAACTATAACCATAACCCTAATTTTAACCCCAATCGTAACCGTCATTTTATCTCTAACCCTAACCCTTACCACAATCCTAACCCTAACACTAACTCTAACTCAAATATTAACCATAATCTTATTGCTAACCCTAACTCTATGTCTAATCATAATTGTAACCCTAATTCTATCTCTAATATTAACTCTAACCCTAATAATACCAATTTTAATTCTATCTCGAATTGTAATCATAACCCTAACCCTAACCTTAACCATAATCTTATTACTAACACTAACCCAAGGTCCTAATCCCAATTTTATCTCTAACCCTAACCATAACCCTATTCCAAATGTTAACCCCAATTGTAATCTCAAACCCTAGCCCTAACCCTGACCCAACCCTATCCCTAATGTTAACCCCAATTGCAATCTCATACCATAACCCTAACCCTATTCCTAACCCTAACCCTAACCTTAACGATAACCGTAACCGTAACCCTAGTCCTAATAATTTTGTCACATGTGAATGATTATAGCATATATATATATATATATTAATTTATAAATTATAATATATATAAAATGTTGAGAGATATCCTTCTTAGACGTCTATTACATTTTTATGTGAATAATTGATTAAAATATAGACGCCTTGAGAAATATATATATATATATAAATAAATATAAATAATAGACAAAACTATATTCATAAATTATGAGTGAGGGAATTTGTTTTTCATTTGCTTACCTCAAATGAAACAAAGATTTTAACATTAAAATATTATTTAAGAGAAACAAGCCTATCTAATTGGTTTAGATATTATAAAGGTTTCTAAAATATTTAAAAAAATTAAACATTTGGTTGGCTTTCAGAGTACCATTTTTACCATATTCTTTTGTTCTTTTTTACTACTTGCAACTATTGTATAGAAACCCATACTTTGTGTGTGGTTTATAGTTCACTCCTATCACTTTTCCATATGGGTTTTTATAATCAAATTATAATTTTTACTTTTTATAATTTTTCCATATGAGTTTTTACTTTTATAAATTATAATTTTTAATTTAAACTTTTTTATCAAGTTAAATAAAGATTTTATTAATAGTTTATATTAGTTTTTTTTCATGATCTAGTTTTGAGCTTGAGTATTCTTAATAATTTAATAGGTGTAGCTTAGTGCTAGAGTCCAAAGCTCACAAATTATAAAACTATGAACAAAATAAATTATATTTTCCAATGAATGAATTCACTATGGACATATATAAATATCTAAAGCTATGTAGAGCCCTCTATGACTAATTTTTTTATCTTTTCTTATCAATTGAAATCTCAATTCACATTCACTTGTCATGAAGGACTGCAAATAAGGAAATGGTTCCATAAATAAAAACTAGTGGAATTCAAGGCAACAAGAAGCTTCACTTATTCAAAAGAAGACAATAGGTCTACAACATAAGTTGCTTCCCAAAAGATAATAGGTCTAGGAGAGAAGACCTCTCCTTTTTTATGTGCACCTTTCCCTTGTGATTCAAAATCACATTCAAATTGTGTTTAAATTTGATTTAATAAATAAAAAACAAATAATGTTAATGTGGATAAACCCTTTGCTAAAAGCCTTGACAAGATAAATCTCTAGAGTAGAACATGAAACCTATTAAAATGCATTATGTATAAACTTGTCATTATGTCTTGCAACTAGAAAGTGAAGAATCATAGAACACATTGAAAGAAAACTGTAATGTGTAATTAATATGTAGTAAAATCTCATGGGTTAAAGATGTGCTCAAAATATAAATAAATGTCTAAAAAATTATTATCTCAAATTGAAAAAAAAAACTTAAAATAATCAATTAATTTTTGCCTCATACAACACAAAAACATTAATTTCTACCTTAAAAAAATAATAAAAAATAGACAAAATGAAATCCTACCCTCATGTACTAAAACAAAAAATATTGTTCCTAAGGCTTTAGCCCTAATCAGCGGCCAACCTAAATCCCTAGAGAAATTGAATAAAAAAATCCTCACTAGTTAAACATGCCCTATAACCTTCGTTTATTCATATATACAACAATATGCTAGGGGATAAGTGGATTTATGAGAGAGAATATGGACTCTACTAGTCGTAAGTGTTTTGCTTTTTAACGTGACCGACGCTGGTGCGACACGCCCTCGCCCTCCGGTACCACGGGAGTTGGAGAGACTAGAACTTGTGACCAACCTCCTGCTACAGGAAAGATTTAGCCAACCAAACTAGGGCCCCAACCCCTGCGTTGGTATGTTTTTAAAAACCGTATAATTTTTTTACTAAAAGAGGGGTAAAAATTTATTAAAACAAGAAAAAGTACATGACAGCCATTACACAGCCTTGTCTAATTCAACTAAATTGTCCAACTCAAATAAATTTCACACAATTTTTATCACAAACATATTAATTAAATTACAATGGATTGACGGTCCACTGTTATTCCTATTGTCCTTAAAAAGAGCAGTCAATGGCTAAAGAATGAATGGATGTATGTTTTTAATTAGAGACCAATCAGTCTATAAGATTTTAAGAAATGGAACTGAAACTGCCTTTGCAAAACAACAAAACAATATTACTTCTTATTATTTTCTAACTCTTTGCTGATTTTTTTTTCTTCTACTATATATTTTGATCAGATATTTTTGTAATCTTTTCCTCTTCAAACATGAAAGAAGGAAACATGAAACAATTTCCCCTCTCGCCTTATACGGATTTCGAATTTTTTATTTGACTGTGATTATACGGCAACTATGCATAAATACCGTGAGACGGCCCTCAAATTTAAAGTCCGTGCTCTTCCAATGTTACAACGTTACAAACATAAAATCCTGCCGTTAAGGATGTAAATACCTGGCGACCTATACATTAACAGCAGTAAAAGAAATTGAATGCGAGTCTTCTACACAATGGGAATTGAGAGAATCCTAAATTACTGTACGAACTGCTGTTCCCAAAGCACAGTGTCAGATATCTCTGTAGACGGTAAGATTACTTTTCTGCCCCCACAGTTCAATTTTGTTTTGTTTTTATTGGGCTGTGTGCAGGCAAAGTTTTATATTTTTTATTATTATTATTTTCATAAAATGGGTATATGTGTGCGCGCGCAGTTTTCGTGAACAACAATCGGTGTTTGCTCAAGACAAGTTGGTGGGTGCTCCGACAAAGAGCAAAGAGGGAAAGGACGTCTTTTGCGACCTGCTGTGTCTTTCTGTGACTTCCGTTTTAGCAGGAATGGGATGGATTCTATAATTATGTGATTACTTGTAATGGATGGATGTACTCTATATGTACACGTTATGTGAGACAGCCTGGAGTTTAGTGGGATGGAAGCCTAAAAATTGCTGTTAAGGAGAGTTATGAATCTACAGGTAGATCTTAAGCTTTTTGGCTTGTCCATGCTTGCTTTGTCTATTTTGTCCTCTTAGGCAGTATTGCTTTTCCTGCAAAGGTTATTCGGCTTACTTTCTGCAAGTTTCAGCAACGGGAATCTTTAGGGATCCTAGGAACTGAAAAGAAAATGTTATGCAATTTCAATGTTATATAATAGTGTTCAACCAATCTGGGGTCTTCAAGGCATTGTGTGGTGAGACAGTTAAGCATTTTCTGTAGTTTAGTGTAGAGGTATTTGCTAGTTGAGGCCATTTGTCAAAGTATTTGTTGGAGTTGTGTGTTAATGCTTGTATTTGTTGCATCTGTAGAGCACTCGGAATTTGAGCATATCATAAGTTTCAAGTTTACAGCACAAGCGCAGAGAGTGCGGAAGTGTATGTTTGTTGGTGATTTGAAAAGGGAGATTTTCAGTAGTGGGCAGTTTCACAAATATGCAAGGATTGAACATGATAGAGGTGCATAGATAGCTTTCTTGTTCATTAATGCTGATGTCAGTATGCTTGCCTTTCATTCTTTAGTGCCTCAAAAGTCTGTTTATGTAAAATATGTCAACTTAGTGATTCTAGGACAGAGATGAAGAAAGTGTATATGTGAAAAGCTGATTTGCGTATTGCTGCTGCCTAATGGTAAGTGGAAAAGGTTGAAGATGGCGGAAGAATGCAATGTAGTAGCCTGTGAGTATATTGCCTTACAAGCTGACATGTTTAACTGGGTAAACTATGCGTTGCTGCATGACATGTGAGACATAATTTTATGAGGTGGGTATAAAGAAAGAGGGTACATTCTTGCAATGGCTGCGCTTGGACCGCTTGGCATTGGGCTGAGCATTGTGTTCGGTGGCTTTGTGTTGGTGCTCCTAGGAGAGCTCTACTATGTGTTCTTTTGGAAGAAGTATGGTATCCTCAGCAGAAGAGTAAGCCGAATAGGTGCAGATTACTGTTCAGAAAGGGGTGACTTTGCCCATGAAGCAGCTCTGGTTGGGTCGTTTGGGGGCTACTCCGAATCCGCGGCAGAGGCGGAGTTTGTAGCAAAGCTATTCCCCATGGGACCAGAGGGCAGTGACACCTATGACAATTTGTACATGCATAGTGTGTTCAGGAACCCAAGCTTTTTGTTCACAATCAAGGAGGAGACGAAAGAAGACATGGATTTTGAGGAGCCTGTAAAACACAAGGATATAGAGAACAATAACAGTGTCTCATTTCTTTCTGCTACACAGCCATTGCAGTCTTCACCTTCAAAGATGTCATTAGAATCACCGTCCCCGAAGCAGCAGCAGAAGAAACAATGGCAACACCAGCAGCATCAGCAGCAACAACAATGGCAACATCAGCAGCATTTAAATCAGTTTCCTTATTCTATTGGGCTAATCCAGCAGCCACAGCTTTTCAGGTCAATGTCTACAAAGTGTGTCTCCCACCAAGGTCTTATTGCACCAATGCATCATAATATGTTAAGGGCATCCGTAGATTCACCGCAATCGTCACCAAGTTTTCCTTCTTCTCCTGCTCACCGTTCATCTTCCTCTTCACCTTCCAGACCAATTTCTGTTTCTGTATCTCCCAGCCTCTGCTCCAGGTCTAGTTCTCCTAAGCAGCAAGCTTGTAGCAGGTCTGGTTCCAGTTCGCCGAATCATAGTAGGTCTGGGTTTAGTTCACCTGATCAGCAAGCCTCTATTAGGGTTGGGTCTCATTCTCCTCAACTGGTCTCTGTCTCGAACCCCGTATATGAGGTTGATTGTGATGAATCTTACTGCAATGTCCACTGTAGTAAGTTCTCTGCAACCCAACAGCACGACGGGTTATCTGGAAGCAACCAGTCCAACGGTCCTAATAACGACTCACTTGAAACTGAAACACCCTTTGGCACACCTATATCCTCCCCATCTCTTCTTACTCCATCCGAAACTCCTCCCGGCACGCCCCCGCTCACTCCAATGAAGGCTCCAAATGACCCCTCTGCATTCCTTAAAAATATGGGTCAATATAAGTCCGGAATAAGCAGTGTCTTGTCCTCATCAAAGACTAGTCCTTCGTTCTCATCATCAAAATGTAGCTCTCCATCTTCAGATGGTTCTGTAAAAAAACCCGGTTATTGTCATTTCCAAAGATCTCCAAGATCTCCTCCCATGGTGGCAGTACCTCATCATTTTGATAGGCAGCCAACGTTAATGGAGAGAAGGGCGTTTGTTTCTCTGTTCAATCAGCCTAACCTTCAGGCCCTTCCCAGAGAATCACCATTCTGGAAGGGACTTCCTCCAAACCCAAGGTTTTGCAATAGAACTACCAATCCAGGCTCAAATAGCAGCTCCAATGCTACCAGTCCTTCTACACCTTTCAATACAGCACCATCTACACCCTACTTCACATCCCCTAACCAGTGCCCATCAACCGATCCACAAAAATTCGTTCACTCTTCAACATGTAGTTGACGAGTCATTTTATAAAGTTAAATGGGATCTAGAAAGATGGCCCGAGATTGCAGGAAAAAGAAAGAAACTTTTGTTGTAATATGTATAGTCACTGCTATCAGGAATGAAATTTGGAAAGACTTGAATGTTTCTCACAGTCTGTATTGCTGATCAATATAATATGATGTGTGAATATTTTTGTATCTGCAATCTTACGTCTGAAGTTCTGTTTAGGTACACTTTTTGCATCTGGATTTTTGAGTTTGGATTTTTTTTTAAAAAGGTTGTTAGTATAGTTTCAACAGCCTTTTCATGGACATCACAGCAAATTTTATCTTAAATCCTCGCTGCCTTGGATGAATCATAAAGTTCTCTGTATATTTGTTTTTAATCCATATTCCATGAATATAATATTAAATGAAATGGGGGAATATATTTTCATCGTAGAACAACTAAAGCAACTTGCAGATTGGTACATGAAATCGATGGATGAGGCAATTCAACTCCAATTCAGACAATGTTGTGTCTATTAGAGATTGATAGCAGTTATTCTTAGGATTCCCTTCGAGAATCTAAATGCACTAAATTTAGTAAAATAGCAGAAGTTATCCAAATCCTGAAGTGGTGACATGGTCCTTGGTTTAAACTGGTTGTAATTAGATACTTGTACCACATCACATGATAACAAAGCCTGAGAAGATCGAGAACCTTGTAATTAGGAAATGCCCTCAACAACCACAACTTGGCCATCAACCCAATTTCAGACCAAACAGTCAACTAATAAGAAACTTATTGGCTCTGTTTTGAGAACAAAAATGATCCTGCATTGAAAAGCCTAATGGCCATTAAGTTTGGAGCCCCTAGCTAAACAATTAAGTTCATGCCCTCAATAATGATAAGTTGGTCAATGGGTCTACAATCGGTGAAGTTGATTGGTTCTGAATAAGTCCACCAAAGATCAAATCTTGTTTAGTGTAAAGTTCTCATATCGCAAGAAAGGAGGTTGATATTGTGTCTTAGGTGATTTAGGTGATTTTGGTGGAATGGATACATATCCCTCAGTCCTTGTCTTTCAGCTGAAGAAGTTCCAACTTAAGTCTTGTGCTTTGAGATAGTTAAATAATTCCACGAGTTTGATATGAAAACTTAAAAGAATCTCATCCGATTTGTGTTTTCAAAAAATGTATCCATTTTGAATTGAAGTCCATGCCGCAGGCATCCAAAACCCTAATTGCCATTAACCGTGGGTTAGTTTTTGAATCTTTAGGGCCACTTTTTCTCAAAAATATGATTGTTTTTGTCACAGTAGATAAATTACATGTCAGAGGTCTCCATGCTCAAAAATATGAAAAAAATTGTCAGACGGGAAATAACAGCTGCAGGGCATAAAGCATACCTAAATATCACATTCAAAAGTTTCATCGAACAACCTAGGGATCCCAAGGTTCCGTCTGTGCTCAATGCCCATCACGTTATCAAAAGCCTAGAGACATTTCTCAGTCTGGGTTGGGGTTTCGGAATCCTCCGTCAGAGCATCTGGTGAATGTCAGAGCATCTGGTGAATGTTAGGAGTTCCCCCAAAACAAGGTGCATAAATTTCCTATGATGACGTGTAATGATTTTCTTGAAGTTTTTTTAATCTAATGTCCCATGTTAGATTTCATACACATTATAACTTGTAAAACAACTATGATGTCCTTTCTATCACACAATAATTTACCTTGTCAATCAACTGCATTGTAATCATTCATATGAAAAATAGTATGTTTTATGCATTGTACCTAATCATTTTCTGTATTCCAATTTCCCATTCACAATGGGAAAAGTTACCCAGTTGAATGTGGCAAGTGGCATATATACCAAGCAATGCCAGCATCATTGCACTAGTTTTTTCTTGAAATTATTTTTGTACTTTGATTGGGGCACCTGCAATTTGCGAGATTCGCTCATCAGCGCTTCTTAGAAAAATGAGAGGCTCCACCGGCAAGTCTGAGTGACTGACAGAAACCCATGATAGACAGTATCATAGGTATTGTGTTAATGAAAATTTAACAGTAATGATCGTAGGTATTGTGTTAATGAAAATTTATTTTGTTTTCAGTCTACACCCAGAGTTCACATAAATAACCCTTTCTCTTCAGCATTAAATCTATGCTACTGGTATAAATGGGGTCTAGCCGTTTTGACAAGACGTATAAGTTCGGGCATTCCAAGACATTAGCAGGACATCCTATGGACAAAACTCTGTCCCGTACTTGAGTGATTGCCAACTTGCTTCAAACTCACACTTTTTTAAATGACAGATAAACCCCTGTATTAAGCTAAGGGGTAGGAACACCTACTCTGAATAAGAGAGAGATCTTGATCTTTGACTACCCCGTTGGTGAATCTCATGATTTATAAAGTAATCAGGAGGAGCCGTTGAAACGTATCCAGTTTTATTATGTTATTGCAGTTTGTTTTCTTCTTCTTTTGTTATATCTGCACTTCTATGCATTTTTTATGTTCATTAGGGTTTTCAATTATCACTTCAGGGGACACCTTTATAGGGCGCTTACTGTTGTACTCCTCTATATATAAAGAATATTTTTTGATGATTATGGTCGTACTCTTATGTCATACATTTTTTTTCAGCATGGGTCTTGTAGATATATAAGTATAATTAATTAATTTCGATTAATTAAATGGTAATAAATTGTGGGTATAAATATTTTTAAATATTTGTAATAATTAAATGTAGAAAGCAAATAGAAGCAATTAGTTTTGTAATTGACGAATGAATGAAATGAAATGAAATAATATATTTTAATAAAAGAATGATCGTGATAGTCTCTAAAAGTCATTGTAGGCTCAAATGCTTAAGGATTATAACATTTCGTTTCCTCTACATAGATTTGAGTTCAAGGATTAGGCTTGAGTCTATGATTGTGGAATGCTCTTCATCTACAAATTTGATTTGACAACTTGTAAAAAATTTCTTTTTGTTTTGCCTAATTCACTTATGCTTCTTATACCTTTTTAAATATATATAGACTAGTGGTATTTAAGAATATGTAGTGAGGATTGCTACTAGTGTCACAAGGGAAAATGTTCTCTTAGGTCAACCCTTAGAAAATTTGAGGAAATGATTGTAAACAACACTCTTTAGTCATTAATACGCTCTTAACATGACCATGTAGATGCAAAATCTTTTTATTGCATCAATTGAAGTTTTATAGTGTGAATGATTATTGAGATTACTTGGATGTGTAAAATGAATCATTGAATGCCTTAAATTCAAAGACATGGTAATAAATTGTGCAAATTTGTGTTTGGTTAGCCCTTGGTAGGAGTTTACCAAACTTTGAATATGAAAATTTGAATTTGAAAGGGACAAGTTAGAGATTGTGGGGTGTTGGGTGAATATTTTGTAATTCCTTTAATAATTACAAAATAGGAGTTTCGGTCATAGGTATGATGAGAAATGAATCTCTCCTCTCACAAAGGGGAGGCTCCCTTCTTATTGCTCGATAAGAACTAGAAACTGAAAGGAAATAGAAAAGAGCAATGGAAAGTACTAATAAAGAGCAATTGTTTGAAGGAAAGAGATTACCAAATAAATTGAAGTAGCCAAACCAAGCACCACCAAAGCAAGAGAGACACAAGAATTTGTTAAAGGGAAAAAACAAGAAAAAACCCCAATATTATGAATGGAGGCAAAATGCCAAAAGAATAATACAAAGAGAGAGAGAGCTTCAGCCTTGGCTTGCTTGCTTGAATCTTGAAGAATGAGAGAGGCACCTCAATAATTAGAGGTGAGAAGGAGTTAGAATGTAACTCCCAACTCAATGAATGCCACCATTCATCTATGTGTGTGCAAAGTGTCACCTCTTAAGGAGGTGGTTACAAATATTCTTTAATAAAGGAATTAAAAAAAAGTCATCCTCACACATGTGTGAGATGACAAAAAAGACAAAAGACTTGTAGGGATTCCTTTGGAGTATTCCTACAAGTTAATAAATAATTATAATGAAAGAATAACCTTTACCAAGTAAAGATTAATCTTCTAACATCCCCCCTTAAGCTTTACTTGGGGAGGTTACATCAAACCCTTCAATGGGTTGTAATCCAAGATTTTTACAATGAAATAGAAATTTATCTTTACAAAGAGCTTTGGTGAGAATATCTACAACTTGATCTTCACCTTTACAATACAAAAGAGAAATTTTCTTGACTTCAATTTGCTCTTTGATGAAGTGATGTTGAAGAGAAATGTGCTTGGTCCTTGCATGAAAAATTGGATTCTTTGCCAAAGTAATAGCACTTTGATTATCACAATATAAAGGAGTAGGATCTTTTTGAGGTAGACCCAAGTCTTCAAGTAATCTTCTTAACCATAGTGCTTCTTTAGATGCATTTGTACAACCTTTATATTCAACTTCAGTGGAACAAATAGAAGTAGATTGTTGTTTCTTACTATTCCATGAGATTGCACCTAATCCAGCAAAGAAACAATAACCACAAGTGGATCTCCCATCATTGGGATTACCTCCTAAATCTGAATTAGTATAACCCTTTAAAGAAAAATCACAATATCATTTTCACTATGCTTAATATATAAATTTGGATCATTTTTACTTCTAATGAAACCTTGAGATAGAAAGAAAGCATAGCCCAAATTATAAAATGTCAATATATCTAGACATAGCAATAATAGTTCTAGGTTTCCTCTCACTACATCATTTGTTGTAATGTAAAGGGAAATTGTGTCAAGATTAATAATAAAGGACTTTGAAAATTAGTCCTAAAGATGGTTTAAAAAAAAAACCATAGTGCCTTAGTAAAAAAAAATCAATATCAATAGTCCTAATAATGGTATAAAAACCATATTGCCTTCAAAAAAATAATGAAACATAAAAGTTTCAAGAACTTGATCCCCATCAATTAAGAAAATAGATCTAAGTTCAACATAAATAAGTAAGTGCATACCATCAAAGTGGATGGAAATATTTTCCATGGGTCCCAAAAAAAAAACTCCAATGAGACTTGATAAAATATATGATTCATTATAGATAGGACTCCCTATGCAACATTACTACAAATGTGACTAGCACAAAAATTATATGTAAAGGCTCAATTGAGACTTGATAAAGTGATTAACTTGCAAAACATATATAGATGGAATAAATCCATCAAGAAGGCAAATACTCCAATGAGCTTTTAATTTTCAAAAATATATAGATGAAATAAATTCATCAAAAAGACAAATTGACCAATAAGGCCCAATATCAGATTAATGAGACACAATAAAATATCAAATTCCCTTTTTCAAAACAACATAATTGTAGTTGAGAAGGAAACACTAGATTTGTTTTAAATATTGTAATAGATCAAAAGCCACAAATCAAGCCACTTTAAGTTATGAAAATTAATATTAAAAAATTTGTGATGGAATAATGGGAATTGCATATTATGAAGTGAAGTATTATTAAGTATAAATAAGTCATTTAAGACGATATTCATGCATTCATGACTACATGAATATCCCCTTTTCATATTCCAAATATAATTGAGTAAAACAAGTACACTATTATTGGGTTGATCAAGTCCAATAATAAAGTACTTGTGAAGTTATTTAAAAAAACAAATTTTTTATGTGAAGCAACATGTTGAGATGCACCTAAATCAATAACCCATTCAAAAAGGTTTAGAAACATTCAAACTACATGTAAAAGCACATCTAGATTGATTACCATTGTTATGAAATTGTTGATTATTTTGATTCATAGGCTTTTTCTCATTTTTCTTTTTAAAACAAGTATTTTGCCAATGACCATCCTTATTGCAATAAGTGCAATGTGGTCTCTTAGAAGAGTTAAACTCTCTAGGATCATTGCCATTATTATAATGAGGTTTGGAATTATAATGTTGTTGTTTAGAATGAGGTTTAAAATTTTGCTTATGATTAGACAAGAAAGCATGTTCATTAGACTTAAGAGTACCAAACTGAATTAACTTAGCCTCTTCTTGTCTTAATAAATCACGAAAAATATCATAAGTTAATTGAGTAGCTAAAGAAGGAATGGCTAATTGAGCATGAATATTAGTAATGAATTGTTGAAATTGTCTAGGAAGACACTTTTTAAGAATAAGATGAATTAATCTAAGATTATCTAATTTAACTCCTAAACCATCCAATTGACTATTTAAAGCATCAAATTTCAATAAAAATTCATCCATAGATTTAAAATCAGAATACCTCAAATCTTCAAGTTGATCTTGAATTTGAATTTTTCTTGATTCATTTGTACTATCATAAATTGTTTTGAGTTTTTCCCATGCTTCATAGGTAGTTGTGCATGTCCCAATATGAACATAAAGTTCGGGTGACATGGAGATACCTATGAGGCCAAGGGCTTCTTCATTTTTGAGATTCATTTTTCAATTTCATCTTTGGATGCAGACGAACCTGGTTTAGATTTAGGATCTGTAGCTACATCTAAAAGAAAACCGAAAAATAAAGCATATATGAGTTTTCCAAGAATGATAGTTAGAAGAATTCAACTTAATTTCAGGAATTAAAGTAGACATGATTGCAATAAAAAATCACAACTATATGAGAAAAATAATAACTATTGTAAATATTTGCTTAGAAAAAAAAATTACTTCCCTTAAAAATATTTGATTGAATTAAATCTTAAAAACATAACCTCTTTTGAAAATAAATTTCCTAAATTTAAAAATAAACCTCTTTAGTTAAAAAACCTATTGAAAAAAAAACACTATATTACTTGATTTTTTTATTAACAATAATAAGAAAAAAAATAAAAATGATATATATTTAAATGATTAATATTGTTATTAATCATTAAGATTAAAACTTATTTAATATTTAAAATAAAATTAAAAAATATTAAAAAATATTAAAGTTTTAATATTAAATATTAATATCTTAAGATGTTATTAGAACTTATTAAAAGGCTAATAATAAAAACTTTGAAAAGAAACCATGAAAATGTCCGAGCCTTTAAAAGGCTAAGATTCTTATTTTGAAAACTTAGGTACGAATGATGTTCTTTTCTAAAAAAATTTTACTTTGAAGATAAGGGAGCCTCGGGTGAGAACGAGCGGGCTTTATTTTTTTTAAAAAGACTGATTAAAAATAGATGGGCGAAAGATTTAGAAACAGGATTTTAAGCGGTTTTAACGTAGGCTTGGACGGTAGCGTTGGGGAGAGGGATGAAAGAATGCAGAGAGGTGGTACGAAGCAAGGGGAGGGAGTAGAAGCTCAGGCCGCGAGAGTAGCACAGCAAGGCAATGCAGGTTCCAACCTACGAAAGGCCAAAAACTCTATATATATATTTTTAAAAGATTATTTTATTTAAATATACATACGAAGATATACCAATTTTTTTACAATTTTTTACAGATATACACATGCAGATGAGTAGCGTAGGGCAGGTGCAAAGGTCAACACTGAGGTCACAGAGGCAGGGGAGCAGCGGGAGGGCCACAGGCAAAGCGAATAGAGTTAGGATTTAAGATTTTTTATTTGATATAAATATGAAAAAAAATAGAAATTAAAAAGAGGGTTTTTGAAACCCTTAAAAAAATAGGGTTAATTTTTTTTTTTTAAAAGATAAGATTTAATGGATATTAGATTATTTTGATAGAGTTTATATATATATATATATATATATATATTATTAAAAAACAAATCTAAACTAAAATGAAGGCTAGAGTTTCCAAAAAAAAATGATTTTTTTTTTACAAAATGTAAAATATAGTGAATTTTTTTTTACAGATTTAGCCTAATATTGTAAAAAAATTATAGATCTTAAAAAAAATTTGAAATATAACCTCTTTATTAAGGGTTTCTAAAAAAAATTCAAAAGATTAAATATGCATGCAAAGCAAATAGATTTGAAATTTTAAATAAATAACTTAGAAATCTTTAAATAAGAAATCTTGCACAAAGGTTAGAAAAAATAAATGATTTTTATAGATCTAATATGCAGATTTGTATAAACTATAAAAATAAATAAACTTTAAATTGAAAATTGAAAAATAAGATAAACCCTTATTGGGTTTTCTAAAAGCTTGCAAGATATACAAATAGATTTAAGAACAAATTATTTAAAATCTGAACAATAGGAAACTAAGATTCCTGCACAAAAAAAAGGTTAGAAGACAAAAAACAACCAAGATTAGACACTTTGCTCTTCTTCTCCTCTTTGAGAGTGTCTCTAATGGTGTGTTGAAAAATCTGGTAAACCTTCAACAATGTAGCTCACAAAATATTAGTAATACCAAGCTCTGATACCATGAAAGGAAATATAAAATAGAAATGGAAAGTACTAATAAAGAGCAATTGTTTGAAGGAAAGAGATTACCAAATAAATTGCAGTAGCCAAACCAAGCACCACCAAAGCAAAGAGACACAAGAATTTGTTAAGGGGAAAAATAAGAAAAACCCTAATATTATGAATGGAGGCAAAATGCCTAAAGAATAAAAGAGAGAGAGAGAGCTTCAGCCTTAGCTTGCTTGCTTGAATCTTGAAGAATGAGAGAGGCACCTCAATAAGTAGAGGTGAGAAGGAGTTAGAATGTAACTCCCAACTCAATGAATGCCACCATTCATCTATGTGTGTGCAAAGTGTCACCTCTTAAGGAGGTGGTTACAAATATTCTTTAATAAAGGAATTAAAAAATAAGTCATCCTCACACATGTGTGAGATGACAAAAAAGATAAAAGACTTGTAGGGATTCCTTTGGAATATTCCTACAAGTTAATAAATAATTATAATAAAAGAATAGCCTTTACCAAGTTAGAGATTGTGGGGTGTTGGGTGAATATTTTGTAATTCCTTTAATAATTACAAAATAGGAGTTTTGGTCATAGGTATGATGAGAAATGAATCTCTCCTCTCACAAAGGGGAGGCTCCCTTCTTATTGCTCGATAAGAACTAGAAACTAAACTAAGATATGTACATTATGATTATCCATGGGGTGTTTCCATTAACATATTCTCTTTTTTCATAATAAGGGAAACAAATTACAATAATATCCTTAAATAAAACTAATTGGAGCAAGAATAGCCGATACTCAATTCTATTAAGCATAGGAATAACAAGAACAAATACCAGCGAATGATAGTAACTTAGAAAGTTTGCAAAAACACAAAGTCTCCTGCCACTTTCCACAATGGTTCCAAAAGTAACGACAAGATCACAAAACAACAACAATAACTTATAACTCAAAGACTCAAAGTTATTCTCTTGACTGATTCAAAAAGTAATCCACATAGCAAGTTGCAGCTCAAAGTCTCCAACAAGCAACACCAAAGATCCATGTGAATATAGCTAACAATTGTAGCTCGAAGACTACACATTCTTAACCAGATTCATACACAAGAATGTAATTGATAATTATAGCTAAAAGACTAAACATTCTTAACCAGATTCATACACAAGAATGTAATTGATAATTACAGCTCAAAGACTACACGTTCTCAACCCAATTCATACACAAACTCCAAATGCAATATGATAGCACCAAGTCTATCGGTGTTAAATATGAACTCCTTTTCAATAAATAAACAATATGCTACTTAGAAATCAACTTCAAGATAATATGGCAAGAATGATATAAGAACACTCTCACATATAACAAATGTGCTCCAAAGCAAAGGTTGGAGGCAATTTGCTTTTATCGATCAAAATTTCAATTTGCACATTGAACTCAAAGATTGCAATTATGCTCTTCAAAATGGCAGCATCTAGTTTCAAAAGATCATAAAGGTCCCTAAAACAAAAGAACTCCCTCATACATATAGAGGAGAGTTGAGAGCTAATCTAGGAAAAGTAAACCTAATTTTGACTTATTCAACATAAGAGTCCAAATTATTTTAGGGCTTCTATGTTTTTACATGTAATTACAACCCTAACAAGACTTTTAGTGAATCTAACTCCAGGGAACACTATGACCATATCCTATTGACTTAGTTGCTCAAGTAGCAATATTTAAGGTGGCCAAATTTCTCATGCCATAATTTGCTAACTCCATCTAAATGAGTAAACAATGTTGTAGGAGAAACATTAGGTACAAATTGAGATATGTATAGCTTGGCTTAGTGATCTACCCTTCCCAAAGCTAATGAATTGTTGTTATTCAACTCTCTAATCTCAACTAAGTTTGGAGAAAAGTGAATTATCATGCCCTTCCCTATGTGGATAATCTGGTACAATAATAGGAGTTTAACTGAAAGATAAGGTACACTTTGAACATTTGTGAATGTTCCACCTTCAACCTCAATAAACCCTCTCCCTATAACTATTGTTGGAGCTTCATCACCCAAAGTGATGGAATACATACTATAAGGCTCTAGAAGAAAGAAAACTCAACATGTAAAGAAACCATGTGATGCAAGGCACCTAAGTCAATGATCCAAGACAAAGATAATGATGATGCAGTGGCAACTAGAGCCTTGTAGGCTTAGATTTCTCTTCACCTTTTTCTTTTTCCTTAGTAAATTCACGAGTTGATGAATATTATTTGATAGATTTAGGAACCCCTATGGTGTATTTCTCAAGATGTGAGAGGTGGTCAATTTCCATCTTCATATATTTGTGCTCATCATGCCCAAGTTTGTTGTAAGCGGAACACTTAACTTTTTTTTCTTAGGTTTCCCTTGGTTTGAAGAAGTTTCAATGTTGGTTTTGGAGGATTCATATTTATGATATTTCTTAGTCTCATTGTCCTTTTGAGTGTTTTGATTATTCCCTTTGTTTGAATCCTATTATTTCCAATTCCCAACAATGAGGGCTTGAGGTTTTGGCAAATTCAACATGTGCTCATCTATATTAACGTATCATAGGGTGATCCCACAATAGTGGTTTACAATTTTTGGCTAAATTGGACACTGAAATTATTTTTTTAAATTAAATCTTCACATTCGGGCACCTATAGCAGCTAAACCGTGAAGAATTTGAAGATGATGCAAACTAGAGTCTCCTCACATTTTGTCCGTAGATTCTAAAAATATTTTCTTCAAAATTTTTGGAATCAGATTCCACTTCTTTCTTCCATCTCCCATGAAAATTGGTTTTAAATATTTTAAAGTGGACTTTAATCAGATAACGATAACTTTTTTTCCAAGGATAAAATTCTAATTCTTTCAATTTAGATTCATAACTTCGATATCTAGTGCTTCCACTTGGTTAGATAGTTTTTTATTAAATATTTTTTCTTTAATCAAGTTTCAAAGTTAAACCAATTACAATTCAGACATAGCGCGATCGTATAACACAACTTTTTTTGTATATATCGAAATTCAATTTTTTTTTCTATTGGATCAAGGACTTCAATATCTGGTTCACTCATATTTTTCAATTTTTGTTTTTGATAATTTGCTATTTCTCCACATGTGCAGAACAAAAACCTTCATTTTCGATGAAAAACCTATGTTTAATAAAACTAAAAAAATTAATACATAATAAAACCAAAACATATTAAAATTATATTCGTTGGATAGCTCGTTCTGAGGACTACCTGATTCCGTTTGGGTTTGTGAATATTGCTCCATTTTCATCCTCAAACTGAGCTCCGAAGTGCCAAAATTCAAGTTTTTTTTTTTGTCTCAAGGGGGGATAAGGAATAAAGGGGTTCAAACCCCCCTTCTATAAGGGGTTTTGATGGCTTTTTTGTCAAGAAAGTATTAAGAGGGTTCGGCTGAACCTAGGTTCTACTGAACCCCTAATTGCTTTAGTCGAACCAATAGGTTCATACGAACCCCTAAAATCAAGTTTTTTGCCATGCATTCATTTTTTGTGAGTTTTCCTTCCTCACTTCAATTGTAAACCACTATTGTGGCTTCACCCCCTACTTCCTATTCAAGTCAACAATGAATTTATCTAGAGAAGGAATTTTCCACATAGTTCTAAGAGATCTTTTGGCTAGTAGAAGGTAGATATAAACACACAAAAATCAAGACCTAATTTGGAGAGTATAGGAAGAACATGTTTATCCTCCTTTTTCTATATTCCACATTCTTTGAACTGCAGCCTTAGTAATTTTGATTTAGTGAAAAATTCATCTAGGGTGTCAAAGGAATTGAGGCTCAAACTTATGAGCTCATTCTCCAACTCATGAATCTTCATTTCATCCATTTTCTCAAAGAGTTTTTCTAGAGTATGAAAAACTTCATTGGGAGAGTTCAAGGCCTCTATATGAAAGAGTTGACAAGACACATTAAGACACAAGAATTTGAAGGTTGGATCACATTTATTAAATAATTTTTTAGCTTCCCCAATAATAGGTTATTTCTTAGTGTACATTGTTACCCTATGCAACCCTTTGTTCTTTAACACAAATTGTACTTAGTTTCTAGTCATGATAATTAAAAGGTGTTAATTTGTTGTTGAAAGGAAATATGGAAGGAAATATGAAAGTGCACAAGACATAACATAGAACATCCCCCTTCATTCAATATTGAGATCCCCCCCCATATTTTGGCAGATTATATATTTAGTGCATAAATATGTCCAGTGAAATGAAAAAGGGTTCATTAAAATTTTAGTGTGCAAATGTTTCCAATGGATCAAGCATAAAAAAATATTCGCTTTCAAAAAATGATACTCAATTTTGAGTTGTTAATTAAAATTTACAATAATTTTTGTATTTGTTTATGTTTCCTAATTAATGTACACTCACAAATTTATAATTTCCTTTTAAATGAAGATAGAAGATGGGGTCGAAATCAAACCCTCACTAATAAGTAGATCGAACATTAAGCCCTCATATGTTTCCTAATTAATGTACACTCACAAATTTATAATTACCTTTTAAATGAAGATAGAATATGGGGTCAAAATCAAACCCTCACTAATAAGTAGATCAAACATTAAGCCCTCATATGACCTTAACAGGTGACAAAGGACTAATTGTTTTCTTTGTGTTTGACACCCATCACGAAGCTTCATTGTGTGATGATTTAGATCATCCTTTCCTTTCAAAATGATCATCCCACAACAATCATCACCCTCTTTGATAGTAATTAGATCGTCCTACAATAATAATCGACCTACTCTCATGCCTTTTCTAATGAAATTGGTCCACACCTTTGCTGATAGATACTTTGATCAATAGGAAATCACAAGTTAGATTCCACGTGTCAATCTCTTTACTCCCTTGCCCCTTGCAAATCGAGTCAACACTTGTTCAAATAGTTGGGGCCTCTTTAATACGTTGGTTCGGCCTTCATAGTTGTTGTGCTTCCTACCACACGGAGGACAAATTGGTCACAGTGATGGGAAATCGACCTACCCATATGAGGTTTATAGAAAATCGTACCTCATACACCATCTATGCACACATGTGAAAAAAAACAAAGATATCCATATATATAACAAAACAATTTGTATACATCTATTATTTTTAAAAATAACTTTTATTAAATAATATCAAATTGAATAATAAAAATTGAGATTATTTTTGATATCATATGAGAATCTATCAAGATCTTTTTGATCGAATGTCTATATTGAACCGAGCCACGTAATTCAAGCATATGCATGTTCTTATTTATGAGATGAATAGAAAATATAGAATGTTAGAAAAAGAGACTACACATGAAAATGGATGCAACAACAGTATATTAAGCCATGAGAAAGAGATGTAAATATCTGAGAGGGAAGAAACCACCACCCATAATAGTGGAGAAGACTAGACAGTTGAATCCCACTAAGATTGGTGGCATGTTGACTTTCTCAATAATTGTAAGAGGTGGTGAGCTAATTCCCATTAACTAGGACACCTAAGTAAGCTTAACGTCATGTGGAATTATCTATATGATGCGCAAGATAATTATGTACATTAATAAATCACCACTTAGTAGAGCCAGTGTGATGGTATAGGTGACCAATAGATGCAAGAGCACTGGTATGTACCAAAAATCTAGGCCTATGGTGCAATTAATGTCATTAATGAGGGGTAGAAAAGTAAGTCAACACGTGCACCAAACTATAAAAATCATGATTTGGCATGTGTGTAGTAGAATGCAATGTGCACACTATGAGTAGCATAGCATATGCAAATTATTTCAATGTGTCCACCTAGAACAACATGTGCAAGAGGGGGCATATGTGCTAATATTGCAATGTATTTGGGATTAGTGTATGGCTAGGAATTGATATATATACTTGCACCATGAGTCATATACACTCATTGGGTGGTGTTTGCATCGATTAGCACATGCATGGATAATGAGATATTTTCATTTCACAATTTTTGCATATATACTTAGAGTGAAATATGTATAGAAGAATAGCTTAAGGCTTATTTTGGAGCACAAAAGTTTATGCTAATAAAATTAGCTAAGTGATGGTGCAATAAGACAAGCACTTTTCACTTACTAATGAGGTAGATTGTGATTACTTGGAGGATGTTTAGTAGATATTATGGATTTCAATCCATGAACATACTATATATTATCAATCCTAAAACCTGGAGGGCTCGTCAGAGTAGTTAGTCAATATTAGTGATGTTCCTTACACAAGGCTATCTAGAGTTTGTTCAAACACACTGTTACATCATTGGTAGGAATAACTAGTTGATAGAGAGATACATGCCAAACAAGATCTAATAGTAATTTGGCTTGTGAAAGTGGGTGTCGACAAATGGAGAGCATGTGTTTTCATGTGTGGCTAGGGAGGATAGTGAGTGAGGACTAGGCACTAACCTAGGTATGTATTAGTTGGAGGCACTTGGCAAGGCTACCATGGGACCCTCACAAGGATATAGAAGACATAGGCACCACCACAAATTATAAGGTTTGGTAATGCAAAGGAGGATACCATGACTAACTATTCCATGTCTGGTGGAGGCACATGATCAAATTAGGGCTACATGGGAGGAGATCATGGTGGAGGGAAAACAACACCAATGCTAGAAAATTGATAAGGTTAGAGCAAGATCAAGCCCAGGCGTAGGAGAAAACTAAGGTAGATGATATTCAAGTGAGGCTATCCACAAGCTTCTTTGAGCAAGATTATTTTTAGATGGAGTGTGATTAGGCAAGGGGTGAGCGAAACTAGGCCCAAGCAGAGAGGGACAACCTATAAGTCAAGTGGGATAGGGTAGTGATAGAGAGATGGGATGCAAGTATAATTACAACAAACCTATTATGTTGTGCAAAGACTTTATGGTGAGTGGGATCAGGCACGAGCATTGTTAGCACCCTTGGAGTTTCATGGGTGGTGGCTAACATGGATAGGATGGGAGGAGAGACAACACAAACGCTATGTAAGGTGTAGTATTACATGTCACTTTATGAGCACACGGTGTTGAACAATTAGATGACACCCTTGTATGCTAAGAGGACAACTTCTAGGACCAATAGGTTGGATAGGTTTGATCAATTTGTATTAGTTATGTAGCCATCATCCAGGGGACCAAATGGAAGGTCTCAAGGTGACAGTGCTAGCTAGAACTAGTGGGGATTATGCTCAAATTTTCATTATTTTTATAGACCATCATAATATGTATTCATTTTTTATATGTACATGTTGACTCTAATGCTTTGTGAAGCCCAATGTACTCAATTTTGATATGTATATAGATGAGACAATTTATACCATGATTTTGAGTTTATGATAAGCATGATTTTATGGATACATATGTCTATGATTTATGATTAATTGTTGAAGCATGGATATGATGCATGCATTTATAATAGATGTATATTCATGTTTATGATGTTGAATTATGATTACATGTAGTTATGTTATATATGATTTGATGAGATGTTGATGGTATTTATGATAATGCATATTTTTATTATGATGCAGGATGACGATGTAAAATGCATATGTGATTTGATGAGTATATGTATGATAAAGTAATCCTTATATGGAATTCATGATGTATTTAAATCTATATGATGGTTGTTAGTGTATTTTTTTATTTTCCTTATGTTAGGGGTATTTATTTTTTCCTACACATATTATTTAAGCTTGCTTAGATTGATTAGGTGTGGTTAATATGAGGACTAGTGGCGAAATACATCAGCTACATGTGTCACTCTCTCTCACACATGGATAGTTGAGTTACACACCCTCTTTTGGTTTGTTGTGCCACTTCTCATAACCACTATTCTATCCCTACCTGAGTAGGTTATGGGGTAGTTGGGTTTCTCACCCTCTTTTGGATTTATGTGCCACCTCTCATAACCTCTCTTTTGTCTTCACTTGAGGAGGTTATGCCACATGTTTTGGTATTTACCAAGTAAAACCTCCCACCTTTTATGGGTAGTAGGAGTTAATGCACCTCTTGGATGTATATGCCTTATTTTTACTATATATACAACACTCTACTTGCACCTTCACTAGTTCGGTGATAGCTTGGTGAGAGTATCGAGAGTATTCTCAAATTTCTCTTTCTTTGTCTCTATTTTCTCTCTTTCAAATATCTTTCTCCATTCCATTATTTTAATGTTCAATCATTTGTTGACTGAAGTGCATGTGATCTATGACCGAAATCATATCCTGGCTCGATTCTCACTTCTCAAAGAATATAATAACGGTAATTTATAATTGATGTATGTCAAATATATTAATAATGATAATGTATGCATGATATTGTGTCATGTGATGAATGTAATGACAAATATTTTTGTGATCGTGACATAACTAAGAGGAAAGTGAGGATGATATAATAAAATAGTTGGATTAGAAAAGTAAATGAATTAATGCATCTAACTAATCATTTTCACAAGTTGTATCATAGTATAAAAGCTAAACACAGGCAATGGATGATGGAGAATGGCTAAAAGACATAGATATGGATATGTGGCTTAGTTAATGAATGATTGGATTTTTGAATATAGTTATTATGTTAACATGTGGCGAACAACCTCAATTTTATGTATTAGCAAATATTATGCACATGAGTATAAAGACCGAGGTGATGATGTGTCTAATACATGAAGAACTTTCAAGCATATAACAAACAAGAGGTTCCTACAACACATCACAAGGAATTTGAAGACCTTGGTGGGTCCTATGATGGGACAACCAACAAACAAAATGATTCTTTAGCACATCACAAAGCATTTGATTGCCATAGTGGTTCTTGAGATGGGAAATCTAATAGACATAAAATAATAGACCATGCCTTGATGTATACTAGTTAAAACACACCATGGTATATAATGATCTTTATGGCCTCAAGTAGGTAGGGTATGAAAGAAACTCAAGTAAGCAAAATAAAATTCCTACACCAACCTAAGTAGTGAAGATAGTATAATTTTTTCAATTAAACACTTAATAGTTACAAATATAGATGCGCATTCATTTAACTTAATCAAATATGCAAGAAAAAGAATAACCACAACACAATATATATATACTTGGGGAAAATCCTTTCGAGAGAAATCCGACACTCCAAAAACCCAACTCTTTGTATTATTAGTAACCTGAAAGATGTTACAATACAACAAAAATCTAAGCTTATTCAAGAGTATTCAGTTGCAACAAGAATTTTTGAGTGATTTCAACAGCATATAGTATCTTTAAAATCTTCAAACCTATACTACATTGCAAAATTATTGAGTACCAAATATATGTAACTCGATGAGAGAAGATGGATGCCTATGATTACCACATGACATTGATCCAATGCCTACATGCATTTCTTGAGTCTCTTTGGCATGCACAACACTTGCATGGATGCAACAACCTTGCATGAAGTGCAGTGTCATAAACATGACCCAAATAATTTGATCTTTTTCCATTTTTAATGCCTATCTCCTCATGAATAGGACCCCTCATACGTGCAATGTGCCTACATGTATGAAAACACATTACATGCATAGGCACCGCCATTACATGGGGCCGCATATCATAGTTTGGCATAACTTGACTATTGCACCATCATAAATTGTCATAGCAACTTTTCATAACCCATCATAGACTTAACACTTACAACTTAAGACAAAATCCATAAAATTGGCTTCCAATGGGGTCCACCAAGTGATACACCTACTTCTACAAATCTAGCTTGCATTTCATACACATTAGCTCCATGTAGAATTCCACCTCACCTAATAGTTCCCACAAAGTGATACAAAATATTAGATAAATATACTTAGGATAAAATGAATAATTATTCCATTCAAAAAATTCTAGGACTTGCAAAGGTTGATACACCATGATCCCAATATGGTATGGGTCAAAAGATAAACAAAATTTCAAAAATCAATGGTCGATTGACATACAAATGTGTTACCTCTTTCCAAGGTGTTGAGTAAGGATTAAGATGATGATGGCTAATATGAGGAATGATATATCTTGCAAGGAAAAGGATGGGAAGGGAGTGTTGCAATGGAAAATAATGTGACTACTACATGTTATCAAGATTGAATTAGAGAATTTTAGTTCTAGCACTTAAGATTGATGTTTTATATGTCTAGTTTGCAAGTTGAGACCTACATGATGTTGTCATTGTTGCAAGGTTGTAAAGTTCAAGGATAAGGATAGCACAAAAGCTTAGTTTTAGGAGAAGGTAAAAGCTTTGTTTTAGGATAATGTATAAGCTTAACTTGAGGGATAGTGTATAAAGCTTGAGTTTAGAGATTACATGTAAAGTTTAGGATTACGATAGTTTGCAAGATCAATTTTAGGATAGTGTGTGAAGCTTAGGATTAGGGAATCCATCCTAGGTATTAACTGAGCAAGAAGTAATGTATCAAAAACATTTCTCAAATTAGGATACAATTTCCTAAGCCTAATACAGAATAAGGTATCTTGCAAGGTACAAAATACATGATTGATATAGACAATGTCACATGGGGAAAATTTACAGTACAAAGATGGATATGATAGGTGAGTTTATGATAGCATGAATGGTGTTGGGACTTCAATAAGGCTTGTATTTTCCAAATATTATATAAAAATTAGAGGACCAAGGCAAGGACAAACTACGTTGTAGAGAGGTTGGTATACTAAAACCAATATAAGAAAAGCCTACCCACATTCATGTGCAATAGTAGGCTAGGTTTAGTATGTTGGAGAGGATAGCTTGATGGTTCAAGGCAATGGAAAAATCACAAAATGGATCAAGGGAGGTTGATGATTTTGTTCATGCAATGGGGATGGATGGGTGAAAGAAAAATATATAAAAGATAAAATAGCTAGTTTATTACACACGATGCTTGCAAGTAGGTTTTCACCATACTTGTCCAAGGTGCCACAAGGAGTGGTTTTCACTAGAGGACAATTCTTCTCTTTACCTTTTTGATTATTTTTTATTTCTTAATATTTTTCAATTGTTTTAAAATTATTGTATTTTTCTAATTGGGTCATTCCATGGAATAAGCATGGAATCACTTGAGGTGCACTATGTTAGTGGGTTTTTCAAACTCTTGATCATCAAGTGTGGCTAAATGATAAGCATTGGATCCAGATTTAGCAATGATTATATATGGTCCTAACCAATTGGGTTCAAAATTCACTTTCGTGTGTTAGTCCTAAAGGTTCCTTTGATTTTCCTTGAGTATAAGGTCACTAATTTCAAACTCTTGAAATTTGATTTTCTTGTTGTAACTATGATAAGGACAATTCTAATAGGAATGAAAATGATTTAAGGCATTGAAGCATCATTCATCAAGTAGCTCCAGTGCATCTAGACATGCAATGAATGTAGTTTAATTTCAATTGGTAAGATAGGTTCAAAGTTTAAGATTAGAGAATATGGATTTGCACCAATGGGTGTGTGGATACTAGTGTGATAAGCCCTAGGACAAGATTAAGTTGGATGTACCAATCATGACCAGCATTAGGAAAATATTCTTAAGAATTTTGAGAAAGTTCATGTTAGATTCCTTCACTTAACTGTTACTTTGGGGGTAATATGGAGTGGACTAATGATGGATATAGAAATGCTCACAAAGAGTGAGGAGGTCATGATTTTTGAAGGATTTACTATTGTTGATGACAATGGTGGTAGCAATACAATAACAATAAATAATTTAATAGAGAGTGAATTTGGATATTTTTGGCCTATAGTGTAGGCAAAGGGAATAAATTTGACACATTCAATAAATTACTTAGTGGTAGCTATAATATATTTGTGACCACTAGATGAGGATAGATGAATCTTACCAACAATATTGAGGCCCCATTGTGAAAATGGCCAAGGAGTAGTAATAGGTTGCAATGCTTGTGATGGTGTGTGAACTAGATCTCCATGTTTTTGATAGGCTAAATAATCTTTGATGTATTGACATGCATCATGTTATATTATAGGCTAGTAATAACCTATTCTCAAGATCTTCTTTGCCAGGACCATACCACTAGTGTAGGCATTGTAGATATTGTTATGAACTTATTTGAGTGTGAGAAGAGCCTCTTTCAATTTTAGGCATCATGGCAGGGTACCATCAAATCTCTTTCAATGTAATATGTTGCCTAGGATTATGAAGCAGGATGACTGTTAGATAATAGTTTTGCATTGGGCGTGTGATAGGTTAGGTGGTATATTTGGTCATAGAGGTAGGCATAAATATCATTTTATCGAGGAGAATGGGGATAAACAATATCAAATACAAGCTTAGTGTCAAGGACATCAAATGCAGGAACTAGCAGGTGTTTGACCAAGAATTCATAGTGGTGATTATTTTATGGCATGGCGAGGAGGAACCTAATGGTGACCATGATATCTATTGCTCTATTGTTAAGGTGAGGTACCTACTCAAATTGGATGGATGTGGAATATTCTTTGAAGTTATCAACTATCCATTTTTCATCCTTGGTTTGATACTCACTATTGAACTATTTGATTATGAGTTAGGAATCTCCATAGACTAGGAGATGTTGGACATTCCATTAGATTATTGCTTTGAGACCCATGATTTTGGCATCATATTTTGCAATTTTGTTGGTACACTAAAAAACTAATATGGATACTTTTGGTATGAGATTTCCCTATAGAGTGATAAATATGATTTTGACACCTAATCCATGATATTTGTAGGAACCATCAAAGTAAAAATTCCAAGTTGATGAATCACCAAGAGTGAAAATGGACTCGTCAGAAAACTCCACAATCAATGAATGAATATTTATGAGAGGTGCTTCTACCAATCGATCTTCCATTACATATCCCTTAATTACTTTCATGTATTCATAGTCAATTTTGAACTCACTCAACAATATGACCCACTGAGTCATGCAACATGTGAGAGAAGTCTTGGGTAGAAGGTACTTGATTGGGTCACTTTTTGTATTAGCTTGGTTTTATGGCTTGGCATGTAGTGTCAAAGCTTATGTAGGATAAAGAAAACAAATAAACACACTTTTTCCATGGGAGTGTAATAAATATCATAGCCCACTAAGGTTATGTTGATATAGTATATGACACAGTCATAGCCTTCACTATCTCATTATGTTAAAATTGCCCCTAGGGTGACTGATACTACTGATATGTAAAAAAGTAATGGATTTATTGGGATAGGCTCCATAAGGAATGGTACTGGGGTGAGATACTCCTTGGTTTTATCAAATTATTTCTAATAATATTTGAATCCTTATGAAAGTTGTTATTATTCTTAAGTGGGAGAATGGTTGTTGCTTATCTTCATCAGTAGATTGTCCACACATTCTTCCATGATGTCATAAAGCATGTTGTGAAAGATTATCATAATTGTCCACTGACATGTTGCCCCTATGTATTTTTCAACCCAAATGGCATTAACTAATAAAAAATGTTTCCCAAGGTGTGGTGAAATTTATTTTATGCAGATCTTCAAGGGTGATCCAAATCTAATTATAGTAAAACAAAATCCATGAGGGAAAGTATCTCATGTATTTTTGTAAGGTCAATGGTGTTGCTAATGTTTGGAAGTGGAAAGTCATCCTTAGGACATGCTTTGTTGAGGTCTCTAACTTTTTTTCAAATCTAGAATCATTTGGTTTTCTTATTAAAATGGACTATTTTGGAGATCTATTCAAGATAGGCGATGAGACATATAAATTCAACCTCCATCAATCTCTATAATTATTACTTAATCAGTGGGGAAATTGGAGGGTGCACCTTTTAGAGTTTCTATTCTACTAGCTTTACATTGAGATACACCACAAGATGGTGAACCATAAGAGAACCTAGTCCAAACTTGGTATGTCTACATATGACTAGGAAAAGATGTTTGTATTGTTCTTGAGGAGGGTACTGATTGTGTCCTATTCTATTGATATCAAGTTTATTGCAATGTAAGAGATCTTTAGATCAAATTCTATACATAGATTCACTTCCTATGTATCCTCAACCAAAATTTATGATGTCTTCCCACTATGATGATACCATGGGAAGGTGAAGTTCCTCGTCTATCAACACCTCAAAGAGGTTTTCATTGATAGATATGCCATTTTTCTTTCTCGTTCTATGTTTTATGGTACCTCATAGAGGTTTTCACAAGGGGACTTTGATTTTTTTTTTCATGAATAAGGAACTCATGATTTTCCCCAAGTATGCTACTACATGTAGGTTTATGTTAAACCTTTTTTATGATCATTAGTTAGTATGTCATTGCAAAGTCCCATGAATTTGATAATAACTTTATTATTTTGAAATGTATTGAGATACACCAGGTCTTGTTGGCTTAGGAGTAAGTTCAGGGTGGGTAAGGTGCAGGTCAATAGTGTAATTGAATGCTTCATGAAACAGGTCAATAGCTAGAGAGGGTTCTTATATAATTGTAGAAGCATCAGTGATATCATAGGATTCCTTATTGAGTGACATATATCCTACTTCGTGAGTATCATGATTAACCTTGATGATAATGGGCTCAAGGATACCCTGCTCATGTTGACCTAGGTCTTTGCCTTTATAACCCATGTTTTTACACATGTGAAGTGTGATATTTGTTGTTATAAAATCATGGTGCATATTCCTCATCTTTCTATAGCGAAGAAATAATATTAATTTTAATGTTCTCATCAACTAAAGATCCATGCTATATCATTTTTGTGGAACCATATTACATAACATTGGTTATTTTCTTGGTCCAAGGATGGGGTTTCTAATGAGAGTGTGGGGATAGAGGGATCTTTCTGACATGAAAAACATTATACAAATTTATTCCACATATGTGCTAATGATATTTACTTGTATTTTAGGAGTGAGATCATAGGATGTGATTCTAAGGAGGCAAGATCAATGTATGAAGAAATGGTGTGGTTATGGAGGAGTTGATGATATTGATGCCAGGGTAATGATAGGATCTATGATAGGGAACTTCCAACTTTTGACAATACTAAAAGGGATGAGGATCCGTGGAAATAATGATTTATATGCCTTTGTAGGGGAATTTTAAGTACTGATAGTAGGTGGATGGAATGGCCTACGTGGTGTGGATCCATGGGAAAATTAGGTGGCTATTATAAGGCAATTCAATATCAATAACATAGTACATTATTTATTGCAATAGAAGACCAACCTAAATAGGGAGCTATATGATACCTTTTGGCTCTCATTTTGTATTGTCATATGCTTTGATTGTGATATTTTTATATTCTAATGCATCTTTAAAATATCCAATTGTCTGGGGTGGGGGGGCTAGCTCGATTGGCTAAAGCATTTTGTTGCAGGAAAGAGGTCACGAGGTCTAGTTTCCCCCCAAACCCATGGTACTAGAGGGCGTGTCGCGCCAGGGCCACCAGTCATGTGAAAAACTTTTACTAGGTGCACTGTAGTTTATAGGAGAACGAATACCTGACCAATTCCTGTAGTCTAAAAGAATATATATATCCAATTGTCTAACTATATTTAAGGTACAAAGATTCAATTTGGAACCATTATCAATTAAGAGTCATTTAACTTTGAATTTAGCAAGGATGAATTTAATATGGAGAGATTTACTATGCAAGGGTTTGATGGGAAACATATCATGTTGGATAAATGTGTTGGTAGGAGTTGGATAATTGGCCCACCAAGGCTTGGAAATTATTAGTGTTCATGCCATTGATGACTTGCGACTCTTGGAGGGTATATTCCAATATCTCCCTATGAACACTAAATGTTTTGAGAAGCTCCAAGATGGATATTTGAGTGGGAGTTTTTTGGGAAAGATGCTCAAGGATATTGTATTGGGTGGCCCATGTAAAGGGTGAGGAGGTCCCTTGTATGGCAACTTGACCGTGCTTAGTGGTGATAGTGTAATTTGGGACTTTATTTTGATCATGGCAACTCATGGGGTAGCTTCTTCAATATGGCCAAAAATGAAGTCATATGAAGTGCATGGTTTATTGGAGTTGATATTATGGGTATGATTATAGTAGGATGAACCTTGATTAAACATTGAGGGCTAGTTTTAATCATGTTTATGACGAGGATTCTAGTACATTATCAATTGAGCATTAGTTATGAGGGTGGATTTCCTTTTACACCAATCTCGCTACTATCAATGAGATCCTAGATATAGTTCTTTAGCTTCATACATTTAGTAGTGACATGAATATTAATGTGATGGTATTCACAATATTTATTTTCCTTGTACCATGCAAGTTTTGGTTGGTTCTTCTCAAAGGGTTTAGTGTTTAGAAATTTAACCATGATTTCTTGGATGAGTTTTTGAATACCACTTTCATGGGTTCCTTCAAGGAGGTATTTATGTTTCGAATTTATGAGAGGTTTAGGCCATTGTTAGAGAAAGGAAATGTTTGTGTTTTTAGGAAAATTTACATGTTTGTGGTTTCTTATTGAGGTGATGTTGGTAAATAGATTTATCACTATGATATCTCATTGCAAAAAACTTAGACTCGCCCAATGGATAGTGACAAACAAACCAATAATTGGAGATATCACAATTGGGTTTGTGATCTTCCTCTATGTTTTGAGAGGGTTAACTCCCTTGTATAATAGTTTTTGAGTTTTATGAGGTATTCTTTTATTTGGAAAGTAGGAAAGGTAGCTAAACTAAAAGAAAAATGGAAAAGAATACTAATAATATGGAAAAGAGAAGAGAAATAAATACATGGATTCATTCATAGGGAAATTGATAGGGATGGCATTGGGTGAGGCACTCACTGCCTCATGCTCTGAGTCCTTGCTCCTAATATCTCCTAGGTGTCTCTTCCACCTTATCCAAGTGGTCCTGCCTCAGGTTTAGGTGCCACTACTCCTACTGACCAACCCCACTATCAACACACTTTTCTTCTACCAAGAAAATCTTGGTGCTTTGCCACAACCTCACCATTGACCCTTACTCCTTCCTAAAGGCCAAATCCTCTCAACATCCAATTTGATTCTTGCAGGGGTGTGTAAGTGTTTTAATTGCTTCTAGGTAATCAATCTAGGGTTCTTGTTTCATCACAAAACTCCAACTAACCATCGCTTTCACAAAATCCCTTCCTAGGGTAGAAAAGGCTACAAGCCTAGAGCCCCAATTAGGCCTCCTAACAGGGAAAAATGAAATTTTCTTCAAAACCCACCAAAAGACCTGGATTCTTCATTTGGGGTTTGTGATTCCCATACCCACACCTTAAAGATTCTTGAGGTTTTGGGCCTGTACAGGCCGTACACTGCCCAATCACAAATTTTACCCAAAAACTAGGGTTTGTAGGCTTTTCCAGATTGATTTCATACTGTCAAAAAGTTCTCACACCAAATGGATTGGTGGAGCCTCTTCCTGATCACTAGGCTTTGCTAAGACCTCCAACTAAATTCTCCAAAAATAATTTCTTCAAAATCTTCATACCCCTGCAAGATATGAGTCTTTTTCTCACTATCTTCCCTAGCCGGACCCTGCCTGGCTCGCCTAGGGCAAGACCTTGCTAGCATCTCCTGCACTCAAACAAAACCTAGAAACTACCATATGTACAAGCATGGTGTCTAGGCATTGTTTCCAAAAGGTCGTACGGTTTGTACAGTGGAAAAGTGCTCTAGTATACCATTTCATAAAAATAGTCTGGTTCAGACCAAAAACAGGGCAACACTGAACTATTTACAAAAAGATGCTTAAAAATTGTACAAGAAGCTATCTAATGAATTCAAAATGCTTGAATGACAACTACACTACATTCCACAACCAAATAGGAACAAATATAATCCATTAAAACTCAATCAAGATGCAAAAATTAGGAATTTCTGTACATAACGCTATTTTCTTCTATTTCCCAAGATCTCTACCAAAATATTAAAGCTTCTAACCCTACACCAAGGTCGAATCATCCCTTATATAGGCTCCAAAAATAATTGAGAACCTTTGGTCGAACCTCTTGTTGACCTAATAACAAAATTTATAATACCCACTGTGTTTTGTAAACCTTGGCAACTTTTGACAACTTAGCCAAAATGATGTTCAAAAACTAAGTAAATCTTGTCAACTTCTTTCCAACAAATAAAAAACATCCCTAAACACTCAACACAATGGTCACATGACCTTATGAACAACACAACAAAAATTTTAACTTCATTCAAGACTTCTATAAACCTAGTATTTTCCCAGGTGCTCCTGTACCATTCTCCCCCTCTCAGCTCAAACACTAAGGATTAGAAGGAGAGATCACTGACAGGTTAATGCCCTGCTTTTTGAATTCAGCTTCATCCACCCAAGTAGCCTCAGATTCATGCTTGTCCTTCCACTTGATGAGGTGTTCCATATACACTTTGTGTCTTGTTGCCTTCTTCACCCTTGACTCTAAGATCTTTTCTGCCTGAGATTTGGCCTGAGTAGGTATGGACATGTTGCTGATGTCCTTGAAGATCTCATTACTGTCCTGATCCAAATCCTTGAATGTCCCCTTATACTTGATCAAATCAGCAACATTGAACACTGGTGAGATTCCTAGATCGGTAGGTAATTCCACCTTGTATGCATTCTGCCTATACTTGGCCAATATCTTGCATGGAACCACTCTCTTCATCTGAAACTTGGTTGACATTCCCTTCTGCAACCTAGACTTGTTAAGGTGGACCATCACATAGTCCCCTACTTGAAATTGCACATCTTTCCTTGACAAATTTGCCTTTTCCTTCACTTTTTGTGTAGCCTCAGTGACTGTCCTCTTGACCTGCTCCTGAATCTCCTTCATGGTCTAACTGAAGTCTTCTGCATGTCCACTCCTATTCTCCATAGATCCAAGGTCTCTGAGCTCACATATGCCTCTTGGGTGCATCCCATACACAACCTTAAATGGACTCTTCCCTGTGGTCTGCTTTACACTGTCATTATAGGCATACTTAGCTTGGGAAATAACCATATCCCATGTCTGTCCATATTCTTTAGCTAAACACCTTAAAAGATTACCAAGCACCCTGTTAACCACCTCTATTTGACCATCGGTCTGAGGATGGTAAGCTGAGCCAAATGATAGATTAGTATCCAATCTGCTCCATAGAGTCTTCCAAAAGTGACTCATGAACTTCACATCTCTATCAGAAACAATGCTCAAAGGTAAGCCATGGATCCTTACAACCTCCTTGAAGAAAAGGTGAGCTATGTAGCTAGCATCATGAGTAGTTTTGCAGGGAATAAAATGACTCATCTTGCTAAATCTGTCTACCACAACATAAACACTGTCAAAACCAGTCTTGGTCTTAGGAAGGCCTACCACAAAATCCATGCTCACACACTCCCATGGTCTGTTAGGAATGGGTAGGGGTTGATATAAACCAACATTGCTAGCTCCTCCCTTAGCTTTCATACACACAACACATTGTTCCACATACCTTCTAACATCTCTTGCCAACTTGGGCCAATAATAGAATCTTTGCACTAGCTCTAAAGTCTTATTTATGCCAAAATGCCCACTAAGACTGCCATTATGCTTTTCCTGAATCAGATTTTCCCTCATTAAACCTCTTGGAACACATAACTGATTTCCCTTAAACAATAACCCACTTTGCAAAGTATACTCTAAGTATTGGCTATGGAAATGGTTCTCAAAGTTAGAACATACCTTATAGGCCTCTGAAAAGTCTTCATCCTCTCCATATAGGTCCTTGAAACTCTTTATGCCAATGCTCTTGAGCTGTATCTCTTGCACTGTCAACAATCTCCTGCTCAATGCATCTGCCACCTTGTTCATTTGTCCTTTCTTATGCTTGATGGTCAAAGTATAAGCTTGGATGTATTCCATCCATTTCAGATGCCTATTACTTAAATTCTCTTGAGTGTTGATAAAACTAAGTGCCTGATTGTCAGTAAAAACCACAAACTCCTTGGGTAGAAGGTAATGCCTCCATTTCCTAAGTGACTGAACCAAAGAATAAAGTTCCAAGTCATAGGTTGAATATTTCTTCTTAGCTTCATTGAGCTTCTCACTAAAGAAGGCTATAGGCCTGCCCTCTTGACTAAGCACACCTCCTACTGCCACTCCACTTGCATCACATTCAACAGTGAACAACTTGTCAAAACTAGGTAATAAGAGAATTGGTTGAGTTGCCACCTCTTGTTTCAGTTTTTCAAACCCTTTCTCAGCCTCTTGAGTCCACACAAACTTAGTTTTCAAACCACCCTTGATTGTATCTAGAACTGGTGCACATATGCCACTAAAGTTCCTTATGAATTTTCTATAAAATTGGGCCAATCCATGAAAACTCCTTACCTCTGTTGTTGTGGTTGGTGTAGGCCAGTTTAGGATGGCTTCCACCTTGCTTGGATCCATCTTTAATGAGCCTTTGGACACTACAAAACCCAAATAAGCTAGCTCTTGCTTGAAGAACTCACACTTCTCAAGATTGATTGCCAACTTCTCCTCTTGCAACCTTTTAAGAACCATCTCCACATGCTTCAAGTGTTCTTCTGCTGTCTTGCTAAAGATGAGTATATCATGAAGATACACTACCACAAATATCCCTGTGAAATCCTTAAGCACTTCATTCATGAGTCTCATGAATGTGCTAGGGGCATTTGAGAGGCCAAATGGCATTACTTTCCACTCATATAACCCATCATTTTTCTTAAAAGTTTTCTTCCACTCATCACCATCCTTAATTCTGATTTGATGGTATCCATTCTTGAGATCCAACTTTGTGAAGAACTGAGCACCTCCAAGGCAATCCATTAAGTCTTCAATTCTAGGTATAGGGAATCTATATCTGATTGTGATTCTATTTATTGCTCTAGAATCAGTACATAACCTCCATTTACCTCCCTTCTTTGTTGCCAAAACCACTGGTACTGCACATGGGCTGATGCTCTTTTGAATCAATCCTTGATCCAACAATTCTTGCACTTGCCTAGCTACCTCCAAATTCTGATCTGGTGTGAGTTCGTATGCTACTTTGTTAGGTAATGAAGCTCCAGGTATGAAGTCAATTTGATGACTTATGGCTCTCTTTGGTGGTAGAGTTGCAGGTGTACCATCACTAACTATACTCTTGTACTTATCAAGTAATTTTTGGACTACTTCTGGTAAGACTGTCCTTTCAGCCTTGTCTTCTTCTTTAGATTGCATCATGATCACATATCCTTCATCCCCTTGATGTAGGTTGTTCAAAAACTCCTTACCACTACTCAACATGATGTTTGGTGTCTTTGACTGTCCTTCATTTTCTTCTGACAGTGACTGCAGCTTGAAAGTCTTCCCATCCTTTTTGAATGAAATGGTATTCTCCTTCCCATCATAAATAGACTTCTGTCATACTGCCATGGTCTGCCCAGTAGTAGATGGCATGCATCCATGGGTAATACATCACAAACTAACTTGTATTTATATCCTCCAATGCAGAACTCCACCGTTGCTTGCTCATTCACTAAAACACTTTGCCCTTTGTTCAACCATGTGACCTTGTAGGGGTTAGAGTGGGGTACCTTCTCCAATTTTGGTTTTGTTACTGCCTCCTCTGAGATTATGTTATCTGTTGAACCTGAATCTACTATGACCTTGCACACTTTTCCAAGTATCTTGTACCTTACTCTGAATAGAGCTCTCCTCTGTTTTGGTTCTTCTTTAACCGGTTGTCTGATCAAAACCCTATTGAACATTAGATTTTCTCCTACCTCATATTCTATATGACTGACCTTAGATGCTTTAGGACTCATGGTGTCCTCTTGTGCATAAGCCACTCTCTTTTCATTGCTAGATGAGGATGCTTTCTCCGGGCACCTATAAGTAGGATGGCCTATTTGACTACAATGATAACACTTCATGTTTGCAAAATAGGAATTGCTATTGCCTGCTCCTCTTCCTCTGTTTGAACCTCCTTGAGGTCCTCTACCCCTGTTATATCCACCTCTTGTAGATGTTTCTCCTCCATGCTCTGTGAGTTTTGACTCACCTTGGTTTCTTTGATCATTTCCTCTACCTTGGTAGCCACCACGCTGTCCTCTTTGTTCTCTTTGATCTCTGCCTTTGCCTCTACCCTTAGAAGCCTGATCTTGCTTCCTCTTGTTCCTTTCCTCAATCTTTATGGCCAACTAATAGCATTGGTGCACTGTCTTGGGACTTATAAGAGCCATCTCTTCTTGGATATTCCACTTCAAACCATTAAGGTACCTAGCCGCCTTGAGGCTCTCATCCTCTGTCACATTAGATCTCATGCAAAGTTTTTGAAACTCCTCAATGTAAGTGTTTACATCTTGGTCTTTCTACCTTAGACTTTTCCTCTTCTTGTGCAATTGAATCTCATAGTCACCTGGCATGTAGGCTTCTTTCACCTTAGCAACCATTCCTTTCCAAGTTGATATGGGTTGTTTGCCTTCTTTTTCCCTTTCTATCTGAATGAACTTCCACCATGTCAAGGCTGATCCTCTCAATCTTGACTTAGCAACCTTCACCTTCTGTGCTTCAGTGACTCCATCACACTCAAAATGATTTTCCATGCCTTCTATCCAGTCCATGACTAAATCGGGTTCCATTTTTCCACTAAACAGTGGTATGCCCTCAAGTGCTTTCCCACTCAAAGCTTTCAATGCCTTCAAGAAAGGTTGCTCCTTCAAAACAGGGTCAGGTTCAGGGGTCTTATCTTCCTCTGCAACCTCTTCTTCCTTTGGTATTCTTCCCTCAAACTGTGCATTCCTCACTGCTTCTTCAAACTGGGCTATCCTTTCCCTTAATTGCCTATTATCTTCCTCCTTCTCTTCAACCATCTTGGCCAATTGTTCATTTGTCACCATGATGGTAGTATCACTTGAATCAACCTCTAACATATATTACTCTTTCCCAAATCTTTAACCTGCTTTGATACCAATCTGATAGGGATGGGGTTGGATGAGGCACTCACTGCCCCATGCTCTGAGTCCTTGCTCCTAAGAACTCCTAGGTCTCTCTTCCACCTTGTCCAAGTGGTCCTGCCTCAGGTTTAGGTGCCACTACTCCTACTGACCAACCCCACTATCAACACACTTTTCTTCTACCAAGCAAATCTTGGTGCTTTGCCACAACCTCACCATTGACCCTTACTCCTTCCTAAAGGCCAAATCCTCTCAAAATCCAATTTGATTCTTGTAGGGATGTGTAAGTGTTGTAATTGCTTCCAGGTAATCAATCTAGGGTTCTTGTTTCATCACAAAACTCCAACTAATCGCTTTCACAAAATCCCTTCCTAGGGTAGAAAAGGCTACAAGCCTAGAGCCCCAATTAGGCCTCCTAATAGGGAAAAAAGCAATTTTATTCAAAACCCACCAAAAGACCTAGATTCTTCATTTGGGGTTTGTGATTCCCATACCCACACCTTAAAGATTCTTGAGGTTTTGGGCCTGTACAAGCCGTACATTGCCCAATCACAAATTTTACCCAAAAACTAGGGTTTGTAGGCTTTTCCAGATTGATTTCATACTGTCAAAAAGTTCTCACACCAAATGGATTGGTGGAGCCTCTTCCTAATCACCAGGCTTTGCTAAGACCTCCAACTAAATTCTCCAAAAATAATTTCTTCAAAATCTTCATACCCCTGCAAGATATGAGTTTTTTTCTCACTGTCTTCCCTAGCTGGACCCTGCTGGCTCGCCTAGGGCAAGACCTTGCCAGGATCTCCTGCACTCAAACAAAACCTAGCAACTACCATATGTACAAGCATGGTGTCTGGGCACTGTTTCCAAAAGGCCGTACGGTTTGTACGGTGGAAAAGTGCTCTAGCATACCATTTCATAAAAACAGTCTGGTTCAGACCAGAAACAGGGCAACACTGAACTATTTACAAAAAGATGCTTAAAAATTGTACAAGAAGCTATCTAATGAATTCAAAATGCTTGAATGAAAACTACACTACATTCCATAGCCAAACAGGAACAAATCTAATCCATTAAAACTCAATCAAGATGCAAAAATCAGGAATTTCTTTACATAACGCTATTTTCTTCTATTTCCCAAGATCTCTACCAAAATATTAAAGCTTCTAACCTTGCACCAGGGTCGAATCATCCCTTATATAGGCTCCAAAAATAGTTGAGAACCTTTGGTCGAACCTCTTGTTGACCGAATAACAAAAGTTATAATACCCACTATGTTTTGCAAACCTTGGCAACTTTTGACAACTTAGCCAAAATGATGTTCAAAAACTAAGTAACTCTTGTCAACTTCTTTCCAACAAATCAAAAACATCCCTAAACACTCAACAAAATGGTCACATGACCTTATGAACAACACAACAAAATTTTTAACTTCATTCAAGACTTCTATAAACCTAGTATTTTCCTAGGTGCTCCTGCACCAGAAATATTATTGAAAAGGAAAGAATACAGCTAGGGTTTAAATGTAATGTAGTCTAACATAAGAAATCCATGTCCACATAGGGTTTCATTACACATGGATATTATGATAACAACCTATTCTTTCATCCTAGATGTGCAAAGTAAACACTTGTATTAAAAGGAAATATCCACATTTATTACATGAAAAAATATTTAAATAAATGATTGTAAAATCAACATAAGAAGAATCCACAATATAAAGAAATTGTAACCTAAATCACAAACCAACCATATAATTCTTTATTTATTTCCTAAAATAAAGATCTCATAGAATCTTTCCTTCCTATACAATGGGAGAGAATCAAAAGTTTCCCTAGTCAATGATCAAAGTTCTTTTTCTTTACAAATGAGAGTATTTATAAATTTTCAATTTATAATTGATTACAATTGATTCTTGAAAATATAGTAATTTTTTTATATTTTGGTTTTATTTTGTCTCACTTTTTTGGAAATAGAAACCATTTTCTAACTTTAGTTGCAAGAAAATGACTTGTATGGTCACCGATAGATTCATTAATCTAGGTGTGTTATCAATTCATTCATGAGGCTCAAAAAAATCCTCTAGTGCACCTAGTAAGCATCTTGTTTTGATAGTTATCACCCATTACAAGAATATTTAGGCTATTGAATCCCATATTATATATGTTGTTAGTTCAATTGAATGAGAGATGCAACTAAGTTCCCATAGTCAATAGCTTGATTTGGGAATCCCAAATTAACTACACATATAATAGTTAACCCCTTATCCAATCCCTTGCTCTATATCCAAATATGATCCCCCATAAGCCTTACAAACCTTTTACAAATAGAAAGATTGGAACACTACTCACTTCATGGCCTTTGGTTGTTGAATTAGTATACATAAATTTGGTGAACAAATTTGGGATATCCTAAGGATTGATACCCATCCTAGTGTCCTACACTTACACTCTCATATATAAATAGCATTCATCATATTTTGGGCTAAATTCTGGAATAATTGGATCCCTCAAGTATTCTATCTTTCACAAATAAACCATGAAATAAATACCCCCTTGATAAACTTACCATTATCCAAAAAATTTGAAGTAATTTACATAAGTCATTTATCATAACCAACATAATATTTTTGTAGATTTGAGAACAAAATTATAGAAAAGGATAACTTATTCATAAATGCAATAGGTTTAACAAACTTTAGGATCTTTCTATAAAGTATAAAAAGATTGAATGTTCATGTTTCAAGTTGAAGCCTCTCATTCTCAAGCCTCAAAATCTCTGAGATATCCTTAATGAGTGACTCCGAGAAATAACTACTCCTTAGGATTGTCCTTACAATGTATATGTGTTTAGGAACCAATTTTGTCTCATGAAGTAGAGTACATAGTGTAATAATGGAGTGCATAGGCATTTACATCTCATGATTCATCACATCTAGAAATTCATTGTAGGCATGAATAGTTGTTTCAACTTCTTAGTGATATATAACCAACTCATCTTTTTTGTTCCATAAGTAGTTAGTGTGTTGTCACAATTTTTTCAAGGAATGGGATAGAGCCACTACTACCCTATTTATGCTTCCATATTTTACATATCCCATAACAAAGCATTTAAAACTATAATATATGGTGAAAATTCCTCTTTCACTACACACCGGTGAGTGTACATATATTTTCCAAAAATATTATTTTGGTAGTCCATGAGAATGTTGGCAAGGATTATGGAATTTAGATTTTCACCTACCATTTACATTTTCTTGAAAGATTCTAAAGTCACACCAACAAATCCATTTTGTATAGATATTTCTAGCATTGCATTTCATAAAAATGGTATCTTGCTAAGGAATTTAAATAAAAAATTCATGTCTCTACATGTCCATTGAGCACTTGAGCTTATAACATCTAATTAAATTTTTCATCCTTTTTGCTTCAATGGATTCTCATAACCAATCTTAAAAACTCATTTTCTTTGCAAGCAACATGATCTAGGGGAATGGTTACATTTTAGGGAAAACACATGAAGATTTGATCGTTGGAGAAATAAAAGGATATGAAATAGTTTTTTGGCTTTGAAAAGGTTTTGAGAACCTTTTCGGGAGCTAATGGAGGTTATTTAACCTTTATAATATTCTGACGAGTACTTGATTCTTTAATTGTATGTTTTCCTTTCCATTTGTACTGAGTTATGCAAAGTTTGTTGGGTGTTGAAGCTAGTTATATAACCACTAGAAACCTTTGAAGAGCATTTAATATCCTTTATTTGAATACTCTTCCTTTTTATGTTGCATGGGTTGTGAATGATAAGTTAGGAGTTAATAAAGTTGTAATTACCTCTATGATAAGAGTTGTGAAACTCTTTCTTAGCTCTAATAAGACAATTCCAACCATTTGAATAATTTTCAAAACCTTTTTAAATATATGATCAAATGTATATCTTGAATTTGGAAAGGTTTCAAAACCAATCTTTTCTTCCAACAAGCGTTTTAACTTATTAAAAAACAATGCTCATCTGATAATCTCCATACATTCAAAACTAAGTATCGTGTGCCAATGATGATTATAAAACCTCTTTTAAATGTTGCCAAACACTTGAAAGATAAAATATTTAATCTTTTAACCTTCCATATTTAAAATTTCATGAATACCTCATATGTCTTCATTGTACTTGGTGAATGTTATGACATTCTCTAGACATGTTTTGATAAACTTCATAAATTTTTTCTAGTATATTTGTAAACTTAGTTTGAAGAAGTGATAATTCCTTATATTTTAATTGAAAAAATATTTTTACTTGAAATTTGAGCATATATGTGAATATTAACCTTATGAAATTCCTTGTAAATATATTTTATTCTAGGCTCTCCAAAACTCTTGTTTTACTCATTTTTGTAACTGATGGGACAAAGTAATGTTTATTTAATATCTTTAAAATGTGAAGGAATTTTCAACTAAATATTTTCTACATTGTGTTCAATGGAGTCTCAAATGTCTATGTAAACTTAATTTGTTCCAACTCAAATATATGTCTTGATTCAATTGTTTCAACTAGTCTATGTTAAATTGTGCAACCACTTCTAGGGTTTCAATGGAGAGATGAATGATTTTCCTTCAAAAATTTAAAATTGAACAAATTCTTCTAATTTTAATGTAATAATCTCACATGAACTTGATCAAGTGCAACACTTTTCAAGGTGTGCAATTATGACTACTAGACGTGGAAAACATGCAATGCTAATATCTTGCAAGTACAAATGTAGATTGACGACTTTAGTTTGGTGAGTGATTTGATTCTTGGGGGTGATTAAGAACATTTTCTACCAATACTAATATGAAAGAGGAACTTGACACTCAATGATACTTTCCAATTTGACATAAAAAGCTTTAAAATTGTTAAGGTTAAAAATGGGGCAAACATGTGACAATTGAATTTTTTGAACATACTTTGAGTCAGTTACCCCATCAATGACTATGTTTTTATTTTTAGCCTAAATCCTAGTTTTTATTTGGCTTGGTTGTCCTCGTCTTTGTATTTGTTATAAATTTTAACAAAAACTTTATCAATTAGGGCTTTTTTAATGGTGAGCCCCTTTTCAATTATCTCATCAAACATGCAGACACAATGACCAATAAATGAAAGGACATATCTATATTGAAATTAGAAATGAATATATTTATAAGTCCCTTCTTAAGGATAGGCCAAGGGAATTGAATTGCAAGGCTCCACCATTTATAAAGAAAACAAATCTCTCACCACTATGTTGTTTTGTATTAAATAAATCAAGAATTGTAAGATTATGCTCAATATTGTATAAATGCTTGACAAACTTTTTTGACAAGTTAGAAAAATACGTAATAGACCTTGGAGCTAAATGCATGAACCACTTTAGGGTTTTTCCTTGTAGACTATAGGGAACCTCATTGAGTACATATAACTATAAGTGACCTCTTGGTATACCATGAAAATTTCCTTGATATGATAATGGGGTCTTCCCTTCCCTTGCATTTATCAAATTCAAGGATTTCAAATTGTGGAGGTAAAGGTACCATTGCGATTGAATTTTCAAATGGATAGGGAAGAATATCTTTATATTTGTATGGTTTTCTTTGGTTAATTACCCTAGTTTGCAACCCTTTGAGAGTGTCTTTCGTTTGTTTCCATTCTTGGGAAAATGGGTTCCCAAAAGGCAATTTCAAAGGTTGATATAAGATAGACTCATATAGTGGTGGTTGTTGGTAAATGGAGAGAGGATTTTTTTTGTTATGTTTTGGTGATGATTAGAAGGTTGAGAGGTGAATTGTGACATCATGGACGTATATGATGTTATTGGAGGGTAAGTCATTGTGTGTAGATATAAGTTAGAGTGTTAAGGAATATGAGGTGGAAGCATAGTATGTGTTGGAAATGTTTATTGTGGGAGAGAAAGAGGAAACAAGGTTTTAGCGGGGTGTAATAAAGATGGGAACAATAATTGAGGTGGATTTGTTGGAGAAAAGTTTTGATAGAATAGTGCAAATGGAATTTTTATTTTAGGTGGACTAGAAGAAGATTATGTTTAATGTATGTCTTGATGTGAGGTTGAGGATATAATTTTATGACTTGAAAGGTACATGTGCCATTTTATTTTGAGCTTGGATGAGTGAGATTGATCTTGGTTTTCAAAGGTTGGTTATTGAAGTACGAGGAGCAAGTGATAGCATGTTGTCTCTTATTTTTTTCTTGATGGGGAAATCATCAAATGGTTAAGAGGGAGTTGGTCCTATGAATTCTTGAAATTGGATGTTGTGGTGGGTTCTTGATGTAATATGTTACTTACTTTAGACATGTTGTAGTTATGGAGGACCTTGGCTCCTGTGTCAATCAATTATTCCATAAAAGGTCTATGAATTCCTACAAGGCAATCCATGAATACTTGTGTGTGTTTGTTGTTGAGAAACTCTACAAATTGATGGGAATACTTAGGTTGACCGACAAGATTTCCTTGCTCATTTGAGGTGTCATAGTGTATTGGATGAGATGAGATTTCACCTTGTGTGTTGTAAGAATAACAAAATGGATTCTTGTTGTGTTGATCCATGCTTTTCCTTTCTCGAGATCTAGTTATAGGTGACATAAATTGATGGTTAGATTTGAAGGTTGAGGTTTGATTTGAAGTGTGTGATATGGATTTTTGTGGATGTGTTGAGCGCACAATTTTGAATGATTGATTTTATTGCTAAAGGTTGTTATTAAGGTTTGAAGGTGGTTGGTTAGCTCAAGGTTGAAGGTTGGATGAGTTGGTTTGATTGGGATTTGGAGGTTGGGTGGATTGAAGTAAAAGTGCTTTGATTGTCAAGACCTTAAGTTTGATTTAGGTGAAATGGATGTTTTATTTTCCCTCCTTGATACATGTGAGTTATTAAGAAAGCTTTGATTTGGATGTAAATGGATTTACCAACTTGATAGGCTAAGTTCTTAAGCTAGTTTGAGTTAAAGGATATGATGGTTTTTAATCAAGGTCTGAATTTCAAAACAAATTCAAGTTAGGCTAGATGAATGTTTTTTTATTTTGAATTTAGTTAAGGTTTGGTTGATGGTTTGAAGGTGGATGGGGCTGGTATTGGCTTATGGGAGTGTTTAAGTTTCAAGGTTTGATGAATAATGAGATTTGGGATGGTGTGTTAGGATTCAGGCAGATTGGAGCAATAAACATTAACAATTATATGAAGATTAAATAACTCAGAAATAATAATGAAGAATAACACAAAAGAGATCAACACAAAAAATTAACATGGTTCACCCAATATGGGCTACATCCATACAAACTCATCCACCCAATGATTTTATTATCTAGTACAAAATAGATTACAATTTATAGTGAACTACACAAATTGCAACTTACATCCCAACTGCTTATAACAAGCTTCCAGAATTAGGGTTTTACAAAGTCATTTTTTCATTTGATGTGTTTGCGGGAAAACCTTGATGTGTTAATGAGAATTTATTTTTCAGGGGTTGTGCTCTCAAACCCCTACTATCGAGGGTTGTCACCCTCGAACCCCTGCTGTCAGGGTTTGCCACCCTTGAACCCCTGCTGTCGGGGGTTGCCGCCTTGAACACCTGCTTGAGGCCTCGCCTGACCCTGAACCCTAGTGAGTATATGTTACGAGTGTACATTATTTGCATGATCAATCGCCACATATCAACATGGTGGATTATGGACATAGAATTGAGATCTTTACCTTAGCAAGAGGATTTGTGTGATCAAATTTAAACTTTATTTTTGGATTTAAAAAGAATTTTGTAAATGTTTAATTTGGATTTTAAGGATAAGCATAGGTTTCACAAATGAAAACATGCCAAAAACATAAACATCCTGGATTATTTAATTGGGAGTGTGAGTGATTGCAAGCCTAGAAATATGTCTCATTTAGACACAAAGTGTAGATCCCATAATGAAGCACGAATCATTTTTTATTAGCCAAGATTTCTCTATGGTGTGAGGGGAGAGAATACACAACCTACACACCTACTTCTAGGGGCACAAGGTAAGTAATTTCTTAGGGTTAGCTGCTTACTAGTGCATTATAACCAAACATAATTAATAGGTCCTATCTAGGCTTTTACAAGATTACAAGGGGATGTCCTTGATATACTCAAAGGTATGTGAGGCTCGATTCTATGAAATGAGAGGGTTTGTTTGACGACTTGGTGGGAGAGGGTAATATAATCTCCTCCACTTTGGAAGATATAAATTTCTTGCAAGCTTAGCTTAATGAAAAATATTCTCCCAATCAGAGAGTCTTTCAATTCTCTTCCAAATTCGTATAACTCACCGAAATATAAGGGTTTGGGTCATCCTTTAGGTGGTGAAATCCAATATAGTCCCATTAGGTGAAAGAAAGACAAATAAAAATGACTTTCTTAGGTTCCAAGCTAAACACAAGAGGATAAAATAGTGCTTGTTATATTTCCAAGATCATTTTTTGGTATAGGGAGATAACATATGCACCAAAGTACCCCCACAAATATAGTAATATTCTTTCCCTTAAATAATTTAAGAGTACACCTATACTAGTAGAAAAGATAAGTCCTTAAGATGATTGAACCTACAACAAATGTGTTGGTAGTTTATATAAAGTCTTAGACATACAATTTGGCCACAAAAATTTAACAAGAATTGCTAGTTGTAATGTGTAAAATATTTATATGATTCAATATTGAACTAGACTCATAGTTTTCATAAGAATTCAATATTTAACAAGAATTGTTAGTTGTGATGTGTAAAATATTTATATGATTTAGTATTGAACTATACTGATAGTTTTCATAAGAATTTTGTCTACAAACTCTACTAAATGGAAATGGTTTCTCTTCCCAAACACTTATAATTTTTCTTTCTCATTGACCCATGGCATTTTCATAAATAAGCTAATTTAAAATATTTTCTAATTAAATCTTCCATTGTTTTTCTAAAAATATACTTATTTCACTAATTATTATGCTGAAGGCGATAAATAACATAGCTTTAGTTTTAATAAAGTGATATACTTCAATGTCAACCAATGTTAACTAGCAATCACACCTTCGTGTGCAATGGGTACACCGAAGACATGTGGAAGATAAAAGAGTGATAAATGTGGTATAGTAGTGAGAATTGTAAAAGATGTCATTTGTTTACTTGCTGGAATTTGCAGGTTTATTTTCAATTCTTCAATGAGGCTTCATTTATTTTAGAATGTCTGGGGTTGAAAGAGGCTAGAAACATTCATTCCTAACATAGTGTAAATTTGAGCGAGCCAACTACCCAATATTTTGGAAGCGCTGGGATAATAAGAATGAACCTCTTATTTGTCTCAACATATTGAAATTGACCGGCTTGACCACCCAATAGTTGATTTTAAGTATATGTGGATATAAAGGAATCATGTTCTTAGCATAAAACAATGAAAAAGCCAAAATATAAAAAAGAGAAACCTACCATAACTCCATCCATGTGATTGTGAGTACTTGTTTTGAAGAAAGAGGTTAACAGAGATATGATTTTATTTTTTAATGTTTGCATGAACTTGGCAATTTAGATATGAGCCTTTGTGGTGGGAAAGTGAGCTAAAAACAATAAAAAAAAATAAACACATGGATTTATGGGTGATGTGTGTACTTCATGTAGGGAGTCATCTCTAAGTGAACCTTAGCTTTGGAAATATGGATGCTTGGGTTTCCTGTCAAACACACATAACAATAAAAGCAAAAAAGACTCTAGTTTCCCTCCATGATTATCATCAATTATGAAGATATCACTCAAGAAAAGGAGAGTTTATTATTTGTAGTGGCCTATTTACCCAGTGAGAACTTTGTGTGAAGCTTTAAACGTTTATTTTGTAGCCACTGCAAGAATATTTTGAGGCTTGTGGGCCCCCATTTGCAACTTCCACCATTTATACATAGTTATAAACCTTGATGCACAATACTATATGAATCTAGGGTTTGCAAATTTAAAAGCAGTGAGCTAATGCCAAAATCCTATATGGGTTTTCTTTAAGGGTTTGTAGGGGTTTTTTTTGTTCAAAGTGTATACATGAATTTCCAAGTGTTTTTTGTGGCCATCCCCATGAGAAGAGTTATGTAGAGATGTTAAGTATTTGTCCTTTGTTGTAGTTAATTTATAAAAATAAATTGCTAAAAGAACTGTAGAAGTGTTGTTCAGAAATACAAAGTAATAAGATAAAAGAGTAATAAGATAACAGTAAAAAATAAATTACAATATATAAGAATTGAGAAATAGAGAGTAATAAGATTACAACAGCTGCTAACCAAAACAACTTTTAACAATCATAAGTAAATCAAAGCAAAACATTACATACACCATAATTATTAGACACAAAGAAAGGCAAAGCACAAAAATGGCCATACATGAATGAATGAACCAACAAACATTACATACACCAAAATTTCTAGACACAAAGAAAGTTGTAATATTTTTAGCCTTTATTCTAAATAGACCAAAAACATATGAGGAAGGTAGAAGAGTGATAAATGCGGTATAGTAGTGAGAATTGTAAAAGATACACAATATGTTGACCATGGGCAACTTGCAAATTATTAATGTTAAAAGCATGATAAACATCATTTTCATTTGCATGCAATCCTTGAGAGATTAAATTGCTTTTCTGCTACAAAAGTATATGATGGGATTGGAAATACAACCCTTATTTACGGTAGAGTTAAAACCATGTGAAACAAATGAGATTCATAGCACTAATAAAAGTAAATTTTAAGCAGTTAGAACTTCAAAATTCCTAACAACATTTTCAGGTACAACCTGTTCTATGTAAATGGATTTCATCTTATTCCTTAGCACTATGTGGGCACTATAGAAATACTGTTATGTTTTTCTGTTTGTGGCAGCCTCAAGCTCTGTAAAAGAAAGTAAACAAAAGCATTAGAAAATTACTAGTACAATATGATATCACTGAACTCTTTTTTGCTATTAAATAGGAGTGTTGAAAACTTAAATTCAATTGTGAAAATAACTCACTCTTATAGATTTTTGATTGTTCAATACACTGCCCTAGGTTATCAGGTTTTCGATTTACCTAGAATTTGGGAGTGTGAAAATATTTCTTAACCAATGATCAATGGACATTTTTACTTTAGAAAATAAATTTATCAAACTAATTTACACAAAAAAAAATGGGTGTGATGGGATCACACCCCAAAAAGTCCAGGGAAGGCAAGAAGCCCATACAGATTTTTTTTTAATTTTGAAGTATAGCTAAAACTGGTTATTAGTTATTGATACCTGAAATTCTTTATTGCTTTCCTTTGAAGCTACATCTTTATCGGGTGGCATTGCCCAACTCAAACGCCTATGCTCATTTTCCTTTGAAATATGTCGAGCATCTCTCTCATAATTTTTGAATGGCTCTAAAACTAAAATGCTCCTTGATATCTTGAGAAGCACAAGAAATAAACTGGTAGAAGGGAATAATATCTGAATGGCTAAAAAAAACACTATATGTTGATAACATAATTAATGTTAAACCCAAAAGGTGGGAAAAATACAAGAAAATGATCATATCAAATACAAAACTGTGCAGTTTCTTAGCCAGTAATTAATCCTAGGGAGAGGATCAATTAAACCTTTCATTAATTTTAGGGTCCAAGGATGATCCCCATTTTGGCTTCTTAAATTGATTGATCATTCCACCTCTGTTGATATTAAGAACATAGGGAAATCTTTAAATTGCAGTAAAATAATTGTCATGAAAGGTTTTGTAACAAGCAAATTGGTATATATATAGTGAGGATTCAATTTCCTAAAATCTATGGCATGCAGTTTTTCATCTTCCACAAACTGGACATTTTTCATTTGCCATGTATTCTCTGAGTGAACCACAATTTTTGTCTTGTGACCATTGATTTACAATCCAAAAAGTTATTTATTCTCTAGAATGGTAATAAGATTTGGGCCTACTCCGACAAACAAAGAGAAATAATTCAAAAAAATAAAAAATAAAAAACTACCAGCTTTGGGAGATCCAATCTTCCTTCTTAGAGATCAAACTTAAATAAACCCTATCATTTAGATACTATGCCAATGTAATGTTTTTTTTTAACAGGTGATTTTAAAAGAACAACACACCTATAGGTAAGTAGGCATTGCACTTCCAGTACTACAGATAAAAGTACCAAAGTTGTCCACTTAGAGTTTGTATTTCATTGATAAGGATGTGCTGTGTATATTTCTTAAGACAGGAGTTTGCTTGTTGCTAAAATATAACTCACTGTTGGATTATCATAACACAGACTAAAATCATTTGACCTAAAATCTATTCTAATTAATTAAATCAATATAATTATTAGTAATATTATATAATTATTGATTCTTAATAATAATATACCATATAGCATGCATTCTCTTTTGAGGAAGTTGAATAAGAGTTTATGTCCTTGCATCCGCACTGAGGGTCACTAACAAAATTGATCGGTGATATGGCTCTAATTTAATGCATACAAAATTGGGTGTGGATTTGAAGAGAGATTATGTTTGAATTTTTCAGATTCAAGGTACAATATCAACTTTAAATTTAAACAAGATCTTAGAACTATTTTAAGTGTAACACACAAAGAGATAATTCTTGAAAACATAGCACAAAACGCTTATCTACGAGTATGGACATTACATGCTGATGAGAAGAATGGGATTTATAAGCAATGTAAAATGTCCCAATATAACATTGGCATCTGTAAATTGGAGAGAGATCTATCAATATTGATCAATGAATAACATATAAAACAAGAAAAATAGGTCTGTACAATGGATGCAACTGCCTATTTGTGTTGAGCCATATTTGACTAATTACAATTAATTTTTTATATAGACACATATCAATTATACATTATTCTATCATTCTTTTTATTGAACCGTGCACTATAGCTTACAATGTAGAAAAGTAAGGTAAAAATAATATCAAAATTGTCATCACATCTATCTCCCCCTTAGAACAGTTGATATCTTCATTAACAGTTAGACACTGTCTAACTGAAATGTAGATGTGGGTGTTTCTATTTAGCTAATGAAAAACATGGTTTTTGACAATGTAGTGATTTTGGAGTGTGCTGACAGATATGGCAAATTTGACATTTCAGATGTTGGTAGAAGCAAAGAAATGAGACGAGAGAAAATGGCTTAAAATAGCTTATGTCTCAAGGTAAGATCACAACATTATATAGATACAAAAATTCACTATTACAAATGTCATATTTAATGTTAGATCCTCCTCATTCAATGACAGTACAACGAGCTCATGAAAGAGCTGCAACAACTACAATAACTTTATTTAATAACCTAAACTAACTAAACGTGTATTAGTTCTATATCAAATCACAATTACTCATGGTTAATTGTTATTTTAAAACAACAACATGGAACTAGGTGCCAAAATACATCTAACGGTTTGAATGTATGATTGGTTATGTCCCCACTTTGTGAGGATTTCAACTTTTTGGCTTGATTTCTAGGGTTTTTTGTTTGTTTTATTGGGCTGTGGTTGCTCTGTATTTCATTCCTCGAGCTTAGAGTTGTTTGCAACTATAAAATTAACCCTAAATAGCTAACCAGGTGCCAAAATATACTAACAAATTACGCAAGAACATATTGCAAACGACAATGGAAATTTGTAAGATATTATGTGCAGAGAAACTAGATTAGTAAATGAAGATGGTATTACTTGTACTATTCAGTATATTCCCGCATCGTTCTTGGCCTTCACATATAACACCACATCAATACCCAAAGAGCTTTTGGTGGGTTTTTTTAACATTGCCGTTGTCGGAAGATTTTGAGGGTTTTGAGCCCCCATTTGCAACTTCTGCCATTTCTGCACAACTTCAAACTCTGATGCACAATACTATATGAATCTAGGGTTTGCAGATTTAAAAAGTACTTAAAAACCATATAAACCTAGGGTTGCATAGTGGCTTTTTTAGTGTCTCTAATTTTGGGCAACGGGGTCCACCACAGTGGTGTTTCTTTGTACATTGGTGGAGCTTTGGCCCAAGGGAAGGGGTTTCCTTTGATTTATGCACTGCCTAGTACTCCTCGCAACAATTGTGCCTGGATGACACGCTCGACCCAGTAGCGGTGAACAGGGAAACCAAGTGAATGCTCCCTCTCATTCTTTCTTTCTATTATATGTCTGGTTTGTATTTTATTTATTCTAAGGAATCAAAGCCTCACTTTGGACACCCACTTGCAGATATTTACGCTGATGCTAGGGAATTTGAAGTGATTGTAACATCACCGTACAATATTTATTAATACCCTACCCATTTCATAGTAAATGTGAGCTACCAATGCCGACATAAAATGCAACTTGCGTATGCTACAACCACAAATTGTCGTAGTATATACCAACGAAGAAGAGTTTGGAGGAGCATAAAGCAACAACAATAGGAGAGCAACAAAAAGGTGCATAAACAACAGGAAAAATGGTCAAAAAATTTGAACGGCTTGGAATCTGCACCATTCGGCCTCAAAAGAGCTTGGAAAAGCTCAATGTGGGACGCCTTCAACGTAATAATGTCTAAATGATGTGCATTTGTGCATTTAATATGGAAAACAACTACTTCCTTTTTCTTTTCCTTTAGACCTCGTGACAATTTGATTCTTTAATACACACACATATGTGTATATATGTACATACACACACATATGTATACACACACGTGTGTATGTGTGTGTATGTATATATATGTATGTATTTGTATCTATATGTGTGTGAATATATACACACATACACATGTATGTGTATATATACATATATACATATACATATGCATACACATATACACACAATGTATATGTATATATACATATGTATATATACACATATATATATACACACACACACATATATATATATATGTATATAGATATGTATATCTATATATACACATATACACACACACATATATATATATACACACATATTACATTTAATTTATTATCCCTGTCTTAATATGCACTTAAAATGAATATAAATAAATATCTACATAAATTACATAAATAAAAAATTATTTAAAGAAATAATATTCATTAATTAGTTGATTGGTTTCTCATGTGGATATCCACGTTTGAGAAATTATCTCACGTTGATTTTTTACTAAATTTTATTCTAGCCACCCAATTTATTAATTCTATAGCACCACTTACACACATTTCAAAATTTTCATGAAATTAATTTTTATAATTCATATGTATGTTTCTCCCATCATTTTTAATGTTTTAATTACAAATATGTGGAATAAAGAAAATATTATTTTAAAAGATCTAAATCACAAAAGATGAAGAAAGTCCTAACTAAAAACATTGAAAGACCTACACTTGCAAATATACTCATACATCTTCACTTCATCATCATCACATATATATATATTTTAATGTTTTAATTACAAATATGTGGAATAAAGAAAATATTATTTTAAAGAATCTAAATCACAAAAGATGAAGAAAGTCCTAGCTAAAACATTGGAAGACCTACACTTGCAAGTATACTAATATTAAAGAAAAACGATGCTACGTGGCTTGAAAAGAAAAAGACGAGAGGGAACCACGTAGTATAAAAGCTCTAGAAAATCCTCGCACACAAACAGGAAAAAAGAACACGCAGACAAATCTCCCACCTATAAAATGTCTGTTTGTTGTAAGTCGTCTCGAAATTTAAGCTAAAATATTTGCCTTCCTCATAGAAAAAATGTCTGGCGTGAGGGTTCAGGGTTTAACCTCTCTCCTCAGAAAATCCGTGAGAGCAGGTATAGTGGCCTCTCGAATACAGAACGATGGACTCGCTAAATTAACACAATCGCAATACAGCAGAGCGTTTTCCACATTACCTGCGAGAGGCCTCAATGGCGGAGAAGGAGAAGAGAGGAAATGGTCGAGGGGGCCTCTGGTGGCGGCGGGTGCAATTTCTTTTTCCTTTGCGGCCTCGTCCTCCTTCTCCACTGCTGTTGCCAAGGAGCGCCCGCTGCACGAATTCGTTCCCAAGGAGCTTGTTCTTTACCAGTACGAGGCCTGCCCTTTCTGTAATAAAGTCAAAGGTATGGTCTCTGTTCTTTAATATTCTCTTTAACGGCTTTGTTTTTGGAGTTTTGATGTGTTTTCAATTCGTGTGTGGGAAAACTGCGAGTACGTGGAGGGCAAAGTTCTGGAATTGAAAGACTCGGCGAGAACTTTTCCGTGTAATAATTTTTGTTCAACTTGTACTATTGAAGGTTGTTTTTCTAGTCATTGTCCAACTGTTGGCCGCAGTTCAATTGCTTGTGGCCTTCTCGTAGATGCCAGTATTGGATAACTTGTGCGCTGGGGTGCGCTACTCCCCGTCAATTGGATTTATGTGCTCTGTTGAGATCCTGGAGTTTGATCTTGAATTTGCTAACCAGCATTGATGGATCAAATTATGGATAAATCGAAGGCATTTGTGATCAGATTATACCACTTTATCCGGTTGTTAAAAGCAGTTCAAACTGTTCATCAAGGAATGTGATTATCCGAGAACTGAATAGAAAAGAAATGCTCACACTAGGAACTTATTCAATGGGGGCCACTGCTTCTCAAGTAGGACCAATTGATTTGGATGACAGTCTATGTTTTTGGTTACTTCATTGTAATATTGTAGGAGGTCCAGAACACTGCTGAAACATTGTTTTGCATTTTCTTAGCAAATGGTGAGGATTTTGACCACATTGAGGTGTTCCATAGTGACATAGTTGTTTGATGTTTGGAAGGCTATTTTGATTGGATTTGAACGAATAAATCAGTGCATGTGGAACCATAGATCTCAAGTTATGAAAAATTGAAAATGGAATTTTGAAGAAATTGAATCAATCTATCAGAAATGGTCTGTGCCGACAGATCAACTACATCATTTTGAATATTGAGGAGTGCCCGTAATCACTGACTGGAGCTATAACAAAGGAGTTATGGCCTAGGCAAGTTGGTCATTTTGAAGAGTCTCTTGAGAAGCATTCCTGACAGAACATTTCAATAACAATTGAAAGGTCAACCACTCCATCTTCCAATGGTGCTACTTTCCCTTCTTCTTTAGATGCGTCATTATAGTATCAGTGCTGATGATTTAAATCTCAGAGATTAATAGTTTCACATCTCTCCTCAAAGATTGCTGGATCTTCCTTGTAATATCCCCGAATTGGGATAACTTAAAATCTGACCACAATGTTAGCCTCGAACCCAAAATTCTGATATTCTAATAAAAAACCTGAATATGTAGATGAGTACAAACAGCAGATGTATACACATTCACCATTCACAATAACATCTTCATTCATGGATCAAAATGGAAACAATGACAATATCAATAATGCCAAGCCTTCTATGCCAAAAATGCATTCACAACATGAGTTGCTGTCTCAGAATGATTGCTGTTAAGTTACAGTAAGCCCTAGTTTCTGTAAAGCAGAAGATAAGTATACTTTCCCAAAGAAAATGTGCCAGCAAGACCTTAATTGGCCTAGGAGATTCAGCAATGAATTCAACCAATAGAACTGAATATGATTCTGCCCTAAATTTGAGTGTAACAAACTGTAACAACTCTGCCCTAGATCTGAAGATGACAAATTCGCCCAGCAGATGCAAAATATGAACATTACCAAACAGTAGCAATATGGAATGTGATCACAACATGTCTAAACGAGTGTGACAACCCACACAAACGAGATTTCACAGTATAGATAAGTCTGAAAGTACTTGCAATGTGAACAATGAATGAAATATCAAACCCTAAGAGCTGCACCTAAACTTATCTCAGATCTGCATGTACAATCTGCTCCTAAATTGCTGTTGAAGTCCAATTAGGCCTTCGTGATGAAGCCTTCCCATCAATGAATTGGGTTTCTGTCCAATTCACCTTCCTAGCATAAGGGTTTTCGTCCTTCTGCTGGTCTGCTCCATAATGGAATAAAAACTGAATGTTGAATGATCCAAAACCGAGCAGCGACCTCATATGAATACTGAATATAGATGCCAACATAGAAGAGGTTGGCTAGAAGAAAATATAATTCAAAATATTATTTTAGATACCAATACTCAAATGAGTTGGCCATAATTGATAATTTAAATATTATTTATTAATAATTTAAATTTTAAATATTATTATTTATTTATTTAAAATATTAAGTTGGCCGACCTAGCCTTAAATTGGGGACATGATAGTCCTCCTGTCCCAGAAATTGCTTGTTCTCAAGCAATGCCACGAAGCATCATGGGAGGTGTCCCACCAAAACTCGTGGATGAACTCGGTTCTGCTCCATCCTTGCAATAGTGGAGTCCTCTGCACTACTCTGATATAAACATTGCTTCGCTCATAGTGATGAAACAATCTATGCGTCTCTGAACAAACAACCCCTAGATCCCAAAGCCTCATGAAGAATCCACAAGGCGGTTGTTGAACCCCCCTGTCATGGATCATACCAAACTCCATGCTAACTCTCGGACCCCAAGTGAATCCCAAAATATATCCACCATGTGGCTGTTGCGTTGTCTTGGCGTTCCAAGCATAGTGAGATAGTGTAGTGTGGAACACAATGCTCGAATCCCAAGCTATCGTCCCTCCATGTGAGCTGAAAATGAAATGGTTACTGTCTCTCACTATGCAACCACTATCCCAATATGGTGGGATCTCATCATCTTGTACCTCCTCTGCTTGTTTCTTCAAGTTCGTTTCCTGCTTAGTATGGTCTTCATGTGTTGAAACTTGGTCATCGTCATGCTCCATCAAGGGATCACCATCAAAGCAATGAGTAGAATCTTCGACCGCATGATCCTTCACAACTATGATGTCCTTACCCTCCATATGATCTCACAATGTCAAATCAATCCAACCCTCTTAGCTCATCATCATATGCATGGGCAACATTTGTGTTGAATATATCCAAACCATGATGCAAAGGCAATGAAGGAATATCAAATGAAACCATACCTCCTTGATATGGACTCAATATGACTGGTTTGGTGTCTTCTTTAGTCTTCACGTACTCCTTGAAACCTTGTTTCTTGCAATCAACCAAATCCTCTTTGTCTCAGGCCTCCAAACATTCCTTTGAAGTACCATCAAGTAATTCCTGTGTCTCCACAAGGCAAGATTCTTCCTTGTCCTTATGATACTCTTCTATCTCATGATCATGTGGAGGAAGAACCATTGTTCAAAATCACAACCTCAGAATCATCATACCTCATTATAGTGTCCTCTTGTACCTCCTTTTGTGATTTTGGCTTGAAGTCCAATTAGGCCTCCGTGATGAAGCCTTCCCATCAATGAATTGAGTTTCCGTCCAATTCACCTTCCTAGCGTAAGGGTTTTCGTCCTTCTGCTGGTTTGCTCCTTAATGGAACAAAAATCAAATGTTGAATGATCCAAAACTGAGCAGCGACCTCATATAAATACTGAATATAGATGCCAACATAGAAGAGGTTGGCCAGAAGAAAATATATTTCAAAATATTATTTTTGGCGACAATATTCAAATCAATGAAGCATAAATCTGCAATTAAACCCGATTAATCGCGATTTTTAATAAATCTGCAGCCTGGACGATTTTTTCCCGATTTTTTCAAAAAATCGTTGACTTTTTGGTTGACTTTTTGGTCAATGATTTTTTTTTGGTTTCAAACTGCAAATTCGCCAAAAAAACGTGTTTAAAATCTGGAAAAAAGGAAATCAAGCTGATTTTCGCACAAGAAGGCGTTGAACTGTTTGATAAAATGCATTGGTAGACATGTATGAAAAATGTGGTAGCATAGAAAAGGTAGTGAACTATTTGAAAAAATGCTTCAAAGAAATGTGGTCTCATGGTGATGGAATGCCATAGCAGATGCCATGACAAGCAAATTGCTATGGATTGTCATGGCATTCCATCACCATGAGACCCATTTCTTTGAGCATTGAAACAAATTCACTACCTTATCTATGCTATTGCTTACTATTATGCTTTGATAGATCTTTTCCAAGCATCCATAACTTGTTCTAAAGCACCTGTTTTAGGGTTTTAGCCATAGCAGCAAGGCAGTGAACTGTTTGATAAAATGCTTTGGTAGACATGTATGAAAAATGTGGTAGCATCAACAACTGTCACCATCTGATATTTATGCAGTTGTAGTATGTCTTGTGCAATGTAATCAGCGATATGAATATAACCAACAAAAATCTATTTTCTCTAATTCATGGATTGAACTCTGTATTTTATTTGCTCTCAATGTCTGTATGCTATGGAAATGCCATTAAATTTTTTTTAAAAGTAGCTTCTGACTATTTTTTTTCAATTTTTTATGTTTTTTTGTAAATCCGATTTTTTCCCGATTTTTTCCCGTTTTTTTCAAAAAATCCTGAACTTTTGGTATGCCGATTTATTCCCCAAACGATTTATGCTGCTATGATTCAAATGAGTTGGCCAGAATTGATAATTTAAATATTATTTATTAATAATTTAAATTTTAAATATTATTATTTATTTATTAACAATTTTATTTATTTATTTATTTAAAATATTAAGCTGGCCGACCCAGCCTTAAATCAGGGACATGACATTCCTCTCAAGTCTCATATCAAGAAAGTTGCTGCTGCAAGTATTGTTTTTTATGTTTTCGAATATCACTCTTCTTTGTTTTTTGTGGCTTGCTTTAATTTAATTTATGTCATAACAGGTTTGTGTTTGTCCAACAGATTTCCTCTAAATTCCAGGCTATCTGATTTTAGTTATTCTCTACATAATATTCCCTGTATCATCAATTATATTGAATGATGTTACAAGAATAATAGTTGTTTTGGTGCCCTAAACTCACAGTGCAAGTGGAAATAGATGCTACAACAGTTATGACAACATTAATGTTTTTGATTGAATCATTGTAGGTGTTGAATTTGTATACTGGTTGCAGCAATAGAGATGAAACGACTCGAAAACCCTAAAACCACCACGATGGATCTTTGCAATTGTAAAGTTGATTCAAAGGGCACCTAAAATTCATTGTTTAATTGTGTAGGTGCAGATTTGAAAAGGAATAAATGGTGAAAGCAACTCATATTGTATTTAATAGAGTCATTTGGAAATTTTGCAGCTTGTCTGTAATGCCCCCTTCTTGCATGCTAACAATTATTTGGCCATTAGCTTATTTTCCAAAGTTTTTCCATAAGCTAATTGTCATGGGAAAATAGAAAATAATTTAAATAATTAAGTTGTCAAATTGTTACCTTTTAACATTTTAATTGACAACTTACATTTAATTATTTAAAAAGGTGTTTTAAGTGTGTAGATAAAGTGTTGTGAGGCTCAAGGTGATGAAAAGTGGTCATAAGGACATTTTATATTATTTTATTAAGGAAAAAATGATTTTTCAGAAAAAGCAATGGAAAAACAAAATGTTTTTTTGGAAAAACGATGAAAAAGCAAAAAACATTTTTTTGGAAAAAAAACATAGAAAAAACTGCTTTTCAAAAAAGCAACAAAAAAGCTATAAAAGGAGGTTAGGTCTTGAGAAGACGGGTTATTGTTTATTTCATTTTCTCTTGTGCTCTAAGCAAGAACAAAGTTCTTCATATTTCTTGATGACAAAATCCTTCTTTGAATACCAGTTTCAAGGACGAAAACACTCTTAGGTGGATTTGGTGATTTCATCCCGAATTCCCAATTATGCTGCAAAGTTGAGTTTGATTTCTAGCTGTTGTTTCAATGGAGATTTTTGATGTGTTTTGACATGCCTTTTTGGTGTGTTTAATATTGTGTTATCTGCTGTTTGGAGTTTGGCAACTAAGATACCGGTTCTTCCCCTAAAACCCCCCAGTCCTGGTCCGGTCTGGCTTCGGTCCAGCCTAGGTCCGGCCCACAGGCTGTGGGTTCGTCCTTGATGGACCCAAACCGAACCCAAGCAAAATTTGGGTGGATTTTGCAGATTCATTTTTTTTTTTTTTGACTCTTTTTGAACTCTAAAAAGTCTCATTTGCCCCCTAAACCTAAAATGATGTGTGCCATGAAGGTTTGTGTGGCTTTGATGGTCTTAATTTGGGTCTTATTATGAATGCAAAATGATCTACACCATGAAGGTTTGTGGGGTCTTGGAGGCCTTAATTTGGGCTTGGTGGCGGGGGCTCCACCCCTCGACCCTGCCCTATATCACGACAGGGAGCGCATTAGGGGCGTTACCCCTAGACCCCCACGAGGGGCGTTGCCTCTCGACCCTGCTAGGGGTATTGCTCCCAGACCCCCACGAGGGGTGTTGCCCCTTGACCCTGTTGGGGGATTTCCCTCAAACTCCCCTTGAATTCATTTGATTTTCTAGGCACTCTCCAAGTCTAAGTTTCCAAGTTTTCCTACAAGTCTTCATCTATAATATCGTCATCCAATTGGACAATCTTCCCTAATGTTACTTGATGCTTACCTACAAGGAAAAATGCAACGATGTAGTTAATTTTAATATATAATATATATATCATGGCATTTGAGTTTTTGACTAATTGACATTCTAATATTTTTTTATTTTTATGGTGGTTTTGTTTATTATACAATATATGATGCTATGTGTAGTATTTTGAACTTAATTATTGTTGTAAATATGTATACATTTCTGATTTTTATATGTTTTTGTATTAATGAACCCAAAATGAATCCATCCTCGATTTTTTTTTTGCCTGAACCTGCAGACCGAACCATTGAATTCGAACCCGAACCCGAAACCAAACCGGTAACTTAGTTTGGCAATTTACATGAGTTTTTACCTAGGTACCAGCAGCCATTATGTCTTGTATCAGACCTGCAGCAGTATAATATGTCTCATAAGTCTGATCTACATTGATTCTAAGGAAAAATAAGTATGTTTTCAGTAGTGTTTTAGTCCTAGTTGGAGTTGTGTGCATCCGGGTTTTGTCTACAATTGTTTGGGGTGTGTTTCTAGAGTGTATTAGTCTGATTTGACAGTGTGACAGTAGTATCAGCACCTTGTATCATTTATAAGAGGTATACTTAAGTTGTTTATGTGTTTGGCTATTGTGGAAGTGATATTCTATTGAGAGGAAAGAAATACTTGTGATTGCATCTCGGTTTTTGAAACAAGGAGGAAAATGCCACAATTTTGGCTGTAAAAAACTTGAAGGAACTCGTGACTTCTACAAAATTGGATCATGCCCCACTACATTAGTATTAATGTAGACCCACTACATTTTCTACCCACGATTGTAGATTTGTTGTGGCTCACAAAACTTTTGCCTACATCCTTCAATTTCTTCAAATTTTTGTCCTCGCATTTAATTTTTGTGCTACTTGCATTATAACCCCTGTAACCCTTGTGATCTTTAGAACTCATAGCTTTTAGACTTAATGACCTTCAAATTGCTACAAAAAACGCAATCTAATTCCTTGCAATTTTTTAGGGATTTTCTTGGTCGTGATTGTACAAAAATGACCTCATTCAAGGCAACCATGTTTACAAACGACTTATGATTTTCTGTAACTTCTCATGCCCTAGTGATTGTAGACTTCTCTTGTAGACTGCAACAATGACCCACCTTGAAATGCCTACAACCGTCTCTTCCCAACAACTTTCTTGAGATTGTATAGTGGCTTTGATATCAATGTTAGTATGAATAAAAGAAAGAGATGAGAGGAGGTTTGATTTCTTTCATAGAGATCTCAACCTGTATTGGTGAAGGATGTTTAAGAATAGATGATAGTTTCAATAGGAATAAAGATGACAATTACAATAGCTTTAAAGAAGGTAGTTACAAAAGATTATTGTAGACAAGTGTAATCGGAGTTGCGTTATCACACTATTAATATTATTCTAAACATTAATAGAATTTTGACCCAAGGCTTTGAGTGTTGATTCTAGACATAGAAATAGGTCTGTGGATGGTATAAAACACACTAGTGATATAGGTTTAGGCCGAGAAATAAGTGAAATGAGTCCTAAAACATGCTATGGGGATGAAAACTTAAATGTGTGTAGAAATGTAAGGTGGATGTTGCAAAATAGATGATTGCCAATCTTACAAATCCTAAAGGATTGTTTTTTTTAAATGTTATTTGTTTCCATTGATTGGGTCTTGTCCTTAACCACACCTCTTAATTTAGGATGTCTATTCACTTTTTTCACCTGCAAATAAATTTGATTGGTGGACCAACCACAAGAAAGAGTTGTCAAAGTGACTGGTTAACCTGCATTTAAAATTTGTTAGAGATTAGTCAATACATTAAAGATTGTGTTTTTCTTATATGATTGAGCTTGTGGTGTAGGGTTCTATTTTGTGTTGGTGAATTGCACCATATCTATGTTTTTATATTCTGTACTTGTATGAAGTAAGTCATTAACATGTTATTTTGGGTTAATTTTGGTGTTGGTTAATTGCACTATATCTATGTGTGTAGTTCATGTACTAGTTATAAAATCATGTCATGTAAATAGCTTGTCTTTAGTGCTCTGCCTGTGAACACCATTTAAGACAAAGGTTGTTAAAATCTTATTTCAAGGCTTCAGTCTACTCTTTTGTGTTGTCATTATAGTAGTTGCTTTGTCTCCTTGGTTGTTATTGGTTCATGGTTTTTGAAGAGGTATTCCTGTTATCTAGACTCATGTGTTTCTTGTGTTACTAATGCTTTGTGAGTTCTATTGTCTTTCACTATCATGTAGGTGGGAGGATGCTTAATATTAGCAGTTTAGAAAATGCTTGAATGGAATCCTCCATAATATATATGTATATATTGTTAGTATATTCCTTGTTTTATGAAAATATTTTCTGTAGAAGGAGCCAATCTTTTGTAATTATTCAGAAATTAAGTGATGATGCTATACCATTGTTTATTAATTATTTTTTTTTCCGTGGAGCCATTGAATGGTTCAACATGCTCATATTTAATCTATTTCCAATTTAAATCAGGGTAAAAACTTGTAGAATAACTTTTTGTTCGTATTAACGCATTTTTGTGTATTTGCAGCTTTTCTTGACTACCATGATTTGCCATACAAGATAGTTGAGGTAAATCCAATCAGCAAGAAGGAAATAAAATGGTCTGATTATAAGAAAGTGCCAATATTGGTGGTTGATGGCGAGCAACTAAATGACTCATCAGGTATGCAAGAAGTGACTTTGATATATACTTTTGAATAGAATAAATTTGGACTCATTGCCATTAATTTGATGATCCTATATACCAATCAAGAGATGCATGTGCCCTGTTTTATTTTAGTTTATTTGTAAAGATTTTTGTAACTTAAGCAACTTTAAATGATAACATTTTTTATTATGAGATTTGTAGCAATAATTAATGACCTCGATGATCGAATTCATCCCAACAAGGAAAGATTGCCTACAAAGGAAACAGAAGAGGAGGAAAAATGGCGCAGGTACCAATATTTAAATTGTTTTAATGATTGAAAAATATTGTTTTTTTTTTATTCCAAACAGGTTATGTCCTGTTGAATACACGTAGATCAAGTCCATGAATGCACTAAATATCATGTATTCTTGTGCCAATCTCCTTTCCTTGTTATTTTTTCCTCAGCATATGTTTATGTTCTTTCTTGTAAACTACATTTGGTCATTTCAAGTTAATAGATTCACATATTCTTTTACAAGTAACTAATGTTACTGATTGAAACCATTCATTTCATTGTATCCAGATCGTTTTTATTTGGGCGTGAAAAGCATCGTATAGTAATATATTAACACAGGCAGAGTGTTTAATACAGATTCTGCTTTTCCCAAATTATTGCTATCACACATCAATGACATTACTGTAGAATATTGGGAAGTTATAAAAGGATTAATTATATCCCAAATATAGTCCTTAATGGTGGGATGCAGAAACCAGGTGGTCTTTGCAAACATACCAAAAAAAATCTCTTGGGGGAAAAAATTGGCAAACCAAAAAAGTTTAAGGTTTTTTTTTAAAATTAGGATTCAATTGGAAAAAACTGGATTTTGAGAATACATAACAAAATTGAAGAAAAAGGGAAAAAAAACTTGCTGTTTTTTAAATTCAAAGGCATTTCAACAGCATAAAGATATGGAGAGCAAATAAAATTGAAAGTTTAGCCCATGAATTGTCAAATATAATTTTTTATCATATATGTTTATATTGGTGCTTACATTGTGTTGTATGATGCATACTGCATAGTGCATAAATAAGAACTAGATGCTAATAGTTTTCAAAATTTCAGTTACAATTTATTATGTCCAAAGTCAACTGACAAACTGAATACAAAGTTCCAAAATATCAGAACTAGCCAATCTCTTGTTGCTATGAAGAGATCTACTCTAGAGAGCTACCAGACTTGATGATGAATCTCGTGGGACATAGCCTCTCCTAAGTCATTCAACTAGATCACTCTTTCAATTAGATCACTCTTTTTACCTTATTCCCAGTGTTCCATGGTCGCCCCAAAAAACCTCGCATTTTTGAGACGGGGATGTCTCAAAGACATAGGGACTTGGGGAGGATGTCTCCTCGCTGCTTCGCCACCAGCATTGCCGTCCTCAAAATGCTGTGGAGACATCGGGAATGCCAAGACATCCGGGAACACCAAGATGTCCCTGAGACATTTGGGGGACTCCTAGTAGTCTCCTAACTGTCTGAAGAATGCTTATGAGTCTCCTTTGGTTAGATGACCAAAAAGCAATTTAAAAAAAAAAAAAATCAATTTTTTTTCATTGAACTTCGTACCAACCCTAATGGCCTATGGGCTCCACCCAAACCCCACAAACTCTATAAAATTGCCTCCTATCCTCATTTTAATTCACAAAAACAAATCAAAGAAGCTAATAGTGTGAGTGTGAGAGTGAGAGCTACAAGTGTAAGGTGAAAGAGTGAGAATGAAGAGCAAGAGGGCTGTGGAGGAGCAAGAAGAAGAATGACACCATGTTAATGTTCACTTCAAAATTCAAATGTTTAAAACTAGCTTGCCAAAGTTTCATTTGTAATTCTTATATTTGTACATCTTTTGGGTGCTGAATTGCATAGGCACCCCGCTCTCCACCCCCTCGCCCCCTTCACCTCGCCACCGTCTCCTTGCCGTCCCCAAACTTAGGCCCTTGGTCCCCGCGTCCCCGCGTCCCCCCATTTAGGAAATTCCGTGGAACTATGCTTATTCCTGTTATAGAGGATTCTCCTAATTTTGCCGCCTTGTAGATTGACTCCAATCTATTGCTTTGCTTGCATGCCTACACCCTTTAGTCATGTTTTCATGGTGTATATATTAATCTCCAATGTCAATAAAGGTATTAAGAAAATTGAGATCAACATGACTTCCTCTTCTTCCCAATTTATATATTTCATGTCATTAAATTTGTTAAAAAAATTAATTTCCAGTTTTTATATTTATTTATTAAATCCTATTTATATGGAATCTCTGTTGGTCTATTTTCTCCATTGACTATTTTTCATAATTTTTTTAGAATGGTTAATGTTGGGATGCATGATGGACCTTAAAAGGACTTTTTCTTTTCAAATTATTTTATTATTCATTTTTGTTTATTTGTCAATTAATTTTATAGAAAATCTCTTGTTAAAATTGATCAAATATATAAAGTTGTCAAATTGTCTAAAACTAAAAATATAGATTTATCAATAGTAAATTGAGGTTCTCCATTTTTCCTCAAAATTTTTCTGCAATACATTTATCTTTTTTATTAAACTGAAAAGTTTCATGCACGTATCCAAATTCATAAAGATTATATTCCATAAAATTTTCCTTGTTATTTATTCACTAATATTGCACTTGTGTGAGTTACATGTACAATAACAAATACAATTGTATTGGTTGGTCTTATGGATAGTTTTGGTCTCATGTAGGTTAATTTTTTTTGTCTATATATCTATAGGTAGCTAGTATTATTGATAGTCTATGAACATTTGAGACAAGGATACCTTAGACTTGTTTCTTGTTCTATTAACTTGTTGGTGCTCAAAGTTGTAGGTTCCCAAATCCCTAACGCCATGTCATTCTTTGAGTGATAGGGGTGTGAAACTCAAAGCAACAAACCTCTTACTTATGATTAAATAGGGTGACAATGTAACATTTGCTGAGATTGGATAATCTCTTCTTCACTTTGGGCTCAACTAGACTTAGGGAGGCTTCCTAGAAGTATCCTCAATAGGATTAATCACAACTAAAGATGTATAGGGTGAAAGAGCTATAGTAGTACTCACTATATGCTTGGTCCCAAAGGTTGTTACTATGCCAAAGACTAACCTATTGCACATAAGACCTATTATTAAGTTATTATAGACATAATTGCACAGTTGCAAGATTTGGGTACGTAAAACACGACTCCTTAGGATTATAACTGCTATGGATTGCTATAAATATTTCCTTGGTTGAATTAGTGGATTATGAGATGCAAACAAATTAATGTCTTGTTCTAAAGCTATTATTGTAAGATGTTTTCATTTTGGGTGCATGGTGGATCATTACTTACATGATTGGTGCTTAATCCATTTGGTTATAGAGTCAACATACCATGAGGGACAACATATTGAAATCACAAAGAATATGAGTTGTACATATATATACAGTTACACCATAGATATGATATCAAATAACTGAACGTACATAGTAATCCATCCCCAAATTATAGAAATCCATATGTAATAAAAAAAAAACCATTACAAAGCTTGTAATGAATTAGAATGTTGTCTCATTCATCAAATCACTATTACATTTCATACCAACACGTGGCAAGAGGGAATCTAACCATATAATTCCTTTGAAGATCTACAAATGGAGTCGTGGTGACATTCAATGGATATCCTTTACACAACTAGCTCCTTGCAATTTACAAAATATGGTGCCTTGTAAGCTCGTAGGTAGTTGCAGTTGTGTGGAGAGTAGAAATGATTGACTGTTTGAATAATAAACGAACTGGCGTGTATAGCATTTAGTTTGGCCTCCCAATCGTTGTGGAAGTTCGATGAAGCGGACATCGTACCTTTGGTGTGTAGTGCAAAGCTAAACCCATGAAATCCATGAGATGGATGATTTAGATCAAGCATGAAGACTAGTTGAGCTCAACAATTCTATTAATGGTGGTATGTTTGCCTTCATCCTCCATAGTTGAAAGCCTATGTGAATACACGCCCATGAGATAAATAATAGTTTTTTTGATGAGGAGTTGTAGGAGTCAAATCGAGCATTAATGGTGCTTCTAGGAAGATTTGATGAGTTCAGGAAGCAAATAGGAAGAAATGTAGGGATTCAAAGTGGAATAGGATATTAAATGGACATGTGGGGTTTCAGGTTTGCATCAAATGTTAGAATTGGATGGGGGAATGGAAGTCTTAAAGTTTAATGAATCTCCTCCAAAGGGTTGAAATGAGCAAAGTAAACATTGTAGAGAAATGTGGGAAAAGTACGCAGAATTGCATACTAGGATAGGATGTCCAAGTTGGAAAATAGGATGTCCAAAAGTTGGTTTGAACTTTGCATAAGATGAAATGAATGGAAAAAGTTGTTGTGAACCTTTATGGGATTTCAATGTAGAAGTGGAAATGGGAACAAAACATTTGGAATGAAGTTTGAATGCTCACTTAAAGTTTGCATGAAAAGAGAAGAGTTTGAAAGTAAGAAAAACATATGGGACCGGATGGAGGAAGTGGAGGTAGGATCAGAAGAAGTGTGAAGGTGCAAAGGAATTTTGCAAAAGAGGAATGGAAGGAAATGTGGGAAATAGGAGTGGGGAAGGATTGGAAGTCGAGATGGGAAAGGAAATGTTCATAGATGAATCTCGCTGTATTGAGTGCAGTGTTATCCGATAGTGCCCAAGCCTCCGCACATTTTGTCAAGTACTCGGTAGTGACGACTATGTACCTACATCGGTGAAGTTGGTTGACCTTCAGTGGATCAATGAAGTCCAATCCCCATCATTCGAACAATTCTTGTGGTTGGGGTGGAAAGAGTGGCATGTAATCCCTCTTTAGAGGTTTGCTCGACTCTAACATGTGTCGCATCCTACCACCCATTCTCGAGCATTTGTGTGTATAGTCAGCCACCATAGTCTTGCCAACAAGATTTTTTGTGCCATAGCATCTGGTCCCATATGTCTTCCCGCTAATCTTTCATGTGCTTCCTTCAATACGCCAGGAATTTCTTCCATGACACATCGCTGAAGTACCTGGTTTGACCCCAATAGCTTGTTAATGAGCTGGAATGTTTACTTTTTAGTACTAATTTTCTCCCTTCCCTTGGTGGCATCTCTTTTGGAAATGTTGACATTGATAGATACTCTCCAATTTTCTCGTACCATGGGGAGTGTTGCGATTTGAAACAAGTGTGCATCAGGGGAGTCTTCATTCACTCGTTTGGGTGGTTCACTAGTTCGGATTCTCGATAACTGGTCAGCGACGACATGACTTTTCCTTGGTCATACGATTATGGTGAATGTGAACTCCTGTAACAGTAGAAGCCCTCGACTTATTCTTCCTTGGATCATTGGTTTGTTTACCAGATACATGAGGGCTTGATGGTCAACGTAGAACATGAAAGGTGTCGCCGGTAAGTAACGCCTAAATTTCTGCACAATGTACACCATCTTGAGAGCTTCCCTTTTAGTCATACTATAATTCTTCTCTGTCTTCGACAATGACTAACTTGCAAAGAACACCGGGTGATCCAACTGTTGCACTTCTACTTGTAGTAGTTGCTCCGATTACATAATTAGAGGCATCGACATGCACATGGAATTCTTTATTCCGATTTGGGTTTGCCAAGATTGGGAAACTGATTAGTCGTACTTTTATTTCTTTGAAGGCTTCTTCTTGTGCTTCTGTCTATACAAAAGGTTGTCCCTTCTCAGTGAGTATGTCCAATGGATAAGAAATTTGGGCAAAACTCTTGATAAACCTTCTGTAATACCCGACATGCCCGAGGAATGACTTCATGTTGGTGATGCTCTGGGGTGGTTCTGTTGATGTGATTTTTGTGACCGCACCAATCAGCAAAACAAAGTATCCAAAGGCTACTCCATTCTCTCTTGATCAAAGAATTCCGTACGTTAAGATTGCCAGAAAGTTCGTATGTTCAACTCCAAGGTTCCGAAAATGCTATGGAATACCCTTAGTTGGTTCGTTGTGATTTGCTGTTTTTACGAGGGGACTTACACAATTGTTCAAAAGGTTTGCAGCTGACAGCGGGTTAATGATTGGAAGGGGATTTTGTGCGTTGCGAATGATTTGGCGATGAGGTACGTGTTTCCTAAAACTAACCAGAAATGTACTGAAATTAAAGAGTGCAGGGTTTAGAAGATCTAAATTCTATCTAAAGACGGGATGCAAGATCAATTTTGGCAGACTTCAACTAGATTTTGCCTTGCCTCACGTTGGACAGCTTCAGCAAAATCAGTGCAATCTTCAAGGGAGTAGCGGAAGGTATTGTTGATGTGATTTTTATGACCACACCAATTAGCAGAACAAAGTGGTCCGAAGGCTACTCCGTTCTCTCTTGATCAAAGTCTTCCGTGTGCTAAGATTGCGAGACAAGTCACACGTTCAACTCCAAGGTTCTGAAATACTTAGAATACCCTCAGTTGGTTTGATGTGAATTGTTGTTTTCACGAGGGGACTTGCACAATTGTTCAGAATACTTGCAGTAAACAACAGATATATGCTTTGAAGGGGATTTTCGTGTGAATGATTTAGCCTTGAAGTGCGAGTTTCCTAAAGCTAACCAAAAGTATGCGGAATTGAATGGCTGCAAAGATTTAGAAAATCTAAATTCTAACCTAAATGCAAGGGGTGTTAGGCTCAATTTCAATGAACTTCGACCAAACATTATCTAGCCTCCTGTTGGACAGCTTCGACAAGGTTAGTGCAATCTTCAAAGGAGAAAAAGGATGTTCAAATCACGATTCAACGATGCAAGTACCATCACAATGATGCATAGCTACACATGAATCTTGATCGAAGTTAAGTATGAAGCATTCCAGTTGATACGCAGGACAAGCTTACCATCAGTAAGATTGTTAGTGGTATGGACTAAAGAAGCTCATTTACATTAAACGTAAACACCCATAACTAACTATTTGCATGAAAATTGAGTCCTACTTGAATTCAAAGGAAGAAGAAACCTCACAAACTACTCACAACAAAGTTGAGTTCACCATCAATGAAATGCTCTTATTATGATTAGCTTTCGTGACAATTTCTTACAAAAATTCTCAATGGGAGAATTCCCCTTCTTCAAACAATGCAATGAAAACTATTCTAACTCCAAAAATGTCTACTCTCTATTCTACTCTGATATCAACTGATTGCTAACTACTAGTGTACAAATGAGGGGACTCCCCTTTATATAGCTGGCCAATCCTCAACGGATGGTCCAGATCAAATTACAATGGAGGGCTCAGATCGAGCCACCTCAGCCCTAGACAAGATTAACCCTAAAAACTGCCAGAAGGTGGAGGAGTGGCATCATTAATGATCCCAAAAATAGCAGATTCCTCCTTGACCACTATGGGCAATTAATGCCCATTATCCCTCTAGAAGATTCTCGTCCATGACCTTGTTTCCATTGCTCTTTTCTTTGACCGCGTAAGCTATGAACTGGGCCAGCACTGAATCAACTTCCTCAGAAATTGACGAAGTAAGGTTGAGCTGATATTCAAGGATACCCACCATTTGCTCCCACCGATCACAAGACTTTCTCCAAGTCTCAATAGATTCCCGTGTGCTTTGAATAATTGTTGAAAACGTAGAGATGTTCTCAAAATCAAGTTGAGAAAACATCCTCATCTCAGAGAAGAAAGGCTGCAACCTTGCCTTCAATCCTTCCACTTCCACCTCCTCATGAGTTAGCCTCCTGGCGAACAATGCATCCAATGTGTTGAGGATGCCCTCGTGAATGTTTCTCATGGCCTTCCTGATTTTAGAAGACTCCGTAGCTGCCATGTCGAAGAAGCCCTTCCCAGTGAATGCAGCCGAATGCCATCCAAGAAAATCATACCTGTCCCCCGCCTGGATCACTCCTTCATTTACCAAAGTTTGCGTGGGCACACGCATCATAACAGCAAGGCGAGGAATATTCTTGTCCTGGAAAATATGGGTGTCACCCCAAGCTTGCTCGACACCATCCAACCGCGAAAGGATACCAGACGCACTCCGAAAAGAGGAGACAAGGTCGGCCATGAATTTCTCCGCTCACTGCGAACACTGCCTAGCCATTTATCTCCCTCTCGGACAGCTCTCTTCATTTTTTCAAGCCCACTGATTGGTTCTCGTGGCAGCTCCGGTGGGAGCTCCACCGCTGGGTTCTCTTGAGCCCCTGGACGTGCTAGATGTTGCACATATCCGACCAATGCCTTGTGCTCCTTCAATCTCTTATACTTTTGTTCCTTTCATACCAATCTATCCTTCAAAAAGTGAAAGGAATTTTCAGCTTCTTCAACTACTTGCACTCCAGAAGGACGTCCTAATTCAATTGTGGTGACGGTGTAATTTTTTGGCATTGCGTCACTTAAGTCGTGATCCTTCCTTGGAATGGCAATATGGAGGGTGCGCGAACCGGCCTCATTAGTCTCCATTTTCGAATACTTCTTTGCCGTCTTCCTTTTCGGTGACCTACTTGTTCTGTTTAGAAGTTCCTCCATCTCAATTGCTAGGTTAGCATCATCATCCTGATCTCTCCTTATTGCACGTGAGAGCCAACTACGCTGAGTGTCGTAAACAATAAGGGGCTGCTTTTCAGTTGCCTCCACTTCACGAACCTCCTCTCGAGTAGTATTTTGTTGAGGTTCATCTATCTCCATATGTTGATTATTCTCCTCATGAGCTCCAACCCTTGACTCTATGATGTCTTCCTCTTCGAAAGCTGTCTCAAGCGCATAATCAAAGTGGGTATCTGTTTTTGTCTCTTCCCTTTCATCTGGCTGATTGGCACCTTCAGGAGCGTTAGCACTCTGACTATCCATTTCTCTTGGCAATGGCTGATTGACCTCTCCAACTTCTGGCTCCTCATTCATTTTAGCTCTCTGATCTGCAAACAGTGAGACTTCACGCACGCTGGAGGAATGGGTCAACAACTGAGTAGATGATGTATCCTCCGATCCCTGAGGTTCCGGCTGAATAGGTTCTTGTTGTTGCGGCTCCGGAGCTTGGGCAATCTGCTTCTTCCTCTTTGCCAACACCGGTGGCCTTCTATCACCCATGAGGTTGTATGAGAGGGCAATTGATCTTCTCCTCAATCTGCGAACGTGCTCCTCTACCCAAGTCCTTGTAAAAGTCAATACGGGAATAGACAAAGTGTCCAAGTCCGTAATTTTTGGCTCAGCCCAATCTAGTGGTGGGATCGGCGTGTTCTTTATTGATTCATAATTTGGATGAATAAGCCTGGCATCTTCTTCAACTTGATCCGGCACTTGGACCACTTCGCATTCTCAGATTAATTTAAGAGGCAACCTGGAAAACATTCTTTTTCTAATCTCAGCGTCGTCTCCAGCATTTGCCCAAAAATCTTCCAAGTGAGTCCTGTGCTTGTACTCCTCACCTTGCACTGTTCCAATCTTTCCTCGAGGATCAAAATCCTGCCAGCTGGTATGTAGAGTTAACTGATAGAACCATAACTCTTCTTCTGCCTCCTTGGCTGCCTGTAAAGAAGGGCACTCCTCAAGTGAGTTTCCCAAAACAATGGGAAAGTGCAAACCTCCCTTCTTCTTCCTTCTTATAATTTTGTCATAGGCCACCAATTGCCTAGACAGCTCAAGCATAATCATTCTATTTGTGGGGTACCTCGGTAGTCGGTAGACGTATGAATTGTACCTTGGCAGCCTTAAATAGGTGAACTTTGGGAATTGGACGAACCAAAACCCATACTCCTCTATCAACGTTTGCACCTCTTCAGATATCCTCTGTTGCAGTCTCCGCTGAAGGGTCCTCGTGATGTACATGGTGAAGGCGTCGTTCACCCTCTTGAAGTCAGCCGTGCTTGTGAGATGCAACTGCCTACAAGATTCATGAATCTTGAACTGATTAAAACCACACCGAATCGGCTCTTGGTATGCCAACCCCCTATACTTTGTCATCCGAGCTAGCATGTAGATAACATACGAACTCGTATAGAATGTCCTCGTTCTTCTCAGATTTTCGAACTGTTCATTGATGTTATCGTTGATCATCTGAGCCCAATCAACACATTGTTTTCCTTCTAACACCACGCTGATAGAAAAGAACATCCATGGCTCAAATATGTATACCTGCGGGCTGCCGTTAACTCGACTGAGCAACATGATTATATCATAGTATTCCTGCTTCAACTCCTCTGAAATTATTTGCTTTGGCAGCTTCGCGCCAGGAGGTTTAGGTTTTCTCATCCATGTAGTGTTAATTCTCTTAACACACTTGTCAAAAGATGTGGCATACATCTTATCAGCTTTTGCCTTAGACTTGTATAACATTTTATCCGTGGGCAGAATCCCAAATGCCTCGCCAATTGCATCAGGTGCGAGGTTGGCCAACAACAAGCCATCCGGAGAAACAATCGTCCGGTGATCCGAATTGTAGAAGTTGACACACTCCATAATCAGCTCTGAACATCGAACCGCTGGTTGGAATCCGGCTGCCGCATATAATCCGCTCCTCAGAATGTTGCTTGAGACTTCTGTCGGAGGATTGCCCCCTTGTCCATATATCCTTCTCATGAAGACCTCGAGGTTGAAAGAACCAAGATCGGTATCAGTCACATTTCCAAACTTTGACACGATCTTCGATTCTGGAACAAAAGACTTCTTCAAACTCTTGATGATTGCCTGCCTGGAGGCATTTTCTTTGGTAGCTTCATTATTTCCAGCTTTAGCTCCAGCTTTGCTTGTTCCAGCAACATCAGCTCTTCGACTCTCAACCATCTGCAAAACAAGAAGTAAACATTACAATTCAAACTTTTAAAATAAAAACTTCGTGAGATGGCTGGCAAATGGAGTTGGCTGCGAAAAAATAAAATTAATAATTCCAGCAGTAAAACTTCAACTCCAAACCTCGATAAATTCAAACCTCGAAATATAAAACTCCGAACTTCAACAATTTGCAACCAATTCCAACTTCAAGTTTCGGCAACTTTCAACAATTTTAAATCAGCAACTTCGAAAGTTATAAATCAGCAACTTCGAAAGTTTTAAATCAGCAAGTTGCAACAATCCCTATTTCTGATTTGATTCTTTCTAAACATTTAGCAACTTCAGAAAATTTAAATCTTCAAGCTCAAGCAATTTCGACTTCCAACATTGAGAGAAATAATCAAACAGTTTCAGCCTTCAGCAGCTCTCAACTTCGGAAAACACTTCAAATTTCAACAACACTGAAAATATTAAATCTCAACAACTTTAAATACTTACCTTCAGCAACTTGGAGAAATAAAATTCTCAACCTCGACAGTCTATATTTCAGATTTTACTTCGAGTCTCAGCAACTTCGCAACAATTTCGACTTCAAAGAAATAGATCAACTTTAGCAATTTCAACTTCTTCAGCAACTCCAAATCTCGAGAAATTCAAACTCCTTGAAAAATTGAATTCAACACCTCCTCTCACTTTTCAGCAACTCTCAACTTCGAATTTACTCACAACTCAACAATCACTCTCAACTCTCCAGCACAAATCTCAGCTTCGAATATTGTGAGTAGAAATGAAAATCCTCGAGGTTTTTATAATTGAAAGCTGGTGCTTATTTTAGCAAATGCCATTAATTCTCTCCATCATGACTTAGCAATTTTCCAAATTTAAAAGAGAATATTCCAGCCGTCTTACAGTCGTCATAGCAATTTGCTATTCCGGGAGATTCTTTCCTCATTTTAAATTTGAAACTTCCCTCTCGACTGCCAGTTACTTCCAGTCAACTGAAGTAATTTCGAGAAAAATCATTTAAGATTTACTTCGGTTTAAAATAATTTCACCGCTTTTAAAATGGCATTTTAAAATATAAAATTTAATTTAAATGCCATTTAATTTATTTCACCAGCATCGGTGAAAAATCAATGTCAGCACTTTAAAATGGCTAGGCACAATTTATTTTCCATCCGTAATAACTCCGAAATAAATTCCCCGCGATTAAAATCGTCCAAATTTTAAAATTTCATGGGTCCAAATTAAAGGGGAACTTTTAATTTAACTTAGGAAAATAATTAAATTAATTTAATTTATTTCTCCGACTTAGGCAAACTTCGAATTTAATTGCCTAGAGAAATTTTAGCACTTCCAATGCCTTAGCTTGATTTTTATCTTCAATCTCGCCTTCTAATTTCATAGAGAATCACCAGCGATTTTATGTATATCATAAAAAGGGGGAGATATTTAATTTTTAAACATTAATATTTATTAACACCCCTTTCTAGCCACTTAGAAATTTATCAAGTTAAATTCTCAAAGCAAGGTGCATATGATGGCTTCTACTTCCAATGTCGTTGCCTTACCAATATTTCAAAGCTCTAGGCGCATATAAGCTTCTCCAAATCCAGGCGCATATAACATAGGGATCTCTCAATTCGCTTGCCTTAGAATAATTTCAATTCTCTTCCAACTTCAAGGGCGCGCTTGGAGGCTTGAGCTTTCAATTCCATGCCTTAGAATGTTTTTATTAATTTCAAGTTACTAGGCGCATCTGATAGGGGCAACTTTCAATGTACTGATACTTAGAAATTTTCATCTCTTGACTCAATGTGCCAGGCGCAAACAACGCTTTGAGCATCAAATTCCATGACTTAGAATTTTTTAAAACTCCATCTCACTTCACTTGCCTGGGCACATATAAGAGTGGTATCTTCAAATTCTAAAACACTTAGGATGTATCTTCTAGCTTCTTCTTAGCCAGGCGCACATCACATGTGGAGCATTCAACTGGGGGCGCTTTTGGAAGGAGTAGCTTTTATTTTCAACACTTAGAACCTTTTAACTCTCAACTTGTGATGGGCGCATATCATATATGGAGCTTTCAATTCATTTGCCGTAGAATAATTTCAAGCATCTTGCTAACCATGGCGCATATGAGGCATGTTGCCTTCATTTTCCAGACTTGAACCCTTTTCTAACTGTTTTCCAGGCAGAGGCGCATTTGATCATATGAGCTTTTAATTTTGACCCTTGGGCGCAAATAAGAGGGTGGACTTTTAATTTCACGCCTTGGAACATTCATTACCTTCCTCTTGAAGGCGCAAATGGCATGTGGAAGTTTTAATTTTGAACACTTAATGAAATTTCACCCTGGGCGCATATCACGTGGAGGTTTCAAATTTTGTGACTTAGAATATTTTCCAAGTCAAAAGGGGCGCATTTCATATCTCCAACTTCCAATTTTATAACTTAGGAAAATGTAAAGTTCCAAGGTCAGGGGCGCAAATCACAGGGGAAGCTTTCACTTTTGGCACTTAATGAATCCAGGCGCAAATATGACCTCCAACTTTCAAGGCGCATACCACAGGGTGAGCTTTAAATTTATGACTTAGGCAAATTTTTTAAGCTCAAGCACATTTGACCCATGGAGATTCAAGTTTCCATGCCTTAGTCATTATTTGAAGTTCCTCAAAGTGGGGCGCATTTAGCCCATGAAGCTTTCAATCTCCAATACTTAGCGCGATTTCCATGTCTTCAACTCAAGGCGCAAATTCATGGGTGAACTTCCATTTGGGGGCGCAAATAGGAGGGGCTGCTTTTAAATTTGAACACTTAGAGAATTTTCATCAAGCTTCAACTCCAAGGGCGCATTTGGCAGGTGGTGCTTCAAATTTTAAGTGCCTTAGAAACTTTTCTAACTCCTCCTTCAAGTCAGGCGCAAATGGGGTCCTGTACTTTCAATTTTATGACTTAGGCAAATTTCGAAGTCCTTTATCCTCAGGGGCGCACATGAGAGGGGGTGCTTTTAGGTGCAAATGCAAGGGGGAGCTTTGAATTTTCACTACTTAGACAAATTTTCCAAGTCAAGAGGGGGCGCATTTGACCCATGGAACTTTCAATTCTCAACCACTTAGAACTTTTTTTTTTTTAACTTACTCCCCACGCTGGGCGCATTTCCCCATGCCAACTTCCAGTTTTCATGCCATAGGCAAATTTTTCCACTCTAACATCCTTGGGCGCAAATCACATGTAGAGCTTGCATTTTTGATAAAATTTTATTCTTCAAGCTCCTAGGCGCCCATGGAGAGGTCAACTCCAGGTTTGACTTGTGAGTCTTCATTTCTTTGCCTTAGAAGAATTTTTTTTTATCTGCCTTTAGCCTTTTAAAGCAAGTTCTGATGCTGGACTTGAAAATTTATCCGTTTTCTTGAATTTCATGCCCTTTGCCAGATTTAGGGTGATTTTCTCTTGCTAACCCTAATTCGCCCTGGCTTTCTATTTTTAGAAAGTTCCTCAAATTTCGTGCTTTGAATTGGCTTTTGACTCTAGAGAGCTTGATTTTGCCTTGTTTTGAACTTTGTGATGTGATCGTGCTGTCGGGGCCTGATGCCTGTTTGCACTTGCTATTTTTAGCAACCTGCTAAAAATAGTAATTGCTCAGAATGTCTTCAAATTTGGCGTGTTGATTGCCTGAAGTGTAACGACCGTGGCTAGATGTTGCTTCTGTTTGACTGTCCTGTTCCGCCCTTGATTTTAGGAAACCCTAATTTCTCTGCCCATGCCTACTAAAATTAGCAAGTGCCTGATTCTCCATTCTCTACAACTCCATTTATCTTGAAATTCGCGCCAAGGGATCCTTATTGCATGTTTGACCTGTTCACCCTGAGATTTCGTGATGACCTGCTTTTTGGCATGCTTTGGAGTGACTTACTATTTATAGCAGTTGCTTGATTTTGAGACTTTCCTAGCTCTGTTCGAGTTGAAATTTGAATGTGGTGATCCCCGTTGGTAAACTTGCCTGTCTGCACTGGCCCCTGAGATTGACTTTCTATTTATAGCTTGTCAGGAACGCCTTACTAAAAATAGTAAGTGCTCTGATTGTCTTCAAATTTGGCCAACAAACTCCTCGGAAGATGTTAGTCATGGTGGACACTTCAGTTTTGGACACTTTGATGTCTGATTCCTCATTTTTAGTCCTCAAGCTCGAAACCCTAATTTTCCTGTGTGTTCCTCAAATGAGCTCTGTTTGTCTGTTGCATGTTACCATGTTCATGATTCTGAAGTGTGGGGCAACTGTTGGAGCGTACCTGCTAAAAATAGAAAGTAGCTGAAAAAGTGACCAACTGGTTGTCAGATGATTTTGCATGTCACACTGCCCGAAAAATCTTGAAAAACCCAGAAAAACTCAGAAAAATCTTCAACATGCAAGCACTGGCTAAAAATAGCAAGTTTCAGAAAAGGGACCAGTCCCACTTGCATGTTACACCATTGCAAAGCTTTCGAAAAACCCAGAAAGAATATGCCGACACGCGCTGAGAAAATCTGCATGCAAACCCTAATATCGACCTCTGAAGGCTGAGCACTGAAAGTCATCGTCCTGCTTTGCATGTCATATCACTGCGAAGGTCTCGAAAAACCCACAAAGAATCTCCGGACATGCATCAGAAAATGTAACATATAAACCCTGAAATCTGCTCCAGAAGCTGTACTGCTAAAAATAGCAAGTCGTCCGTTTTTGCTCAAATTTTGCTAGAAATGAACTCAAAGTATTCAGAATGTAGTGTCATTGTCAGAACGTGAAAATCTCGAGAAAACAAGCCCTAAATTGACACTTACTAAAAATAGAAAGTTGCAAAATTCAGTGAAAATTTAGAGAGATCTTGCCAGAAGTATCCTAACAACAGTGCTAAGTTCAAAAGTTGATTATCCAATCCATTTGACCTCAAGGTAGTTTGAAAATTATAAACCCTAATTCATTGAAAAACCCTTCAGACTTAGTCATAATTCAAATCTAGGTCAAATGGTAAGTACACTAGCAAATGGAAGGAACAGACCGAGAGAGACATACCAAAAAGGCAAAGCCAAAAGACTCGAATGGAGAAAAATTTAGGGGGTCCCCATTTTGAATGGGGCGAGTTGTGAAAAGGTCACAACAGGTATTCAGATTATGACTCAACATGCAAGTACCATCAAGATGACACATACAAACACATGAATCTCAATCGAAGTTAAGCTTGTAATGTTTCCCAGTTGACCACACAAGGAAAACTTGCCGTCAACAAGCTGCTAGTGGTATGGATTAAAACAAAGTTGCCTTGATTAACACCACAAATCCACAGCTAACATCTACTTACATGAAAATAAGAATTACTCTAATCTAAGCTACTACTTGAAGTCGAAGGGATGAAGAAATCTCGCTAGCTGCTCATAACAAAGACCAATTCACCATTAATGAAAACTTCTTTTTATTATGGTAGTTTTCACAACAATCTCTTACAAAGTTTTCAAAGGAAAACTTTCCTTGTCCTCCAAACTATGCTAAGCTATCAAACTATCTCTTTGCAGGAATTCGAATTTCCCTCCTCTGGTAGCTGTAACACCTGTCATCCGGCGTCAGAAATATTTGACCTTCTAGAATTTCCAGAAGATTCACTTCACTGGTCAAGGCGTACTTAGCATTTTTAAATCATTTTTCAAAAGTGTTAACTTCAACTGCATCCTGAAGAAATTCACTTCACCAGCTAGAGCTTTGACACTTAATTTTATCCATCTCTCGCCCAGGAAGATTATTTCCATGAAGAATTTGATCAAATTCACCCAGGCAATAAACTTCAAATTCATTGTCCGAGGCATTTCATTTCAACAACACATTTTATTCCTTCTGCCTTAGGAAATTTTTAAATTTTTCTTGGGAAAATTCATTATTCAAGTGCCGATCAAAATTTTCATCTCGAAATCCTTGCCGAGCTGTGGAAGACTTTGAAATCCATTCCTTGTCGAAGATGATCGATACCCAGAAGAAAATTCCCTTCAGAAGGCGTCGAATCCATGGGTCTACAAACGAAGGGGTTCATTTAATTTTTTGAATTTTAACCTTAGAAAAATATTTTTCAATCTAATTTATTCCAATTCTTCATCTCTGGGCGTATTTTCTTGCTTGACTTTGAAAATTTTCATCATCTTCGTGAAGCTGGCATCCTCTGACATGTCAACTGCCAATTTTATTCATGCCTCTGAAAATTTCATCTCCTCCATCAACTTGGGCGTATTTCCTCTAAGAGGTGAAATTTTAATACTTAGAATTTTTTTAAACAATATCATTAGCATGGGCCCATTTAGGCATCAAGGAGGAATTTGAATTTTTGTCTTAGAAAATTTTCCTCCATTCATCTTCAGTCCTGGCGCATTTCACCTGTGGTGAGGAATTTTCATCAACACTTATATATTTTTCCCTTTAGAAGGCCACCATTTCCAACATCTTTGGGGCGCATTTCACATGTCAAGAAGGAATTAACTTCCATGCCTTAGTCATTTTTTATTCATCTCACCTTGCACCTTGGCGCATATAGCATGTTGAGAGGGAATTTTCACTTAGCACGTCCTGCCTTCACCTTAGACTTGGGCGCATTGAGGGGGTATGGAGGTGGACTTATCTTCATCACTTAGAAACTTTTCTATCACCTCGACTTGAAGTGGGCGCATTTAGGGGTGGCAGGTGGACTTAAGTCCTTGACTTAGAATTTTTTAACATCTTGACTTTGCATGGGCGCATTTAGGGGTGGCAGGCGGACTTAAGTTTTTGACTTGGGCGCATTGAGGGGGTATGGAGGTGGACTTATCTTCATCACTTAGAAACTTTTCTATCACCTTGACTTGAAGTGGGCGCATTTAGGGGTGGCAGGTGGACTTAACTCATACTTAGAAAATTTTTCTAGCTTCTCTATGTGAGGTGGGCGCATTTCAAGGGTGGTGAAGGACTTAACTCTTTGCCTTGGACTTTTCTTCAACCTCCAGCCATCTGAGGATGAGGGCACATTTAGGGGTAGGAGGTGGACTTAAGTCCAACACTTAGAAAAAATTTCATCACCTGCTTATTCTTCCTTGGGTGCATTGAGGGGGTCAAGCAGGATTTGAGTCCAGACTTAGAAATTTTTTCACTTCATGCCTCTTGTAGTTGGGCGCATTTCACATGTGGAGGAGGATATTTTCCAGACTTAGAATTTTCTTAGCCTCTGCCAGCTCATGCCTTACTATATATAGTAAGTTCCAGGTTTTCATATTTATGAAACTCAAATTGATTTGAAATTTTAACCACAGGATCCTCATGACCTAGTTAATCTATTCACACTGCCATCTCGAGCTGACTTGCTATTTATAGCATGTTTCTGAAGGAGGTTTACTATTTATAGCAACTACCTGATTTTGATACTTACCCAACTCCGTTTGACTTGAAATTTGAATGCCGTGACCCTCATCGGTAGACTTGTCCGTCCACACTGGCGCTTGCTGCTGATTTACTATTTATAGTCTGTTTCTAGAACACCTTACTATAAATAGTAAGTGCTTCGATTGCCTTCAAATTTTATTGGTGGATAGCTTGAAAGATAATGATTGCAGTGGGATACATTGGTTCTCGAAAATTTTGGCATTTTACCCCTCATTTTGGGTCCCGAAGCAGGAAATCCTAATTTGACTTGCATGTCTATCAAATGACCTCCGTTTCTGTTGCACTTTGCTTCGTTTGTGATATTGATGTGCTAGGCAGCTACCAGAATGGACTTGCTAAAAATAGTAAGTCTCTGAAAATTGATCATCTCGCTTTGCATGTCACATCACTGCGTAGCTCTTGGAAAACCCATAAAGAATTGCTTGACATGTGTTGAAAAGCCTTGCATGCAAACCCTAAAAATAGCTTGTGAAGACGGCTCCTAAAAAAGTCATGATCATGGTTTGCATGCTATACCACTGTGAAGCCCTCGAAAAACCCACAATGAATGTTCAGACATGCAAAGAAAATTTCAACATGCAAACCCTCAAAATAGCCCCTGAAGGTTGAATACTGAAAGTCATTGTCTCATTTTGCATGTTATATCAATGCATAGGTCTCAGAAAACCCAGAAGGAATCTCCAGACATGCATTGAAGAATTTTGCATATAAACCCTAAAATCTGCTCCGGAAACTGAACTTGCTAAAAATAGACAGTTGTCCGTTTTGGCTCAAAACTTGCAGACAGATAGCTTGACGTGTTCTGGATGCAGTGTAGTGATCGGAACTTCAAAAGTGCTGAGGAAATGTCCCAAATTAGGCACTTACTAAAAATAGTAAGTTGTTGGAATCCAATGAAATTTTGCTGGGAACCTGCTGGAAACTTACTAATTGCAACGTGAAGCTCAGATTCCAACCTATTCACTCCATTCGACTTTAAACTGCCCAAAAAATTCAAAACCCTAATTCCAGACTTGGCCAAAATCTCACATTTAAGCTCACAGACGGGCACATCCCCGAAAAGCAGACAGCAAAAAGAGACAGAAAGAGAGAGAGAGAGACAAAACCAAAGCCAAAAGACCAGAATGGAGCAAAAATTAGGGGGTCCCCATCTTGAATGGGGCGATGTGTGAAAAGGTCACAACAGGTTCCATCTGTACAATCACTTGGATTTTATCTAGGTCGCTCTTTAATTGTAACAACCACCCCTGATTATTTTTTTTGATTTGTTTACTGACTGTGATGTGTTTTGTTTGTTCTTTGGTTCATATATTTGCATCATAATAAAGCATAGTGTTGGCGTTCCAATTCACACCTCTGGAGTGCATATTGGCAATGGACAGCTATGCACAGTGCATAATGACCGCTCTTCAAATTAGGAGGGGAAGCTCCCTCTTGTGCTGATATGCGTGAAAAAGTAAATGATCTAAATCCTATCTTTTTGCTTAGCTAGAAGAGGCACAAGGTTAAGAAAACCTAATACGTTGCAGCTAAGGATTTTCTCTGGTTTTGCAGATCTCTAACTACAACTAGGCTAATGCTAAAATATCCTATTCCTTCTAGATAAATAGAGCAAGAGGAATTAGGAGCAGGAAATTGGTATACGATAAACTTTATCACAGGATTCCCAAGGAGGTAAAATACTCTATCCGAGGTGTAGGCTGAAATAAAGGTTATTGAGAGTGACAACAAACGGTAAACTAGTTTCCAAGATTCCCAAGGAGGTAAAATACTCTATCCGAGGTGTAGGCTAAAAGTAGGTTACTGGAAACAAACATTAAATGGTAAGCTTGACTACAGGATTCCCAAGGAGGTAAAATACTCTATCTGAGGTGTAGGATGCAAATAAGATTACTAGGAACAACATCAAGTGATAAACTTCATCTCTAAATTTCCAAGGAGGGAAAATACTCTATCCGAGGTGTAGATATGAAACAAAGCTTATTAAAACAAAGACATTAAACAATGAACATGAAAAGATCATCCAATCTTATTCTTACTCAAAGTGAACCAATACAAAATAACAATACTACAGGTAAGGTTGCTCAACATGTATACTATTGCGAGTAAAAGTTGATTACAAATGAGCAAGTGTGCTCTTATTTATAGAACTCGAAGGTGTAGGGAACCCTAAAATCACCTTGAGTTAACATGAGTCTTGCAAGCATGCAAGAGTTTATTGCTAAACCTAAATAAATGAAACTATACAGTTAAATGGAAAACTACCATCAATTCACCGAAACAAGACTAAACTAAATTGGACATGTGCAACATGGACGTCTTTATTGAAATGAAAGTTAACTGATAACTAACATAAGTTAACTGTGTCCTATCTGAAAGTCTAAACTGCTCCAAAAATATCTCTGAGGATGAGATAAGCGTGCATAAAATCAGCAATTAGAACTCAAGGTTGATGTCGAGTTAACTGCTGCTTCTAACTCTATCCTCGAGAATAACTGCAGGATCTAACTAACTGACTACTCCAGGCCATCACGGGCTATCATTTCGTCGAGGAACTAGTCAACTGCCTCCTCCTCTGGCACTTTGATGCTATCCACGATGATAACTTGCCTGTTCAATTCCTTCTCACCATCTGCGATCGTCCTCATGCATTCTCTAACCTCTTCAGTTGCCTTGTTGAAACTAGTTGTCATCACTGAGAAATGATCCAACTTGGACGCCATAGGATCTCCATCAAGATTATCACGAACAAGCTTCTCGAACTTTGTCTGAATTGCATCAAGATCACTGTAAGTACCATCTTCACGAAGATAATGGCATAGGATTTGAGTGATAAACTCACTGATGAGTTTGAGAGCTCCAGTAACGTTCTCTTTGAGTGCATCCAACCTTGTAGAGATTCTTTCATACGTTTCCACCTTGAAGAGATGTTCTCTCCAAGCAAAAACCTTCCTTTTATCCTCATCTTCTACAATGGCGTCGTATGCAACTGCTAATTCAAGCTAATGAATCGCCTGACGAAGATTATGTACCTTGTACCTCAACTGATATAACTTTGTGAGAAGGTAGCGACCCACAACAATGAAATCTTCAACCCAGTTGTCCAAGAGTTTTCCACGATTGACTAATTGATACAACTTCTGTTGTTCTGCAAGTGTCCCTTGGAGGTGTGGAAGACCATGTGCTCTGCTTAAGTTTCCATGAACGAGAATTGAGATGTTGCTTGATTTCAGCCTTGAGAGCTACCCTATCTTCTCCGTCCTTCATGACATGTTCTTCAAGATTACTTGCAACAACCTTAAAGAGGCTCACATCCGTTTGCCGAGTGCTCCTGCCAAGATTTGCTTTAACGAAGGTGAAATGACCAACTTCAATTTCATCCAGGTTCTTGGCCTCTGGCAGTGTAGCAACTTCAATGACGATCTTTGCTTTAGGAGTCTTCTCTACGTGCACCTGCTTCTTGACTTTCTTGTTTGACCTATCTTGATAAGGATTGCCAAACTTAGACAAATCAAGCTGATATGAAGGCTTTCGCCTTCGTCTTCCCAAAGACCTCTCAAGCCAACATGAATGATCAATGTTATCTTCTCGAGGAGAGACTGTTGCTGTTGTATTAACCTTTGATGGATCAACTGGCATTGAGACTTCTCGAACTAGTGATTCTAGCTCTGAGTCTATATCAATGGGAGGTGACTTTGGTGAAAATGGCGCATCAGGAGATGAAGAATCTGCTTCAGCTTGTATAACTGTCTCCACTAGAACTTCAGGCGCCCTTTCAACCTGATTCTGCTTCCGTTTGCCTGTGTTTCTCCCCTTTGTATTCCCATTGACTCTAACACCTTCAGACAACTTCAAGATAACCTTAACTCGAGGCCTTGACCTTGAGGTAGAAGGTAGTGAAGAAGACCCTACTGGTGGCTCTACAACTGGAATTGTTCTTCGCCTTTTCTTGCCGTCCAAGAAGTACATGTTGGTTTTGATAACTGTTCTAGACAGGTCCTCAATTGAAGTACTCTCCCTGGCGTACCAATCTAGTGGGCGAAGTGGCTGGCAAGCAACTTGATTTTTGATGAAAGTGCTAAGTAACACCTCTTCGTCATCATCTGATAAACCCTCAACATCTTCTGATAGGAAATCAGTGAGATGAGAAAGAGTAAGTCTGTAGTAATGACGTCGGCACACTTCAAATTCGTCTTCGTAGTTCGCCCAAAAGTCTTTAGGTGTTGGCTTGTGTGAATTACTTCGCTCCAACCATGTTGAGTAATGACCCAATGGATCATAAGAAAGCCTCTCAATGAGATACTTGAGATGGAGTTTTTCTAACTCGTTCGTCATTAACTTGCAATCAGCAACTGCCTTGCATTTGTAAATACCCCATCCGAAAGGAAAGGTGAATGCTTGCTTGTGCCCATTGCGAAGAAAAGAGTGAACCTCTTGAGCTTGTCTTAGGAACTCCATGAATAGGACCTTTTCTGACGGGTACCTCGGTAGCATCAAAGGTTCTCTGGTATAACCATACACTCAAATATATGTGAAAGTGGGGAATTGAATGAACCAATCCGCCCAACTCTCCATTGTTGATCTTGCCTCTGGTGAAATCCTGATGTGCATTTCATTATCGAGGTCTCTGACTGTCTTCATGAGGAAGTGATCATTCATCGCTTTGAAATCCTATTCAGCCTTTGAGAACTCCAATTGTGAGTAATATTCGTGAACATCCTGAACGCCAAGAGTTCCATTGGTCTTCAAGTGTCTAAAATTGCCTTGGAATGCAATTAAGTAGACTGGATAAGACACCATGTGAAACTTGTGGATTTTAAGGAATCCTGTGATTTGTTGGTGAAGACACTCGCTGATTAACATGGCCTAGTCAAAGTTTTCCTTGTTGTTGATAATCTGGGAAACGACATAGAACATCCATGGTCGGAAAATATTAGCTTCCTCCTGACCTATAACCCGATTGAGCAAAGTTATCAAGATAGCAACTTCATCCTTGAACTCCCCACGCCCAACCTTCTTTGGCATGTTGGTCTTCTGCACTTTCAACCATCTCTGAGCAACTTTCCTCTGAGATCTTTCTTGGTCTCCATACCATATCTTGTCGCAATCCTCAATGACTATGGTAAAATTGTCTGAGCAAGGAGGAATAGCAAAACACTTCTCAACGTCCCTTGGCTTGAGGCTGCAAATGACTCTTCCATCGGCTGATCTGATTTGTCTTGTGGAAGAGTCGTAATGCTTAATGTAAGCAATGACGAACTCAAGATAAAAAACCGTGATAGGAATAGATGCTGTTGCTAGCAATCTGGAATGCTCAAGATTTTTCACCACTAGATAGACATGACCCAAGTTTGTGTCCGAGGTTTTCAAAAAGTCCTGCACCAAGACCAATTTGGCCTTGTAATCTATGGGGTTGAATTGCATTTTGAAAATTTGGATTTTTGACTGTAAAGTCGGATATGTTCGGACAACTTTAAGAAAAAGTTGAAAAAGGCTCTGGATGAGGCTAAAAATATAGCTAGTTGCGGGAAATTTTTTTGGGATTTTTTGAAACGTGGGTTTTGTAGAGAATTGAATTCTAAGCAAAACCCAGATCGTCAGAAATTCAAAAATATGAGTTTTGCAAAGGCTTTTTAGTCAAGAACTATAGGGGTTCTAGGGTTTCCGGGGGGGATTTTTCCTGAGAAAAGCTGGCATATGGGTTTTGTAGAGAATCAAATTCTAAGCCAACCCAGATGATTCGATTTTGAAAAAATTGTGTTTTTGGCCCACTTGCAAAGGAATCTTCTGAAAAAAGCGCAGTGCTTCTAGAATGGAAGCAGTGGGGCAATTTTCTCAAAAAAAAAATCTAAGACATGGGTTTTGCTGCTGACATTGAAATATGTGAACCCAGATGATTAGCTTCTGAAAATTCTGCTGTTTACTTTAACATGTGAGAGAAAACCTAAGACAAGGATAGAAGAATTTTAGAGATAGAAAATAGAAGTTATTATTTTGCCTCAAAAAGTCGCCTATGCTTGAACTGGATTTGATGAAGTCTGCATGCACTCGAAAAATGAAGTCTGGAAAATGTATTTTTTGAACAATCTGGGCCTGACACTGCGAAGAACATTGAAAAATATTACTCGAAGCACCTTTAGATCTTCGTTTGCTCAAGAAAATCGTGTTTGCTTGCACCTGTTATGAGAATAATGGATGCCAATATGAATTAAATAAATTAATTTGTCTAAAGGTGTCACAATATGCATTAAATTTAGGCGCCACCCTGATTGGACCTCAATAATGTATGACACCTTCTGATTGGACCCCCAAAACCCAGTTAACTGATTGAGAAATTCGCCCTAAATAGAGCACTAGCTTCTAATTGGACCAAATTCAGTTAACTGTACATGCAAAAATAAGTCGCCCTTTTGCAAGCAAAGACTAAGTTCAGTTGAAGTCAACCAACTGAAGATTAAATAATATTCAAGTTTAGTTCACAATCTCCACCATTATAGGGCGCTTCATGTACTTGAGTCAAAAAGTCAAACTTTAACTCTGGGCGTCACTTTTCTAGAGTTAGAATTTCATTTTACAAACCTCACTAGAGCCCATGTTCGACCACTGATTCTGATTGACCGATGTATCCAAAAGACTGGCTGATAGTTCATTGAAGAGTAGGATCAAAATTGACAAGAAACTCCTTGAGGCTGCAAAACCTGATTCTGAGATCCGAGGCTTCAAAATTCAGGGCGCCCCTAGCCTCCAGGGGTGCTTTTGGCTTCAGACTTGGTCAAATTTTCATCATTTTGAAGGTGATTTTGACCTTCCTTCATCTCGTGTTCTCCGATGTTCGGCAAAACTTCAGAACTAATTGACAGGCTCACTGTGGAGTTGGCTCCATTCCACACAAGAGCTCTTAGAGAGCACTTTTCCAAAAATCATCATCTGCTAGGTTAAGATCAAGGGCGCCCTTGGCCTCCAGGGGTGCTTTTGTTCCTAGACTTAGCCATTTTTCAAACTGGCCAAATCCACACTTAATCCCTGGCTACAAGTTGCTGAGAAATCTTTTGACTCGGCTACAGGCTACTAAGAAAGCTAGAAGCATCACAGACAGGATGAATACCTGAGATCACCAGAAAGACTGCATTTGAGGTTTGAAAACCTTGGGCGCCCCTAGCCTCTAGGGGCGCTTTTGCTGTTTCCTGACATTTTTGACCATGATTAGACCTTATGTTTGACTTGTGATTCCGACAGTTCACCAACTCAGATTAACCCGCTGACAGATTTGTTGCGAAGCCTGCTCAAGTTTGAGACAAACATTCTAGGTATCATTTGGTTAGAAACCTTCATCTGGGCCCTCAAAAAGATGGGCGCCCCTGGCTAAGAGGTGCACTTTTTGGTCCAGTGTTACTCATTTTCTCATCTCCCTCATTTCACGTTCAATCTACCGTATCAAGTGCTAGATAGGTCTTCCGGATTGGTTGGTAGGCTCATCACGAAGCTGATAGTATTCTGGAAAAGTCTTCTTGGAAGTGACAAATCCCAAAACTGAAATATGAGCCTCTGAAATCTAGGGCGCCCCTAGCTAGTAGGGGTTCTTTTGCTCTAGAGTTAGAAAAGTTATGATGATTTTCACCCCGACAAAATATCCTCTCCGAGACGAAGCATCATTTTGCACATATCTCACCATAGATTCTTCATTTGAACGTTTTAAGCTTAGCTTTCGACACTTGGTCTTTGGCTATCTGCCATTGACAAACTTAGAGGTCCTAACTTTCTACTTGAAAAAGCGAAAACTACCCACCAGACTTAAACTTACTTTTAATTGAATCTGACTTCACCACTGTGATCATGAAGTGAAATAAGCCAATCAAAACAATTTTCAATCAATTCTGACAAGTTTCAATTTTTAGGGTTTTTGACCTAAAAACAGGGGACCAGAAACCCAAATTTTCAATTTTTTCAAATTTTGCTAGTATCATCCTGACATCAAACTGACAAAAAGCCCATACTTGATTTACCCAAAAATTGACTTTTGACATCATTTTACAAGGTTTAGACTATTTTAGTAAAATGCCTTAATGAAGCAAAAAAATTGGTTTGGGTACAACACATAGATAGGAAACTTTACATAGATAGGAAACTTTGCATAGAAAGGAAATAACATGAAATAGCTTCGTTCTGTCATATAGAATCATAACAAATCATGATAGCAAATGGAGACCAATGAATTTCACTCTTAAAATGTATTTTCAGACCTGATAACAGTCATATAACATCAGCAAATGCTTGCAAACTCACATCAAATGATAGATAAAATAGTTGCCATTGAACACAATGAACTTCACGTTATAGAACAGCAACACGGAATCCAAAGAAGGGTAGAATACAGGTCTATACAACAGCAGACCCAATCACACAACTCCCTAGGAGGGGCGATTTGCCTTCTAAATTCAATGCTTTTAAGTTTCAACAATAAATGTTGAAATGTTGTGCCAAAGAGAGAGGAATCCAACGAACCAATGCCCAAAATGATTTGCTAACCACACATGGAGTTATGAATGAGTTTCACCTTCAGCCACTGTCAAAATGGATTTTCCAGAATTCTGGAAATGTAAATCAGACTTCTGAAAATGCCTCTAATCGCCTCCAAAACACCACCAAAAAGAAGCAAACCAATAAGCACACCAAAACCTTCAACCCCACATCAAAAGACTGAGAAAATCTTCATTATTCAACCTCCAAAATGACTGAAATCAGAACTTTGTGAATACCCAATGTGATCCCTGAAGTAGAATCACCTTTCTCGGCTAGGATAGATCTTTCACGACCGAAACCAGCTACAAACGGTGAGGGTTTTTGTCCACAACTCGCAGAAATAGAACCCTGGAAGCATTCCAACAGCATCCAATTATGTTGCCAAAAGATAGATAATCAAATGAGAGCCAAAGAGATGTTTTTATAGAGGTGAGAGGGAAATTAGGGCAACCAAGTTTGAAATCTTTTTCCTCCAAAGCCCCACGCCCCCTTCATGAGCTTTTTTTAATTTATTTTAAATTCCTTATGTCTCCCATGGACTAGGCGTCCACTTTTGGAGGCACAATATAGCCTTTAATTTATGAAATAAACCTTTATTATAGGCGTCCAACTTAAAATACATTGCCCCTTCTTTTAAAACACTACTCAACTAGGCCAAGGGGGTCTTTTATAACCCATGCTTATTCTCACTGAAGGAACTCACCCCTGCCAAAAAAGGAAACTTTGTACTGAGTTGCTGAATAGGAGTCAAAGCTAGTTACTAAATATAGCACTTACTAAAAATAGCGAGTCAAAACTCCAAACTAGCACAAATTGAGATGCATTGAGACTTACTATAAATAGTAAGTATTGAAAATGGCCATTGCTAAAAATAGTAACCCCTGCTAGAAAAGCATTGAAAACTAGCACAAAGCCCATATAGGCTCTAAGTCCCTTGACCAACGCCACTTAGCCTACGAGAACCCTGGAATAAGCTAATGGAGCTTTTTAACTGATTAGGTACAAGAAGGGGACATTACATTAATCTAGCGTTGCAAACTATGTGTCCGGGCAATTTTCCTTGAGGCACCATGAACTAACACTTCTTTGAGTTTAGTGCCAGTCGTGCCGCTCTACATCGTTCCATGCATTCTCAGAGAGCCTTCAGTTGCATATGTTCGTTGCTATAAATCGACCAGTCATCCAAGAATGCCTTAAAGTTCCCTACCAACATCTTGTTGAATATGTGTAGGATTATTCTTTGGAAGGTCGTCGGAGCGTTGCATAGATCAAACGACATCTGATTGTATGCATACACTCCATTTTCAACTACAAACATCGTCTTCAGTTTATCTTCCTCGGCTATACTTATCTGGTTATAGCTTGAGAACCCATCCATAAATGAGTAGATTTCATGGCCTGCCATGTAATGTCCCCATTCTTTGAGTCAACATAAATTATTAATTTAAGTTGTCAAAAAGATTAAATTAAAAAGGACAATTTAAATTAATAATGCAAAAGTAACTTAACTTATGAAAAGCTAAATAAATTAGTTAAGTTACTTTTAAAAGTGAATTCTCAAATGAATTTAAAGGTGAAAATAGAAAAAAGACGGGAATTCAAGAAGTCACAGGAGCAGTTTTGATAGGGAAAAGAATAAAGTTTTGGCAAGCTCATTTGCAAGGGGTTATGGTTGATTTCTGGTTTTGGAAGAAATTTAGTTTCTTAGGACTCGAGGACGGAAACCCTCAATTCATTATTTGGACGGAAACCCAAATCTAATTTGCAGGTGGAATTCAATTCAGATTCTACACAGAGCTTTAATGTTTGTTTGAAAGTTTTGGTGAAGTATGTGAAAGACTTTTCTGTATTTCATTTTGGTAGCAAGTTTAGTATTCTAGTTTGGCATTAAGTTTGAGAATTTCTAGATGATTTCTGAGTTGGAAGAATTGCTTGGTTTTCTGTATTGAATAAACTGTTTGTTATTCTCAGTCAAATAATGGAGATATTTGCAGAACAAATGTGGGGGCCGATTCTAACCAGGTGTTTTTTCATTGTTGTGTCTGGAATAAACGAAAATTGGTGCTGTAATGGTAAATATTTTGAGAAAGGAGTTTTGTGCAAAACAAAGATTTAATAGTCTTTGAGATGCATCAAACTGAAGAAGCTAGCCCAGTTTCTGTGTAAAAATATTTAATCAATAGGGACTAATATTTCCATAAGTCCCAGCGAAGAATACAAGAGAAGGATTGGAACCTTCAATCATAAAATATAAAGAAATCATACGGTGGAGTAAATCGACACAAAGAATATTAAGAGACGTGTTTGTATTCCTCTCGCAGCTGCCATTATTTCTTTAGGAAAGGTACCATAAGATTTGTTAAAGCATGAATGAAGGTTATTGTGGTTTCTTGGTATTAAGGCGCATCATATTGCCACCGAATAAGATATGCAAGACATGGAGACCTGTGGAGAAGTAAAAAGCCATTTTATAAGTTATCGGGTTTTTTATGTATTACAGGACTTCTTTATATTTCTTTCCGAATATAATCATTTAGAAGCCACAGTGAAGGGGATTGAATTAAATGGTGTTTATCGGGAGGCTGTGAGAAAAATTCAAAGAGGGATACGAGGCATATTATGCACAACACGTCACAAAAACTCCTTTGCCACTCTTTACAATTCATCTATGCCTAATCTTTAGTGTATTTACGGAAGGAGTTGCAATAATATATTATTAGAACCGCTTGGTTTGGATTCGCTAGGTTAAGGGAGTCATGCCCAAGTGGAGTTCAAATCACAGGAAATCTCATCCCTCTATATTTGGGTAATCTGGTGCGAAGCTACAGGAAAGGAGTTTTTCAAAAACTCTAAGGCGTCGATCTATATGATAGAGGAGGCATTGATTAAATCATGGGCTAGGATGACGAGAAGTGTGGAGATGTCAATTGTAATAAAGGAGTTTACTATCGATTTACATACTTGGTGAGGGGTGTGGAATATGTTGCGTGGTCAAAGCAGGTCACTGCTTAAGGAGGTGTAATTATGTGTTTGTTGAAGACATTGGAGGCACCACAAGATATTATCAAGAGCTTTGAAGGGAGGAAGACGTGTAAAAAGAAAGTATAGAAAACGTCTCATCCTTACTCTGTCGCTGGGAATACTTTGCCGCTGGGAAGAAAATGTCTATGAAACATTAGCAGGATAAAGAAGTCGTTTACATTAATATAATAGCCGCTGCCAGTATATTGCAAGGAAGTCGCGCTTTTTGAAAGATCAATAAATGGTCCGATATCAGCTATAATTCAATAATTTCATATTACTGTTGGGAAGCGTTCAGAAGCATTAAAGAAATAAGTTGCCGTGTTCGAGCTAATCATGAGAGGCTACTGTATCACTTATTTGAAGCTTAGTGTCAGCTTTTGGGAATGACAAAATATGAGGAATTCCAGGGCAGATAATATGGTTTATGATACTTGTGAGTACTTCAATATAGCTGACTGTAATTTCTAAAATTAAAAGCTAGTATTGACATTGCTAAGAATATTTGATGTTACTTTTCCGTACAATATTTATACTCATTTGATGAACCGGTTTAAAAATGTTTATCAAATTTATGTAAGCTTATGATTTGTACTTAATGGATTATTGGTGAGTCATCCCTTCACAATCAGAAATATAAGACAAACAACATTCATGCAAACTGTTTCACGAAATGCCTGAGCAGTTATGTTTTGGAAAATCATTTTTTTTTTTTGTACAGAGCAGGGTAGCTTCTCACACGCCACATCTTCCAGTATTAATCAAGTGAATGGGATCGGGAAGGTGTCTTTTATGGTCACAACATTCAGGCTTCAGAAGTCCACGCATATCTAGATCTGCCCAAATTCTTTCTTTAATGATATAATGATTGGTGACACCCAATTGCTAACTTCAACTTTGAAGATGATTCCTGCTTCCAACATTTTTTCGATCTCTTTTCTCACCTTCGCAACATAATTTTTATTCCTTCGATAAGGTCTCTTCTGTACAAACTGTGCTCCAGTTATCAAGGGGATTTTGTGTACACTGTTTACTCACTATGGGTACAATGACATACAGAGTAAACGAAAATATAACATTGACAACATATAATAATCACATGGCAATTGCATAGAACATAGATGTATTGCTTTATTTAGTATTCGCCATTTACATCATAATGTCTCCAAATAGAAGATAGCATAGCATAGTAGAACCGCAATGTTCCCGACTACATGACTCAAGTACATATAGTACGTTGGCGGTGGTTGAGGTACCAATCGTCGCGTCCCTTCATTATAACTAATTACTTCGTCAGGAACTTAATTCCCGAGACAACTAACTAACATGACACGTACATAACATAAGTACATGGATTATTAATATTAACTAAAGTCTTATTTACTTATGACTCCCAACCGACCAAGTACGCACACTCTCGCCCAACTACATACACATAGTTCAAGAGGCACACCCTTCAAGTCCTTGTACATCCATTCAAAGGCGTCTTGAATTCTGTGAAGATTTTAAATGCTGTCCCCTTCAACACTGGATTCTAGACATCTTCGACCATAATCGTTCGGGGGCTATCCTCTTCTCCTAAATTTACCTTCTTTATGCTCGGTTCTTCATACTTAATCATCTTGTCCCTTTTGAAATTGTGTGTTGGTATGTCGTCTACCCTGACCACTACTTTGTATTCTTTGTATTTTGGAAGAAATGTTTGGCTCGTCGATGTTCCATCTTCTTCTTCGCCTTCACTTTCTTTAATTTGTAGCATATTGTAGTCTCACTGGAATATTTCGTAATCCTCCATCTGCCAATGGAAAAGTCCGTTGAGTGAACTCGTCTTGTCCTCTGAGCACTGTTGGAGGTCCAAGATACCTTAATTGTTCGGTTCCATGATTCCGCTTTCTTCGTCCATTCCTTATCCTCCTTCAGACTTTGAGTCTGACGATGCCAATTCATCACTAACTGCTTGGTTTCTCAACTTGATTACATATTTCCTTACATTGTTTTCTATGGACAGTGTATTTCTTTTCCAATTGTGGTTTGCCTTGGTTGTAAGCAACCACCTTCTCCCAATCAGTGCATTGCACACCTTTTTCTACCATGGAATGACCACAAAGTTCAACAAGAATGGTTGGATCTCGATTGACACCTTCTGTGCCATCAGTGTTTCCAAAGGCGTGATGCCATGCTAGTCGGCGTCCACTAATTGGAATGTTGGTAGCTAGAGCGTTGGTTTCTCAAGACACTTCCATGTGTCTTCGGGCAGTACGTTGACTCCCGATCCTCCATCGACGTTCGCGTTTGTTAGATTCTTCCCTTTGAACTCCATTTGTATGATTTTCAACCTCTTTCAATGTTTATCGTTAGCAGCATTGGGTCGATGACTTGTTCACCTTTGTGTGGTGGTTCCACCACCATCTCTTTCCTTTGGCCTTCCTATTGTTGGCGTTGCTCGTAACCGACTATGTTCGTGATTGCCATTCCCAATTGTGGCATAGTCTAGAGAAGGTTTGTCACTTTGTTTGGTACGGTGGTCTGCAGTACTTGTCGTATGATGTTCTTTTTTGGTTCCAACTGTAATGAGGTACTTGCAATTTCTTGTGAGGTTCTTCGTTCTTTAGCTATCGCCTATTCTACCTCTGCTTTGGCTTCCCACATTCTTTGCTTTTCAGTACGAGGGTCTGGGTACATTGCTTTCTTTGTTTGTGCTGTGGTGATTGCCAGTACCTCCTCGTTCCTATCCTCCACATCCAACATATTGATGCCTTTTTGCTTTGTGTAGTTAGTGTCATTGTCACCCAGTCCACATCACTTACAAAGCATCCCCGTTTTGTCTTGGTTACTTTGACATTCTTGGGTGAAGTGATTGCACTGGATCATTGGTTGTCCCTTCACATCGTACTATATTCTACTACTTGGTCCACTATTGTTGAATCGATTGTTATTTCCTCTTCGGTTCCTGTATTTGCTTGGAGATACATTGGTATTTGTATTTTGAGGTTTTGGCAGTGTGGTCGAAGGAGTTGACTGTTCTCCTTGGGTGAAGAGCACTTGTGTGCTTCTTGCTTTCAGATTGTATGGGCATTCCTTGATGGAATGTCCCATCACTTGGTAGATATCGCAGAATAGTTTTTTCGGACAATTTGCCTTTGTGTGACCCTCTCCTTTGCAGTCGACGCAACACAGTACTTTGTTTTCTCTTGTATTCTCCTTCTTGGCCTTCAACTCTTTTATCATCCTCATCGTGTCCTTTCTCAAGGCTTGGATAGTATTTGATTCATTGTCACTACTGTTGTCTGTGCTCTCATCATCATCCGTCTTTCTCTTTCCTCGGGAAGATCTCTTGTCTTTAATTTCTATATCCATTGCTCCATTGTAGGCATCGGTATATGATGGAGGATGATCTTCATCTTCTTCCTTAATGAAGGGATCAACCCTTTGATGAACCACCTCTTCTTTAGCCCATTGGTTGGTGGGCTTTCCAGTTTGACCAAAAGTTCCCTGAGTCTACGATTGTAAGCTCGTACATTCTCGTGCTTACCTTGTTTGGTATTGTATATCTCTGCTACAATCTTGTTGTCGTCTCTCAAGACTCAAGAGTTTGTATTCTCCCTGCAATGGTTGTTTCAATGCTTTCCATGTTTTTATGTCCCGCTTCCAATTTGGTATACCAGTCGATTGCTATTCCCTTGAGAGTTGTTGGAAATGCTTTTAGCCAATATGCTTTGTCATCGTAATTGTTTGCCACCCAAATTGTTTCACAAGTTTTACAATGTTGTTTAGGGTCCTTCGACCCATTTTCGGCAAACTTAAGAAGTTTTTGCCACTCCATGATCGGACTTGTTGGGGGAGTCACCATCTTGCCTCTTTGATGCAGCTTCTATGAAAATGACATGCTAGGGGAGATTCAATTTGTACGTTTTAGTGCCTTGCATTTTCAGACATGTCTCAATCCTCTACTCATCCTTCATCAGCGTTTGTCACCTTCAGGTTGCCTTTGAGGTTTTTTCGATGCTCCCTCTATCTTGGTGTTTTTGGCTCCGGTCATCCAATGTTTCAATCTTGCTTCAATGCCACTGCTCTATTTGGTGAATAGTCTCTGTGAGGTCATCTATATGTTTCTTGTGGCCTTCCCCTTCATTTGGTTCTATTTGTGTGAATTGTTTTTGGACGGTCAGGTTGGTAGTTTCTTCCTTGCCTTCCCCCTCACCTGATGGTGTGTCTTCCGATGACGATCCTTCTTCGTTTGATGGTTCCCTGACGGTGTTCTCTTCCTCACTTTCCCCTTTGTCCGATGCTGATGGTTTAGACAGTTCTATAACTTGGTTGGCGAGGTCTATTTGTGTTTCATTGTCAGGAAGTGGTAGGTGTTTGGTTATTTCAATCCAATCTTCCCTTGTACGTTCTCTTGTCCTAATGGTTCTTCGTCTCTCCCGACTACGGCTTCTGCTCGCACTTCGGCTTCGACTTTCTTTGAGGAATCCTTTTCCTTTCGTCAACTTCACCCCTCAGTCGTCATCGTCGTTGAATTTGTTCTTTTATCACTAAGAATCTTCTTATCTTTTGATCAATTGATTCGTGACTGCTTTGTTTTAGTTTTTTGTTTTTGTTTAAGGTTAATGGCATTAATTTTTTGACGTACATTGTCGATCAGTATCACATTCTTCCTATTATCTTCTGGTTCATTCTTCGTAATGTTGCAATATCTGTTGCCTTCCTTGTTCTTTGTATTTCTCAATGCAAAGGTGTTGCAGTATGCTATAGTGTCATGCAATTAATCTCGACAATCTGTCGAGAAGACGGTCAACCTTCAGATTGATAGTTAAGCTATCCCAGATGGCGATTTGAGGGACCTCTTGCTTGAGAGCTTCCCTCCATACACGCTCCTTGAGTGAGACATACCATACATTTATGAGGTCTTCTATCAAAGGGTCTTCTCTTTCCTCGTTTGCTTGCACAGACTCTTTGGTTGGTTGACCCATCACAACGCCATGACGTTCGTTTGTGTTTGGTGTATCGCTAGAGTTCGTATCGGCAACAGCACCAAATGTTTACTCGCAAAGTTACTTTACCAATTAACATAGAGTAAACGAGAATATATAATAGCAAGAATAGAACATATCAATTACACAGACATTGCATAGAATATAGGTGTTGTATTCATTCGTCAAATAAACATTAAGTACATCATGTATCAAAATGTCCGGTCCCCGACTACAAATGAACCATGAAATATATAGTCGACTAATGTTGGTTGAGGACACCAACCTCGGCAACTACTCAATACAACTAACCAACTGTCGGGATTAATTCCCAATTACAACATATATTAATTACTTTTTGTTGTGCACAATATTATTTATTTATTTACTTGGCCAACTAAACAACTTAGCTTTCGATCGACTACACAAGGTGGGCATTCATCTCTCTTTTTATCTCTTCATTGGTGTTGATACAGGGCTTGACATCACAATGAGTAATGCTTGCAAGATGGTATTTGAGGTGATTTATGCCTCCATGGTATAAGTTTGTGCATCTAATGCAAACAAGTGTCCCAAGTATCCATCCTTTGATGACATATTTCCAATCAAGGTCTCTAGTTCCAGTAGGATGAGTGCCTATAACCTGCGGTGACACCAATGGGGCGGAGTTTGAGCTTGAACCTGATATAGAAGCTTTTCTATTTGCCATTATATGATGTATTTAACCTACACATACAAAGTGAAAACACAACATTTTATTTTTTTAATACAAAAATATTAACTTAAATTCAACATAAATCACTAAAAATCAGCATAAAATTAGTTTAAATCTGTAAAATTGTTAATATAATCTAAAGATTCTAAACATATAATTCCAAAAAAAGGGTTAAAATTAAAAAATGATCAAAAAATATGATGAATCCATTTTTTATTTTTTTTGGAATTTAAATGCAAAAAAACTACTTGGTTTTAGCAAATGATGAATTTTTTTTAACCTAGATGCTGGATTTTGCAGCCAAAATGAAGTAAAATGTAAATATAAAAAAAAACCAGAAAACAATTTACTGACCTGTGCTTCAAATTTGTTTTCAAATTCACCAAAAATCCCTCTTAGATCTTCTCTCTGAGATGTAAAAGCATTGTGAATGCTGTGTTCAAAGTGGGAGGGGTGTTGGGGTTTTGCAGAGTAGAGTTGCACTTTTTTGGAGTGTGTTTTTGTGTTTATGAGTGTATTTTTTTATGCCATGTGCTTTGTGCTTGCCATCCGCAAGTTTTTTGTTCAGACTTGCCGAGTTTCTGGTGAGTACTTGCCCAAAAGTCGGCAAGTATTCACCAGAAACTTGGTGAGTTTTCAAGACGATTACTCGCCTAGCGTTAATTTTGGCGAGTACTCGTCGAGTTTGCCATCTATGATAGATCCTATTCAAGGCAACGACTCTTTATTCCTTTTTTCTAAGACAAATAGTTCCCTTTGTCTAGGATGACAACTAGACAACAAAAGAGTGAATTGTCATGCTAAAAAACATGTTTTTAGCCCGTTGGAACAGAATTTTATCTTAGTTCATAATTGGAAAATAGCCATGTGCAACGCCCTCGAAGATAAGTAAATGTGATTGTGGTTAATAAATTGAGTGCATTTGTGTTAACACTCCCCAATAGCTCAACAAAGACACCCTTAAAAAGTATAGTTTGTGGCACTTTATGTTTTCTAGTTTTTCAAAGTGCCTAAAAAGGGACAAAAGATTCAAAATACAATTCTAGAATGGAATGAGAGAAAATGAATAAGACCATTGCTGCGTATATGAAAAAACATGCACTTCCAAAAACAAGATTAAAAAAGGAGTCCATTTGAGCAACTTATGGCCTTTCAAAGGTCTCAAAGTAGGAATTGTGCAACAAAAAAATTGGGAGTGTTAAGAAAAGTGGTCAATTTCAAAAAACATTGTTGGCAATAAGACCTCCATATGGTTAAGAAAAGCTTTTTCAAAGTTTGCTTAGATTTAAAAATAGATGGAGAGTGGTCCTTGATGGTTGGTAGGTGGTGGGTTGGTGGTGCCATTGGATGAGCAATAAGTGGTTGGCATTGAGGCTTGTTGTAGGTGGATATGAGGTGGAGGATGGTTGGCCAGGGTAAAGCTATGGTGCAATGGTGTGAGGGTAGTCGAAGGGTGGAATGGACAATGGCAAGGATGGGACAAACTATTGGCTAGAATGCTCTAAAGATCACTAGGATTCTTTTTGAGGTGGTCAAAAATTCAAATGGTTGTTGACATTGTGTATTTTGTGGATGGGGGCCAAGGTGGCATTGAATACCCCTACCACACCTACTATGGTAGGGGGGTTGGGCACCCCTATGACACCTCATACCTTGCCCTATCCTATCTATTAGCGCAATGTGCTATTTTTTTTTTTTTTTGTTTTTCTATGTTCCACCAAGTTTTCAAGATAGTGACAATAGGAAATAGGGGGACACGTTTTCTGTACAGTAGGGGATGGTAGGTGATGACAAATAAAAATAAAAAAAATAAAAAATATAGAAAATATCAAATATTCATATGATAAAGTATTCACCCTATTTATTAAATAATAATATTATGAAATATTAGAGATGAATTGAGAATTCATGAGCCCACATACAATTTAACAAACTTTTCAACTAAGGTTTGGGGGGGATTTGTTGAACTAAGGTTGGGGGGTTTTGATTTCTGATGAAAATACTTAGCAACATTATGTTGTTTTGAGGGTAAATTTAGCAGTATAATATACCATGAAGTAGCTTAATTATGCAGGTTCTTTATGTGGGTGTTTAGCAGCTTTTATCATCTGTTTCAGTGACATTTATGCATTTGCACTTTCAAAACCCATCTTTATGGTATCAACTATGTTTGACTCATTCTTTATTGCAATGTAATGGACTTTCAGATTTAATATGCTCTTGCTGTTATATTTTAGTCCTTGTTTTCCTTTTGTAGGCTTTGGTCTTTGGCAACTGTCATTGCTCATCATTTCTAATTCCTTCATCATGCTATCCTGCAAATTGATTGCTGTCTTTTGTCAAAAGTTAAATCATTCATCTCTGCTGTTGATATGAAGGATACCAAATTATTGATTGATGGCTTGGCTGGATATAGTGATTACTTGTAACCTGTTTGGTTACTTATGAGAGTTAGTTTGCATCATCATTGTAAACAATTCCAACACATCATCAGCTTCTATTTCTTAAAGATGAATACATGAAATTGTGAAATGCCACCATTTATGTAGAAATTAATTTATGGCTGATAGTTATATATATTCTAAATTTCTAATAATATTGCCTGCTATTCTGAAGAATGGTTATTAGGAGTTTAGGATCATCGATTTGTATCTTAGAACAAATCCTTGTGCATTATGTTTGGATAGCAAAATACAAATTTAAGGTTACTAGAAAGTCATAAAATGACATTTTCTACTGAAATTCATTGTAATCAATTGGGCATTGCCAGAGAATACTCAAATCATTAGCCCTCTGATTCTTTGTTAGTGTTTTTTAAATTATTTGCAAGGACATTTGAACATTTTCTCATTGTATTTCTTGTTGTGCGTTTGTTTCTTTTCTTGGCATCCTACTTTATGTTGCTATATCAATGAAATTTATTATCTTAGATTTTGATACCTATTGTTTGACCTTTTCAAAAATACAATCAGCCAGACTTGATACCCTATGATTTTGAAAGTCACAAAGCATGTATGTGTTTATTGTACTAATTTTCTAAGGCAGAGTTTAGAGAGTATCACTTTAGTATATTTTGTGTCGTGTAGTGATATGCTAAATGGATATTGCCATCTCATTTTTTGATGAATATTTCAGAGTAGATGTTCTACCTAGACATTCATTTGGACTAGACGGGGTTTCCTTTGAAGTTTTTGTACTTCAATAACTCCACGTCTTCAAAGAATGTGTTTTGATGAGATTCTTGTTAAGTCTAAAGCTGGATAATTCATGTTGCTAAAGGTTTCTTGAAAACAACAGGTGGGTGGATGAACATCTTGTACATGTATTGTCACCAAATATTTACCGGAGTGCTTCGGAGGCTCTCGAGTCCTTTGACTATATTACTACAAATGGTAAGTTGGCAATTTTTGATGCAAGACAGTTATTGTGGATATTGTTTAGTTTTTAGAATATGGCCATCATTCTGGCTCATAGTTCTAGATTAAGATTGCAATTTAGAAAATAGTTGATATACAGTTACAAAGTTATGTGCGAAATTCTCTAAACTTCAAAAGGGAAATAAGTGGAAAGGGTGAAGTTTTTTGTTGTAGTCATTTGACTATATTACTACTAATGGTAAGTTGGCAATTTTTGATGCAAGACAGTTATTCTGGGTATTGTTTAGTTCTTAAAATATGACCGTCATTCTGGCTCATAGGTCTAGATTAAGATTGCCATTTAGAAAATAGCTGATATACACACTTATGTGCAATTGTTGAATTCTCTGAACTTCAAAAGTGAAATGAGTGGGAAGGGTAAAGTTTTTTGTTGATTAAAATAGGACTGTGAAAGGATTCCTAATCAATTGTAGTCATCCTTTTCTATGTAAATTTTGAATTTATATCTGTTGAAGTTTTGAAACTAAACCAGAGGAAATTTTAATGTCTTTTGATGTTGGGTGTCTGTCCTGGGATGAGTTAAAAATAAAAAATGCAATGTGGAAGTCTTGGCTTCAAACAGAACTGTTTTCTCTAGTATTGGCAAAACAACAGCAATTTTTTAAGAGTTGATATGTCAGGTTTCCTCTGAATCTAGTTGTGAAGCTATGGGATGTATTCATATAATGGTACAGCAGTGAACTGAGGCAGGTATACTATGCAGGTAATTTCACAACTCTGGAGAGATTGACTGGCAAGTATGTAGGAGCAACGGCCATGTATTTTGTCTCAAAAAAGCTTAAGAAAAAGTATAATATTACAGATGAGCGTGCTTCCCTATATGAAGCTGCAGAAACTTGGGTGAAAGGCCTTAACAGTAGGACGTTTATGGGTAAGTCTACGAGCAAAATGTTTTACACAACAGTTTTTTTCCTGAACTTGTGGAATTATTTGAACATTGAGGAAAATGAAGTGTATTTTTTGTGACTTTTGTTGGTTGGCCTTTCTTTAATCTGTCTGCAGGTGGTTCTAAACCAAATTTGGCAGATTTGGCTGTCTTTGGAGTGTTAAAACCCGTAAGACATTTACAGGCTGGAAGAGATATGATAGCAAGCACAAATATTGGGTCATGGTACTCCAGAATGGAACAGGTCGTTGGAGGGACCACGGGAATCAGGGACTGAAAATTTCATTCTGTTTGAGAAGCCCAAGTGAATTCTAATGCCTCAGCTCTTTGTAGTCTATGGGTGCTCAGCAATTCTTTGTGCGTTTTCAAAATTTTGGACTTCATGCAGTTTATTTTTTTCCATAGCTCTTTTTGCAATTTGCATCAGAATATAGGTAGTACTTAATTTGAGGAGAGCTCATTCTTCAACTCATCTCTTTTTTGTGAGAACAATAAAGCACAACTGTAGTTCTATCATGGGTAGTCCATCTAGTTTTTTCTTAGGGTTGTGTTCCATACAAATGTATGGTGTTGTCTTCTCCAGTGATGAAGTTTTCAAATAACACCAGGCTATTTCTGAATGACAGACATAAATGTCACTTACAGAGCAAAGTTATATGCAGCCTTTTCTGTTATATTTTTCGAGCAGAATACATAAATATTGCCACTTATTACCACTTTTGTCGATGTTACTTAAGAAATTGAATGTTAAAGATTTGGTGCTTCCACAGTCTATAATATTCAAAAAAAGGATTTTGGAAACAAATTCAGTGTTACCATATTTCCATGGTCCATAAAATTGTACACAAGTTATTCCCAAAAGGCTTTTTCTAAAAAAATTGAGTATTATCATATTTGGGCAAATTGTAGCGATTATTATTAATTAGTTAGTCACAGAGGGCAGATTAAGAAATATACTCAGAATATAACAATCTATTAGGAAACTATAAAGAAAGATGGTATCCATTAGACGAGTATCAGTAAGTGGCTCACCTATAGATGTTTCTACATGGAGATTTCTTTAATGGCTCAGGATGAAAGCCATAGTCTGAGCACTGAAATGTATACCTTTTAACTCCACATATTTTAAAATACTTAAATGATTATTAATAAATTCTTAATACTAATGGGATACAATGAACTTGGCAACTTCTAGAATAAAGGGGCGGACAATAGTCACTATTTCCCTCTCGCTTAAGTTTACCATCAATTTGTCTGCTCTAAGCAAGAAAACTGCTATAAAAAATGGGTTAGATAAAATTACTTTGATGGTATCTTGTGGATGGACAATATGCACCTAAGTCTGAAATGGGTTCTTTAGAAAGTTGGAGGCTAATTTAGAGTCTGAAATTGTATGAACACTCAAATTAAAATTTTCAATGTAAATGGAAAAACCTAAGTGTCAAACACAAATAGGATTGGGGAATGTGTTTCGTTCCTGGATAATGTTAGGCACGTGCTTGTTTTACATGATGAAAATTCTCCTACATCAATTCTAACAGGTTTTTAGCGTAGTTGAGACAAGAAATGAAATCTGGTAAATACTCAACATGTTTCTCAAAAGAGATGAAATGTGGCATATGGGGTGTGAACTATCTTTATATAGATTTAAATGATGAATGTATACCAGAAATAACACTCGGAAGCTAGAAGGAGGATGATGGTAATGTGCAGAAGAAGTCAAAGGCCCTCACCCTTCAGGTGTTTCAACATGAGATAAGAAAGAGCCAGGGGAAATGGCTTGCGGATGGGGAGGACGATGGTAATGTGCACAAGAAGAAAGGTAAGAAGCTGGACACCTTGGCTCGTGGTGTTACCAAGGATGCCCAGGCCAGTCTTTAGGTGCCTGTGACTTTCGAGAAGAAGCTCGAGTTTCTGTCCCAGGAGTGGAACACGATCACTGTTCTCAAGCTTGTAGGAGACCTGTAGGTGTCTGGTTTTTTGTGCTGGTCCCGGTCCTGTGGTTTCTTTTTGTTTTTTTCCTGCTGGTTGAACTGTTTAAGATATAAGTTTTTGTTTACTTTTTGGTCTTCTCACTGCTTGTGAGTCGCTGGTTTGCCTCTATGGCTGGTTTGTAATGGGTGCTGGCCCTTCCAGTTTTAATATAATCAAAACACTCAGAAGCTAGATCAGTATGCCACCTTTCTACCAAATCATACACCAAAGTAAATGATGAATGTATACCTGAAGTGACTAGATCAATATTTCTGCAAAATCATGTACTATGAAGTTGATCAAATGGGTAAGTAGAGGAGAATATTAACTCAGAAAGGTTATAGTTTTTCTTTTGATCAGTTAAACAGGGCAAGCTTTCACTGTTCTGGGTAATTAAGGGGTTCTCAGCCCAACGGCCATAAGCTGGGTGGTTTGCACAATACATGTTTCTCAAAAGAAATAAAACATGGCAAATACGGGGTGTGAACCACCTTCTATAGATTTAAATGACAGTATATGCTAAGAATGAGAAGTGGAAGCTAGATCAATATTTCTGCCAAATCTTGCAACGAGTAAATAATTAGTGTGTATTTAAAATAAGTCTTGGATGTGAGATCAATATTTCCGCAAAATGATGCACCATGAAGTTGATCAAATGGGCTTTTCAGAACAGGAGAATATTATTTCAGAAAGATGATCTTTTTCATTTGATCAATTAAACAGGGAAAGCTTTTGCTGTTCTGGGTAATTAAAAGTCTCTCAACCCAACAAGGCTGAAACCTGGATGGTTTGCATGACAATGCATTGTCTGAACGCCTGCAACTGGTCTGTCTGACAATGAAGTTGGTCAGGTTGGTTTCCAAGTTGAGGAGATTACTAACTCAGATTGGTATCTTTTTTCTCCTGCTCCAAACCGAACAAAGCCTGCATGGCAATTTCTTGTCTCAATCCCTACAAGAACCTAAGCTTTCATCTCAGGATGGGTGATCTGATCTTGTGCAATTTGTGTGGTCCTACAGTTTATTTTTCTTGGAGAGAATTCAAGATCCATATGAAGAACTAAGCTAAAAATATTACTAATTTGATTGACAAGGTTAGTTGTATGTATCTCATGGCTCTAACTTTGTGGGTGTGCCATTACTTGAATTGATTACTGCAAAAGGAGATTTACTGTTGTATGGCCTTAAAACTAAGTTACCGGTTTGGGTTCGGGGATAGGGTATGAAATACGGCAGATTTTTTATTTTTAACTTTTTTTTTTTATTCTTTGTGGGTTCAGGTATGGGTTTGTGTGTATATAATAATAATAATAAAAATAAAGTACTCCTAATTGCATATAAATTTTTAAAAATGACACTTATAATTGCCAAAAAAAAACACCATATAATTTGAAAAAAAACCAAACAAACAAACATAAATTCATGATTCATCGATCCATATCAAATGTCAAACAAAATAAAAATTATAATATTAATTGTCATATTGCTCTTCAGCAAGAGTATCATGATCAAAGTCAACACTTGGTTTGCTGTTTGAACCACGACTACCCTTAGTGTTCCTCTCACTAGCCATGTCATATGTAGAATCTGCTTCATATAAAGAAACTATGGAAATTTGTACAACATAAGCATCCAAGTCCATACGCTCGGAGGTTAGATCCCAATTCCTTGTCGTTTGCTCGTAATTTGGTGTTGTATGTGACAAGATAGACAAGTTGGAATGAATAGAAACCAAATCCTTAGCTTTTATTGTAGATAACAAGTTACACTTAATCAGGTAGATAAAGCCGTATGCACTCCAATTCTGCTTAGCTGAAGAACTTTTAACTTGTCAAAATTGTATATAAACTCAATACAACATATGCAATTATAAAAAATAATATATAATAGTGACATAAAAGTAAGGAAGTTAAATTAAAAAATGCTTGCTTAAGATATAATTTTTATTGGTAGAGGTTGCAGGTAAATATAACCTTGGTCATGGATGTACCACTATTCATGAGAATTTTTTCTTTTTTCTTTTAAATAGCTCAAATATCACAATTCCTTGAAGATCTAAAGTGGCCAAACTCATTGAAGACAACATGTTGCATTTTTTGTCTACGAATATTCTTTTGAATGTGGTGTTATACTCACAACCTCTTCATCTCTATATGGTGCCATTATCTTGGAAAGGAAATAATTTATATGTTGTAATATTTTGCAGATAAAATGCTAAGATACTCAAGGGTGTGGTCATCTTGTTTCAACATTCATCAATGGTTTTTGCTTCTATGGGTCATTCTCCTTGTTTTTATTATGGCCTTCCTTTAAACATGGAGTCCATGCTATCATGAATTTCACTCAAATATGGCTGATCCATTCTAGTGTACTTAATTTCAATGAAATTCCAAACATATTCCAAATGAATTCACTCAAATATGGCTTTTGCATTTTGGGCTCTTCATATTTGATTCCCTCTTAACCACTTCAAAGAATGTTGATGACCTTGGTGCTCAATGGCTCTTGCACTTTCACAAGTCATCTCAAGATGATTGTGTGTGAGGCAAATTGAGTCTTTGCAACCAAATATGGTGTAAAAAATAAAAATAAAAAATAAAATAGACATCGAAAAAATTGAAGTAACAAAAAGAACATTTTAAAACTCCAACTTGGAGATGGCTTGTGACATATAATGATTTGTGACAAACATTTGAATCTTATAGATTTCTTTGACTTGATCTATTTTGCAAATTTTTGCACCACCAAGATAAGGGAATGGATAATATGTAACCTTCACTATTAACTAATTGCTTTGCAAATTTTAGCATTGTTTGATATGAATTGGATAATGTAACCTTCACTATTAATTAATTACTCTACAAAGTTTAGCATTGTTTTGTTATGAAGTGGATAATTTTTTGGTGTCCACCGTTTCAATGGATTACATGATGATCTTGGCAATGAAGTTTGCATTATTTATTTGCGACTCATAATCATTGCCAGTTTAGGGCACATTACAATAATATTAATTATGATCTATTTTTGCAAATTTTCTATCCATTATAAATGATGGGACACTTGTTGTAGGCCATGTATTCTTGACTACCCACAATAATGCCTCTATGAAAGTTGTTTCCTTGGCCAATAAGGTGTAAGTAATCAATAGGTGCATTAGAAATTGTCATCACCATTTTTTGCCATTGGGGTGATTTGACAAGGTTGAAATGAAGCCCATTGCCATAAATGCAATAATCAATGTTTTGATTTGCAACCTCTCTCAACTTATTCTGGATGGCCTTTTCTAGTGAGCCTCTTTTATGAGAATAAAGGGTATTATTTTCTTGTGCAAATGGTGACAACATGAAAGGATGTGGGCTAGTCAATACTATAAAGCCACTAGGGGGCTTGCATGATCTTTTCTTAGATAGATGATGTGATCTTTCCTTTGTTTTGCTATTTACAAAGTCGACATCCTCTTCTTCTTTGATGTATGTAAAAGTTTGTTCCTTTATCAAACCTTTTTATTTGGCATTAGACAAACATTTATTCCTAAGCCAGTCATAACACAGGCGAGCTTTCACTCAATTATATAAAATCTTATACTCATTCGTACATTGTATAATACCACCTAAAACCCCACATCTTCAAAGAAGTTACTAGTCATGCATGTATGTTGCCAAAGAGGTAACACTACATCAATTTTGCATGGCCTTTCACAGTGAGCTAATTAAACAAAAACTTCCTAACATTTTGTATAAATAAAAAAAAAAACATGACTTTATAGCCCCTGTAATATGCATAATTTATTTTGTTTATTTTTAATTTTAAAAAAGAAATAGAAAAAAATCTCAAAAAACTTAAAAAAATCACAAGCAAAACTTAACTTTGATTGATAAACTTGTGGGTGAAACTCTTTCATTTTCATAACAATCAACATACAATTTAGACTTCAAAGAATCTACAACCTTAAAAAATGGAAAATGATAACTTGGTGGAAACTTTTTCTTTTGCTCTCTTGTTTTTGAGAAATGATTTATTTTGAGGGACATTAGGGAAAAATAGGTCAAATGAGAACACTTTAGGGTGAATTAAGTATTACAAATGTGTTTTTCTGGTTTTAAAAAAAGAAGAAAAAACTCTAAAATTGACATTTTAATGTCAAGTGCTTGTAGGTTCACCCGGGTTTGGCTTGAGCACCTTAGGTAGCCTATGGGTTCTTTTGGTTTGAACCTTAGGCCATCTCAAGCTTGAACTAGGACCTGTGCTGAATTTTGACACTAAGTGGGCTATTTCCAAATAATCTAATAACAACTTTAAAGCAAAATCCCATTAGGATCCTTACATCTTGCACATATTAGAGATGCATTGTCTCAAGATTGTTTTCTTTCCTAATAAGTGGCAGATTACTTAGTGGCATTGCCATGATTGATTATGAAAATGCTTGTGTTACTAACAATTTCCGATAGTAGAGCCAAAAAGAGTCATCAAACTATAAGTAAAGAAGAAAATTATCAGTGATTACAAAATAGAGAGTTTTAAAGTAGAGACAAATGAAAGCTATGGTTGGGGAAATAGGGCAACCATGAAACATAGAGCTATATTTACATGCATAAATTTAGACAATTCACTACACAAGTAGACACTAGAAGGCAAAAGATACCCAATCATATATCTTTTAGTACTATTGTGAGAGCAAAAAGAAAGTGAAGATGTCCAATTTGACATCTTAGTAGTGTGAGAGCCACAAGAAAGAGAAGTAGACATATTCAACGGTGATTGCACAAGAAGTTTAAAAACATGTATGGAAGAAAGGAGAGCCAATATTAGCAAGAGAAGGAAGACATGAGAACAAATCCATTATGATCAAAGAATAGTGAGAATTGATGAAGATATATAAGGACAAAAATGGGACTAGTTTGGACCTAGTGTACCTTGTTTCTTTTCTTGATTGTTGTGTATGACAACTTGGTTGTAGTTGTATCTCTCTTTGATTCATTTGGTTTGTTTGTTTGGTTTGTCCCACATCTCATGGTACTCGTTCTATTTGCCTGAAGTTTGATATTTTATACAAGGGTTTGGGCCCTTTCAAAACTTGTTTTTATCAATATAAAAAATAATGGCACTAGAAATAGCTATGTTGTTGAACATTTTTGGTAACGATTGCATTGCCCTTGTAAAAGGTTCTAGGCCCTTTAAAATTTCGTCTTTTTGTTTATTGTTTTTCTATTAGTAAGTTGTCTATATGCTAATTTTTGATTTAAAAGGGTTTTATGAGCTCGTTAAATACTATTTACCTTTTAATAAAAAATATTGGTGATAGAAATAGAACCACAAAACAAAGACTAGATTTCAAACAAATTAGATACTTAGATAATACAATGTCAAATAATATATTAGAAGTTAAGACTAACCCAATTAGATGTCTTAGTAGTGAGAACACCATATGAAATAGAAGCCGATACGTTAAAATGTGATGATTAGAAGAGTAAAAGGAAGCTTATGATTGACAAGTGGATGAAAATGATTATGGCATGAAATAATAGAAAAATAGGAAGAACCAGAAAAAGTTTGGAATGCCACAAGGTTGTGAGAGAGTAGATATTGAACATCTATTGAGAATGATTTAATGTTGTTGGTTGAGGTTTTATTTAGTAGATTGAATGATGTTGTCATGTGTGTAGATTGTTTCTGTAATGTACAAGTAATCTACAAAATGATTGGGTTGCACTATATAGGTAAAGAAAACAAGGACCGCATTGAATGGAAGAAAGTAGAACCAATAATAGCAAGAGAAGGAAGAATATAAAAAATCAAATATGTTTAACTAATATGAGAATTGATGAAGAGATTTAAGGACAATAATGGTACTAGAAATATAAGAATTGCAAAACAAAGATTGGATTTCAAACAAATCAGATATTCAAGATAGTGAGAACATTGTATAGAAGTCAAAACTAATTCAATGAGGTCTTAGTAGTAAGAACACCATATGAAATAGAAGTGAATAGATTAAAATACAACAATTAGAAGAGTAAAAGGAAGCTTATAATTAGCAAATGGAAGGAAATGGTCTATGACATTAGCAAAATAATAGAAGAAAGAACAAAGATAAAACTTGGAACGTCACGAGGTTGTGAGAGTAAAGATTTGCTACACCTCGTTGTGTGTTTATCTATTTACTATTGCTATGATTGGTTAAAATACTGGAAATATGAATGTATTTGTAACTTTGATTGAAATACATGTGTTTGTACTTTGTTTACCTATATCATAGAGTGTGATGAATGAATGCTTATTTCACTTAATTTTATAATGAGATGAATATGAGGAATGAATGTTGATTGAATTTGATATTCTGACTATGAACTGCATAATGCAAATGATTGTTTTGATGAATGAATTACTACTGTTGAAAATGTGCTGAGTTGAATGCAGATACAAGATCAAGCCTTTAGAAGAGAGTGGAAGTATCACTCAGGAGAAGGACTTGGTCGAGTAACCTTTAAATGAAACCTAATTGAGCTTTCACACTCACTTATAGAATGGTTTAGTCGAGTCATAGTTTCGGGAAATGGGTAAGTCATCTTTAGTCATGTTTGTGTTTGAATTAGAAAGGATCATGATTTATGTTGTGAACATTTTTGTTTTGTGATAAGTGCTTGCTGCATGTGAGTTCTTCTTGGTATGACTTTATTCAATTGATATGATATGTACTTGGTTAAACCAATGTTAATGTGTTGAATGACTAAACAAGACAAAGTCAAACTTAACTAAAACACAAGAAATAAACATTGACTTAGTCTTTTAAACAACAAACCAAAACTATAGTGAATATAACATTAGTATGAGTTGCGCATAAAGCAAAGGTTGTGAGTAAATATTCTTACATGCCGAGAAAAGAATTGACAGCGTTGCAAGCACTTGGTTAAACCAATGTTAATGTGTCGAATGACTAAGCAAGAAAAAGTCAAACTTAACTAAAACACAAGAAATAAACATTGACTTATTCTTTTAAACAACAAACCAAAAGAATAGGGAAAATGGTGTTTTGGTGGCGCCAAAGTATGAATGGTGCAAAACAAATAGAAGTCTTGAACTTGCAACAAATTCAAGCATGTGAAACAATGTGAAAATATGAATTGGTCAATCATGCAGTTGGCCAAATAAGTCAACCTGTAGGTGACCATTACCTTGCATTTCTTAACTTCTTTCTTGCTTCTTGAAGAATGAGGCGACTCATTCTTATGGCTGTATATGTGTTTGATGAACATTGATTTATGCTACCACCTTTGTTTAAGTTGTTGAGTCGAGCTAATGAGTTGAGATGTGTCAATTTGAGTAGCTTAGTTGTAGGTAGCAAAGGCTCATATTTTTGTATAAATAGAGGAGAGGGTTTCCCCATTTGGATATACTTTCACTTGCATTCTGCCATTCTTATATGAAGTTATTCTTGTTTTCTGAGTTGAGTGAAGTTGTGAGGCAAATAGAGTGAGAGTTATTGTGAGAAAATTTTGTGAAGAGGAATTGAGAAGTGGGAAGAGTTGCAAGCTGACTCTTAGGGAGGATTTAGCTAAGAAACCAGTTGGTCAATTGGAGTATAGCATATATCAGGCATGCGATTTTACTCTCTTCATGTTTTGTCTATTTTTGGAAAGAGTGAGTGTCTTGATTTTATAGTTTTGAGAAATGCATTAAATTGCTAGAGTAGAGAAAAGATTATATTTTCTTATTGGAAAGGAAAAAGAATCTTATTGTTATGATTTTGTTACGAGTGTTTGTACATACTCCATATTAAGGAGTGGATGTTATCAATAGTATTATATACTAGGATTGATGAAGCATGAATAGCTTAAGAAGTTATTTGATACAAAGTTATTTTGTAATTTTAGAAAGTTCATATGTTATAGTTGGGATTAGAGTGTCCAATGAAGGGGATAACTTATGCTTACTTGGTAGAAATATCATTGTGATTTGGGAAAAGGGAATATGCTATTTCTAGGGTTAAAGATTACCTATAGAAGGGAATTACCTATACATAGTATTTAATGGTCTTAAATCATATCGAGCTAGGGTAGTGTATGTGAATAGGATGAATTTCACCCGAAGTACTGAGTGAAGAATACTTTGACCAGAGTAGTATAATTTTCCATTGGTTGCACTATCAATTCACTGTGTTCCATTTATGCATACTAGTTCAGGATTGTAGTGGGTTTACAAGTTCTAGTTATGTAGGACACAACACTAAGCTCAGAAAGGTTATATTTATGAGGTTACTTTACCAATTCCTTCGTCAAAGGGTAGGGCCATCTTACCATATGTGGTAGATGTGCGGGGGACCACATTTAAGTCCGTGGTTGGTGGAAAAGTGCTTGAGTGATGCTTCTCCTCATCAGTTGGTGACTGAGATTTGAAAAGGAATTTCCTGGACCATTTGTATCTATCTCCTATGAAGCTCAGTTGAGCAATGTATCTATCTTTGTATATAATCTTTGTAAAATTGTATTAAAAGTGATATATTATATTGAGAATGAAATCAATACTTTGGAATTATGTTATGTCAAATATACTCAAACATTCTCTTTTGCAAAAGAAAAAAATTATTGCAATGGGAATGAAACATAGTTTATTTACATGAGGTAAAAACCTAGGAAATTTACTTGTGTGAACAATTGGCATGTTACAAGATTGAAAATCTATTGAGATGGTTTAATGTTGGTTCAAGGTTTTATTTAGTAGATTGGATGGTGATTCCCTTTGTGTAGATTAGTTTTACAATATACAAGCAATCTACAAAATGACTTAGTTGTATCATATTGGTATAGAAAGCAAGGAGTACATTGAAGATGCGAATTTCTCCTAATTAAAGGTATATTAAAAAGGGTGGGTTAGATATATTGTTGAAGTCATTGGCTAGGAGGTTGAATAATATCTATAAGCTACTAGCATATATAAAGTTTAGAAGAGCTACAAGTTGGTTGTTAAATAGTTGTTAGTTAAAATACAATGTGGTGTAGGTCGACATTAAAGTAATGAAGAATTGCTTCTCTTTCTATTATTTATCACTCTATTAATCATAGTTTTTACTGAAGGTGTCATATCAATTTTTTTGTTCAATGTTGGATTTCTCACAAATCTATTTAAAAATAGATTTTTTGAATTTCTATTATGACTAGACTTTTGTAATCATTTGTACATGTATGCAAGTCAAACATTTTAGGGAAAAAATAAGTTTAAATAGATTATTTTACTTTTGAGACCATCTTGCAAACTATTCAAAATTTTAATAGAGGCCTCAATAGGAAAGTGATCAAATGTGGTAGATGGTATCACATGGACTAGATTTATATCATTGTTGCATTCAAAAGAGAAGACATCTTTATTGGCACAAAATTTTTCAAGCCTTGAATAATTACTTTTACCAAGAACTTGGTTATTACACTAGGTAAACCAAATTTGATTGTTACTACTCTTTTTTATTCTCTAGAGGGTCAACAATGCTATTCAATATTTTTATCTTAGGAAAAAAAGGGTTTGTTACCTTTCCCTAAAGTGTCTTTGCCTCCACTTTATCTCCTTTGTGCTTAATCATGTTGAAATCAGCCTCCATGATCCAAGTAATCTTATGAAAGGAATAAGCTATCTAGTTCCAAAGCTCACATTTCTCTCTATGATCAATCAAAGCATAAATAAAAATAATTCCAAACTTAAAATGCTTTTTCTCAAATTAATCCACATAATACTATTACATGGATAAGAACCACTATCTGCCACAAAGGTATTCTGCCTAGATTAATTAAAGTTAAATCCCCACCTTTTATCTTTATCATTCTTAACAAATAAAGTAATAGATATTTTACAAACAAATTTTAAAATAAACTCTAACTAATACTCCACAATTTTAGTCTCTGGCAAATAAAGAAAATTTATATTATAAATACTTTTTTTAATCAATAATTAGGGAATTTTTAGCTTGGCTCAAGCTAGGTGAGGTCATAAACGAGGCACCTTATCCTTGGCATGAACACACAATATTAACAAAAATAGTCCAAAGCCACAAGCATAGGAGACCGGTAAGGGTAAAAAGTTTGTGAGTACATTAATCCAATGAGGGTTTGGAACATTGGGTCGCCAACATGAGCACCATCAACATCAACGTGAACATTTAAAACCACAAGCATAATGGATTGGAAATGGCACAATTTCCACAATCACAATGGCCCAATAGATGTTTGAACCTTGGTGGCTAGAACAACAATGCCACGGTTTAATCATCACACTATGACATGAACAATTATATTAGAAATAATATTATAAAAGCCTCTAAGAATATATTTTCTATGATGGGTTTCTAGCCCCCTAACATTCCAACTATATAGCAATTTAATATCATTTAAAATTTAGTAAACTTCTCCTCCTTGCCTTTTTATTATTTATTTACCTATTAGAGACTTGATTATTTTCTTTTCTTTTCTTCTCCTTAGTATAAAAAACATCACTAGGTTTCTGAATATCCATACCCTCTTCTGAAAAATAGAGGGTTAGTAAAATCTAGTATGACTTTCCCACCCTTAGAGTTCTTAGTGAAAAAACTACAAGAGTGTTCCTTTACAAGCCCATTCTCAATTTATAGTACCATTTGAGGCGAATTTTCTTCTTTTAATTTTTTATCTTTAGCCTTGTCTTTGATAGTTTTTAAATAAAACTTGACAATTTTCGTTGATGTTGAAATCTATTTCAATAAAGTGGTAGGCTAAATTTTTTTTCTTTATTTTACATAATTGATAATTATGATCATATTTTTTTCATAGTTCTCCTAGGTGGATTTTTTATTTTTGATTTATAAATATATATCTAGAATTAATCATGTCTCAATGACACACTTAATATCACCATTTCCACCTATTTTGACACCATACTAAGCCTGCCATAACCATATTCTCATCATATCAACACTGATTTTATATTTATTTAATTTATTAAGACTTATCCTCTAACATTCCCTCCATCATCCAATTAATTAAAAAACCATATTTAGTTAGTTATACTAACATCCTACATCTATTTCCCTTAATTGATTAAATAGTCTAATTATTTGATTAATTAGTCTAAACCCCTAATACTAGTATAATCCCCCACTAATAGGATAATCGTGTCATGTCCATAATTTAAAATTAAAAAAATATATACAAGCCACCAATCCAAAATTAAGTCAATATTCAATCCTAGCCATCAAATCAATTAAATTAATCTTAGCCACCTATCTCCAACTACCTTCAATCTAAATTCAAACTAAATTTTAATCCCCATCATCCATCTAATCAAGTCAAACCTAGCCCTCTATCCACCAACCACTAACATTTAATATCTTGTCTCTCCCAAATTCAAATTCAAATTTCCTCTCAAGAAATCTTAACCCTCCATCCTAAACCAATCTTAGTCATCCACTTATCCTTATCAAATCTATAAATCAAACCATCACCAATCCATTTTCAAGGAAGAAGAATGAATCGTAAAAAGGTTATGTTAGAATTCTTGGGCAACTACGCTCACCCTTTCCATCAATAAATTCACAAGCATATTAAGAGCATCAAGAGGATATTGGTAAGATAGTTTCATGGTTCTCTTATTATTTAAAAGTGCATTCACTTTCGCTCTAACTAAAGTGCAACTGTCTTGTGTATTATTCTACATTTTTTAGCAAAACAAACAACAATGTCTAATTAGAAATTAGATGAAAATAAGAATTAAACCAACTTCTTAAGTTATGTTTTTAAACCCCCACCACACTTAAAGACTACATTTTTCACAAAAAGCTATTTGTTTGCAATGAATGTTGAGTAGGAAAAAATATTAAGAAATTCCATAATGTTTTTTATTTTTAGCTTTTGTAGGCAAGAAATTAGTGATCTAGTTGTTCGGCATGTTGCATATGAGAAATGGTGCTCAAACACATTTAGAAAAAAGATCCTATGTGGCAATAATAGTTACACCTCTTCTACTGAATCATAATTTAATGAATTGCATAATTATGTTCAAATACAACAAATGGAAGGATTTTGAGTTGATTCATAGCTTGCAACAAATTGAGTGTTAGGAGGTAGAAGGCTACACTATTTCACCCTATAGATCCCATAAAGATTCATGTCTATTTTCTCTTTAATCTTGATCAAAACATTGTTGTTGCTACATAAATGGTATACTTCTTCAATGCCCAAAAAGAAGAAAATGGGTGGTGGAAGGAGAGAAGTCAAGTGAAGTAATTAAGGAGGGTTTGAGAAAATTGTTGGTGCATTGCTACTCTTTGACAAGGAGAACTCAATCTCTAAGGAATGATAAAAGGGCGTTATTTTTGTGGATGTTGAAGCATACTTCTGTCTTTAGGATGCTAGTGACATGGTAAAGCCCAACCCTTCCATACTCTAAAGAATTATTTACAATAGTTCTAGCACAAAAAAATACTAGAAATCCCCCTTCTTATTGCTCAAATTTGCCAAATTTACAACAATATCACCTTCCTTCTTAATTTTTTTTTCCCAATATTGATTGCCAACATGATTAGATTTTTTTAAGTAAATAATTATTAATTAAAATTTAACATTACATTATATTAAATACTAATTAATAATTATTTATCTAAATGGATCATGGCCATTGCCCTCTTTAAACTCTTTAAACCAAACATTATAATAGTAATGTTAAAAGATTTTGTTATAATAGTCATATTAAAAAAATAGTTTCAAATACTATTTTAACATGAAATAGATAATACATACAAGATTTTAAAATTTAAATTATAAAATTTGTGAAAAAAATCATATTTGTTTTATTCATCAAATATTTATATTAATCTTTTTTGGGAGAAACTATTTCGGCTAAGTGTGACTTGGTTGAGGGTATGGATCCGGGAGATGTTGCTTGTTGCACTCGTTCAACCTTCCTCTTCAGAGGGGTGCTCCTCAGGGTGTTGGCTAGATCATGAGAAATAGATGTCGAAATTTTCTTTGAAAGATGAAAAGGGAGGGGCGTTGGTGTCCTCTTCCTCAGGGTGTGTTGAAATCAACACATTTGGTTCTTCTCAAGGAAATCCTAGTCATGTTGGTATTGGGGGTGTTGGGCGAAATAGTTCTGGGACTGTTGAGTTTATCTTTTCTATTTATAAGGGTTGGTATGTTAACAATGTGATGGAGGCTCTTTCCATTTTATGTGTTGTGGAGCGCGGTTGCACTCTTGGGTGGAAACAGATCATTTGTGAATCTGATTCTCAGGTGGTGGTGACTTTACTGAAGAGGCAACAGTTAGAGGATGTCAATTGGCATTTGGCTGTAATTATAAAATAGATTCTTAATTTGTGTGCTTCCTTGGAATCTGTTACTTTCTGTCACTTTCCTAAAGAATGGAATGGGGTTGAGGATTATTTGGCTAAATGGACTTCTGATCATTTGAAAAATTGGAATATTGTGGAAAGGGGTCAATTACCCCTGAATTTGTCTCAACAGTTGGACCACTTAGTGGAGATTGATAGGGGTGTGTAATGCCCTTGCTTTGTACTGCTCTATTTTGATTTGAATAAATTTTGAACCCTCTTTTAGTTTAAATTATTTATATTATTCCTTATGAAAATCATTATAATCTAATATAATTCCAGTACAATCTAAAGTAACTAAAGTCTCTAAATCTTTAGATCAATATACAACATTACTTTTGTTTGAATTCATAATTTAATGTAGTTGGCTCCATAATATTTATTTGTGACTCCCAATCACCATTATTAAATATCTATAAAAATCTAAATCATGAAAAAGCTAGAATCCATTGCCTAAAGACTTCATCTACATGATTCAACATTTTCTTTAACTCTTTAAAATTTAAAATGCTTTACTTTAAGCATTGACAAAATTATAAATATTTTATGATGGGTGATATAATTCAAATTGTGCTCTAACTTAGATTTTGAACATAAGTCTAGGATATGTATGGATATGCCTTGCATGAACTATACATTGATATTTGTAAAATGAGGTTTTGAGTTGAATATTTTCAAAATAGAATATTAAATATTAGTGCATTTCATGTTTAAATGTTTGTTTTCAATAGAATACAAATATGTTATAATTTTTATAGGTTTCAATATTTATAAAGTATTTTTTATATTTTAATAAAAAAATTAATAAGTTGTGAAAGTTGTTTTTAAGTCTTAAGTTGGTAAGATGTATATATTTATATTTGATTTTGATGTTTCTTATTTTATTAATTTTTTCTTATGATAATGATGTTTATATTTTCACTTGACAGTATTAATTTAAATCATGAAAAATTAAAGTGATAGAGTAATGTTTCTTATTTTTTCTTATTTTACATAACAAATAATTACAACCATTAAGAACAACCTTCATAATTTATTGATTTCTTTCTTTGTAGATTTTGTGAGTAGGTGACAAGCTTCTATTTATTTGATTACACAATCGTTATTGAAATAAGAAATCGTTATTGAAATAAGAAAGGTGAAAATAAAATGTTGTGGGCATTATTTAAACCAAAATTTTCTCCGTTTTCAAGGAGAGAGATAAGTTATTGGAACACTATTTCTTGCTCTATTTTATTTTGGTTGTTTTTCACCCATACATTTTGGAACACATGTTTGATGGTAGTTTCACTTTGTAATTTTCATTCATTTTTATATTTAATATTGTCTATCAAATTTAAAATTACAAGTTTATAGTTTTATAGTTTAAAAACAACGTCCTATGTTAGAATTTTGTTACTATTTGTCTATAAATTATTGCTTTATGTTGATTTCTCATGAATCTTTTCATTGACAAGTGGTAGAATATGCAACTATTTGCTTGACATTTAGAGATTGAATGGATTTAGCATCACTTAAGTATTTACAATAGTTTTAAGAGGAGGACAAGTGTAGATTGTTTATTTGCGTAAGCAATCTAAAATTGAAAGTTTTATTAGGTTATCTTTTGTAAAATAATTTTATTTTATTTTTTTTTAATTTGTAATTTATCAACAAACTCATTTTGTGCATATCTTGCAAGCATTGCATTCATTTAAGTGAAATTGATATTATTGAACAACTTGTATTCTTTCTATATGCTTCCACATTTTGTGTGCATGTTTATCAAAGTAATCAAAATTGTAACATTTAACAAAGTTCTAGTTTCCATTTTTTTTGCAGATCTTCATGTCCAATTTCAAGTCTTTCATTTTAGTACACACCCAAATAATGTTGATTAAGATTTATGAGTTTGAATTCACAATCGTTAATTACTTTTTTGAAAAATATTCAATCTTTTTGTAATAAAAGAATAGTAAAAAGTCCTTACATTAAATCTTATTACTCTCCAACTACTTCTTATATATCATACTACTACTAATTATTCTTATAATATTTAATAAGAACTCCAACTTTACAACCATCCTTGTTAAATTAATTTTAAATTTATAAATCTGAAACTATCAAGTATATAAATATCATTAAACTTGGTTAAAAGCATTTACTATAGAAGCAATGGCTCAAATCATATTTATATATTTACCCATTGAAAAATGTTTTAGTTAAAATGTATTTAAGTTGTCTGAACAGAATAAGAGATGACATATGTCTGCATTCCCAATAATATAGATTGCTGCTATAATTATGTTGATTAAACAATACCAATCCTCTCTCAACAATGGGAACATGCACAACGTGAAGGTCCGTTGGAGTGGAGGGCACAAATTCATACAGGTCCAGACAAAAGTCAATCGAACTAAAGCCTTTATCTAGAAAAATCTGATTTCCTTTCATTATTGGTAGGGGAGCGGCAAAATCTAGCATCCCATCAATTATTGGCCCCTCTCAGGCTCTCTGTCCCTTCCGTCAACCAGGCTTTTCATGTTTTCCCTCCACACACTTGGCTTTCTTCTCTTCATTATTCATTTCAGTTGGATATACCACGTTAACATCCTAGAAGTATCCAAGATTTGAGTTCTCTATATCGCGACATCTATGAAACAATTTTATTTGGGTTTTGCTTCTCAATCTAACACAATCTGTATTTTTCAAGAAATAGATAATGAGATAAATTTATGTAGGTAACTTAAGGCCAGGACTTTCTGAACCAACCAGAGTTGTGAAATGTGGAAAAAAGGCAAGGAGAAGAGAAGCTCCATTACAGAGCATGAGGATTATGTAAAAGCAGCTGCTTGGGCATGGTATCTGCAAGGAGCCGGAGCACCATCTAATACAAGCCAGACAACGATTCCTCGTTGAAAGACGACCCACAAGATTCAAGCTTGAGGCTATGGGCCTCCTCAACAACAACAATTTGATGGAAAACAGTTTGGCAATACTGGATACAGTTGGATCAGATTCTGTTACGGGTGCACTAGTTTTCGGGACTTATCCTCGGAGGAATGTGAAACAGAGATTTGTGGGAGCTCTTTATTTGATTATTATGAGCTTGTGGCACTTTCAAAGCAGCTTGACAACAACAATTGGATGGAAAACAGTTTGGCAATACTGGATACGGTTGGATCAGATTCTGTTACTGGGTGCACTAGTTTTCGGGACTTGTCCTCAGAGGAATGTGAAACAGAGATTTGTGGGAGCTCTTTGTTTGATTATTATGAGCTTGTGGCACTTTCAAAGCAGCTTGACAACAACAATTGGATGGAAAACAGTTTGGCAATACTGGATACAGTTGGATCAGATTCTGTTACTGGGTGCACTAGTTTTCGGGACTTGTCCTCAGAGGAATGTGAAACAGATATCTGTGGGAGCTCTTTGTTTGATTATTATGAGCTTGTGGCACTTTCAAAGCAGCTTGAGGCTATGGGCCGCCGCAACAACAACAATTGGATGGAAAACAGTTTGGCAATACTGGATACAGTTGGATCAGATTCTGTTACTGGGTGCACTAGTTTTCGGGACTCGTCCTCAGAGGAATGTGAAACAGAGATTTGTGGGAGCTCTTTGTTTGATTATTATGAGCTTGTGGCACTTTCAAAGCAGCTTGAGCTTCTGTGTTGGGGAATTGCTAATCCAGTTTATGGAAAAGAACCGCCTATGAGTACGGAAACATGGATGCATCATGGCATGTGTCCAGACCTCTGCAACAAGAAGCCAAATACTAACACTGGATTTTCAAGGAATTCTTCCCATGTGATGATTTCTGGATACATTAAAGGTAAGGAAAGTCCAGGGTCTAAGAAGAAGCATCACCATTGGAGGTTCTATGACTTAGCTAGAAAGTTTCAGGCATTTGCAATTTGGAAATAAGTCACATCCGAATCAACGATGGGCTGGTCAAAAAGGGGTCAGTGGTTCAATTGGTAAAGCATTCTAGAAGTAAATGGAAGGTCCTAAGTTCAAATCCTAGCTAATCCATATGAGCTGTAACTCAACATGTGGTATTAGAGCCAGGTTAGGAGCTCCAAGCATTGTGTGGTTTAGTGGGATATATGTGGAATTAAGCTCCACCCGGACTAGAAGCCCTTGTCAGGTAGATGCGAGCCCATTGGACATTTTTATTCACAGGGATAGCTATGCCTCCTGCTATTATATCCAACGGCAAAGGCTTGGATCATGAAGATGGCATGTGTATCCCATGTTGGGTAACATCTGCCTTCTTGCAGAGCTTGGAACTCAAGGTGTCCCAAGAAGAGTGGGGTAGTGTTTGAGCCTTGAAATTCAGCCTCTCAAACTTGGGTCAAGGAGGTACTTGTAATATGAATACATGACACCTTCTTCTTTTTAAATGAAATTGTCTCAATTCTTGTGAACTCTTTTGCAGCTTAGTAACAATCAAATTTGGTTTACCTAGTGAGAGATACAAGGCAAGTTTGGTAACAATGGGTTATTCCCAAGTTGAGGGAGTTGATTATGGTGAGATTTTTTCTCCCGTTGCAAAGATGACATCCATTAGATTTTTGTTATCACTTGCTATTGCATACAAATTAGAGATGGATGTGAAGACAACTTTCCTTCATGGTGATTTGGAGGAAGAAATATATGTCATAGCGAGAGCATTACATTGTGAAAGGTACATAAAATTTGGTTTGCAAATTGAAGAAGTCTTTGTATGGTTTGAAACAGTCACCTAGGATGTGGTATTGACTGATCTAAGAGGAGAGATGAACAATTTTAATTCTTTTTACAGTTAAAATGTGAGATACACAATAAAGAGATGATTAAAATAACATCACATGCAAGTATAAGAAGATCACAACATAGGATATACATGGGGAAAAACTCTTTCAAGAGAAAAACCCCACACTCCAAAACCTGCACAATGTATTATCGAACCAATGTTGATTACAACACACTTTCGATGCAAGTTCTTTTAGGAGTATACAAATGTTGATTTCTAGACTTATTCTGACAACATAACAATACCTGCAAAAATATAGCTTTCTTAACCCACTCCAAGACATCGATATATAGAGAAATACAAACATAAAAGAAGCTTTATGAGCAAGCAACAAGAGATGGGCGTCCAAATCCATGTGGCACACTTTGCCAACACATAGTTGACTTTTGTGACACTTTTCCAATGATTCCTCACCCCCCTTACATGCCTCCATACTTGGGTGCCCCAAATTTGTCCCAAATAGGTAATAAAAAATTCCTTACAATGTCATAGAATCTGTCATAAATGATAACTCTTACATCTGTAAGAGAATCTGTCAAAACCGGCTAAAACTAGAAGATGCTTCTTACACTCTCTTTCAACCTATCATAGGACAAACTTGGGCACCCACTTTCCCATGCAAAGATGCTCTCCAACACTTATCCAACCTATCATAGAATATGGCTCTTATGTGTCATAAGATCGTCATAGGAATCTGTCATAAAATCGTCATAACAATCTATCATAGAATTGTCATAAAGATCCCTCAAAGATACTGACACATGTCTTTTGGGAATCTCTCCCCAAAGTGGGACGCCTTCATTGTCTTGTGGGGACCACAACATCCATGTCACCTTCCAACATTCTGACAACTCATAGTGCCAAGTCATATTAGATGACAAATTAATATAAGGAAGAAATTATAACATAAGCATAATAAAATTAATATTTTAGTGCTAGGAAATTGCAAAGGTTGAGACACCTTAATTTCCAACATTCTCCCACTTGTAGAACACCTTTCAAAAACCAATTTCTAACCAGGCAAACAACTATTAGGGATTGAAAGTCCCATAGACTCTGAACACCATCTGAACTTCTCTGTGCTCACTAGTTTTGTCAAGGAATTTACAACATTTGTCAAAGTATCAACTTTTTCAATCTGTACCTTACCATCTTCTGCCATGTCATGGACAAAATGGAATTGAACATCAATATGTTTCATTCTAGCATGGAAGGTAGGATTCTTTGCCAGGTAAATAGCACTCTGATTGTAATTGCAAATAGTAATCATCCTTGTATCAAGCGCAACATTTGAACACAATCTTTGAAGCCAAATGGCTTCCTTACAAGCATGAGTAGTTGCCATGTACTTTGCTTCTATAGTGGAAAAAGTGACTACAATTTTTCACTTACTCATCCAACTGATAACACCACTGAACATAGTAAACACATAGGCACTGGTGGATCTTCTACTGTTAATGTCACCTGCTCAATCTGAATCCATAAATACAAACTAAATGAAAAGATCTTGTAGGATGTTCATGATAACATAATGAATACTTAGAAGTACCATGTAAATACCTAAATACTCTCTTTATTGCATCCCAATGTACTTGTCTGTGATTATCCATGAATTGACTAAGGACTCCCATTGCTTGGGAAATGTTTGGTCTTATACAGACCATGACATACATCAAATTACCAACAATACTAGCATAAGGTACTCTCATCATATATGCCACCTCACTAGGAGATTTTGGACAATCTGAAACTGATAATTTTGTCCCCATTGCAATTTAGGAACACACAATGGCTTAAAAGCTACCATGTTGAATCTCTCCAACACAGAATTCACATACTTACTTTGGCCTAACCAAAGTTTTTTGTTTGTCCTGTCTCTTTTGATTTCCATACCCAAAATGTACCTAGTTGCACCTAAATCCTTCACTTCAAATTGTGTTGAAAGGTGAGACTTCAAATTAGAAATCAAAGCTTTATCAAATTCTCAATGAACAACATATCATCAACATACAATGCAATAATGAGAATGCAATCATCAATAGTTTTGAAATAGACACAATGATTTGGTTTCAATCTCAAAAATCCCAAACTTAACACAAAGGAATCAAACTTCCAATACCACATCTTAGGTGACTATTTCAAACCATACAAATACTTCTTCAATTTGCAAACCAAATTTTGTGTACCTTTCACAATGTAATGCTCTAGCTGTGACATAGATTTCTTCCTCAAAATCACCATGAAGGAAAGTTGTCTTCACATCCATTTGCTCAATCTCTAAATCATATGCAACATCAAGTGATAACAAAAATCTAATGGATGTTAGCTTTGCAATAGGAGAGAAAATCTCACTATAATCAATTCCCTCAACTTGGGAATAACCCTTTGTGACCAACCTTGTCTTATATCTCTCAACACTTCCATCTAAACCAAAAATTTTCTTGAACACCCATTTGTAACCAACAGGTTTACGCCCATCAGGTAAGGACACCAAATCCCAAGTGTCATTTCTTTTTAATGCAACCATCTATTCATCCATGATCTTTATCTAGAATCTACATCACTCATACCCATAGCCTCCCTTATGGTTCTAGGCTCATAAGTGTTAGAAATCAAAGTGAAAATACAACTAGAGTCATGTAATGAATATCCAAACCTATCATGTTGTCACCTTATTCGTGTAGACCTCCTCTGATTTTTTAGAGCTACTTGAGCTCTCCTCATCATCAGGTCCATCAAACGTTTTTGACTCTTATTTCTCAAGGGTAGGAGGAAGTTGAACCACATCCTCTTTCTTTCCTTCTTTCTTTGGCTATAAAACAATTGTAGGAGTAACAAGTTCCTTGAAAATCATATTTTTACTATATAGAACATTTTTTGCCATAGGATCTGAAAGCTTGTACCCTTTCACATTGATGCCATAATCGATGAAGATAGTTTTTACAACCTTGTTATCCAAATTAGATCTCTTCTCCTTAGGCACGTGAGCATATTCCTCACAACCAAATACTTGAATATGTCTCATTGAAGGCTTTTTACCAGACCATACCTCCATGGGTGTCTTATCCACAATCGTTGAAGTAGGAGACCTATTAATTAGGTAGCAAGGAGTGGAAACTTCACCCCAATTCTTTTATTGGAGGCTAGCTCCACAAATCATACTCCTAGCCCTCTCCATTGGCATCCTGTTCATTTTTTATGCAACACCATTCTACTGAGGGGTGTAGAGAGTTGTCTATGTCTTTCAATCCCATGTTCTTTACATAACCTATCAAAATTTTTCAAACAAAACTTATTGCCACAATCCTCAAACATTTAATCTTTTTATCCTTTTGATTCTCTACAAGAGCCTTAAACTCTTTGAATCTATTAAAGACTTCATATTTGCTTCTAAGGAAATAAACCCATTTCCTTCTACTGTAGTCATCAATAAATGAAACAAAATAAAAAAATTTTACAATCAAAGGAACATTAACATGACCAAACACATCAAAATGAATCAAGTCCAACACCTCAGAAGATTTGTGAGAACTAGAGTAAAACTGAACATGGTTTTGCTTTCCATAAATCCAATGTTCACAAAAATAAAACTCAAGATTACAATCATTCATCCCCAACAAGATTTTTTATTTTTTAGGGCTCTAAAACCCTTCTCACCAATTATGTGGCCAAGCCTTTGGTACCATAACATAGTTTTCTTAGCTAAAAGTTTCATCTCCATAGAATGAGTAGCCTGGGCACCCAGAAAGCACAACCATCAAAATTAGATGCAATAGTCCTCTTTGCTATTGGTTCCAATGGTGAGGATGAAGACCCTGAAGATCTCTTCTTCATAACAGAAGAACTATTGCACTACACAGTTCATGCATAAAGCTGAAACAAAGTACTAATTTGAATAACCTTACCAACACAATAGCTTCTCTCTTCATCTTGCATTGTCCATTTGATAAAAATACCTGCACACCCACATCATTTAATTTACTTGTAGAAAATAGTTCCATGCCAAACCAGGGATATGCAATACAACATTGATCCCTTTACTCTACCATCAGTGAATCGAATCAAAACTCTTCCATGACCAAAAATCTTCAAGTGAAAGTCATCACCCAAGTACACCTTCCCACCATTAGACTTCATATTTTGAAAACCAACCCCTATGTGAGGTCATGTGGAATGATACACCAGATTCAATCAACCACACATCTTCTGATGCATGTGTTTCCAAGGTAGCGACAACAACTTCACCTTTATCTTGAGAAGACTTTTCTGAATTAGAATCATTATTTTTCTTCTTATTTTTCTCCTCTTTGCACTTCTTGAGGAAGTGACCAGGTTTTCTGTAGTTCCAACACAAAGCCTTGGACTTTCCAGGAGACTTAGATCTCCCACGGGATTTGGATCTTCCTTTGTTTTCTTTCTTCTTATCCTTTTTCTTTCTTCTCCTTGGATCTACCATGAACCGCAAGATCCTCAGCTGATTTAGGCGATTTTCTTTGCATCTCCTCAGACAACCAAGATGCAACCACATCATCCATCTTGAAAGTAGTAGTGGTACTTCCAATGGCCATACCAAGGTGGTCCCATGAATTTGGTAATGAACACAGTAATACCATACAATGATCCTCCTCCTCCATCTTTACACCAATAGAGGATAACTGGGCAACACACATTTTAAACAAATTCAGGAGATCCACAACAAATCTTCCATCCTTAGAGAGTAGAACTTCTTTCTTAGGAATAATTTATTTACTAGGGATTTAGCTTGATCAATTTCTCCAAGTTTCTTCCACAAAAGTGCAACCATTTTATCTTCATGAATATTTAACAAGACATAGTCAACCAAATAGAGTCTTATGAGACCCTTAGCTTTTCAATCCATTTGATCCCAGTCTTCTTGTTTCATGCCTTTTGGCATGGAATTGGTTATCGTGAGCCATAAATCATTATTCACCAATAGGTCCTCCATCTTGAGTTTCCACAACTTAAAGAACCGCCTTTGTTGAACTTTTCTAATTAAAACATCCCAAATGTGTTAGCCATCTCTCCTGCAACAAAGATTACAAACCCATTGTACAAGTTCCCACTCAAAAAAAGATCAATATAAAAAACCACCCAACAACTAGAATCAAAGGTGATCAAGCTCTAATACCAATTGAAAGGAAGCAAGGTATGGAAAAACACTTCCTAACACTAATCTAAGAGGAGAGATGTACAAATTTAATTCTTTTCATAGTTACAATGTGAGATGCACAATAGAGTGTATTAAAATAACATCACATGGAAGTATAAGAAGCTCACAACACAAGATATACGTGGGGAAAAACCCTTTCAGGAGGAAAACCCCACACTCCAAAACTTGCATAATGCATTGTCGAACCAATGTTGATTACAACACACTTGCAATGTAAGTTCTTCTAGGAGTATACAAATGTTGATTTCTGGGATTATTCCAACAATATAACAATGCTTGCAAAAATACAACTTTCTTAACCCACTCCAAGACATCAATATATAGAGAAATACGAGCATAAAAGAAGCTTCATGAGCAAGCAACAAGAGATGGGCGTCCAAATCCATGTGGCACACTTTCCAACATGTAGTTGACTTTTGTGACACTTGTCCAATGATTCCTTACCCCCTTACATGCCTCCATACTTGGGCACCCCAAATTTTCTCCAAATACATGTGATAGATTTCTTACAATGTCATAGACTCCGTCATATATAATAACTCTTACAGTTGTGTTGAGCACACAATGATATGAGAGGGTGGGTGAATCAACATCTAACAATCCTCTATTTTTCAAAATTTAATCACAATTAAAATCATTCAAGTAAGATCCATCAATACACAATGAGAACACATGATATACGTGGAAACCCTTTTGAGAGAGAGAAACCACAACACAATATTCCATATATATTATAGTTTAATCCTCTACTTATTGTAGGCTCCAATCTACTTTCAAGGTCTCAAATATCTATACAAATTGAGCTTCAACTTAGAAAGATGCTTCAACCTCAACTTGATAGGCTCCAACCCTCACACACAAACTGAGATCCAACCCAACAAGAGGCTCCAACCTTAATTTGATAGGATCCAACCTATTTGAGGCTTCAACCCCCACAAATATGATCCAAACTCTCTTCCTTATAAATCTAATAACCAATCACAAATATGATCTAATTTCAAATCTGATTCAAATCATGTAACCTCTCCTTTCACAAATCTAATCCACACTCTAATATCAACCTTCTTTTAAATTTGGTCACTTATTTTGCACAACATCTTTCACAAATTTGATTCAATCTATGCACCAATTATTTTCACACAACTGATCATAATCATCGCAATATGTTCACATAATTTTTTTCCTTACTATCTACTCAACATCACTTCACAATTTGCTCTTATTCTTCATATATATTTGTTAGATAGACTTGCATTTATTATTCATTAATGGGTTGTATATGCACTCAAAAATAAATCCGAATTACACTTCATTTTTCTGCCCTTTATCTCCTTTTAATTTGCATTTTTATAATTAAAAAGCAAATCATTTAAATTGCTTGTTATTATTTTTCACAAGGATTGATTTCCTTTTATATCAACATAAATGGAGATGTTCTCTTCAAAGATAGGCAACCTTCTTTAAGAGAGATGTATTTTCCTTGATCGCACCATTTCATTTAAATATATGATTAAGATGTTTTCCTTAAAAGTAAGCACCCCATTTAGAGGGAGGTCGACTCCTCTAAAAAAAATATTTTAAATTTTAAACTTAATCTTGGTCGTTGCATCCTCATAATTAACTTATTTTTATTTAATGGATTTCATAGTTCTTATGCAAAGCATGATCGTTGCTCTTATCTAAAGGAGGGCCATTCCATAATAGTTTTTAACCTTACTTGTGTTGTCAAGGTAAGAGGCCAGCCAACATATTGGATTATATTGCTTCCTTCAAGGGTGATGACTTGGCTAAGGGAGTCAACCTATATTACATGTTCATTAACTTATCAAAACTCATGATTCATCTATATTATCTTGAATCTAAATTCTTCTTCTCTTTCACAAGTTGGTCACCTTGGATTTAATTTGAACTCAATTCAAACACACTTATATCTCAATTGTTTAAGTCTTTAATTTAAACAGTCGCATATCTACTAGCTGGCCTCACAATCTTCCAATGGATAACTTCTTGTAAGCCATTCAATTTTCTTATATCCATTGTACCAATATTCTTTATCTTTGCTCAATATTTTAAATCAATGATAACATGTTCTTATATATCATTTGTTCATGACTATATTCTTAGTCTCAATGATAACATGTGTATGCACCTTTGACATCAATGACAAACATTCCAAGTTGTAAGAGAATCTATTATAACCAACTAAAAATAGAAGATGCCTCTTACACTCTCTTACAACCTATCATAGGTCAAACTTGGGTGCCCACTTTTCCATGCAAAGATGCCTTCCAACACTTGTCCAACCTGTCATAGAATTTGGCTCTTACATTTCATAAGATCGTCATAGGAATCCATCATAAGATCATTATAGGAATCTGTCATAGAATCGTCATAAGGATCCCTCAAAGATGCTGACACATGTCAAGGAATCTCTTCCCAAAGTGGGACGCCTACATTGCCTAGTGGGGACCACAACATCCATGTCACCTTCCAATATTCTGACAAATCATTGTGCCACGTCATATTAGATGAAAAATTAATATAAGAAAGAAATTACAACATAAGTGTAAATAAATTAATATTTTAATGCTAGGAAATTGCAAAGGTTGAGACACCTTAATTCTTAACAATTATTTAATTAATTAATTTAAGTTGTCTGATGTTGGGAAATATTAAAAGGACAACTTAGTTTAATAGCTTGTTGGAAAGGTGTTAAGTTATTTAAGTTCGATGCCTAAGCTTGGGTTTATTTTCTCAAGAAAAGTAATATTAAATTTCCTGAAAGATTTTGTGAGGGGAAAAGATGATTATTATATTTTTAAATTGAATATTTCCCACCAAAACGCTATATAAGGAGGATGTGGGATCATTTGAAGAATTAGACTTTTGAATTTGATATTGTTATGTTTTTGGAATAAACCTTTAATTTATTACAAGGCTTTCTAAAGACAAAAACCCTCTAGCTAGTCTTGGTAATTTCATTCAAGGTTATAGTTGTGCTTCAAATTGAAATTTTAGTTTTTGGTTTTGTAGAGATGGAAAAATTTGATATCTTTGAAGAGGTTTGTTGTTGCTAATCTCTGAGTTATTGAATCATGTGATTTCAATGAATTATAGATGACTTTGTGGATAGGTCATACACTTGCAGAAATGTCATATTCACCCTCCTGGTTGTAGCCTTGTGAAAGTCTTTTTGCTAGTATGAAATACATGTCACATCCCCACGTCATCCACTTCGGCAGTGGATTACTGTGGAAGAAATTAAATAAATTTGTAAATAAAAAGGGCATTTAAGAAAATAGGATAGACAAGACAATAGGGGTATGAGCTTCCAAAAAAATTGCAAAACCATAGTCAACGTGCTAAGGCCAATATGGAAACCACATGAAGGTATGGGACTCCACAAATTTTTCCAGTATTCCTCCAGCTTGTGCCATAATGAGAGCTTTCAAACAAGCTATGGACTATCATAAAAAGTTTAAGAGGAAGTTAGAAATATGGCACATAGATGAGATAATGACGTGAAGGAAAGGCATAGAGGAATGCAAAAAAATCATGCAAGGAGAAGAAAAGGTAGAGAGAGAGCAAAGAAAAGTGCATGAGAAAGAGAAGAGAGAGGGACGTGAAGAGAGGGAAGGAGGAATTGTGCAGGAAGAGAGAAGAGAGCATGCACAGATTGGGAGAAATATCATTAATCACGGTCTCATGGAATACATCGATTGTAGGATATGAGTGAAATGGATTTTTTGAAAATGTTGTAGAAAATTTCAATCCAAACCATTTTGGTAGGTGAAAAGGTAAATTTAACAACCATTGCCAACATTCCTCTTGCCTGCGCCACATTGGGAGCTTCCAGACGAGTTATGAACTATCAAAAAAGCATAAAGGGATATACAAATTTCAAGAGGAGAGATATTTTGGGGAGAAATACAAAGAAGCTTTGGACATGCTTCAAGCTTAATGGATGGAGGGAGTTTTTCAGATAAAAGGAGTATAGGCCAAGCACGTGAGTTGTTTGACCAAATGCCTATTATGAGCAAGGCTTTAAGAGACACCTTGGTAGCATTTCCTACATCAAATATGTCCACATTGTTCCTATGGGATACAATCATGGCATATAATAGGTCTTCCATGCTGATAATGACTTGGGACTCTTATCTTTTCCACAAGAGGAAGATTTTAACAATGAGTATGTTGTTTCTACAACTTATTTGAGAATTATATTTATCTTTTATCATGAACAAGTACTATACTATTTTTAGTTGAACATATCATTCTTATGCTTTGTTAAATATTTGAGGTAATGAATTATTTTCTTGGAATGGAAGTAAGCAAGTGAGTGAATGAACACATATAAAAATAGAGTTAGGTATAATGATTTAGCTTGGATAGCCTTGATATAGGATAAGTCTAGAAGAGTGAATATATATACTTTCTTTTCTTCAATATCATCTGTAAAATCATGTTGCTCCATTTAAGTTTTTAAATGCATTGTAGATTTTCTAGCATCGTTTCAATTCTTTATAGCCTACTTCAATGAGAATTACTTGCTTATTCAATAGGTTTCATGGTTTCCCTACACTATTAGAGTCATCTTTGACCTTAAGAACTCAATTTGATCATGCCCTCGGTAATGCTTCAATGCATTTCCATTGCCTATGAATTGTTTTGAATAGTTTCTTTTTGTAATCCTTAGAGGTCATGTTTATGCAAAAGGATGAGAAAACAAGCTGAAGAAGAGATCTTGCACAAGGAACTGGAAGTGATGCTATTTCCTATTGTCACTCTCATTTTTGGGTTTGAAACAAAAAAAAATTGTCATGGAGATCAAGGCAAAATTACCATGGCATATATGCAGCCACTAAGATGTTATATGAAATAAAGCAATTCAAAAAGCAAGATAACATAAATAGATTTTCACTATGTAGGGAGCAATAATTACATTAGTACCTCTATGTTTAGTAATGGAATCATTATATTTTGGTAGTGATATACCAATTCTTGTCATTTATCATGTTAGGCATAAAATGAGAAGTTTTATTATGAATGCCAAAATTGATGGTGTAAGAAGCATATTATTACATGGTGTAGGGTTCAAGACATGTGTATTTATAAATTACAAGGTGGGAATGGTGTAACTACATTAGTAAGTAGGTTATTCATGAGTAATTATTATGAAGCTAATGACATTATGATATATGTTCAAGTTGATGTTTTTGAATTACTTAAGTGTATTGGAATGTCTTTAAAATTAAATCTTAATGATACAAGCCACACCTAGTTTCAAGTTACTATCACATCAGTTTATTATCTAGTCACAAATATGAGTATAAACATGTCTATGGAAACCCTCCCTTAACTCGTAGATTTCTAATAATAATTCTTATACTTCAATAATCATAACAATGTTTGGGTTAAGTATGGGGAGTTAGTGGCTAAATATATTATTATTACTAATACCAACTATATATAATGTCTTAATGGAAGTAGAGATTTCTTCTATCTTGTGTATGACTTAGGTACTGCTCATGCTATAAGAAAATTTGTAAATACTGTGTTAGTTCTTTCAAAGTTTACATAATGTTTGTATGGACCTACTAAGATCAACACGTTCTAGTGGAGATTGATGTCAACTATTAATAGGATCATGATGCTTGTTCACATTAGTAGAATTTACTTGGAGCCGTATTGCAGCTTCACATAATTGTCTAATTGTGAATAGATCCTACAAGTATTACTACTCTTATTGTTAGTAAATGTATCCTAATTGAGATATTTATTCTACCAGGTTATCCTCATAAATGAATGTTTAAGGGATTGCTTATTAGTACAATATAGAGGTTCAAGATATCAAGAACCAATACGCTTATGATATCTAATATTACCAAATTATATTTTGGGTTATCACATTTCTAATCCTAAATAAACACTTATAATATAAACTATCATTATGGTATCCAATGTTGAATGATATCCTTGATAAGTAATAGTAAGAAATTCTAGGATTCTTTTGTTGGATCATGAATAATAAAAGTGGTGAGGTCTAATTTGAGATCTTGATATCCTTGTGATAGTTTAGTCTTGCTAAATTGGAAATTGTGTTGCAATTATCGACTTGTCACTAAGTACTATCAATTGTTGGGAATCATTAAGAGAAACCTATTAGAGTACATGACACAGTAATTTATGAAACCTTGGTTACAGGAACCTGTGTGTAGGTCTTTTGAGAAATCATGTAAATAGAACTATGTGTGACTTTATCCATTTGGAAGCCGATACGTGTAGGTGGTCCTTAGGCGAAGGATGCCTCCATGACCTTAAGTTCGTAGGGAGAGGGTTTGGGGTTGTTCCTAATTGGTTTGACCTTCTCTCTTTAGTAGGCTTCAAATGAGGTCAAAATGGGTATTAGATGGTTATGAAGAGTTAAGAAAACACGATAACTTGTATTTACTACATAATGTGTTTTCTGAATAGTAAGTTGAATGAAGGAATAAATTTGACTACTTGGTTGTGGGTACATATTGTGTTGATCTCATCTTTGTGTTGTTAAAATCAGCCTCAAATTTGTTGACTATATATAGACTTCTATTCAGTTGATTGTGATCTACTTATTCTATGTTAAGAACTTATCTTCCAGTTATAGAGCAAAGCATAAGTCAAGGAGCAATATTATGATGCTTAATATTGATAGCAGTCAAGGAGCAGTACTATGATGCTCAAGATTGACATTAGTCAAGGAGTAGTACTATGATGCTTGAGGTTGATAGTAGTCAAGGAGCAGTCCTATGATGCTTGAGATTGAAATTAGTCAAGGAGCAGCTCTATGATGCTCGAGATTGATAGTAGTCAAGGAGTGGTACTATGATGCTCGATATTGACAGTATTCAAGGAGTAGTGCTATGATGTTCAAGATTGACAGTAGCCAAGGAGTAGTACTATGATGCTTGAGATTGACAGTAGTCAAGGAGCATATTGTGCCAAAGATGGGCATCCTTGGTTGCTTAGTCATCCAATGGACTGCAGGGAAGGGAGTTTCTAATGAAGAATATGTAGTGTAGTGTAGAAAATTTTATAGGTCTTTACAATTTCACACTATGTTTGGGTCCCTTAATTTATTGGACTTAATTAAGCTTCTAATTTTCTAAATTATACATTCCAAAACCTTATTCTTACCGTTTTCTAAAAGGGAACCAACATTAAATAAATGCATTTAATAATTAAATTACCTTGGGTCATGTGTGTCCTAGAAGTTTAGGCCAAGACCCATTCACCCATGGGTGAATGAGTCTCCTTTATGAGCCAAGACCTAAATTAAAATATGTTTTTAGCGGTATTTTAATGATTAAATTTCAAAGTGTAAGTGTCAGCTTTTGGAATCTAATTTTTGGGAAATTGGATAAACACCTATAAACACATGGTCATTTTACCATTTGAAATGGAACACACTTTATGAAGCAATTCTATTGAGAAAATTATTGTCAAGAGCATTCAAGAGAAACATTATTAGTCATTTGTAGTAGCAATCAAGATCCTAACATCGTGTCAAAGTTTATGTGTTTTCATGTTGTCTTTTGGAGGCTAACTAGTGTTGTCGGTCTTCATGCATTCAAGAAAATCAAGCAAGAAAGATCCAATTCCCTTGAAGTGATGTGTATGACTTTAGTCCTTCAAGGAAGCTATTGAAGAGTAGTGAGTTGCAACAAATTGTTCATTCATCACTTCCTTTCCATTAAGGATTTTATCATTGACATTGCCATTGTGAAAGTGGGAATACTATTCACAGGGTTTGACTGAGGCAAACCCCTATATGGAATAAAAAATTTTCCCTCTTTGTGTATGTGCAGGTTACAGATTGGATTAAAGAGATCTTCAAGAGAAATATTCCATTGTTGCATTTGTTGTCATCACTCTTATCAACCTACAAAAACTAAGTTGTAGAATTCATTTCTAACATCTTGAAAAGTTTGCACGTGGAAAAAAACATCTTAGATCTAGCTTTGGAGGACTGTAAAAAGTGTTTTTGGAAGCCTAATCAAAGACCCATTTTCCTAGGGGTGAACCGGTCCCTCTACACATGCTAGAATCAACTTTTGGTGATAGGTACATACTCTTTGATATCTCCTAGATCTTCTTACAAAGTTTTGTTACAATTTGCTTATCTTCAGGAATCTGCATTTTCTATATTAGGTCATATAGTTCAATTAGTTTCATTATTTCAAATCATTTCTAGATCATTCCTAATCATCCTAAGGCCCTAAAGAATCACCAACCCAGGACTAATTAACTCACCATTGAGGTTGAAAGTCAATCTTTTAGCTTTATGGTTGGTATTCTAATGAAATCTTGGAAAAGGCTCCTCTAGGTTCTTTGCATTTAGGACCTAGTACACCCCCCTTTTCCATCATTTCATTTTGGTGAACTCGACATTTGACATAATAAATTTTTGATTTTGAAGTATTTCAAACCCTAGATCTAGGTTTTGCATTCTTCATTTAGGGTTGCATATTGCATGGTTGCATCATCTCATAAAAATCCAAAAATATTGCACATTTTGCATCATACTTTGGATTAGTTTGTGTTTCAGTCATTTAGATCAAAATTTCATTCAAAATTGCACTCAAAATTGTTACTTTTGTTTACACATTGTCATACATTTGTACTTGAATTTGATTAGAAAATTATGGAAAAAGCAGTCATTGTAGAATCACTTTGCAACCAAAAGCAATAATCATAAATAGTAACCTAGACACTCAGTTTTTGATTTTTCAGAACCCTGTACAAAAGCTCATTCACCCTTGGGTGACCCTATCCTTGTATAGGTGCTTCTGTGAATTTTTGCACACATTTTTCTCTGTCTACTCAGATTCCCTGAACTTACAAATCTCTATTACAGTTTCAAAAATTGCATATTCTAAAGCATTTTACATTTAGTTCATTTGGTTAAAGAAAGTAAATTGTTTATAATCAAAATTTGCATTAAAAAGTCATCATTTTTAGGTCTTTGCATTTTTAAATTAGTCAATTATCATATTTCAGATCTGAAAATTGCATTTCAATATGCTCAAATAGCATTAACATTCTTTCATACTTACATTTGGCATCAAATTGGGAAATATTAATCAAAGCTTCATCATGGAAATGTGTTTTGGTAAAGTGGGGATGTCCTTGAAACCTTTCGTTGATGTTTCAAGTTGCGTGTTTGGTGATGATCCTGATGCAATTGAGACTATTCATGATCCTTCACCTCCAAATGCATGTCCTTGTGAAGTATACATCTTGGGTGAAGATGAAGAGAGCATGAAAGAATTCATACACAATTCCTTGCATAACCTTGAGAAAAATGTATCCTTTTACCCCTCAATGCAATGGCCTAATAACCCATGTCAACAACCAACACCTCCCATAATTCCACCACTTGATAGGTTCAATATTTTACATCTTGAAATTGAATAAAAAAACAAGTCTCAACCACCAACCATGGAGGAACCTATTCATAATGAAGACATATCTATTGCTACCTCTCCATCCTATGTGAAAAAACCCACCAACATGTAAGGAAAGCTAGATGCGGAAGCAACTCTCCTAACGTCAAAACCTCAGGGAAGAATGTAGAGACACCTTTCAAATTTTACAATTATAGTCCAATTAAAATGCACTAGAAAGAGATTACTGAAACAGAGAAATAGACAAACACATATGAACACTAGATATACGTGGGAAAACCCTTACGGGAGAAAAACCCACCACACCAAGAGAAGTCACTTTGTATTACAGTAATAAAGATTACAAACATATATCTAACTTATCTTTCTGATGTCACTTTACAGCAGCATTCACCATGAACAACCTTGTTATAGAACATTCACGTTACAGTCTTCACAGAATAGAATTCATCCACTGATCATACAACCACACAACAATCTGTCGATCCATTGAACCAGACATCATCTACAACTTCTGAGTAAATCCATGATGCCCCTGTCTGTCGAGCTTCCTCTCAGTAACGGCCGCAACAGTCCAACTACTAGCGGTTCCCATTTGGATTCTCTAATTGGCCAATGACTCACCACATAGGATGGTCTTCTCTCGATCAAAGTGATCAACCTGTGTTGGAATGTCAGTGAGACACTAACCATGTCTCCCCGATGCCACAAGACTTAACTATAGATGTCGCCAAGAGTCATCCTTATCACTAAGATGTTACATCAAGTCCAGAGAGCTATCGCTCAGACTTCGCTATGTTGCCAAGACCTCATACCGACGATCATCACATGTATGCTATCGCCAAGACTTATCGCTATCGGTGAAACATCATACCGAAGCTTCAAAGTCACACAGACATGAGTTTTCCATTCGGTGAGACAATCATCTTTCGCTGAGAGATCATACCAAGTCATTAAGGGTTATACCGAAACGTTCAACATTCGGCAAGACATACCGCTTTCTCCAGGAGATCATACCGAGGTTAAAAGTTACTCTGAAGTCTTAATTCATACCAAGCACCAAACAACAATCGACAAGAATTTTGTCCATCACTAAGACTTCATACCGAAGTCTTTGTGTCACCGCAAAGACCCCAAGTGTATCCCCGTCGGCGAGACCTTCATCATGAGACTTCATACGGAAGCCTCCACCTTCGGCGAGACTTCACTTAGTCACTGAGAGTTCTCCTTGAGACATTTGAGTTACCTCGAGTGAATATTGTCGATGAGACATTCCTATAGGTAAGACTTCTTACTGAACACTCAAGACTCTCCCCGAAAGCTTCAACAGAAAAATGCTATCGGCGAGACTTTAGCTATCGCTAGGACTTCACACCAAAGTAAGCCTTTCGGCCAAGGGTCTCCCCGATATACGATATGAATGGCCTATCGGCTAGAGATCTCCACTTGGTAGGAGGTCATACTGAACACAACATGTCATAGCGATAGGATCATTCGGTGAGACTAAAGCAAGGTCACAATGACCTGAACTGTTCAGCAAGATTCAAGCTGCTAGTCAGCCAGACACAAAAGATATCACACCGACTTGGCCTTTTCAGAGGTTTCAGCCAGTGGGATTGAGGCACATATTTCCAACACAACACACCCATTAACCTAGAGCAGTGTTATGGACAAGGCTTTAGAATATTGACAAAACAAGGATGTGACATAAGGAATGAGCATGAGATTCATCAATTTCTAGAACAAATGCCATGAGAAGAAACTAAGGGATTAGGATATCAAGATCCTCTGCCTTCACATCAAATAGTTGTTCAACCAAGTAAGAAAAAAAAATCCCTATAAACTTAACAAGCTACCATTTTTACATACTATAATCAAGACCGAACGAGCTTTAGATAAATTTCTCAGCCTAGGATTGATTACATTACCACCTATCCAAGAAAATAAGAGAGGAAAAAGTACAAACATTTCTTATTGTGCATATCATAGAACACTTGGGCATCTTACTGACAAATGTCATGCTTTAAAGAAGGTATTGAAATAATTTTATCTTTTACAAGTCAATATAATCGTATAATCAAATAATAATTGTTTACTTTGCTCCTTGCCATCTGCTAGTTGTAGAATTATAGCATTCTCACTACCACATGTATTGAACTTTATGCAAAATCATCATTTGTATTGCAAGGAGTAGCATATGATACTATATCTTGGCTCATCCTTGTCCTACACTTGGGGGGCAAGAGGTTAGGTAGCCTTGTCTTAGGTGTATTTCTTATTGAGATCCCTATCTATATCCTTAAAACATTAGTGAAACAAGTACACTAACATTTTAAGGGGGCATATAGTCCCTGTTCATTGTTTGCATGTTCCCTTCTTAGTGATGATGGCATACATCTCCTAGGAAGTGTGGCCATATTAATCAAAGTGTGGCTTTCTTGATCTATGTGAAGTATCACTTTTGTGGTAATGTTAGACTTGATGTCCCATAAGAGTGTGACCTTTCTTGGCATATGACGTTTCTTTTGGTGGTAATACTATGGCTAGTATTCCCTAAGGTGTAATCTTCTATTCCTCGACTAGTCCTCTCTTGGTGGTGATGCCATGCGTGATGTTCCCTAAGGTGTGGCCTTTCATGAATTAAGCAAATCCCCTTTGATTGTTGTTGATAAAGTTAAAATTTTTACCTTATCCTAATGTCATTTACGCACCCCTTGAGGTGAGTCAAATGGTATGTTTGATTCACTTTGTTCACGGATGTTGAACCTAGTGTGGCATTGGCATATTTTATGGATGCATAGCATAACACAACTTGCTAGTCCATGTTTTTCCTTTTTTGAATTAACTTTGACATTGAATGTTTGTGCAAAGGTTGTATCACTGCTACACATGTGTGTGTTCTTTTGTGCCTATTTTGGTTTTCCATGAGATCATAGATCTTGGGGGCTTGATCACTCTCCTAGATCCTTAGTCACCTTATCTTTCTAACAATTGTATAATTGTACCTCCCTTGACATAAATTTCTCTACTTTACTGTGAGTCTAAGCGTAAGTTAATACTTTCACTAAGTGGGGAATAAATGTAGTGTATAAAATTGAATACCTTTATAATTTTACACTATGTTTGGGTCCCTTAATTTATTTAACTTAATTAAGCTTGTAACTTGCCAAATTATTCACTCCAAAGCCTTATTCTTGCCATTTTCTGAAAGGGGAACAAAATTCATTTACTAATTAAATTATCTTAGATCATTTGTGTCCTAGAAGTTTAGGCCAAGACCCATTCTCCCATGGGTGAATGGGTCCCCTTTATGAGCCAGGACCTAAATTAAAATATGTTTTTGGTGGCATTTTATGATTAAAATTCAAATTGTGAATGTCAACTTTTGGAATCTAATTTTTAAGAAATTGGATAAACACCTATAAATACATGGTCATTTTACCATTTGAAATGGAACACAATTTATGAAGCAATCCTATTGAGAAAATTATTGTCAAGGGCATTCAAGAGTAGCATTATTAGTCATTTGTAGCAGCAATCAAGAACCTAACTTCATGTTAAAGTTTATGTGTGTTCATGTTGTCTTGTGAAGGCTAACAAGTGTTGTAAGTCTTCATGCATTCAAGAAAATCAAGCAAGAAAGATCCAATTCCCTTGAAGTGATGTGTATGACTTCAGTCCTTCAAGGAAGCTATTGAAGGGTGGTGAGTTTCAACAAATTATTCATTCATCATTTCCTTCATTTCCATTAAGATTTTTATCATTGACATTGCCATTATGAAAGTGGGAACACTATTCACAAGGTTTGACTGAGGCAAACCTCTATATGGCACCCACATTTTTCCCTCTTTGTTTATGTGCAGGTTATAGATTGAAGAAGGATTAAAGAGATCTTCAAGAGAAATATTCCATTGTTGCATTTGTTGTCATCATTCTTATCAACCTACAAAAACTAATTTGTAGAATTCATTTCTGACATTTGACAAGTTTGTAGGTGGAAAAAAACATCTCAAATCTAGCACCGGAGGACTGTAAAAAGTGTTTTTGGAAGCCTAATCAAAGACCCATTTTCCTAGGGGTGAACTAGTCCCTCTACACATGCTAGAATCAACTTTTGGTGATAGGTACATACTCTCTGACATCTCCTAGATCTTCTTGCAAAATTTTGTTACAGTTTGCTTATCTTCAAAATCTGCATTTTCCATATTAGGTCATATAGTTCAATTAGTTTCATCATTTCAAATAATTTCTAGATCATTCCTAATCACCCTAAGGCCCTAAAGAATCACCAACCCAGGTCTGGTTGACTCACCATTGAGGTTGAAAGTTAATATGTTGGATTTGTGGTTGGTATTCTAATGTAATCTTGGAAAAGGCCCCTTAAATCCTAGGTTCTTTGGATTTAGGACATAAGCCAACCCCTTTCCCATCATTTCAGGTAGGTAATAGTTAGACCAACCTCATACTATTGTTTTGGCATATCTTGATGTGGAAATGGTATACTTGAGCCTATTGAGTTGAGGATTGAACCCAGTGTAGTATGGGATGCATTGAATCCTCTTCCGAGTTGTCTAATGGTGTAGAAGACTGGGGATAAGACCCATAGTGTAGTGTGTAATACACTGACATTCCTTTTCTATCTGGGATGCACTAAGGGAAAGTGTGTGTTAGCCAATGTGAATGTATTTTCCAGTCACTATGGTATATGTGATATGTTGGAACCAATCACTATGTATGTGTCATATGTTGGAGCTAGTCACTTTATATATGTGTCGTATGTTGGAGCTAGTCACTTCGTATATGTGATGTATGTTGGAGCTAATCACTTTGTATATGTGACGTATGTTGGATCTAGTCACTTTGTATGTGTAACGTATGTTGGAGATAGTCATTGTGTATGTGTGACATATGTTGAAGCTAGTCATTGGGTATTTATGATGCATTTTGTAGTTAGTCACTATATACATGTGACATATGTTGGAGCTAGTCACTATGTATATATGATGTATGCTTGAGTCACTCCCTATGGGAATTTGGGGAATTATGCAATAATATGAACCTTGTGTATTTGTGTATATTTGTACACTATGGTTGGTAATGTTTGGTGGGATCAACATTTGATGGCAAATAGTTATCGTTATATTATGATTGGACTAAGTTTTATAAATATTCATGGTTTAAATAGATATCAAAGATCTCATACAAGAGGAGAGAATGAACTCCCTCTAACCTTGTTGGGTGAACTACGAAGCCTATGATTTCCTACGAAGGGATACATAGGAAAGATCATCAAGAATGAACCCTCGAGGCTTAGGTCTAGGTCTAGGAATGACCTTAACCTTGGGAGCTTACCATTCTTATGTGTAAGCATATGAGTGGAAATGTCAAATTGATGCCTCTGTGGTGAATAGAGAAGCTTTGATTTTAACACTTCTAAGCTATAAGGAAGATGTTCAGTCAATTAAGTTTGGTATTTGTTTTGAATTGATTTAAAAAAATGTTAGCAATCAAGGGGTGGTTGTTAAAATACATTTTTTCTATTATTTTGAGATGATAATGATTAAAGAATAATAGTTCATACATCTAATAATAGCATGTTTATTTACATTATTGGGCTATAACTTATCTAAGGAGGCATGGGAATTTGGTGATCAAGATGCCTAGTTTTTGGTGCTCTTTTCTCCCTCATTGAATGTGCCTAGTGTGCCAATGATGTTTTTCGTATCACGTCTTAGTGGGAAAAATATTGTGTTAGTGGTTTTTATGTGTTTATTTTTTATTGTTCTAATATTAGCAATAGATTTAAATATTGATATAGTCTAGAGTATGATTGATTTACATCTTCAACTTGTTTATCAACCTTTATATTGTATTATGGTGTGTGTAGAATAATTTTATGCGAAGTTTATTGAGTTTTATGAAGCTTATATTTGTTGGAATGTATTAGTGTGACCATTTCCAGATTTTTAAAAGTTCCTTTAGTGGTGTTTTTAGAGTAGTTTATATATAGCACTACAACAAGCAAGTGTTAACAGACTTGCATCAATGTATTCCATCATCATTCAAGGTATTTGTTGTTTTATTTCCAAGTTTGGCAGACTTGTTCAATATATTTGGCTCTTATTAGGATGTTACAAGAAATTATTTTTCATGAGCACTTATTATCAACAACTAATCATTTTTTAAGATGTTTATGATGCTAGTGTACTAACATTATAATGCTTCAAATGGTATTAATACCTTTAAAATTCATCTTTTCACACATTCTAAATTGTAATAGTATATGGTAGTACTACTAGTGAGTTTATTCTTGGTCTATTGGGTGAGTACAAGATCATGATGGGTCAAACTATGCCTCTAAGTGGCAATGAAAATATTAAAAAACAGAGTTAAGCAACTTGGCATAAAAATTTGAAATGGTTATTAACATAATTTAGAAAATATGTAAGAATAGAGTTTTTAGAAATTTGAATGTAGTTTGTAGGCTACTAGTTTTTTAAGGAAAAAGTTAAATTTATTTGGTGAAAATTTGAAATTTCAATGAAGCAGGTACTATAATTTTTGAGAAAAAAAAAAAATGTCATTTAGACCAACCTAAGTATGAGCAATTTTTTAATTTATTTTTTGAATATTTTAATATAAGTAAAGGACACATGTCCGAATGTGACACATTTTTTTGTAATTTTTTTACAAGTAGATAATTAGTTATGAACTTTTTATTAGGACTTTTCAAAAATATTAAACACTAATTTTACAACCAACCTAACTTGGTGAAAAATATATTTAATTGAAAAAAAATCAACATATAGTTTGTGAAGCATAAAGTGAGACACATCTTTTGGATTGGAAAAATGTGAAATAGTTTGAGAGTTATGGATATTTTTCAATCAACCTATCAATCAAGACTTCAAAGATAGTGCATGTAGAAAATAAAAAATAATTGTCTATTAAATTTAAAATAAAGCATATCTTATATTGGTAGAATGTTGACAATTTCCTTAATAAACCCTTTTAGTTTCATCAAATTTGGATAAAAAGAAAGTCTTCAACGTGAAGGGTGAAGTTTGAAAAACCAAGGAAAACCTCTAAACATGTTGGGACAGTTGACTTTTCAACTTTGGCGTCCCAAGCCAAAACCCAAAGCATTCTGAGGAAATAACTGAGGCAAAAAAATTGTTAGAAAAAATGGATATTTGTTATAAATGAATATTTATTTATAATGGATATCCATTTCTTCTAACAAAAATGGATATTCATTTTCTACAGCTTAATATTAATAAAAAATTAAGTATATATAATAACAATATATAATACAATATCATATAATATATGATATTAATATATTATATTAAATATATATTAGTATATACTAATATTAATATAATATATTATAAAAAACATTATTTGATGGATTACTGCAAGGGAGTATTATATTATATTATGATAATCAAAGTATAATACAATGCAAGGGAAGATATAAGGAGCTAGGAGCAACATATACCTCTCCCTCCATCCTTCCCACCCCATCTCTCTCTATCTCTAATTACCTCTCTCCCACTCATTATCTCTCTATCTTTCTCTCCCCCTCTCCACTTTCTTTCCCTCCCTCCTTCCCCCTCTCACCTTCTCTCTACTCTCTATCTCCACTCACCTTCTCCCTCTCTACCTACCTCTCCTTATATCCCTCCCACCCAACCTCTCTCTACCTACCCCTCCCTCCTTCCCCCTCTCTTTACATCTCTCTCCCCTTCCCTCTCTATTTCTCTCTATCTCTCCTCACCCTCTCTCTCTACCTACATATCCCTCTATCCCTCCCACCTTACCTCTCTTTACCTACCTCTCCCTCCTTCCCTCTCTCACTCTCCCTCTATCCCTCCCACCCTATCTCTCTCTACCTATCCCTCTCTCCCTCCATCCCTCTATACTTCTCTATTTCTCATCTACCTCTATCCCTCCTAGCCTACCTCTCTCTCTACCTACCCCTCTCTCTCTCCTTCCCTCCATCCTTCCCTCAATACTCTCTATCTTCCCTCTCCCTCTCTTTCTCTACCTACCTACCTCTCCCTCCCTCCCACCCTCTCTCTCCTCTTCATTTCTCTCTCTACTTACCTCTCACTCTACCCTGTTGGATGCTATGGTTGTGTTGTTGATATGTGGTTGCCATTGATGTCAACACTATTAGCATTGATGCATTGAAGGCTGTATATGTCGAGGATATTGAGGAAATTGTTGAAGGAGTTGCAAGTTGACAAAGGTATAGTGAAGTTCATGTTGGTGTCTTGCTCAATACGTTGATGATCAAACATTGTGGACTAAACAGTTTATTGTTGATTGTACCTAGTTTATCCACCGAAAGTTTCAGAGATCCACGTGAAGATTTGATCGTGTTATGAATAGTTGTGTTCTGACAGTTTTTTTGTGGCTTCAGTTAGTGTTCCTAATTGAAGTTGATGAGATTCTAGTGAGTTCAGTTGTTGCAAATGCTTCTCTAATGATTCGTGATTCTTGTGGATGTTTCTAGATCACGCTCTATCCTTGTTGCATGTCCGCGTTGATCGGTGTGCTCATGATCGGTGATTTTTCCTTTGCGTGTTCAATTTTTCATGTTCTTGGCCGACATAGTAGTTGTAACATGTTGTGGATCCTCAGAGATTAATTTTTGAATGTTTGGCACGCTTGAGGATATTACTTTAGGTCTTCATTATGTTGTGGCCGACGGTGTTTGATTCGCATTGAAAATTCATTTGTTAATTTGGGCCGACATTGTGTACATGTTTTATATTTTCATATTTCATTTTGGTCAACCAAGTTGTTGATGTAATCCCATGTAGCGGATATATAAGAGAGATTGTTTGAGCGAAGTGAAGTACGAAGGAGTGCCATAGAAAGTGCAAGTGTGCGAATAGTGTTCTAATCATTCAAATGCAGAGAAAAGTGTGAAGAAGATTGAGCGAACTGTGAAGAAGTATTTATGTGCTTAACCAGAACTGGAATAAGGCTTTTGCAGAAGCTAATTACTTAGTTCAATACCCTGCGGATCTAATTCGAATATTTTTGTAAGGCAGTGTGTCTTCCTTGGGCAGTGAGCCCTCTTGTATTTGAGCAGCAAGCTCTAGGCAGTGTCCCTAAATGCATGTGCATTCCCATTATTCATCTTTATACTTTTAATAGGGTATAATATTGTGGACTAACATCAACCTATTATCCTGAAATCTAGCAACACTCGTTTGTTTCCTAGGTCCGTGAAGTTCAAGCACACAAAATGAGGCATTTTTTGACCCACCTCAAATTTTGTGCCGAAGTATCAGATGGTCAATTTGAGCCTCCCACTGTGTTCACCTCGCGAAGACCTTCGAAACAAGTACCTTCGCGGCCTCTCTCTGTTTATATTTCATGAAAATTGTCAAAGGTACAATTGGTGCAAAAAACAACACCCTGCCTTTTTGTTGAAAATTCTTCTAAGTGTTGGGTGCACGGGCGGGGTTTTTTAGTGCCATTGCACCAAGGTGATTTTGAGTTTTGGTGTAAAGGCACTGAATTTCACTGCCATTGCAACAATTTTCCAGACTTAGGCATTTTTGGCCTGGGTGATGTTTTTTCAATACTTTGCACTTTTTCTAGACTTAGTGCCACTTTTTATGCCTCAATTAGTTGCACAAATTTTGTTCATTTATGACACTCCCAAATCAATTTTAAGTGATTTTAATTGACTTTTTCACTTCATTTCGCCTTTCACTCATTCTCCATCAAGCTGGAAACTTGCACAAGCTCTGATTTTTAGCGCTTGTGAACTTTTGTCAAAGTCAGTTTTTGGTACACAAGCTCTGATTTTTACCACCATTGCACCAATTATCTATACTTAGTTAGATTTGTATAGGGCGGTGATTTTTTTCTCCTGTGCACTTTTCATAGTTTTACAAGTTAGGTGCAGAGGCACTGAATTTCACTGCCATTACACGAACCTGACACCCCAAATTTTTTCTAACACTGTGAAGTGCAGTGGCAGACTTTTTTCGTGCCACTGCACCAAACTACCTTGCTTCTAAGTGCACTTTTTACTGTTTTTCCAAAAACCTTCAAAACTTGCCAGTTTCACCTCGTTTCTCATTTCTTCCACTTTGTTCATCGTTTTGCATGCCTCATCACTTTTTCCATGCTTGTTCAACCTCTTTGATCACTTCACACTTCCCAATGCTACTTTTTCTTCTAACGCCTATTGATTCACCATCCTTGCAGTTTCTCTCCATATCTCGTCAAGTGATCTCGAAAGTGATGTCCTTTGATCTTGGTTCTTCCAGATGACACATTCATGCATATGACCAAGAAGAGATATGAAGACTTTCGCGCCTAAGCAAGGAACCATGAAGATTCGTGATCTCCAGAGATAGATCTTTTCAATGCATCTTTTTATGCATCTTGTAAATATTTTTTGACATCTTAGATGTCTTTTTGTAAAATGTAATTGCACCAAAAATGTGAGATGTAATTTCATTAAGAAAAATTACATTTTGACTTTGGTCAAAGTTAGGTGAGATTTCCTAAAATCACTCACCTGATTTCCTTAATTTTCTCAACTAATTCCTAATTTTGCTCATCCCTTTTTCCATAAATATGAGGGATTCCTATTGTAATAGCTTACCTTTAGCTTTTGCAATGAAGTGCTACTGAATTTTGCAACAAATGTATGAAACTTTTCTTTCAAATTTGTGAATGAAAATATTATCAATAAAGGAAGGAGTTACATACCAAACTTTGTGTTGGATCAATTGTCTCTTAAATTTGGTTAAGATTGGTGGTGGTTAGTTTATGAAATCTGAAGGACTTCAAGTGATTCTTGTAGACTTTGTGCTATGTTTCTTACTTGAATTTATGTTTTATGTTTTGGTACTTTTGGTTGAAGGATCTACAAGACTTTGAGCTTGTAATATTTCATGTTGTTCGAAGGAATTGCTGCATATAAGAAGACTTTGTGCTTCTAATGCGACAAACTCTACTGTTCTCACATATCTATTGTTGAAAAGGCTACGAAATGACTTTGTGCCTCCGTGAGCCTTACTTGTTGTAATCTTATCTGGTATCTCTAAGTTGTGCTTTGTCAAGATAGGGATCTCAGTTGTGCTGCAATTGGTAAGTTTAAGTATCCTGAATTAAGAATGTTTTCAATTGTGAAGCATTATCCACATCTTCTCTAAAAAGAGAGAGAAGGATGAATGCGACACGCACCCCCCCACTTCGTAAACATTGTGTATATTCTATAAATACTTCAGTTAATTTACTTAGCATTATTAGTAGTAAGAAGGGTGCCTCCCCTTGCTGAGAGGAGAGATTGAATCTCACATGACTGTGGCTAAATTCAAATTTGTGTAATTTGTTGAAAGTTGATTACATAATTTTCACCCAACACAACCATGGTTTTTCCCCTAACAGGGTTTCCATGTAAAAATCTTGGTGTTCTTTGTGTTTCTGATGTACAGATTGTTTATGGTTTAATTCTCATTCATCTGATCTAAGAATAAGTTAAGTAAGGTTTGATAAGTTTGAATATTCTGTGACAACTGATTCACCCCCCCTCTCAGTTGCCTATCCTTGTTTTTCCAACAATTGGTATCAGAGCAGATTCCTCAGAAAGAAGTTTAAAAGCTTGAGGTGATCTGAGATGGCATCATACAAGAAGGATAGTCCTAGATTTGATGGAACAAACCTCTCTCTATGGAAGGCTAGAATGGAGTGTTAATTGAGGTGCATTGGTGAACCCTTCTGGAAGATTACAAAGAATGAATGTATTATTCCTCATAATGGTTCTTCTACCCCTAATGAGATCAAAGAAGCTAAATATAATATCAGGGCTATAGAAGCACTATTGAGTGCTCTAACGGATTCAAAGATGACAAATGTGATGGATCCAAAGGCAACTCATGAGATCTAGAAGAAGCTTGAAAATTTGTATGAAGGAGATGCACATGTGAAGGTCGCTAAGCTACAAAGTCTGAATCTTTGAAAATGGGCGAAGATGAAAAAATCTCTTCTTTTATGCAAAGATTAAATGAACTGGTGATAGGTATTAGATGTGCTGGTGGTACCTTGGATGAACCTGAAATTGTAGCTAAAGTGCTCAAATCATTTCTTGCTTCTTACAAATCAAAAGCTCATGCTATTGAAGAGCTCAAAATAGTAACAACTGTGACAAGAGATATGCTGATTGGTAAGCTTGCTACCTTTGAGTTGAGTGAATTTGGTGAATATATCCCTAAAATTGAATTTGCATTTAAGGCCTTTATATCTAGAAGAGACAAGAAAATATATGATTCAGGAGAGAGTTCTAGAAAGGTGTTCAAATATGAGCAGGAGATGAAACAGATTGAAGATGAAGAAAGAGATGTAGAAGAGCTAGAAGCACTGATTGTGAAAAGAGAAGCTAGAGGACAAGGTAAGTATAAAGGAAAGTTGCCTATTAAATGTTTCTCTTGCAGTAAGATAAGTCATTTTGCTTCAAGGTGTCTTGAAAGAGTTGCTAGGTCCAAACCTAACAAGCATAGATTTCAAAAGAAATGTTATTATGCTGAAGAAGGTGTTATAGATGAAGAATATGATAAGGAGAATGGAAATGAGGATGAATGGGTATTCATTGCTTTTAAGGAAAATGGTCTAGTGGCTACCGAATCTGCTAATGTTGAGGAATCTCTTGCAACTTGAATTGAAGAAAAGGATGAGTGGGTGATTGACAAAGGATGCTCACATCATATGACTGGTGACAAAAGAAAATTTGTAAGTCTAGAGAAATATGATGGTGGGGTTGTAAGATTTGGAGACAACAATGATAGTGTGATTTGTGGCAGAGGATCTATTTGTCTTGGTGGTAAACATAATACTGATGATGTAATTTATGTAAAAATTTTGAAGCATAATTTGCTGAGTTTTGGATGGATGGTCGACAAGGGTTATAATCTTCAGTTCAAAGATGGAAAGTGCAGGATACTGGGAAGTTCTAGAAATGCAATTACTTTAGGTATAAAGACAAGAGGTAATATCTTTCACCTGAGTGCTGCTAGTGAAAGTTGTTTAATTGCTCAAGTAGATGAAAGATGGTTATTGCATAGGAGGTTATGTCATGTAAATTTTGATAACATTTTCAAGGTAAGCTTCACTCAATCAGTAAGAGATCTTCCTAAACTAGTGAAGCCTACTAACACCATATGCAGGGAATGTTAGATGGAAAAGCAGACTAGAGTTTCTTTTGGGAGAAAACATCATCATTCTAATGGAGTATTGGAGCTGGTGCATACTGATTTGTGTGCTCCCTCTAGAATCAAAAGTCTACAAGGAGAAAGGTACTTTATGTTGCTTATTGATGATTACTCTAGGATGGTATTGGTTGCTTTCTTAAGAGAAAAATGTGAAGCATTAGAGAAGTTCGAAAGTTTCAAAGCTATGGTAGAGAATGAGACAGGCTTGAAGATCAAATTCTTAAGATTAGATAGAGGTGGTGAGTTCACTTCCTGGGAGTTCAATTCCTTCTTTGAAGAGAATGTAATCAAGAGACAGTTATCTGCTCCCCGAACCCCTCAAAAAAATGGAATTGTAGAGAGAATGAACAAAACAATTTTGGATGCTGCTAGAACAATGATGTTGGAAGGAAACATGCCTCATATCTATTGGAGAGAAGTTGTAAGCACTGCTATGTACACTCTTAATCGAGTAAATTTCAATGGTAATTCTGGTAAGACTCCTTTTGAGCTATGGTGTGGTTATAAGCCTACTGTAAAATAATTCAATGTCTTTGGAAGTAAGTGTTATATCAAGAGAGATGAAGACATAGGAAAGTTTGATGCAAGGAGCGATGAAGGAATCTTTCTGGGTTACTCTACTAAAAGCAAGGCCTACCGATGTTATAATAGAAGATTGAGGAAAATGGTTGAAAGTGCTAATGTCAGAGTTGATGAGGACACTGCTAGATCATCCAAATACTTTGGATATGATTCAGATGACCAGCATGATAGTATAGATAAAGGGAAGAATGCTTAGACACAAAATCAAGCTTAAATTATTTTGGTGAATCAGGAAATTCAGGTTGGAGAGGCTAGTGGAAGTGCATAAGAGATAAGAGAAGAACTTGAGGTGTGAGAGAATCCTAAAGTTCTGAGGTATGTAAAGCTAAATAATTCTGAAGATCAGATCATAGGGGATAAGAACAAAGGTGTGCAGACTAGAAGAAGAATTGCATAAGAGTATTGTTTGATTTCCAAGACTGAGCCTAACAATGTCAATGAAGCTTGTAAAGATGAACACTGGATGGAAGCAATGAAGGAAGAACTGATGCAGATAGAAAAGAATGGTACATGGATTCTTGTTCCTAGACCTAAGGATAAAAATGTGATTGGAACAAAATGGGTCTTTCAGAATAAGCTGAATGAACAAGGTGAAGTGGTCAGGAATAAAGCAAGACTGGTATGTAAAGGGTATTCACAAATGGAAGGTATTGATTTTGAAGAAACCTTTGCCCTTGTTGCTAGAATTGAAGCTGTAAGATTATTTCTTGCTTATGCTGCTTATAAGAACTACAAAGTTTATCAAATGGATATGAAGTCAACATTTCTGAATGGTGAGCTAGAAGAAGTATATGTTGAGAAACCAAATGGATTTTGACTGATAAGGGAGACATGGTTTTCCGATTGAGGAAAGCTATGTATGGACTCAAGCAAGCTCCTAGAGCATGGTATGCTAGACTGGATAAATATTTGTTGAAGCTTGGATTCAATAAAGGTAGTGCTAACAACAATTTTTATTTTAAGATGGATCATGATAAAGAGTTGATTATTGAAGTCTTTGTTGATGACATCATTTTTGGAGGTGATAATGATTTATGCATGAAATTTGTTGATGAAATGAAAAGTGAATTTGAAATTCCATGATTGGAGAGATGAAATTATTTTTGGGATTGCAAATCACTCAGTTAGATAATTGAATTTTTATATCCTAGTCCAAATATGTGAGAGTTATTGAAGAAGTTTGGCATGGAAGACTCAAAGCCTGTTGGTACACCCATGGTAACCAGATGCAAGTTAACACAAAATGATGATTCTCCTAAGGAAAATCAAACAAGATACAAATCAATGATTGGAAGATTTCTCTACTTGAATCAAACCAAACCAAACATCATGAATGTTGTATGCATGGTTGCTAGATTTCATGCTGATCCGAAGGAATCTCATGTGACTGCTATAAAGAGAATTTTTAGATACTTGAAAGGAACAATTGATTTTGGCCTTTGGTACCCTAAAGATGATGATCTTACTTTGCTCAAGTGCCTATACTAATGCAGATTGGGCAGGAGATGTAGATGACAGGAAAAGTACTAGTGGTAGTGCCTTCTTGGGGAAGAAGCTGGTGTGTTGGTTAATAAAAAAACATAAATCCATTTCCTTACCTACTGTTGAAGCAAAATATATTGCTGCTGCCAACAATTGTACTCAAGTGTTGTAGATGAAACAAATGCTGAAGGATATCGAAGTAGTGTATGATGAGCCTATTGCCATATAATGTGACAAATCAAGTGCAATAATTTTTTTGAAGAAGTTGGTGCTACACTCTAAGACCAAGCATATATCAATGAAGTTTCACTTTTTAAGGGAGAAAGTGAGTGAGAAAGAAGCTAGACTATAGTATGTACCTACCAAGGAACATATTGTAGACATCTTTACCAAGTCGTTGCCAAAGGATACTTTTGAGTATATCAGAGGGATGCTAAGGGTGATTACCCCTCCTGATAAGAACTAGTGATGCATTTTCTTGCATCAATCTGTGTACTTCATAGCTATATCTTGATTCAAATTGATGTTTCTGTGGCTGCTACTCAGGGGGAGTAGTAAGATGTGTAGATATGTGGTTTAGAGCTTGTATGGAAAGATAACGTTTATCTTTTCCATTGATGTCAAAGGGGGAGAAGAGTCATGTGAAAAATAGTATGAGGAGAAGAGTCATGTGGAAGAATTGTGGAGAGAAAATAGTCAGAATCTAAGGGGGAGTAAGTGTTGATTGAGAGTTGCGTTGATGGTGTTTTTCACATCATGTGTTTCCATCAATGCAAAAGGGGGAGATTGTTGGATGATATGGTTGTGTTGTTGATATGTGGTTGTCATTGATTTCAACACTATTAACATTGATGCATTGAAGGCTGTATATGTCGAGGATATTGAGAAAATTGTTGAAGAAGGAGTTGCAGGTTGACAGAGGTATAGTGAAGTTCATGTTGGTGCTTTGATCAGTACGTTGATGATTAGACATTGTGGAATAAAGGGTTTATTCTTGAGTGTACCTAGTTTATCTGGAACTGAAAGTTTCAGAGATCCACATGAAGATTTGATCGTGTTATGAACAATTGTGTTCTGACAATTTTTTTGTCGCTTCAGTTAGTGTTCCTAATTGAAGTTGATGAGATTCTAGTGAGTTTAGTTGTTGTGGATGCTTCTCTGATGATTCGTGATGCTTTTGGATGTTTCTAGATCATGATCTATCCTTGTTGCACGTCTGCGTTGATCAGTGTGCTTGTGATCAATGATTTTCCCTTTGCGTTTTTGATTTTTCATTTTCTTAGCCGACATGTTGGTTGTAACGTGTTGTGGATCCTCAAAGATTAATTTTTGAATGTTTGGTGTGCTCGAGGATATTATTTTAGGTCTTCATTATGTTGTGGCTGATGGTGTTTGATTCACATTGAAAATTCATTTGATAATTTGGGCCGACATTGTGTACATGTTTTATTTTTTCAAATTTCATTTTGGCCGATGAAGTTGTTGATGTAATCCTATGTAGAGGATATATAAGAGCGATTGTTTGAGTGAAGTGAAGTGTTAACGAGTGTGAGAGAAAGTGCAAGTGTGTGAATAGTGTTCTAATGATTCGAATGCAGAGCTAAGTGTGAAGAAGATTGAGCGAAGTGTGAAGAAGTGTTTTTGTGCTTAATCGAAACTGTAATCAGTCTTTTGCAGAAGCTAATTACTTAGTTCAATACCCTGCGGATCTAATCCGAATATTTTTGTAAGACAGTGTGTATTCCTTGGGCAATGATCCCTCTTCTATTTGAGCAGTGAGCTCTAGGCAGTGTGCCTGAATGCATGTGCATTCCCATTATTCATCTTTATACTTTTAACAGGGTATAATATTGTGGACTGACATCCACCATGGTTTTTCCCCTAACAGGGTTTCCATGCAAAAAATATTGGTGTTCTTTGTGTTTCTGATGTGTTGATTGTTTATGGTTTAATGATCATTCATCAGATCTACGAATAAGTTAAGTAAGGTTTGATAAGTTTGAGTATCTGTGACAACTAATTCACCCCCCTCTCAGTTGTCTATCATTGTTTTTCCAATATTCCCTTCCC
>VDFB02281492.1:895608561-895638276 GCA_007258455.2 Sequoia sempervirens
CTACCTCTCTCTATCCCTCCCACCCTACCTCTCTCTCATTACCTACCTCTTCCTCCATCTTTCCTTCCTTCCCCCCCTCTCTCTCTTTATCACTCTCTTATTTGTATCTCTCTCTCCTCTTCCCTATCTGCTTCTCTCTATCTTCCCTCACCTTCGCTATCTATACCTACCTCTCCCTCTATCCCTCCCACCTTACCTCTCTCTTTGCCTCCACTTCTTTTTAAATCTCCCATCTCCATCTCCCTCTCTCTCTACCCACCTCTCACTCTTTTTGTTCCTGCCCAATGTACATATAATATAATATTTTAATACAATAATTTAATATATTATAATATACTATATATTACAATATACTATATACTATAATATATGACATTAATCTAATATTTAATATATATTACTATTAATATAATATAAATATTAACATATAACATAATATAAATATTATAATATCACATACTATAATATAGTATTTATATTATATAAAAAATGGATCTCAGATGCCTGGAGCCCCATTTTGAAAGGTGATGTTCAAATTTATCCTTGCACTCACAAATTTTTTTATTGCAGTTTTGGAGGAGATTCAAGATTGAAATGTCATTCTCTACAACCATCACTAGAGTTGGGATCAACATTTTCTCATGCTCAAACCAAGGCATTCAACCTTCAACCCTACCTTTGAATCCTTCTTTGCTACGCTTATATGGACATGTCTCCCAAATTTCTCTCTCCAATTTTGGTTCAAATCCTATTTTAAAGTAATTGGAAAAAAGTTGGAGAAGTTTTTGGTTGTTCATGTAGGCTCTAATTTTCTTCATACCACTTTTTCTCACATATTGGTAGATTTAGATACTTCCAAACCTCCTAGTTGAAATTTCTCTAAAAATTTCCAACTATAGCTAGACCCAGATTCTTGACTATGAGGGCCTGCCTTTTTGTTGTCGAAGGTGCTTTCACACTGGTCATATTTTTGCTCAATGCTCCAAACAGAAGTAGGTAGGCCCAACCACATGGTGGAAAGATTTATCTATTCACCATTACTCTGTGGAAAAAGAGGATCCCTTTTTTTCCCAAAATTATACTCCACAAAAGCATGGTTATAAAGAATCCCTTCCAAGGTTTCAAACTTTTGATAAGGGCCAACCAAAACACCTACCAAGTCCTCCTTGCTACCAATCATGATCTATCTCCTCAAGAAAGAAGTGAAAACATATTAGACATGAAGGTATCCAAGCCTAAACAAGCCTTGATTCCACATACATAACCTCCAAAGTGTCAATCAAAGAATCAAAATTTACAAAGGATGGTTCCTCAACTATAGATGTGGTCCTAGAGGCTAGGAACATCAATGAAAATTGGATAGTGGTGGAAAAAAAAAAGAAAAAAAAAAACCAAAAGCATATGACACTCACCTTCATTCCCACTTAATCCATATTAACACTAAAAATATTTGTGCTTGATCTCTTTGGGGAGGAGGTCCACCTTGTGTCCTCCATTGGTGTAGGACCAGTTTAAATAATTTTTGTTTAGACTAACAATGGGGGTTAAGATTTCCAATTCAATAAAACCCCAATAGGATCAGTTGAATTTCAAAAGGTAGTAATTTACAAGGAATGTAATCATTTTGATCCAATTTAATATAACAGGAGCTACCCCCTTGGTATAAATTTTCCAATATATATATATATTATATTATGTAGTATATAAAAATATCTATTAGACATATCCATTTTTTTGTTTCAAGGAATGGATATGTGTTTCCTCCTTTACATTTAATGAATATCTATTTTGTATAGTTTTTTTTCACCACTCAATGAGAGCAAGCTTTGCAAACCAAATATTTGTTTTGTAAAGCTAAAAATGGATATCCATTTTATAAAGCTAAAAACATATATCTATTTTAAGTCTGTATAGCTTCTGGATTTGATTGTGTGCAACAATTTTTAGCATCCATTTTGTAAAGCTATACAGACTTATGATATGGATTGTGGAAACCTATTATCATTAATATATCTATTTTGTAAAGCTTGTTCTCACATGTAATGAAAATGAGATTTATAAAATAGACATCCATTTTTAGCTTTAAAACATATATCTTTTTTTTATAATTAAAAATTGATATCTGTTTTGTTTTATGGAAGAAGAGGGGCATAGTCCTTTTGGGCATATGAATGGCCCCTAGAAGAAATTTGGTGTCGAAATTCTAATGATTTTGGCATGATATAGACAAAAAATTTCTTTTGTACACCCTTTTACACAAAATTTGATTCTACCAATCATTAGGGTGCTTGTTTTTGTTTTTATATTGAAGAGCAATAGTCATCATAAATCCAAAAGGAAGAGGAAACTTTGAGTAGACAAAATTGAGGCGATTAGGGAAAAAAGATAGAGCAAGGAAGAGGATGGGAAGAAAAGGTATGTTGAACACTCTTGAAGGTGAAGGTTCTTATTTACCCTTAAATGACATTGAAAGTGACCATGATAGTGAAAATGACAATGTTGAACATGAAATTGAAAATGAAAATATTGAACATGAAATTGAAAATGAAAATGTTGAACATGAAATTGAAAATGAAAATGTTGAACATGAAATTAAAATGAAAATTTTGAACATGAAAAAGAAAATATTTCAAAATGTGACCAAACACCTATTGATAATAGTAACATCATAGAAGAAGAAGGAGAGATACCTTGACAATTGCTTGATGAATGCGGATATGAACCCTATGACATTGAAATTGTACTCCGCAATCCTCTCGTTCACAACTCTGATGAAATTGATGGAGAACATGAAACAATGAAACTCAATATATCTCCAAATTATATAAGAAGAAAGGACCTTTGTGAAAAATAAAATGAAATCCCAAATCCATCTTTTTGTAATGAGTCAGATAAAATTGCAAAAGATTCAAGAATACCAAAATGATTAGTTGAAATTGATGAGAACATAATAGAAATTGATAAAGGAAAGAGTTCATCATGAACCATTCAATTGTGGGCTTCACAAATTTTTAATGAATATTTTTCCACTTATGCATTAACCGAACAATGTCAATTTTTTGTAAAATTACTAAAGACATATAAAATGAGACCCTTTCTAAACAAATTTAAGATTCATGTAAACAAAAAGTCTGATTGAAATAATATTATTGTTAAAATATTTTTAATGCACTAAATTCTATTGGAAAGACTAGTAAGGAAAAATATAAAAGAGTTGCTTGTAGAGTAACAAAAAACTCATTGGTAAGTAATCAATTAAGAAAGACTTGATTATTGAGACAAACTTGTGTTAAATTAAGCCTAAATCAAAAAATATTATCAAAAGCAGTAGTAATAAGATTAAGACTAGATAGTCCTCTTCAAAATGATACTTGGGCTTTTAGTGGTAGGCTTCCATGAGTTGATAAGAAGCTAACTAATAGCACAAAGGATTAAATTCAACAATTTTGACACTCTAACTCTAGAGTATCACCCAATGTAAAAGATGTTTTAAAATTAAAAATTGGTGATCAAGACTTCACACCACATCCTAAATATTTCTTGAAATGTACCCAAACAACATTGTACAAACCCTTTTTGAAACACATCCAAGTTTAAAAATCTTCTAGTACAAAGGGAATTTGAATATTCTAAGCCATTTTATTGTGTTTCTCTTAAAATTTGTAATACATGTTGTTGGAAATATCACATGGAGCTTTCTATGTATCGTGAACTATTATGCTATATTCGTTCTACTTTGCATATTAAAAAAACACTATAGGAGTGTGGTGCAATGCAACTACCAAAGTCATATATGGATATATTAGATTTATTTTTATGTGCTAGAAACGATGGTTGCATTTCTATATAAAAATGATTATTTAAATAAAAAGTGTTTAGAATGTAGTGGGTTATCAAATTTTATATCATGCATTCATGAGGGAAGAGAGTGTGATTTTGGAAAGCAAATGGTTGAGAAAAAGAGATATGAGACTATGAAATACAATTTGAAGAGCAGAGTTGAAGGTTCTAGATGTGAGTTGGTTACAAAAGAAGTGACTATTGCTTATTTTATTTTTTATTTTAAGAAAATATTTTTTTACAAGTATGCAAGACATAGCCATAGGTCTCAATGGTTAGAATAAAAATTTAGGATATCTAAGGATTTTTTCCGATTGGAATTATTATCTTTGTAGTCCATTTTGCAGAAAATTACACATTGCAACCACAAAATGAGGTGCAATATCAATATTACAATTCCATTTAGATTGTTATTTTTGTTCACATCACATATAGATATTCCCCTAATATTAAATAAGAGAACAAGAAGATAGTTAGAGAATACCATTTTTGCATGAGTGATGATCGATCTCATTCATCAAAGTATGTGCAATATTGGTTGCAACAATTTTTTGAGTTCTTGGAAAAAAAAGATATTAGAATGGTTCAACATCTTATTTGGTCAGATAATTACACCGAGCAATTCAATAATTCTCGTATATTTTATTAGTTGAGAAGAATGCATGCATAAAGGGGTATACCTCATATTTGGAGTTTTTTGAAGTTGGGCATGGAAAATGGGAGTATAGTGGAGAAAATGCATGTGTAAAGAGATCTCTATCTAAAGAACAACTAAAGATTAGAGGTGATGCCACATTTATTTATGCAAGTTATATTGTTCATTGGTGTAACTATACATTGTCACAAGGAGGGGCACTTGATTCAGAAGTGCATTGGTTCTTCTAGTTGGTTGATGAGGGGATGATGTGAGGTAAATTGGATTGTTAGACAATCAAGGAATTATCAAACATGCATTCATTTTGAAGCTCAAATACAAGTACATGGAATATTTGGACACAAGAATTATCTTATGTTTGTCATAGTTGTATTAAATGTGATTGGGATCATTGCGAGGGAAGTGAGTGGGTAGACACATGGATTCCATAATATCTAACCCCTTTATCTCTAGCTCATTCATCTTTACTCAATGAAATGGAAAGTTTAATTGACTATGAACATATTTAGACCTTGTACAACTAGGACATATTTATGCAATTATTGCACCATATGGGAATGAAGAGAGATTTGACTATTAGTTGACATGATCTATTTAGAGAAAATAAAAGCTAACACAACCTATGAAAGATGATAATGGGTTCACATATCCTACCAAATTAGTTGTTATTGTTCGTGATGGGATAAAAACTTGCCTTAATTTAAACCTTTCCATCCTTTCCTTTATTTACTTTTATCTCCTTTTTGTCACCTATTCTACCATTATTTACTTATAAAGAGATAAAATTATTTAATTTATGTTAAACAGATGAAGGGCACTCTAACCATTGATTCATAAGGGAATTAATCCTAAATTGAGTGATTTTTTCTAGGTTGAAAAGGACCACAGTTGAAGGATCTCTAGTTCAAGGGAAAATTCCAATTTTGGTTGCAGCCCAATAATAGTTTATTAGATAATGGTTGAAAATGAATTATTATTTTTAGTTGTTACCATTGTTTAAAAATATTATTAGCCAATAGGAAAGAATAATTTGTTGAAGGTTATGTGTTGCAGGCCAACAAAAACATAACTCTTATTAATTAGATAATGTTATAAACAACAGAGACATATATATATATATATATATATATATATATATATATATGGGATGTATCGGCTGGAAATTTTTCATATATCTATTCTAAAACACATATTCAGTTACAACAATAAAATTTTAATTTGAATACAATGCAATTTTCTAATCACCTCATTGACCAAGAGGAGTACCCACTCTTTGGGAATCTTGGTGAAGTTTAGTTGATCTCTTGTTTAGGATTTCTATGTTGTTTGTTTAGTTTAGTTTGGTATTTCATATTGTGGTATATTATTTAGAATCATATCATAAAGAAATGTGGGAGTGACTTATGAATGGTTTTATTCTATATATCATTTAAATGCTTTGAAGACATTTAAGTTACTTATCATAAGTCTTGTGTGATTGGAATCAACAATATTAAGTTAATTTCCTAGCAAATACAAGGTTGTTGTACATCTTAATTTTTTTTTGTTCCTATAGTAGGGCTTGCAGATCTTATCACAGACTATAGTCTTTTCTATTACAATTCGTGGGTAATATGTTCCAACAATACTTTAGCATTCCAGACTATTTGAAATAGGGTTGTTATATATCATCTTACTTTACTTACTACTTCCAACCCTTAGGTATATAGTCGTTACATCTTTCTAAAGTCTTATGTCCCAAATTGACATAAGGATTAAAGTGAATTGTGAACTTGAATATCGATACATAAACCTGAACTTAATATCTTCATTTATATCCCATCATTTTGGCATTCTTTCTAGGGAAAGGTGTTAAAGGCCTGTTATTCCAGTAATGAGTTAGGACCAGTGCATTATGAATAAAGTCCACACATTTATCAACCTTCATAGGTAATTATCCTTGATTTGCATTGTATTAATTCAAATAGATGCATGAGTCATGTTAGATATGAAAAAGGTAGATTTTTCAAACAAATTGTAGGAAATAGCTTAACTAAATAAGAAGATTCAAAATAAGAAAAAAATGCCACAATTTGAGAATGAAACATTGGAGAATAAGCTAGTTGAATCGAATTTTAAAAAGTGTGTGATTGAGTCAACCACCATTGAATTTGACCTTGAATCACCACCTAGTACTCCCTTAGTGCAACCTAAAATACTTGAATCTTTGAAAGAATCCTTTAAAATTATTTCTCTTAAGTATGCTAAGAAATTTGCATAATCACATGAATTATGAAGTAGTTAACCTTTGAAAAAGAAGTCATTTAAATTGTATTGGACATCTTGGGCATTTGAAACAATGGGCGGTGCAAATAGATATAACAATAAAAATGATGGAGCCTTGGACAATAATGATCCCATTACGTTTGAATTTCCTATTGTTAATTTGGAAGAGGAAGAACCCATGAAAAATATACCCCATTCAACTCTCCCAATCTTCTAAGAACTTTCTATCAAGGATATTGATATGTTCTTATCTGAACTTTATGTATTATGTTGTAGCTTACTAGAGTGATGCTTAAAATCTTAAGCTTTTCCTAGCTACATTGAAGGATATTGCATTATGATGGTTCATAGGGCTTGGATGACATTCTATCTGTACATGGGATACTATGAAAGATCGATTCTTGACAAAATACTAGGAGTGTTGTAAGATAAATGAAGTTTGAGATGAAATATTTCAAATGACACAACACAAAGAGGAAACATTAGAAGACTTGCTTGAACAATTCTCATTTAGTATTCAAAGAACAAGACAAATGGGGCTATCTAATGAGGTTGTTAAACTAATTTTTCTTCAAGGAACTAATGAAGAAAGTATGAATGCTTTAAATCTTATAAGTGGTGGAGATATTTCTAAATTAGGATTTGATGAAATTTGTGATATTTGTAGGAACTACTCTAGATCCCAACTATCTATATGGAATTATTTTAAAAATCATACTTTTCAAGGATGCACAATAGGTATTACCAAGCAATAACTAGTCACATTACTTAATGACTTCAAAACTAATATTTTAAGTCACATGGGGAAACAAATTTATACCTTATATACTCATAAGAAACAAGAGGAAGCTAAAAAAGCACTTGCTATTTTTTATCGTATCTACCATAAGAAATATTCTATTGACGAATGTCCTTATAATAAAATAAAATTTTCTTCCCTAGAGAATGCTAGTAGAAACATCACCTTAAGACCTCTACCATTAGATATGGAAGAATTGGAATATACAAAAGAAGTCATTTATTACATGGCTCAATGGAGGCCTTGGCCACCTCAAGCTACACCACCAAGTATGATCAATGACTTTCATACACATTACAACATGGGGTCTAGTAGTTAATCTAGCTCTTTTCCTATTAACATGGATGGTATGGAGGTTGAAAACAATCTCCATCTTATTCGCAGTGACCAAATCAATACCTACATGCTCCACAATCGTGGAAACAAGCATGAAGGACATCACCACCATAATTTACACAATACCCATCATATCCAGTACCACCTATTATTAACCCATACCAACAATCACAACAACAATTTCTACCACCAATATTTCCAACATCCATTAATCAACCATTTAATCCATCCCAACCGCCTAAGGCAACAACAATGCCCCCTCAACCAACACCAAATCCAAACAATAAGGTGACACAACTTGTTTACAGTAATGAGATGGCAGGATATCCAACTTATCTTATTAATACAATAGATGTTAATTGAGTACAAATTAGGTTAGGAAAGGCTCTTCAAGGACCAAAACACCCTATAATCACAAAACTTGAGGTGTCACAAGAAGAGATTGAAGAAACAAAAACACAACCACTGCTTCCACATCCTGATTGATTCATTCCCAATCCGTTCAAAAAGAAATGCCCCAATCTGAATTTAATCTTATTAATGAGTTGTGAAATACTAGTGTTAAAATTCCTCTTTTGTAGGAAATCAAGGATATTCATGTCTAAATTAGAATAGTTTGAGAGTTATGTACTCAGAAGGAGAAGAAGAAATAAGATTTGAAAATCATTCAATTTATTGGACAATTGGTAGGTCTAATTCTCAGGAATATTATAATTACTAAGTATTCTAACTTAGGTAGTCCAATAATTCAGGTATGTATTGGTCATGTTTTTGTTCCAAACACACTTATTGACCTAGGTGTTGCTATAAATGTTATGACCATTGAAACTAAATAAAACTTATATCTTCAAGAATTAAGGCATACACCTACAGTTCTTCAAATGGCTAATAAGTCCTTAGTAAAACCTGAAGGTATTGTTGAATATGTTATTATTTTCATTAACTCTTGGGAGTATCCAACTGAATTTATGGTTTTGTAGCCTAAAATAAAGTTGTGGGGATATCCCTTGATCTTGGGGTGACCTTGGTTGGTGGCTACAAATGCTTTTATCAATTATCGATCAAATAATATGTTCATTTCTAATGGGGAATAAAAGAAACAATTAACATTGTATCCACTGGCATAACCTTTGTTGGAAGCAATGGATCCACTATGGATTGATAGTGTTATGGATGATTCTCTCCCTATTTAACAATCGATCAAAGTCTTGATCTTCAAGAACTATCTAATAATGTTATTATTGCTAAATTATTTCAAAATAGGTATCATTTAATAATTTTTTGGAAAGAATAACACTTCACTCTTGTATAAATGATAACTATCCATTTAGGATTTTTCCTTTAATAGTTGATTCACAAAACTTGCAACATTTTAACACTACACCAATTGCTTCCCCATGATTACTTATATAGCCCATTTTTATTCACTAAAACTTCACCATTAGTAGTTGTATATTTACCTTCACCCACCCAATCTCAAGCAATGGAAATTTTATCAGGACGTACACTTAATATCAATCCACAATTAAACACTACACATATTAATGATTTGATCCAATGCTATGTACTCATAAAGTTGCATTTGCTTGGGAATATCAAGATATGTGTGGTATACATCCCAACACTTGTACTCACCATATATATATGGAAGAAGGTAGTTTTCCAATAAGACAACCACAACAGAGATTGAATCCTATTTTACATGGAATTATCAAAGAAGAACTACAAAAATTACTTAATGCGGGTTTCATTTATTTGATTTCAGATAGCTAATGGGTGTCCCCATTAGTATTGGTTCCTAAAAAAATTGGTAAATGGTGTATTTATGTTGACTATAGAGCTCTTAATAAAGAAACAAAAAAGGATCATTTTTCATTACCCTTTATTGATCAAGTGCTTGATACTCTTACAGGGAAAACTTTGTTTCCTTTCTTGGATGGTTTCAACAAATATAATCAAATTCAAAATGCCCTTGGGTATCAGGATAAGACCACTTTTATTTGTCCTTGGGGGATATTTTCATATAATGTTTTACCCATTGGATTATGCAATGCCCTTGCAACTTTTCAAAGGGTAGCATTGAGTATTTTTGTTGATCATATCCATGATTGTGTTATGGTATATATGGATGGTTTTACTATTTATGGTAGTAATTATGAGGAAGCTGAAGAAAATCTTGAGAAATTCCTTCAAATATGTGAAAATACTAACTTATCTCTTAGTCATGAAAATATCAAATTTTGATGACAAAGGTATAGTGTTAGGTCACTACATTTTTGCTAATGGTATTAAAGTTGATCCTAAAAAGGTATGCATAATCCAAGATTTACCTATGCCTACCTGTCAAAAAGATGTTCATAGTTTCCTAGGACATACAAGATATTATAGAAGATTTATTCAAAATTTTAGCCTCACCTCTTTTTGATTTGTCAGGAAAAGAAAATACTTTCTCTTGGACAACAAAGTGTCAACAAGTTGGAAACTTTTAGTAAAATCCCTATCTGGGTTCGCTTTCCTAATCTTCCCCTCCACCTCTAGAATGATTCTCTTCTCGAGTCGGTTAGGGAAGCTCTTGGGGATTTTTTGTATGTTGACAATGCATCTTCTGATATCTTTCATTCCACCTTTGCCTGAATACTTGTGGAAATTGATGTGTCAAATGGATTGCCTGCTGAGGTTTCATTAGAATCCTCCAAGGGGAATTGGGTTCAATCTCTGGACTATGAGGGATTACCTTTCCGTTGTAGAAGATGCTTTAAGACTGGAAATGCTGCTGCTCATTGTGGTTTTGAGAAAAAAATAAAAAAGGAAAACTGGTGGATTGGAGCTGCTCAACATCATTATACTGTTGAGAAGAAATCTGAAGAAAAGAAGAGTTTCTCAGAGGCGGTTGCTTCTGAATCACATAAATTAGGAGCCGCTCCTTTGGCTTGTCCTTCGGGAGGGGTTGATTCTTCCTCTCACATTGAGCCTCGGTCTAAGTCTCCATCTGCCTTTTCTGGTGGAGGGGCTTCGATTTCTCTTTCGGCCTGCTCTTCGGATAAGAACCAGTCTACATGCCTGTTCAAGGATGTTTCGCCTAGGGCTACAAATGATCAAACCCAGGATAGTGATGTGCTGGCTTGGCAGGAAAAGGCAGCACAAGTGGAAGAAGGTTGGATTATAGTCACGAGTAAAAAATCAAAAGCATCCGGGCCTTCTCTAGAAATGACGCTTCGTTCCCACAAGATTAACTCTAAATGTAAAACATGATGTTCTTGGCTTGGGAGCTAGCTTTTTGGTGGCTGCAGGCTATCCTTTTTTGCAGTCTGGCTTTTCTGGTTGTAAAGGGTTGCAAATCCCTTCAAAATTTGCTTTTTCCCTAATATCAAAAACAAAGTGTCAACAAGCTTTTGAGACCATTAAGGAAAATCTTATCACTACACCAGTGTTACGTGACCCAAATTAGGAATTACCATTCCATATATTCATATTGATGATTATGACACCTCAATGAGAGTCGTATTAAGACAAAAAGAGGGAACACTCTTTTACTCTATTTATTACATAAGTAATAATTTCACAAGTAAAAAGGTAAATTACATAGTAACTAAAAAGGAATTATTAACTATTGTATATGTAATCAATAAATTTGTCATTATAAAATGGGATATAAAGTGTTTGTTCATATTGATCATTCTGCGGGGTTGGGGCCATAGCTCGGTTGGCTAAATCTTTCCTGTTGCAAGAGGTTGGTCACGAGATCTAGTCTCCCCCACCCCCGTGGTACCAGAAGGCATGTCGCGCCAGCACCGCCGGTCACGTTAAAAAGTTTACCAGGCACACTTTTTCAAAAAAAAAAATATTGATCATTCTGCAATTTGTTTTCAATGAACAAACCTATTGTAATTAAAAGAGTCATTCAATGGTTATTATTGTTGCAATAATTTTACATTGCTATACTTGATAAGCTTGGTCAAGAGAATGTTGTTGCAAATTTATTATCCAAGTTACAACATGAGGACGAACCTATTCTAGACCCTTCTAGATGAACATCTCTTTGCAATTTCTATTATTAAAAGTCCTTGGTTTGTTGATATTGCTAACTATTTAGTCACTTGCATGTTTCCTTTGCATTTCTCATCTTGATATCATCAAAAATTTGTTGGACTAAGTATTCAATACACATGGATCAATAGATTTCTCTTTCCCATGGGTATTGATAATATCGTGTGTTGATATGTAACCGAAGACGATGCCTTTGATAAACTTCATGCATGTCATACTAAACCATGTGGGGGATGTTTTGTAGCTCAACATACCACCAATAAGATCCTTACCTCTATATATTATTAGCCCACACTTCGTAAAGATTGCAAAAAGTATGTTCAACATTTTGATAAGTGCCAATGCATGGGTTGACCTACACATTCAGATGAGATGCCACTTCAACCCTACTTGTCTATTGAACCATTTGAAAATGGGGATTAGATTTTGTTGATCTCATTAACCCTCCATTTAGAAATAAGGAGTACATTTTGGTTTGCACAAATTATATTAACCCTCCATTTAGAAATAAGGAGTACATTTTGGTTTGCACAAATTATATTACTAAGTGGGTTGAAATCGTGGAATTAAAGCATGCATGGGATACTAAGTAGTTGAATTTTCATACACTAAAATCATCACAAGGTTTTGAGTACCCAAGTAAATTATGACTGATCAAGGCCCACAATTCATATCTAATTTAATTTATTCTTTGGTTTGTGAATATGAAATTTGATATCACAAATCTTCTCCTTACCATCCACAAGCTAATGGTTAGGTGGAGGTCACCAATAGGGAACTTGAGAACATCCTTACCAAAATATTTGCACTTCATCAAAAAGATTGGGTAGCTTGACTTACAGAAGCAATATAGGCTTATCAGACAACATAGATGACGCAAGAGGGTACTCCCCTCTTTGAATCCAACTTTCTTCAAGACACGAAAAGAAAAAAACTCACAACAATATTCCAACAACTCAACTAATTCAAATTGCAAACAAACAACAATTTTATTAAATCAAGTCAGATTCTATTACATTCGCAGTACAAACAAAAATGCTCTCATTCATTGGCCTCTCTTGCCATATTAAATTCTGCAGAGAACAATCCCTTACATAAGCGGCCTTTGTGCAACTTCTTGCTTGCAGTCTTAATTCTCTTGGTGTCCCCTTCTCTCTCTTCTTGTTCTTAACATCGACTCCTCCTCATAAAATGGTGCGGCTGACTTTCATAACCATTAGATTTTCTTATTTTTTAATCCAAACTTGCCACTCCAATGTGGCACAACCCTTTCCACCTACACACTCTCCTCTTGGTCTTAACATAGCCAGCATTCATATAAAATCTGCATTCTTTGTATGTTCCTTGTGGATGAGGCGCCCTCCTGTCTCCCTTCTCTGAATCCACCCTTCTTTTTCTTTGTGGTGCAACCCTTATATTCATTTAAATTCTGCATGGCCCCCAAAAGATTCTTTTTTTTTTTTGAATAAATACGATGCGCCTCCTTTGTCTTGTTTTACAATCTGCAGCTTTAGTCGTCTCTTCACATTCTTTTGAGCTCATCCACTTTATATTTTTTATCTTTTTGTATTGAGCTCTCTCCTTTTGCTTCTTTTTCTGTATTTTTTATTGTTTATGAGGACTTTGTATTAGTGTGTCTGTTCATTTCCATTTGTTGCGCGTCTTTTCCACTCCATTGGTATCGCTAATCCCCCATGTTGATCATATGAGATTATCCTTCAAACATAGCACTGCCTTTTAGTCTTCCTATAACTTCTCCTTAATTCCAATCGGCCTTCCCTTAAGTTTATCGGCCTCTCTGTAGGTGATGAGGCACGAAACCTTTCCAGATTTAATTCTTTGTTTAAATTTAATATGCCATTCACATCGACTAGAGCAATTGAAATTACATCTAACAAAGTTCTGACCCTATTACACTAACCAATTGCATTTGATTAAAAGTGAAATAACATTTCTTTGAGCCTTCTAGTAGTGTCATAGTGAAGATGGAAAATTTAAGAGGTTTAGGCACTGATCAAACAAGAGAAAACCAAACCAAGAACCAAAACCAAAATCAGAAACAAGCCAACGATATTTTTTTTGGTTGGTGCTGATTGCTTGTCCGCCCGCATGCTCCTGCACCAATAAAAGACCACCAGTGGTCTTACACCCTATGAGCTTGTATACGTTAAGAAGGTTATCATACCTATTGAGTTTGAGATCAAAACTTTACATACTGCTTTAGACTTGGGTTTGAATCTTACTGATGCTAAAAAATCCAAAATTGAGCAACTCCATTCTTTAGATGAAATACGCCAAGAAGTTCTTTTTCACATAGATGTTGTTCAACAAAAATGTAGTCTTTGGAAGGATCATTTCATTCACTAATGGTCATTTTAGCCAAGAGATTGTGTGCTTTTTTATGACTTGCTTCCAAGACTTCAAAGTTTAATTTCATATCAGATGACTAGGACCTTATGAGATTAAAGTTGTCTATGATAATAGTCCGGTCAAACTTTGCACTATGGACTCTGATTTCATGGCCCTTGTTGTTAATGGTCATTGTCTAAAGTTATATAAGCATCCTATCACTAAATAAAATTTCATATCTAGTCTACAAAAGGCACTCCATGTTTTGGATAAAGTTCATGTCATCTCTCTAAGTACCTTGTAGGTACTTTAGTTTATGAGTAAAAAATAAAAATAATAATAGTAGTTATAGCAATGAAAACTCTTGAGCATTGCTAGACAATTGTAATTTGAAAACCAAATTTTTGATAAATTGTAGTTGGAATAATACTCCTAGAGGTGAAACTTATTTTTTGACATCTTTAGATGATAAAAAGCTAAAAAAATAGATTACCAACAATCGATTTTCGATTGAAATTTAAAAAAAATGAAAAAAAATAAAAATAAAAAACATAATATCACTACTAACTAACAGAAAATATTGTCTACTATGCTACAAGAACTTAACTTCCTGTCAGATTCTTACCGCATTGGATAGTCATGCTAGAATTTTCATGGGCTATTCTATCAGTTCTAGATGGTTTGTGTACAACTTCCATGACCATCATTTCATTTAATGGTCTCATCACTAACTTGGAAGGTCATATTCGCCATGGTGTCTCATCGTACGCCACATGGTATTCAAGTTACCTTCTTCTCAACATTTGTACGCTTTTCACATGCTACATTCCATTATTTCTTGGGCATCTATCTAGATATACTTATTATCCTTCACACCTACTACTGTAATTCACATGTGAAGCTCCTTCACCTCATTGCTTGTACCTATTCATAGTCGATCTTGTATGCACCCATTAGCTCCACCAAGCCGCACATCAATGTCCACCTTGGATAATTCTCTACGAATCAATAATGTTATATTTTTCATTTTTAAAAAATCATTAACTATGTTTTATTTCTTAGATCGGTAAATGATAGCATGATCCAGGATGAGATCATCCTTAAGCTAGGGGGGAAGCTAATGTCCTATCCACGTTAAGGAAATAACCCATGATTATTCCACTTTTAGTAATTATTCCTTGATCATGAAATCTATGAGATGTCTTGTCCATGTCCTACACTGTAAAATCCAAACCACTTTCTTTTATGTTCAAACAAACTTTCTATTTATTTTAACCTTCACAATCATTGTTACCCTGTACTGTCCAGTATCCCAATTTCATAGAACTTCTATCCGTAGTGATGGGTATACCCGCCATAAACCTACCAATATGACATAGCTAAGAGTATGCAAGGAGGTTTATAAAATATTCAAACAGTCACATTGGCATGTATACTACAAGTAGTTGTGCAAGTTTAATGATGCCATTTCCAGAAAATTTGCTATGGGGTTCCGCCACAATCAAGTTATCTTACATAGAATTTCATTTCCTATCACTGTTCAAATAATTGTTGAGGTTACTAGTCTACCATAAATAGGAGAATCCTTCTTTCCTATAGGGTCTAGCACGGTGATGGACGTAAACTTGTGTGCAAACAATTCCTATAGTGTGGAGAGTCCATTGAAATGGTGCAAGGACATGACACAAAGCAGGCTACTTTACCCAAGCCTGTGAAGGCAAGTATACCTATGTGTTCACTCATAATTTCATATTGATGTTGCATTTACGTAATGGACTATTAGTAAATGTTCCATATTTTCTCTTTCATCCATTACAACTGGCTTGTAGAGAAATGCAAAATGGGTTAGAGAAATCTCTTGCCCACCATGGACTAATTAAACTATTAGTAATTGATGGGATGAAATTGGTCAATCCTTCTCTAAATTGGGATTATTATTTTCAAAATGAGGATGAAAAACAACTGAGCGACTCAGCCTCTAAAAATAATGAAAATATTCCTAAAGCCCCTTGAAAGTGTGGCAGTGGATGAAGAAACCTTTGTACCCAAAATTTCTAAAAATATGTCCATAGGTTTTATAATTAATGAAGCTGTGAACACAAGGTCTAAGATTACCAAACCTACTAGACTAGTCACGCCTCAAACCATAGATGAAAAATCTCAAAAGAAACATAAATAGGGAACTAGCTCTTAATATAACTTGCAAAATCTAGCCCAAGTAGTTAGTTCTATGACTAGGTTAAAACAAAAGGATGAATGACTCTGATATGGAAGTCCTGGCTATGGCCTTTATGAAATGAAAAGACCACATGAACATAGAACAAAGAAGACAACCAAAAAACAAAAAGGGAACAACATTTATGAGGGTTATGTTTCCCATTGATTCCCTTGTTCATATAGAAGAAGAGACAACTATTCGAGAAGAAACCCTTATACAAGAAAATGAATGCCCTATGTTTGAAACCAATAGGGATGAGGGAAATCAAATAACAATAGAGGAAATAACTGAAGTCACATAATTTACAAGACCCTGTGAAATCACCTAAGAGCCCTACTGAGCCAACATCTTCTTATAGGACTAATTCCCTTGTTTAGGGAAGCTAGTAGGAGGAAGAAGTTCAAGATTTAGCACAATCCTTTCTCAATATTCTTCTAGAAGAAGTATAGCATGAAAAAATGGTCCTCACACAATGAGAATAAATTTGGACCCTAAGAGATATGGTCAACCAAGTTAAAAGTGAAAATCAAAATTTGCAATGGTAGTTATAGGAAGTTACCACCATTAGTTAACAACAAGGTGAGGACATCAGTAGGTTACAGATGGAATTGGCCTAGTCAACTAAGTATAGAGAACTCTATATAGCCCTTAAATAACAAAAACAACAAATAAATGACTCGAGGGTAACTTGGTAGAATGCAATCACAACTATAGTTCTATGAGTGACTGTGTAACCAATTCCTCCACGCGACATGGTTTTTACTTCACTATACATGAGGACATGCAAATTCCTTAAGCTAGGGGAAAATAATGGGATAAAAACTTTCCTTGTTTTAAACCTTTTCATCCTTTCCTTTATTTACGTTTATCACCTTTCTGTCACCCATTCTTCCATTATTTACTTATAAAGAGATAAAATTATTGAATGTATTTTAAAGGGATGAAAGGTACTCTAACCACCGATTCATAAGGGAATTAATTCTAAATTGGGTGAATGTTTTCAAGTTGAAAAGGACCACAACTAAAGGATCTCCAACTCAAGGGAAAGTTTCAATTTTGGTTGCAACACAATAATAGTTTATTAGTTAATGGTTGAAAATGAAAGATTTTGTTAAGTTGTTATCATTGTTAAAAAATATTATTGGCTAGTGGCCAAGAACAACTTGTTGAAGGTTATGGGTTGCAGGCCAACATAACCATATCTTTTATAAATAAATATTGTTATAAACTACATAGACATATATATGGGATGTATCAACTAAAACTTTTTCATATAGCTTGGTGAAGTTTAGTCAATCTCTTGTTTAGGCTTTATGTGTCGTTTATTTAGTTTAGATTGGAATTTCACATTGTGGTATTTTTATAGAATCATATCTTGAAGAAATGTGTGAGTGATTTATAAATGGTTTTATTCTATATATCATTTAAATGCTTTAAATATATTTCATTTAATTATCGTAAATCATGTGTAATTTGAATCAATAAGCTTAAGTTAATTTACCAACAAATACAAGGATATTGTACATGCCATAGATTACTTTGTTCCTATAGAAGGGCTTGCCATTCCTATCACATACTCTAATCTTTTCTGTTACAATTCATAGGAAATTTGTTCCAACAATACTTTAGTATTCCAAACTGTTTGAAATAGGGTTGATTCATACCATCTTGCTTGACTTAGTAATTCCAATCCTTAGGTATATAGTCATTACATCTGTCTAAAGTCTTACATCTTGGATTGATGTAAGGATTGAACTAAATTGTGAACCTAAATACCAATACATAAACTTGAAATTATTATCTTCAGTTTTGTCCCAACATTTGGAACTTGGCTGCAAACATATATATGATTAAAAATAATGAAATTCTCGCATTTGAGGACTTTGAGAAGCACAAAACCATACTCATGTATTCACACCTAGTTTGTATCAACAAATGTTAAGTTATTGAATCATCATGCAAAACTAAGAACAAAAGAACTATGGATGATTAGTAATGTTGATCATGAAGCAATATTGGATCCTTTGAAGGTAAGCAGTGAACGATCGGGCACACTAAAGTAGCGAATATTTTTTATGGGGGGTACAATAATGTTCATCTTAGTGAGATTCATGTTTTTTCTATTTTTGGATTAAAAGTAGGTTATGATATTAATGAATCCACCATTATTGGGATGAAAGTAGATTAAATATTTTTTTCTTAATAATCAGCTTGTATATGAAAATGTAGGGTTTTTGGATAACAGAGGTATACTTTTCAAGCGATTCATATCAATACATCCACCATTATGTTATGAGTACGATGAGGTTATGATGGAAATGCATCCACATATAATTTAAAACACAACATCTACAATATAATGTAAGTAGTGATTCTTAATCTTGCATCATATTTGGTTTGAGAGAATATTCAGTTAACTTTGTAGTTCATGTTGCTTATGCTCAATAATTTTTCAATATTTATATATAGATCTATTTCACATAATTTTGGAGCATGACAAAGTTACAATGGTAATAAATCCACCATTTTTGAGTTTAAAAGCGGTCTTGAAGATTATTTTTCTTAACAATTCACTTGTTTATAAATGTAGATGTTTTGGAGAATAAAGCTACCGTGGATAGACGATTGAGATAAATAGTTATAACTTTCACAATGATGACATATAATTCATAAGCTGACATCTATGATATAATTCTAAGTAGTGATTCTTAATCTTGCATCATATTTGGTTTGAGAGAATGTTGATTTAATTTTTTAGTTCATGTTGATTATGCTCAACAATTTTTTAATATTTGTACGTAGGTTTATTTCACACAAGTTTGAGCACATAGAGGTTACAATGGCAATAAATCCATCGTTGTTGAAAAAAAAAGGTCTTGAAGATTATTTTTCTTAGCAATTCACTTGTTTATAAATGTAGGTGTTTTGGAGAATAAAGCTACTATAGATAGGCGATTGAGATCAGTAGTTATAACTTTCACAGTGATGACATATAATTCATAAGGTGACATCTACAATAGAATTCTAAGTAGTGACTATTAATATTGGATCATATTTGGTTTGAGAGAATGTTCAACTAACTTTGTAGTTCATGTTTCTTATGCTCAACATTTTTTCAATATTTATATGTGACGAGTCCATTTATTAGTCCATTTCCTAATGTTTTTATGCATGTTTACAAACATTATTTGACAATCCTTTTAGACATATTATGCTATGCTATCTTTTTATTCTTATTATACAACCTTGGACCTATATTAGAGTAATGAAAATATAGTTATGATATAGTAGCATTGCATGATTTATATGTGAATATGTATGAAATGTGATTAGAATTTTGTGTTTAATCATAGTAGTTAGCTTTGTGTATATGTTTTGTGGATTAACCTCTTGTAGACCAAGAAGACACTATAACCTACAACAACTAAATGTTGTAGCCCGTAGCCAAAGGAGGTCTTGGACAACGAAATAGGGAAGTGATAGAACAAGTTGAGTGTAATAACTATCGTGTGGAGACACATGATGGAGTTAGTCGTGCACCATTATGACAGTTAATAAGGCACTAAAGAAGAAGAATTTTTTTATTGATAGGATTTTGGATAACTAATTATGTGTTCCACATTGTAGATCTGTTTTGCAGAGTTTTAATCCTATTTGAACTCTTGTTTCTTTTCAGTTGTAGTTTAAATAACTCAGTCTTAATTACACACTCTGATATCTAGGGAGTTGTAGTTAATGATTTCAGTTAAGAGTTGTGTTTAGAATAAACTCCCTCGTGCCTATGTATAGTTGGTGATTGAGTCTTTAGTATAGTTAGTTGGTTAATCTCATATTGGTGGATTTTTTATCAATTACTTCTTAGTTTTCAGTTGTAATCTGCATACATGTTGATTGCTGATGCAGGAGCATCCGGGCTCACAAGCAATTCGACATCACCAAAAAATAATATTTTTTTTTGTTTTGTTTAATTTTTACATTTTTGGTGTAGGTTGGAGCTTCAAGAGAATCTCGTGGAGTTTTGAAGGATGAAATATTTATTTTATCAAGACTTGGCTTCCATTCAAAATCAAAGGCAAACAAGGTGTTTTATGTAATTTAAAAATTATTATATTGCATGATTTCAATGTTTCAAGGGTTGAAGGGGTCCATTGGCATATTATAAATTGAAAATTAATTAATTTTCTCAATTTGGATGCCTATAGAATTTTTAACATGGCAAGTGGCATTTGGCATTCTATTCTTTCAATTTACATGCTTAGAATGGAGGAAAAAGCTAGTGATATTTGGAAAAAAACAATTAATGACTCCAGTTATCAATTTAAGGTGAATGAGCATGAATTAGTTCATGATTTTAATTATTTTTATGAGGCACTTACAAAATAAAGTCATGGAATATGGTTCATCAACTTTGTGTGCCATATTTGGAAGCATTTAATGATGAATTTTAAGCACAAGTAGAATTTCAAAGGACAATTGGAGGGAAATGAAAGAGAAGATTTGGGTGCCCCTTTTAGTGCCTTAAAAAAGGTTTTAATCTCTATAAAATAGACCCTTTAAATGGAGTCAAGAAGAAACAATCAATAGAAGCAAGTTTGGAGAAAGAAATTATAGGTTACTCCTGAGAGTTGCACAAGAAAGAGTGCAAAAAATCAACTTGTGAAGAGAAGAGGAATAGGAGAAGAGAAAAGGAATTTTGTTTGTAATGTCCCTATTTTTGGAGGTAATTTGATTTAATTAATTTAATTAATTTAATTAATTAAGTTGTCCAAAATAATGATTTTCAAGAGGATGACTAATTAGTTACTTTAATTAAATCATTAAGTGGTATTAAGTTAATTAATTATAAGGTTATCAAATAAAATTAAAATTAAAAGGTGACCTTATATTTAATTAATTTAATAAAGTGACTTGATTTTTAAAATATATTATAAAGACACTTAAATAAAATAAAAGAATATTCTAGAAGCTTCTGGAGAAATTGGGAAAAAGAATAAATAGGCATCTTGGGTTTCATTCTCGGCAGGCAGATTTGATGTTGTTGTTGTTGATTGTCAATTCATCTTGTGGAGCCTAGGGTTTCTGCAGATTGCTTCTTATCATAGGAAACAGAAACTTCCTATTGATAGCAATTTTGAGGGTGTGAAATATCACCTGAATTATTGCAGCTGTGGGAGAGGTTACTTCAGACTTCTCATTTGCACAAAATTTGTGGCCTAAGGCCAATTTTGTCTATTTCAATTAAGAAGCTTTGGAGTGATATTTATTGGATTCTTCATCAGCTAGAATCAGTATTGCATATTCAGATTTTTACATCAGTCATACTCAGATTTCATGTCAGCCATCAACTTCAAGCAAAGAGGCCTACACTTGCATCGATTTCACTCTTGATAAAGGTGCTTACTTATTGGAGACATTTTGATATTGAAAGTCTTCATCATATGGCATTTTGAATTTAAGAAATATCCAGATTTGTGTTATTGGCAACTTCAGATTTGTTTTAGACTTATAATATCCATCAACTCCTCTATTAAAGGCATCTTTTGCATCGATTTTCATCATAGCTTTAAGGCGCACTATTGAAGAAGGTTGTATGGGAGTTTGTAGGGCATTTTGAGGTTGCTGATATCATTTATCAGACATATATCTGCATACTGGAGGAGCCACGATTTTGTAAATTTCACCCTTCTCTTGCCACAAATTGTCCTACTATCATAGGCGCAACCTTTGAGGAGTGGTGGAGATCATTTTGTTATCATTTGGAGGCTTGAGGAACTTGGTATAATTTATATCTGCATACTAGTGCAAAACAGGGGTGGCACTTTGAGGAGCTTTGATTTTGGCTTGGAGAGTCATCTTCTTGTTTGATATTGCTTGCTTCTTCACTCCTTGGTCAGGATGATTTCTACAATCAGGTTCTCATCGCATTTTATTATTATATATTTGCATATGTTATTGGCATAAGAGGGTTGTAGTTGTACTCAGAAAATTACATTGGAAATCCATATGTGTAATTTGTCAAGAGTCTTGGCTGAGTTGATGTCATCATTGTATTGGAAAGATATTTGCATTGAAGGAGTAATAAGAAGTTGTTGATTTTATGCATTGAATCAGCTTTAGAATTTACATGCCAAGTGTTTGACAAAATGCCTCTTGGCTGTAGATGTACTTTATGCAATTTAGTTCTTCATTGGAATGCATTTTAAATTGCATAGGAGCATTGTAATTCATCAAAATGCTTGCATAGTAGTTGTAGAAGTCTATTTAATCTTTCAAAAATCATTTGGTATTCAATCTTGCATCAAACAACAAACTGAAAACAACATATCAGCCACCTACACATTGCATACAAAGTGTTTGAAGAAATTACAAGGCTGCAAATTGGGGCAAATTGTGTTCAGTTTGAGCAAGGCTCATTACATTGTTGGTGTTAAAGGTAGCCACGAGGGCTGTATAATGAAGAGAAAAATCAGATTTTAGAAGAGGAGTGAAGTCAAGAAGTTATTTGAAGACATGAGGATAAGCTACAAGAGTTGCAGGTGGAGTTGAGGTGCTAGATGGTGAATAGTTTGTAGGAGCTCACATATTTGAGCATAGATTATGTTTGAATGATATTTCATTTGCATATTTGATGTTTGTAAGGGTTTTACTTTTTGTTCATTAGTCCATTGATGACTGAAAATAATTTGTAATTAGATTTCTTTAATAGACAATTTTAATGGTTTCATGTGTAAACAATTTGTTGAGGTTAATTTGCAATCTCCTTATTTTGTCTTAGCTATTATTGTGAGGGTTTTAGAGAGGGATTAGAGTGTATGAATTCCTCTCTACATAAGTGGTATTAGAGCTAGTGTTCCTGAGTGTGCAGGCAGAAGTGTCGATTGGAGGTAGTTTGCACCAAGACCTGGGGGTGGAGTGTGTGTGGTGTGTAGACCAATCTCCGAATGTGAGGCAGTCTATACCTGAGAGGTTGAAGTTTGAGAGTGTGTGGAAAGTGTTTGAAGAAATGACAAAGAAGAAAGGAACAAAGTCTTTCATAGTTGTATATGCAAGCAAACAAGAAGGAGAAAATGGTTACTATGGATCATGGAATTATGGTAATTTTAAAGATTTTGTTTTATCTAAAAATGTTTTGTTTGTGGGATTTAGCAAGGACAATGAAAATGGTGAAAAGAAGAAGGATACAACAAAGAAAAATAGGTATCATTTAATTATGTTAGTGAAAATTTACATGCAAAAGAGGTAGATGAATTTGTGGATAATGTTGTAGCAATTCAGAGAATGGATTTTGATAGTCCTAGATTTGACAAAGGGAATGATGAAGAAGAAGATAGTCTCCAGTTGAAAGAGGAGATTATAAAATTAGAAAATTATTTCTGGGAGAAATTATAGAAGAATATGATGAAAAGAAATAGGTTGAAGCTTATACATGTCTTTTTGAAGGAGAAAAATTTGCAGCAGTGAGCAAAGAGAAGAAAATAGAGGTAATTGTTGATTTATTGAATTTTATAAATGTTGCCAATGAAGCTAATTTTTATGAGGGTGGAATGATAAAAGGAATTGAAGAAAGAGAGATAGTAAGGTGCAACAATAATAGGTTACAAGATGAAATACAAGGTGTTGAGAATGATAAAGAAAGATGGAAAGATGAACAATGGTATTGCAAGGTGAATTTTATGAGAAGGAAAAAGAGAGGAAAAATGAAAAAGAGAAAAGAGAGAATGGTATAGAGTAAAGTGAAGAAGAAGAGAAATCAACTTGATAAGGAAGAAAAGTGGATAAAAAGAAAACATACAGGTAAGTGCACCAAGATGGTTCCCAAAAAGGGGGCTTAAGTGGCCACTTTTTTTCTGAAATCAGGAAATACTGACCTTGGACATGAAATTGAGGATAGTTACACTCAACATTTTGAGATGGAACAAAAACAAGGATCGAATTGCTTTGAGTCTACTTTCTAAACTACTAATTTATTTTGAAAATGGTTGAGATTAAGGGGTTCAAAAGAGGGATGTACATAAATTGTTGTTGTTTTTGTCAAAAAAAACATAACATAGCAACTCTTGTACGACCTAAGCACGGTGAACTTTTTTGTAGTATTTTTAAAATTACTATAGTCAGAAGTTAGCTAATAGCATCTAGTTGGTGCACAATTTTTCTGATAATTTTTTAATGAATATTTGATTTTTTTACTAATTTTCTAAGTGGGCACTTCCTGAAAAGCAGAATTTTGGCCGTGCTCCCCCTAATTTTTTTTGAAAATAATTGATTTTTTTTTCTTTTTATTTTTAAAATTTGTAGAATGGAGTCTAGTTTCTAAAAATGTAATTTCTTTGAAATTTTGATGAACGGTTAATTTATAACAAAAAAAACACTAAACACTGCTTTTTGGAAAAAACTAGATGTACAAACAAAAAAAATTATGGATGAAAGGCTTAACATTGTCAAAAAGTGAAAAAAATTACATCGTTGGATGGCTAAGAGAGAACCTAACATTACCCATGTTTTTGATTTTGTCAATATTGAACTAGATGCAATCTTGATGGTGAGCACGGACCCGATTATGTGAAAAATTGTAGAATTTGCTAAAACACGTCTCTGGCCTTGTTGGGAATGCCCTCCAAGCCTTTGGGTTGGTATTCCAAGGTAAATAATTTCAATTTTTTCTTTTTTTTTAACGCAAAATAATGCGTGCACGTTTTTAAAAAAAAATTCATAAGTGGCTAGAAAATTGGTACCCAACTTCATGCACCCGCCCATACAATTTTTAAATGTTCACGAGTCTCCAACTCATGGAACATTTTCTTCTTACCCGGTATGTTTGATGCATGAGCATCCATGCTCACAAGCAATCCAACATCACCAAAAATAAATATTTTATTTTATTTGTTTAATTTTTACATTTTTGGTGTAGGTTGGAGCTTCAAGAGAATCTCATGGAGTTTTGAAGGATGAAATATTTATTTTATCAAGACTTGGCTTCCATTCAAAATCACATAAAACACCTTGTTTGCCTTTGATTTTAAAATTATTATATTGCATAATTTCAATGTTTCAAGGGTTGAAGGGTCCATTGGCATATTATAAATTGAAAATTAATTAATTTTCTCAATTTGGATGCCTATAGAAGTTTTAATGTGGAAAGTGGCATTTGACATTCTATTCTTTCAAATTGCATGCCTAGAATAGAGGAAAAAGCTAGTGATATTTGGAAAAAAAATAATTAATGTCTTCAGCTATCAATTGAAGGTGAATGAGCACAAATTAGTTCATGATTTTATTATTTTTTATGAGGCATGTACAGAAGCAATTCATGGAACATGGTGCATCAACTTTGTGTGCCATATTTGGAAGCATTTAATTATGAATTTTAAGCACAAGCAGAAGAATTTCAAAGGACAATTGGAGGGAAATGAAAGAGAAGATTTGGGTTCCCCTTTTGGTGCCTTAAAAAGGGTTTTAATCTCTATAAAATAGACCCTTTAAATAGAGTCAAGAAGCATCAATCAATAGCAACAAGTTTGGAGAAAGAACTTGTAGGTTGCTCCTGAGAGTTGCACAAGAAAGTGTGCATAAAATCAGCTTGTGAAGAGAAGAGGAATAGGAGAAGAGAAGAGGGATTTTGTAGGTGTTAAAGGTAGCCATGAGGGTTGAATAATGAAGAGAAAAATCATATTTTAGAAAAGGAGTGAAGTCAAGAAGTTATTTGAAGACATGAAGATAAGCTATAGGACTTGAAGGTGAAGTTGAGGTGCTAGATGGTGAATAGTTTGCAGAAGCTCACATAGTTGAGCATAGATTGTGTTTGAATAATATTTCATTTGCATATTTGATATTTGTAAGGGTTTTACTTGTTGTTAATCCGTCCATTGATGACTGAAAATAATTTGCAATTAGATTTCTTTAATAGAAAAGTTTAGTGGTTTCATGTGTAAACAATTTGTTGAGGTTAATTTGCAATCTCCTCATTCTATCTTAGCTATTATTGTGAGGGTTTTATAGAGGGATTAGAGTGTATGAATTCCTCTCTACATCAATTGCTCAGAAATGGTTTTCTTTAATACAATCTTTGAGCAAGATTTTATGTGATCTTTTGGAATACATAATGAATGAAGTTTAAGTTGATATGGTTGCGTAGAATATGAAGATTTAGATTTGGTTTTAGTTTAAGTGAAGACAACCATTTGATCAAGCTACTCAAGGTAACTGTTCTTCACTACATTTATAGTTGTTTTATTTCTATTAGTTATTACTTTATGAATTGCATGTAAGATAAAATAAATTCTCGTATTATGATTATTAGTAATGATTGTTCACGTGCATGAATGCATTCAATTAACTGGTAGTACTTCAGAGGATAGATTAGGTTTATTTATTAGTTTTGAATAGTTTCGAGTCAATTTTAGTAATTATCTGTTAACAACAATTGAACTATAAATTATGTTGTAGGTACCCGTAGCTGTTAGCGCTAGTTTACTTCTTTCACTGTTATGTGTTTTTGTGATTTTCTAGTAAGTAGAATACCTTTAATAGGATAACCTAGGTAATCTTAGGTCTTTGAAATTACATATAGTACCAATGCCATCACAAGTTTACAAGCCCTAGTTGACAATTTAATGAAGTCTTTACAATGTTGAGTGGTCTGTTCAACTAGGTCATTCATTTGAATTTCGTGATTTCCACCAAGTTTACAAGACACTAGTTTAGACTCTACAATATGCAGGTCTATTTCACACAATTTTGGATCATGAAAAGGTTATGATTCCAATAAATCCACCATTATTGAGATTAAAATAGGTCTTGTAGATTATTTTTCTTAACAATTCATATGTTTATAAATATAGGTATTTTGGAGAATAGAGTTACCATGGATAGACAATTGAGATCAATAGTTATAACTTTCACAATGATGACATATAATTCATAAGATGAAATCTACGATAGAATTCTAAGTACTGATTCTTAATCTTGCATCATATTTGGTTTAAGAGGATGTTTAGTTAACTTTATAATTCATGTTTCTTATGCTCAACAATTTTTCAATATTTATATGCAAATATATTTCACACAATTTTGGAGCACGACAAGGTTACGATGGTAATAAATCCATCATTTTTGAGTTTTAAATAGGTCTTGAAGATTATTTTTCTTAATAATTCTCCTATTTATAAATGTAGGTATTTTGGAGAATAAAGCTAATGTGGATAGGCATTTGAGATCAATTTAGTTATAAATTTCACAGTGATGACATATAATTCATAAGAAGACATCTACAATATAATTCTAAGTAGTGATTCTTAATCTTGCATCATATTTGGTTTGAGAGAATGTTCAATTAACTTTGTAGTTCATGTTTCATATGATCAACAAATTTTTAATATTTCTATGCAAGTCTATTTCACACAATTTTGGAGCACGATGAGGTTATGATGACAATAATTCTACCATTGTTGAGTTTAATATAGGTTTTGAAGATTATTTTTCTTAATAATTCACTTGTTTATAATTGTAGGTGTTTTGGAGAATAAGCTACTATGGATAGGGAATTGAGATCAATAGTTATAACTTTCACAGTGATGACATATAATTCCTAAGGTGACATCTATAATATAATTCTAAGTAGTGACTCTTAATATTGCATCATATTTGGTTTGAGAGAATGTTCATTTAGCTTTGTAGTTCATGTTGATTTTTCTCAACAATTTTTCAATATTTATATGAAGGTCTATATTTCACATGAGTTTGGAGCATGACGAGGTTACAATGGCAATAAATCTACCATTATTGAGTTTAAAATAGGTCTTCGAGATTATTTTTCTTAACAATTCACTTGTTTATAAATTTAGGTGTTTTGGAGAATAAAGCTATTGTAGATAGGTGATTGAGATCACTAGTTATAACTTTCACAATGATGACATATAATTCATAAGGTGGCATTTACGATTGAATTCTAAGTTGTGATTCTTAATCTTGCATCATATTTGGTTTGAGAGAATGTTTAATTAACTTTATAGTTCATGTTTCTTATGTTCAACAATTTTTCAATATTTATTTGCATGTCTATTTCACACAAGTTGGAACACAATGAGGTTATGATGGTAATAAATCCACCATTGTTGAGTTTAAAATAAGTCTTAATGACTATTTTTATTAATAATTCATTTGTTTATAAATTTAGGTGTTTTGGAGAATAAAGCTATTGTGGGTAGGCAATTGAGATCAATAGTTATAACTTTCATTATGATGACATAATTCATAAGGTGACATCTACAATAGAATTCTAAGTAGTGATTTTGAATCTTGCATCATATTTGGTTTGAGAGAATGTTCAGTTATCTTTGTAGTTCATGTTCTTTATGCTCAACAATTTTTCAATATTTATATGCAGGTCTATTTCACAAAAGTTTGAAGCACGACAAGTTTATGATGGAAATATATCCACCATTGTTGAATTTAAAATACATCTTGAAGATTATTTTTCTTAACAATTTTATGGTATGGGATTTGCAATTTTGAGTTGTATTGATGTTTATAATAATATGGGCTTAACGTTTTTTAATATTTAAATGTATATAATTATGTTTTTTAGAGTAGCAATGATTCAAGATCTACCTCATTAAGTGAGATACATGTAGAGAGGAGTGACTTCAACAAGGACAAGTACAAGGATCACCTTAGGATGGTAGAGATGAGAGTGGCACATAGCTACAAAGAGGGATATGCTAAGATGATACCTATATGAGACAGATGCCCTAGGCGCACATTTTTGGATATGTGGGTATGCTTTGCAGAGTTGATTTTCTCAAGAAATTATATTGATGTATTTGTATATGAGGACATGGAAAATTTGATATGGGCATTATTAGTTATATTGATGACATATATGATGTTTTATTTGTATGCTAACAATGCACATGGTATGTAGCTAGATTGCTTAGATTTGGATGATATGTATACATGTTCATGAATCTCATGTATGTCTAATGGTGATTATGTTAATATTATCGTAGACATATAAATATATCTAACACATTCTTCTAATTCATAATTTCCCCTCATCATCATTAATCACCTCTTTCATCACTATTAATTAAATAATATTTAATTATTAGATTAAACTAACCGATTTCCCACATTAATTAAATATTTTTAATTATTTAATTATTTCATCATTTCCCTTTATTACCTTTGATTAAATAGTTATAATTATTT
>VDFB02281492.1:895638376-895782941 GCA_007258455.2 Sequoia sempervirens
CTTGGTAAAGATGTTTGCAATCTATTCCTTGGTAGGTACATACTCCAGTCTGACTTCTTTCTCACTCACTTTCTCCCTCAAAAAGTGAAACTTGATTGATGTATGCTTGGTCTTAGAGTGTAGCACCAAATTCTTTGAAATGTTAATTGCACTTGAGTTGTCATAGTATATGGCAATAGGCTCATCATACACTACTCTGATATCCTTCAGCATTTGTTTCATCCACAACACTTGAGTACAATTGTTGGCAACAACAATATATTCTGCTTTAGCAGTAGATAAGGAAATGGAATTATGCTTTTTGCTTAACCAAGACACTAACTTCTTCCCCAAGAAGAAGGCACCACCACTAGTACTTTTCCTGTCATCTACGTCTCCTGCCCAATCTGCATCAGTATAGGCACTCAAAGTAAGATCATCATCTTTAGGGTACCAAAGGCCAAAATCAAATGTTCCTTTCAAGTATCTAAAAATTCTCTTTACAACAGTCACATGAGATTCCTTCGAATCAGCAAGAAATCTAGCAACCATGCATACAACATTCATGATGTCTGGTATGATCAAGTAGAGCAATCCGCCAATCATTGATTTGTATCTTGTTTGATTTTCCATAGGAGAATCGTCATTTTGTGTTAACTTGCATCTGGTTACCATGGGTGTACCACTAGGCTTTGAGTCTTCCATGCCAAACTTCTTCAGTAACTCTCTCACATATTTGGACTAGGATATAAAAATCCCAGTATCTAACTAAGTGATTTGCAATCCCATAAAGAATTTCATCTCTCCAATCATGGACATTTCAAATTCACTTTTCATTTCATCAGCAAATTTCATGCATAAATCATCATCACCTCCAAAAATGATGCCATCAACAAAGACTTCAATAATCAACTCTTTATCATGATCCATCTTAAAATACAAATTGTTGATAGCACTACCTCTATTGAATCCAAGCTTCAACAAATATTTATCCAGTCTAGCATACCAGGTTCTAGGAGCTTTCTTGAGTCCATACAGAGCTTTCTTCAATCGGCAAACTATGTCTCCCTTATCAGTCAGTTGAAATCCATTCAGTTGCTCAACATATACTTCTTCTTCTAGCTCACCATATAGAAATGTTGACTTCACATCCATTTGATAAACTTTTTAGTTCTTATAAGCAACATAAGCAAGAAATAATCTTACAACTTCAATTCTAGCAACAGGGGAAAAGGTTTCTTCAAAATCAATACCTTCCATTTGTAAATACCCTTTACATACTAGTCTTGCTTTATTCCTGACCACTTCACCTTGTTCATTCAGCTTATTCTGAAAGACCCATTTTGTTCCAATCACATTTTTATCCTAAGGTCTGGGAACAAGAATCCATGTACCATTCTTTTCTATCTGCATCAGTTCTTCCTTCATTGCTTCCATCCAGTGTTCATCTTTACAAGCTTCATTGACATTGTTAGGCTCAGTCTTGGAAATCAGACAATACTCTTTTGCAATTCTTCTTCTAGTTTGCATACCTTTGTTCCTATATCCTCTTATATGATCTTCAGAATGATTTAGCTTTACATACCTCAAAACTTTAGGATTCTCTCACACTTCTGGTTCTTCTCTTATCTCTTCTACCCTTCCACTAGCCTCTCCAACTTGACTTTCCTAATTCGTTAGAACAATTTGAGCTTGATTATGTGTCTAAGCATTCTTCCCTTTATCTGTACTATCATGTTGGTCATTTGAATCATATCCAAAGTATCTAGATGATCTAGCAGTGTCCTTGATGAGGTAAAAATAACCTCATCATGATAATACCATAAAGACCTATTTCATACATGCAAATCTCTATCCTTTGCCAATTAATTAAATTTTAGGAGAAATAATTGCTTAATTTTTAGTGAGAAATTGTATAAACTTTATTTCTTTTGATTTGTTGAAGTATTTTGCCAATATAGATTTAATGGGTTATTTTAAGTGTTTTGTAGATAATAATCAATCAATCAAGTTGCAGATTAGAAGCATCCAACCAGCACGTGCTCCAGAACAGGTTGAAGATATACCCTGGAAATATGCTCCAGAACTTTAGGGTGATGGACCAAAGATATAGTTACTCTTTAAAGTTTTTATTTTTGTTATCCTTTGAGTCAAAAACTTTATGGCTCGATTTGAACCTCTTAAATACTATTGTAATGGGTTTTAAAGACATACGAGTTATTCGTAGATCTATTTTAGATATTTTCAATGGTTATCCATACCATCTGAAATATAGGATGTAGTTAGAGTTTTTCTATAAAAGACATGATCTCCTAAAGTAAAATATATAGTGAAAAGTAATGTTATACTGTCAAAATGTTTTCCAAAGTTTATGAATAAAGAGATTGTTATCTAAAATTTTTGAGTTATGAGTTATGGATGATAATTATGGTTGGCAGAAGCATTTTTGAAATAACTGTGAATGTGAGCTAAGAACGAATGTGATAACCCATGAGCTGGCCACTTGACGGGAGATGACTTAAGTAGATAAGTGTTTTCTTTTGTTATATTGTTGTTCTGTAGAGAATTACTGAATTTACTATTATGAAAATTTAGTTCTGAAGTATTTGTTGCCTTTCACTTCCATAGTTTCTATTATTAACTATTAGAATCTTTATTGTTAAGAAGATGTTTTATGGATTGTTATAAGTTTTTCTGCGTTTATAATTTTCCAGCTTCTTAGTTTAATCATTTCTATACTTTTTAATTCAGTTATCATGCTTTCTAAATTAGTTTTCTTATGTTTTCAGTTTAAACATTTCCTGTTTTCTTAGGAATAAATTGCTTTACAGTTTTATAGTTAGATAGTTTGAAGTTAAAATTAATATTAAGTTTTTCTTAAAAGTTAGAAAACCTGAGGGAGATACTCCAGACTTCTTCTATTGCAAATTGCCTTAGACACTACCCGGTTGACAAATTGAATTTTATATTTTAAAGTAATGGGACCTAACGACAGCCTATCACTTTTTGGTGCTATTGTTGGGGACCCTTTAGCTTCTTTTGCTTGAGTGTTAATAGAAGATGCCTAGAATACCTCTTTTAGGCCAAAAATACTATCTTTAGCTTCCTTTTTTGCATGGTCAGGAAAAGAGGCCCTCACGGACGATTTATACCAAAGACCCCCCCAAAATACGTTCTAGTTATACATAGGGAGGCCCAAGGCTCAGAAGACCACTCTTTCGACGAACTACTTGAGCCTAACCCACTAGAGGATTTCCACTATTTTCCTGAAGATCATCCTGTAGTACAACCTATTGTCGAGGAAATTATTCTTGAGGAGCATATTCCTCTGAACATCATGGGAGATCGAAGGGTAGAAGCTAACTGTAATGATGCCAACCATAATCACAATGGTCCTCAACTACCTAGAACATTCACTTATCCTATTGCTCTAGATGTAGATGATGATACAACGATGAAAAACATCTCTCTAGCTTTCCTTCCAACCTTCTGTGGTTTATCCTCAGAAGACCCAGACCAATTTCTCTTTGAATTTAAGGTCCTTTTTAGAACCTATGACTATAAAAATGATAACCAGAAACTGAAGTTGTTTCCTTTTGCTTTGAAGGATTTGTCCATGCGTTGCTTTATGGGACTACCATCTGGAAGTATTACATCTTGGGAAGAGATGGAGACTGTGTTCTTGAATAAATATCAAAGTTATTATAGGGTGAGTGATTGTAAGGAAGAGTTGTTTAAACTTAGGCAGAATGAGGATGAGAGTCTAGAGGACTATTTGGATAGGTTTCTTTTCCTATCTAAACGATGTGGAGAAATGGCTATTAGTGTTGAGATTCTCAAGACTATATTTCTTAAGGGACTCGATGACGATGCAAGAAGAAGTTTTGATTTAATGGGAAAAGGTGGTGTGTCTCAGTTAGCCCTTAAAGACATATGTGATTTGTGTCGTAATTTCTCACGTACTCGAGGAGGAATTCGAAAAAAAATCTTTTCAGAGGGAATAACGAGATAGGTAAGCTCGGAGAAGAAATAGAAAATCTTAGGACAGACATACTTGTTCAATTGAACACTACATTGGATGGTATACAAGCAAAGACAAGTAACCCAGAGACTTTGTCAATCTATTGTCCTAGGTGTCGAAACAAACATCTTTTACGTGAGTGTCCTTTAGACAAGGTTAATGTTTGTCAACTTTGTGAGCAAAGCCACCCTACCAATCAATGTGAAATTCTTACTGATCTTAAGAATACTAAGAAAAAAATTGCTCAGGTTGAAGAAGAAATAAATGTGCTAAACCAACACCAAGGAGGTAATTTCTCTTATGGGCAGAATTCCAACCCTGCATGGAGACCGCAAAACAACTGGGCTAGTAATCAATGGACTCCATCTTGGAATCAGTGCTACCCTCCACAGCCTAATTGGGGAACTCCTTATTAGGGACCTCCTGAATGGGCAAGTCAATCATGGGGAACTCAGCAGTGGCCAAACCAATCACAACCACAATGGTACCCACTACAGATTGCTCCCAAATGGAATCAGGGACATAATAAATTTTATACTAGTCCTAGGAGCAATCAACAACAAAATTTGTTACCACCACCTCAGAATCTTCCTCAGACTGAGCAGGTAAATCAACCTCAACTTCCAGCGCAACCATTTCCCAATCGTAAGAACAATCGACAGAATACTCCGGTATATACTACTGAACAAGATAATGTCACAGGACTTAATGCAATTCATTGTGGAAATGTTTAGTTATGTTTCGGTAGGACACTTCAATCCCCCACCATTGAGGAAGTAGTGGATGAACCTACTTCTCAAAATTTTGAGAAAGATACTCCATCTAACTCTATCGTACCCGTGAATATTACTGAGTCTTCTTTAGTGGCAGGAGCTACTGACTTACCTCAGGAGGAGGAAGGTCAGTCTTTGACTGAGCTTAGTAAGGATACCCCTTCAAAGGATAAAATTCACGCACCATTTCTGGAGCATCTGAAATCAACAATTCTGAAAGATACTCCATAATTGACATTAGCCTCTGAAACTACATTAATTCAGGAAATTAAACAATTGCAAATAGAGGTTCCTTTGCTGCAAGCAATAGAGGAAATTACTGAGTTAAATCAGTTGATCAAACAATTGTGTATTAAAACTCCAGGAAGGAAACCAAAGAAAATAAACACTATGCATATCGATGGCTATCTAGCTAAATTTTTGTCTGGAAGGACTGTTGCTCCAAAATATGATGATCCTGGGAGTCCACAGATTACTGTTACAATTAATGAGGTAGCAATACCTAATGCATTGGTGGATTTGGGAGCAGCTATTAATGTAATGATGGTGGATGTGATGGAAAAATTAAGTCTTACTAATTTAAGTCCCACAACTATAGTCTTACAGATGGAAAATCAATCTATAGCCATTCCAAAAGGTGTTATTAAAAATGTTCTTGTTAAAGTTGATGGATGGGAATATCCAGTTGACTTTCAAATAATCCAATCACTTACACCCAAAGATAGTTATCCAATAATTTTGGGAAGACCATGGTTGGATACTGTCGCAGCTACAATCGATTGTCGAGAAGGAGGAATGACCATTTCACATGGTCCAAATAGTAAACGTCTATTTTTATATCCTCTTGCTAAACCTACCAAATATAATAAAGTTTGGGTTGATGAACCAGGAGAATTTATTTGGAAAGACAGTTTGGCCTCCTTGGCCATGGTAGTGATTAAACAACATGGAGAGGAATTAGAGGATGAGTTAGTAAATGAAGTTGCACACCTGGCTATAGGCTCAAGTGAAGAGGTAATAGAGGATGTACCACAAATTTTGGGACAACTGATTGATATAAGTGGGATGGAACAGAATTATGTTACCATGGGGATGCACGGTCCCTTGGCCAATATGATTCCTAGAACCAGTTATTTCTTTGATGATATTACAATATTTCACCGACTTATACCTCATAGTTGTCCTCTCAACACCTTGTTACGACCAATACATACTGTCACTTCGGCCTATCCAGGAACAAAAACAATTATGTTGCTACCAGGAAAAACTTTGAACGTCAATAGTTGGTTGACAGAAATACAAGAGGATAAATTATTTAATGTGTTGGTAGAAAGGTCTAAAGCTTTTTCTTGGGACTATACAGACATGAGGGGGATCCACTAGAGTTTTTTTACTCATCACATTTATATTGATCCTAATATGAGACCTGTTCGTCAACCATAGAGGAGACTCAATCCAACGTTAAAGGATCTTGTCAAAATTGAGATTGAGAAACTCCTCTGTGGAGGATTTATTTATCCTATCTCAAATAGTAAGTGGGTGTCACCTATGGTAGTACCAAAGAAAAACGGGAAGTGGAGAATTTGTGTATATTATAGAGAACTCAACAAAGCCACTTTTAGAGATTATTTTCCCTTATCATTTGTTGATTAGGTTTTGGACAACTTGGCTAGGAGGAAATATTTCTCCTTTTTGGATGGATTTAGTGGTTACAACCAAATTCAGGTAGCACCAGAAGACCAAGATAAGACAACGTGTACTTGTCCTTGGGGCACATATGCATACCGAGTTCTTCCTTTTGGATTATGTAATGCTCCAGTGACTTTTCAGAGGGCCATTTTGGCTATATTTGCAGCACTTTTCAATGATTGTGTAGAGGTTTATATGGATGATTTCACAGTATATGGGTCAACCTATGATGAATCTCTTCAAAACTTGGATAGGGTTTTAGAGGTTTGTGAGGAAAATTGACTGTCCCTTAGGTGCGAAAAGTGTTTAATAATGGGGGAACAAGGAATAGTCTTAGGTCATCATATTTCCTCAGAAGGAATAAAAGTTGACCCTAAAAAAATTGAAGTCATTCAACAATTGACTGTTCCTCAAACACAAACAGATGTTCAAATTTTTCTTGGACATGCTAGATATTATAGCAGGTTCATAGAAAGCTTCAGTAAGATAGCAGCCCCTATGTTTTCTCTTCTCCAAAAACATGAGTTTAATTGGACGTTTGAGTGTCAACAATCATTTGAAATGATGAAAGAGAAGCTTGTCTCTGATCCTATACTGTGTGGACCAAATTGGAGTCTTCCCTTTCACATTTATGATGATGTTTCGGATGACGCAATTGGTGCAGTACTAGGGCAAGAAGATGAGGATGGGGGTAAATATGCCATATATTTTATTAGCAAAAACCTAACATATGTTGAGAGAAACTACGCGACAACAGAAAAATAATTCTTGATTGTGGTTCATGCCATTAAAAAGTTTTGCCATTATATTATAGGATATAAAGTTACAATTTATACATATCACTCAGCTGTAAAATATTTAATGAATAAACTTATCATTAATGGTCGAATAATGAGATGGTTACTACTCCTTCAGAAGTTCAATGTGACAATACTTGAAAATCCAAGGAAATTTAACGAGGTGGCAGACTTTTTATCTCGAATCAAACAAGAAGAGGGTGACCGAGCACCTGTACAAGATGAGTTTCTAGATGAAAATTTGTTTGCCATATCTATAAAGACTCCTTGGTTTGCCGATATTGCCAACTATTTAGCTACCTCTGAAGTACCTCCTGGACTTACATCAAAACAAAGGGAGCGACTTATTCGAGAGTGTGCACCATTTAAATGGATTAATGGGATTTTATTTCGTTGTGGACCTAATATGATTTTGAGAAGATGTGTCAAGGTTGATGAAACTTATAGTATTCTGAGGACCTGTCACGATGATCCTTCTAGGGGCCATTACTCTGCAAAAAGAACTTCTCATAAAATTTTAGGTGTTCGATATTATTGGCCTTCAATGCATAAAGATGTTAAAAATTATGTTCATCGTTGTGATGAATGTCAAAGAGTGGGAAGACCAACTGCTTCTACAAAAATGCCTTTGCAGCCTCAGGTAACTTTGGAACCATTCAAAAAATGGGGGTTAGATTTTATCGGCCCCATAGATCCTTTCTCTCAAGGGAAAGAATACATATTAGTTTGTATTGATTATCTGACGAAATGGGTAGAACTTCAAGCTTTACAAGTTGCTAGAGAAGAGCAAGTTGCTAATTTTCTCTATAATAATTTTTTTCTTCGATTTAGAGCCCCCGAACTATTGTTACAGATCAGGGACCCCAATTTATGTCCAAAGTTCTCCTGACATTTATGGACCATTTTCAGGTGAGTCATAAGAAGTCATCCCCTTATCACCCTCAACAAATGGTCAAGTAGAGGTGACTAATAGGGAGTTAGAAAACATATTGACAAAAATAATCTCTTTAGGAAGAAGAGACTGGGCCAGAAAATTGTCTGAAGTTGTTTGGGCGTACAATACATGGAATTCTACAATTGGATTAAGCCCCTATGAGCTTGTTTTTGGGAAGAAACCTCTTCTCCCCATTGAGTTTGAACTCCAAACCCTACGTACAGCTATGGAGTTGGGTCTAGATTTGAAACAAGCTCAAATAGAACGAGTTTTACAGTTAAGTGAGTTGGATGAGCTTCGTTTAGATGTTGTCCATCAAACTGAACTAGTTCAACATCAACGGAAAGTTTGGCATGAAAAATATATTAAAGAGAGAGAATTTCATAATGGTGACTAGGCCTTGCTATTTAATTCAATATATAAAGACCATAAAGGAAAACTTGAAAGACTCATTAGCTGGGGCCATATGAAATTTTTGAAGTCTTCTCGAATGGCATAGTTTAACTAAAACCCATTGATGGTGATTTACAAACCCTCTTAGTTAATGGTCATCGCCTACGTATCTACCATAAACTAGTTAATAAAGAAGAATTTACAAAATTGGTAGAAATGCAAGGAGAAATCCAATGCATAGACTCTGCCAAGGCAGAGTCTACTTGATTGTTATCTAAAGAAAAAATATATAATATATATATATGATGAAAAGTTGTAATAAAAAGACATGTGTACCAAATTTTTTTTCAAAGCATTTTTTTTATTAATTTTCATTTCGGACTTAACACGTGTTTTTATTTTGCAGGACCTCTCATAAAGGAATAACAACTTCCGTAGCACCGTTCCAAGATGCTCCAGAACTTGATGGTTCAGCTGGCCAGTGCTCCGAAACTTGACGGTCTGAACACCCGATGCTCCGGAACCTACTCTTCAACCCACCATGTTGGAAGGATGTTCTTGTAGAATGATATAAACTCCTGAAGTTTGAGTTAATTGGTTTTTTTCATTTTCTTCTTTCTAGTTGCATCTTTCAACGATGCTTCAAAACTTTCATTTGGTTGCTACTCCGACTACATCTTTCGACGATGCTCTGGAACTTTCATTTGATTGTTGCTCTGACTGCATCTTTCGGTGATGCTCCAAAACTTTCATTCAGTTGCTGCTCTGGTTCCATCTTCTAACGATGCTCTGGAACTTTCATTCGGTCGCTACTCTAGCTGCATCTTTCGACAATGCTCTGAAACTTTCATTTGGTTACCATTTCGGCTGCATGCTTTACGTGTGCTCCAGAACTTATCTACTTTCTTTGTTTTGAATGCATGCTTTACGTATGCTCCGAAACTTATCCATTTTTCATTCCGCCACCTCCTTTCTAAAAAAAAAAATCAAATCTTCCTTGATGCTTTGATTATTGTACATTTGTACACACGCCTTCTTTTTCCATTATAAATAAAAGCCACCATAATAGCTTGTCTTCATTAATAACTTTGTATTCCATGAGCTTCCTCATTCATGTCATAATAACTGAACCGTCACCTCAGCCAATACCCTTGCATCATCCTGTCAAATCAGTAGAGGTATGAGATCTTCAAGCGATCATGGAATCAAAGTAAGTACAAATTTTTGCTTTAAATAAGTAGTTATTTTTGAATAAAATATAATTGATTGGCACGAGTTTCCTTTCCTAATTTAGTAAATTGAGCCACTTGGTGATTAATTGTTAAGTACGCTACTCTTTTTGTGGCATTTCATGCAAATTGACATTATTACACAGCAAGCTCCAAGCAAGAGTAGAGTAAATAATTACAATGTGATCATATTTTCAAAAAAATCAGTGCACAAGTTTTTGGCATTATTGAAATTTTCAGCAGGGTGGTAGAGACAAGACAGAAATGGGCGGTACAAAGAAAAAATCCGAGTCGGCTTATATAGAAAAATTGTTGGGGTTAAGTAACATTTCTCGACTGTTTGAGGAAGTGGGTTGGTTGGATTTTGTCAGAAAGTTCGAAGGGTATAATGAAAAGCTAGTGAATGCATTTGCGGAAAATTACTCTAATGGTCAAGTGATACTGCATGGGAAGCGTTTTAAGGTGAGTTCAAAAATTATCTCTTCTCTTTCAGGGTTAGAAAATTATGGCATTAAAATATCATAAACAACACAAATCACATATTAGAAATTATCAGAATTGCTTCTTAGACAGGGAGACCCTCAACTCATGATAGTTATTAGTACTAGGGGACAAAATAAGGGGTTTCAATGAGCTTCTATATTAGAACCTTGGGGTATTGTTGGTGCATGGATTATTAAGTGTTTTACTTGTGAAGGTCAACTTACTACTATGGTAGGACCTGCATTCTACATGTTAATACATTTGTGGCATGGGAAGGAAAACCCTACTCTAAGGGTTAATTTGTCTCATTTCTTGAATGATTCTATTAATTCTTCAATAGAAAGATATAAAACTAGTTCAGGGCCATTAAACCATCATGGGTTAATTCAATTAATTTGTAAATATCATTTCCGTAAGAAACCTAGAGGTAAATGGGAAATATTTTTGGGGAAGTTTGACAAGCCTACACCAGGAAGGAAGTTAGAACTAGGAGAATCTTCAAAACAAGTTGCTTCACCTTCCGGAGCAACTTCCCCTGAAAACCCTAAGGCTCCTAAAACCCAAATTCCCACCATTCTTGGTGAGGAAGTGTCAGAATTTAAAAATGATGAGTTTGAAACTCCAAGCTAGTCAGAAGATGTGGAGATAATAAATCCAAATGTGGATACTCATCATGTTAAGAAGAGGAAAAGAAGAACCGTTCTTCAAAATGCCCCAATAATTTTAACTTATCAAGATACCCCTCCTTTAAGGCGAAGAAAAATATTGTCCTCTAGATCTACAGGAACCCAGTGCAGAGTAAAGGGAATAGGTCAAAATCTAAAAAGCAAAAGAAAACCTTGGAAACTGAGGAGTTGGCTCACCAATCCTCATAAAAATAATTTTTTGTTTAAGAAGTACATTTCCATTTAGTGTCTGAAGAAGAAGCCCTAGAACAAGAAAAAAAGGAAATAGAAAGTGGACAATCTCCACTCCCTATGGAGGTTGATGACAGTATGTTAGGAAATTTGTCTCCAGTTGTCAATAAAGTTGTTGAAATAGTTGAAACTAAAAATATTAATACAGAATTGGAAAAATTGGAATTAGAGATAAAAGAGTTAAGAAGTCAATTGCATAAAAATAAGAGATGGAATTGCAACAAGAGGAAATAATGGTATATAAGACTGTAATAAATAAAAGGGATCAAGAAATTCAGGATTTAAAATTGGAAATGCAGGGAAAAGATACATCTATTAGTGAGTTGCAAATACAAATTCAGAATTGTAATGAGGAAAACATGATACACAGAGATGGTTTAAATAAAGAAATTCAAAATTTAAAAGGAAATTTTATGCTTATGTTTTCAGCCTTTGAGGAAGAAAAGAAAAGACAGAAGGAAGAATTAAATGCTTCTCTTAGTAAGATTATGCAATTAGAGCAAGACTTGCAGGAAAGCACAAGTAAACCAATGATGGAATCTAGAGAAGTTCAAACCGAACCAACGATAACTGAATGGTTCCAAATTCATATTCCTCCATTATTAATGAAATGGATGGAACGGTGCTATTTCCTAAGGAATGCACAAATTGAAAATAATAGATTAAAAATGGAAATGGTGTTATTAAGAGAAGCATTTCATAAAGCTTATAAGGGGAAACAAGATGCATGTCAAATAGTTGAATTTCTTTTATCTTGTAGAAGACCATCAAGATTGTATTCAATGTTTTTGAATGAACAATGTTTTAGATGGAAATTGCTCAAAATTTACAATGACCAACCTCATGAACCTAATGATAAAGAATTTGTTAAGATATTTGCAAATTCAAAACCTGAAGAGCAAGATATGCTCTGTGAATTCTTTACTTATGATCTTTTATTAGAAAAGCATATTGATTTCTTTGTTAATCTTTTTGTGGGAGAAGTGCAATTAAGATCTCTACTGTCTACTATGCAGAATCAAATCCATTGGCAAGAACATAATAAGGAATATGCTCAAGCAGAGAAAATTATAGGACTTCAAATGAGATCTCCAAATAGTAGACCAGCAACTTTCAAGAAGACATTTGTAGCTCTTCTATTGGATGAGAAAATGAAGGGGAGGTATGATGATAGCCTTCGAGTCTGTTATAATCATTTCATAGAACAGGGGCAAAACTTGGTTGGCAGGGCCTGGCACGCATGTGAAGAGAGATACACTCCATTACCTGTATATCTAAAGAAAAGAGAGGTCATCTCTCCTCTTAGCATTAGATGGTCCTTCAGAAGAGCAGATGCCTTGGCCAAAATTATAGAAGATCTCAAAACAAAGTGGATAGGAATGAGGTATAGACCTCCTTTATTGCTTTATCCGGCCCCTACTTTCCATGTTAATACAAATCAAGATGATAGAATCTTCAGTGAATGGAAAGGGGGAGTTGCTCTTCATAGAGGTTTCCACCATTCCCCTATAAACTTTGATGTTACAGCAAAAGATCTGTATGATATTAGTCCAAAATATGAAGAATGGAATAGAGGGAAGAGTTATAATCAAGGGACAGGAGGACCTGCCAAGAACTAGGAAGGGGAGGAAATGATGAGGTAAAAATAACCTCATCATCATAATACCATAAAGACCTATTTCATAAATGCAAATCCCTATCCTTTTCCAATTAATTAAATTTTAGGAGAAATAATTGCTTAATTTTTAGTGAGAAATTGTATAAACTTATTTCTTTTGATTTGTTGAAGTATTTTGCCAATACAGATTTAATGGGTTATTTTAAGTGTTTTGTAGATAATAATCGGTCAATCAAGTTGCAGATTAGAAGCATCCAGCCAGTACGTGCTCCAGAACAGGTTGAAGATATACGTTGGAAATATGCTCTGGAACTTTAGGGTGATGGACCGAAGATATAGTTACTCTTTAAAGTTTTTATTTTTGTTATCCTTTGATTCAAAAACTTTATGGCTCGATTTGAGCCTCTTACATACTGTTGTAATGGGTTTTAAAGACATACGAGTTATTCGTAGATTTGTTTTAGATATTTTCAATGGTTATCCATACCATCTGAAATATAGGATGTAGTTAGAGTTTTTCTATAAAATACATGATCTCCAAAAGTAAAATATATAGTGAAAAATTAATGTTATACTGTCAAAATGTTTTCCGAAGTTTATGAATAAAGAGATTGTTATCTAAAATTTTTGAGTTATGAGTTATGGATGATAATTATGGTTGATAGAAGCATTTCTGAAATAACTGTGAATGTGAGCTAAGAACAAATGTGATAACCCACGAGCTGGCCACTCGACGGGAGATGACTTAAGTAGATAAGTGTTTTCTGTTATTATATTGTTGTTCTGTAGAGAATTACTGAATTTACTATTATGAAATTTTAGTTTTGAAGTATTTGTTGTCTTTCACTTCTGTAGTTTTTGTTATTAACTATTAGAATCTTTATTGTTAAGAAGATGTGTTATGGATTGTTATAAGTTTTTTTGCTTTTATAATTTTCCAGCTTCTTATTTTAATCGTTTCTGTACTTTTTAATTCAGTTATTATGCTTTCTAAATTAGTTTTCTTATGTTTTCAGTTTAAACATTTCATGTTTTCTTAGGAATAAATTGCTTTACATTTTTATAGTTAGATAGTTTGAAGTTAAAATTAATATTAAGTTGTTCTTAAAAGTTAGAAAACTTGAGGGAGATACTCCGGACTTCTTCTATTGCAAATTACCTTGGACACTACCCGGTTGAAAAATTGAATTTTATATTTTAAAGTAATGGGACCTAACGAAAACCTATCAGTCCTCATCAACTCTTACATTAGCACTTTCAACCATTTTCCTCAATCTTCTATTATAACACTGGTAGGCCTTGCTTTTAGTACAGTAATCTAGAAAGATTCCTTCATCGCTCCTTGCATCAAACTTTCTTATGTCTTCATCTCTCTTGATATAACACTTACTTCCAAAGATCTTGAATTATTTTACAGTAGGCTTATAACCACACCATAGCTCAAAAGGAGTCTTACCAGAATTACCATTGACATTTACTCGGTTAAGAGTGTACACAGCAATGCTCACAGCTTCTCTCCAATAGATATGAGGCATGTTCCCTTCCAACATCATTGTTCTAGCAACATCCAAAATTGTTTTGTTCTTTCTCTCTACAATTCCATTCTGTTGAGGGGTTCGGGGAGTAGATAATTGTCTCTTGATTGCATGCTCCTCACAGAAGGAATTGAACTCCCAGGAAGTGAACTCACCACCTTTGTCTAATCTTAAGCATTTGATCTTCAAGCCTATCTCATTCTCTGCCATAGCTTTGAAACTTTTGAACTTCTCTAATGCTTCACATTTTTCTCTTAAGAAAGCAACCCATATCATCCCAGAGTAATCATCAATAAGCAACATAAAGTACCTTTCTCGTTGTAGACTTCTAATTCTGGAGGGACCACACAAATCAGTATGCACCAACTCTAGTACTCCATTAGAATGATGATGTTTGCTCCAAAAAGAAACTCTAGTATGCTTTCCCATTTGGCATTCCTTGCATATGGTGTTAGTAGGCTTCACTAGTTTAGGAAGATCTCTTACTGCTTGAGTGAAGCTTACCTTAACAATGTTATCAAAATTTACATGACACAGCCTCCTATGCCATAACCAACTTTCATCTACTTGAGTAATTAAACAACTTTCACTAGCAGCACTCAGGTGAAAGATATTACCTCTTGTCTTTATACCTGAAGGAATTACATTTCTAGAACTTCCCAGTATCCTGCACTTTCCATCTTTGAACTGAAGATTATAACCCTTGTTGACCATATTTCTAACACTCAACAGATTATGCTTCAAACCTTTTACATAAAGGACATCATCAGTATTATGTTTACCACCAAGACAAATAGATCCTTTCCCATGAATCACACTAGCATTGTTGTCTTCGAATCTTACAACCCCACCATCATATTTCTCTAGACTTACAAATTTGCTTTTGTCACCAGTCATATGATGTGAGCATCTATTTTCAATCACCCACTCATCCTTTTCTTCAATTCGGGTTGCAAGAGCTTTCTCAACATTAGCAGATTCAGTAGCCACTAGACCATTTTCCTTGAAAGTAATGAATACCCATTCATCCTCTTTTTCATTCTCCTTATCAGATTCTTCATCTGTAACACCTTCTTTAGCATAATAACATTACTTTTCAAATCTAGGCTTGTTAGGTTTAGACCTAGGAACTCTTTCAGGACACCTTGAAGCAAAATGACCTATCTTATTGCAAGAGAAACATTTAATAGGCAACTTTCCTTTATACTTACCTTGTCCTCTAGCTTCTCTTTTCACAATCAGTGCTTCCAGCTCTTCTACCTCTCTGTCTTCATCTTCAATTTGTTTCATCTCCTGCTCATATTTGAACACCTTTCTAGAACTCTCTCCTAAATCATATCTTTGCTTGTCTCTTTTGGATTTAGAGGCCTTAAATGAAGATTCAGTTTTAGGGATAGATTCACCAAATTCACTTAGCTCAAAGGCAGCAAGCTTACCAATCAACATATCTCTTATCACATTTGTTACTATTCTAAGCTCTTCAATAGCATGAAATTTTGATTTGTAAGAAGTAGGCAATGATATGAGCACTTTAGCTACAATTTCAGGTTCATCCAAGGTACCACTGGCACATCTAATACCCATCACTAGTTCATTTAATCTTTGCATAAAATAAGATATGTTTTCATCTTCACCCATTTTCAAAGATTCATACTTACCTTTCAGACTTTGTAGCTTAGCGACCTTCACATGTGCATCTCCTTCATACAAAGTTTCAAGTTTCTTCCAGATCTCATGAGTTGTCTTCGGATCCATCACATTTGTCATCTTTGAATTCGTTAGAGCACTCAACAGTGCTTCTATAGCCATGATATTATATTCAGCTTCTTTGATCTCATTAGGGGTAGAAGAACCATTATGAGGAATAATATATTTGTTCTTTGTAATCTTCCAAAAGGGTTCACCAATGCACCTCAAATGACACTTCATTCTATCCTTCCATAGAGAGTAGTTTGTTCCATCGAATCTAGGACTATCCTTCTTGTATGATGTCATCTCATATCACCTCAAGCTTTTAAACTTCTTTCTGAGGAACTTGCTCTGATACCAATTGTTGGAAAAAAAAGGATAGAAAACTGAGAGGGGGGGTGAATCAGTTGTCACAAAATATTCAAACTTATCAAACCTTACTTAAATTATTCTCAGATCTGATGAATGAGCATTAAACCATAAACAATCAGCACATTAGAAACACAAAGAACACCAAGATTTTTACGTGGAAACCCTGTTAGAGGAAAAACCACGGTTGTGTTGGGTGAAAATTATGTAATCAACTTTCAACAAATTACACAACTTTGAATTCAGCCATAGTCACATGAGATTCAATCTCTCCTCTCAGCAAGGGGAGGCACCCTTCTTACTGCTAACAATGCTAAGTAAATTAACTGAAGTATTTATAGAATATACACAATATTTACGAAGTGGGGGGTACGTGTCGCATTCATCCTTCTCTCTTTTTTCAGAGAATATGTGGATAATGCTTCACAATTGAAAACGTTCTTAATTCAGGATACTTAAACTTACCAATAGCAACACAACTGAGATCCCTATCTTGACAAAGCACAACTTAGAGATACCAGATAAGATTACAACAAACAATAAAATGGAAACAAGTAAGGCCCACTAAGGCACAAATTCATTTTGTAGCCTTTTCAACAACAGATCTATGAGAACAGTAGAGTTTATCGCATTAGAAGCACAAATTATTCTTATATGCAGGAATTCCTTCGAACAACATGAAAGATTACAAGCTCAAAGTCTTGTAGATCCTTCAACCAAAAGTACCAAAACATAAAACACAAAGTATACAAGAATCACTTGAAGTCCTTTAGATTTCATAAACTAACCACCACCAATCTTAACCAAATTCAAGAGACAATTGATCCAACACAAAGTTTGGTATGCAACTCCTTCCTTTATTGATAAGATTTTCATTCACAAAGTTGAAAGCAAAGTTTCATACATTTGTTGCAAAATTCAGCAGCACTTCATTGCAAAAACTAAAGGTAAGCTATTACAATAGGAATCCCTCATATTTATAGAAAAAGGGATGAGCAAAATTAGGAATTAGTTGAGAAAATTAAGGAAATCAGGTGAGTGATTTTAGGAAATCTCACCTAACTTTGACCAAAGTCAAAATGTAATTTTTCTTAATGAAATTACATCTCACATTTTTGGTGCAATTACATTTTACAAAAAGACATCTAAGATGTCAGAAAATATTTACAAGATGCATCGAAAAGATCTATCTCTGGAGATCATGAATCTTCATGTTTCCTTGCTTGGGCGCAAAAGTCTCCATATCTCTTCCTAGTCTCCTGCATGAATGTGTCATCTAGAAGAACCAAGATCAAAGGACATCACTTTCGAGATCACTTGACGAGATATGGAGAGAAACTGCAAGGATGGTGAATCAATAGGTGTTAGCAGAAAAAGCGGCATTAGGAAGCGTGAAGTGATCAAAGAGGTTGAACAAGCATGGAAAAAGTGATGAGGCATGCAAAACGATGAACAAAGTGGAAGGAATGAGAAACGAGGTGAAACTGGCAAGTTTTGAAGGTTTTCAGAAAAAACTGTGATAAGTGTAAGGGCACTAAAAATCAGCACCCTTGCACTTAGAAGCAAGGTAGTTTGGTGCAATGGTGCTAAAAAATTCTACCACTGCACTTCACAATGTTAGAAAAATTTTGGGGTGTCCAATTGGTGTAATGGTGGTGAAATTCAACGCATTTGCACCTAACTTGTAAAACTGTGAAAAGTGCACAGGAGACAAAAATCACCGCCCTATACAAATTTGACTAAGTATAGATAATTGGTGCAATGGTGGTAAAAATTAGAGCTTGCGCACCAAAAACTGACTTTGAGAAAAGTTCACAAGCGCTAAAAATCGAAGCTTGTGCAAGTTTCCAGCTTGATGGAGAATGAGTGAAAGGCGAAATGAAGTGAAAAATTCAATTAAAATCACTTAAAAGTGATTTGGGAGTTTCATAAATGAACAAAATTCGTGCAACTAATTGAGGCATAAAAAGTGGCACTAAGTCTAGAAAAAGTGCAAAGTACTGAAAAAACATCGCCCAAGCCAAAAATGCCTAAGTCTGGAAAATTGTTGCAATGGCAGTGAAATTCAGTGCCTTCACACCAAAACTCAAAATCACCTTGGTGCAGTGGCACTAAAAAACCCCACCTGTGCACCCAACACTTAGAAAAAATTTCATCAAAAAGGCAGGGCATTTTTTGCACCAATTGCACCTTTGACAATTTTCATGAAATATAAACAGAGAGAGGTCGCGAAGGTACTCGTTTTGAAGGTCTTCGTGAGGTGAACATAGTGGGATGCTCAAATTGACCATCTGATACTTTGGCACACAACTTGAGATGGGTCAAAAATGCCTCATTTTACGTGCTTGAACTTCACAGACCTAGGAAACGAATGAGTTTCGTAGGGGTTATCCATGGAACGAGTGTTGCTAGATTCTAGGATAATAGGTTGATGTCAGTCCACAATATTATACCTTGTTAAAAGTATAAAGATGAATAATGGGAATGCACATGCATTCAGGCACATTGCCTAGAGCTCACTGCTCAAATACAAGAGGGCTCACTGTCCAAGGAAGACACTACCTTACAAAAATATTCGGATTAGATCCGCAGGGTATTGAACTAAGTAATTAACTTCTGCAAAAGCCTTATTATAGTTTTGGTTAAGCACAAAAACACTTCTTCACACTTCACTCAATCTTCTTCACACTCTGCTCTGCATTCGAATGATTAGAACACTATTCTCACACTTGCACTTTCTCTGGCACTCTTTCGCACTTCACTTCGCTCAAAAAATCACTCTTATATATCCGCTACATGGGATTACATCAACAACTTCATCGGCCAAAATGAAATATAAAAATATAAAACATGTACACAATGTCGGCCCAAATTAACAAATGAATTTTCAATGTGAATCAAACGTCGTCGGCCACAACATAATGAAGACCTAAAATAATATCCTCGAGCATTCCAAACATTCAAAAATCAATCTTTGAGGATCCACAACACATTACAACTACTATATCGGCCAAGAACATGAAAAACCAAACGCGCAAAGGAAAAATCACCAATCACGAGCACACCAATCAACACAGACGTGCAACAAGGATAGAGCATGATCTAGAAACATCCACAAGCATCACGAATCATCAAAGAAGCATCTGCAACAACTGAACTCACTAGAATCTCATCAACTTCAATCAGGAACACTAACTGAAGCCACAAAAAAACTGTCAGAACATAATTGTTCATAACACGATCAAATTTTCACGTGGATCTTTGAACCTTTAGTGGATAAACTAGGTACAATAAACAATAAACCCTTTAGTCCACAGCGTTTGATCATCAACGTACTGAGCAAGACACCAACATGAACTTCACTATACCTTTGTCAACTTGTAACTCCTTCAACAATTTTCTCAATATCCTCGACATATACAACCTTCAATGCATCAATGCTAATAGTGTTGACATCAATGACAACCACATATCAACAGCACAACCATAGCATCTAGCAGGGTAGAGTGAGAGGTTAGTAGAGAGAGAAATGAAGAGGAGAGAGAGGGTGGGAGGGAGGGATAGGTAGGTAGAGAAAGAGAGGGAGAGGGAAGATAGAGAGTATTGTGGGAAGGATGGAGGGAAGGAGAGAGAGAGGGGTAGGTAGAGAGAGAGGTAGGCTAGGAGGGACAGAGGGAGATGAGAGATAGAGAAGTATAGAGGGATAGGTAGATAGAGATAGGGTGGGAGGGATAGAGAGAGAGAGAGAGAGAGAGAGAGAGAGAGAGAGAGAGAGAGAGAGAGAGAGAGAGAGAGAGAGAGAGAGAGAGAGAGAGAGAGAGAGAGAGGTGGGAGGGATAGAGGGATATGTAGGTAGAGAGAGAGGGTGAGAAGAGATAGAGAGAAATAGAGAGGGAAGGAGGGAGGGGTAGGTAGAGAGAGGTTGGGTGGGAGGGATGTAAGGAGAGGTAGGTAGAGAGGGAGAAGGTGAGTGGAGATAGAGAGTAGAGAGAAGGTGAAAGAGGGAAGGAGGAAGGGAAAGAAAGTAGAGAGGGGGAGAGAAAGATAGAGAGATAATGATTGGGAGAGAGGTAGATAGAGATAGAGAGAGATGGGATGGGAAGGATGGAGGGAGAGGTATATGTTGCTCCTAGATCCTTGTATCTTCCCTTGTGTTGTATTATACTTTGATTATCATAATATAATATAATACTCCCTTGCAGTAATCCATCAAATAATGTTTTTTATAATATATTATATTAATATTAGTATATACTAATATATATTTAATATTATATATATTTAAATTTTTATTAATATTAAGCTGTAGAAAATGAATATCTATTTTTTCTAACAATTTTTTTGCCTCGATTATTGCCTCATAATGCTTTGGGTTTTTTCTTGGGATGCCAAACTTGAAAATTCAATTGTCCCAACATGTTTAGAGGTTTTCCTTGGTTTTTCAAACTTCACCCTTCATGCTGACGACTTTCTTTTTATCCAAATTTGATGAAACAGAAAGGGTTTATTAAGGAAATTGTCAACATTCTACCAATATAAGATATGCTTTAATTTGAATTTAATAGACAATTATTTTTTATTTTCTACATGCACTATGTTTGAAGTCTTGATTGATAGGTTGATTGAAAAATATCCATAACTCTCAAACTATTTCACATTTTTCCAATCCAAAAGATGTGTCTCACTTTATGCTTCACAAACTATATGTTGATTTTTTTTCAATTAAATATATTTTTGACCAAGTTAGGTTGGTTGTAAAATTAGAGTTTAATATTTTTGAAAAGTCCTAATAAAAAGTTCATAACTAATTATCTACTTGTAAAAAAATTACAAAAAAATATGTGTCACATTTGGACATGTGTCCTTTACTTATATTGAAATATTCAAAAAATAAATAAAAAATTTGCTCATACTTAGGTTGGTCTAAATGACATGTTTTTTTATTTTTTCTCAAAAATTATAGTACTTGCTTCATTGAAATTTCAAATTTTCACCAAATAAATTTAACGTTTTCCTTAAAAAACTAGTAGCCTACAAACTACATTCAAATTTCTAAAAACTCTATTCTTACATATTTTCTAAATTATGTTAATAACCATTTCAAATTTTTATGCCAAGTTGCTTAACTTTGTTTTTTAATATTTTCATTGCCACTTGGAGGCATAGTTTGACCCATCATGATCTTGTACTCACCCAATAGACCAAGAATAAACTCACTAGTAGTACTACCATATACTATTACAATTTAGAATGTGTGAAAAGATGAATTTTAAAGGTATTAATACCATTTGAAGCATTATAATGTTAGTACACTAGCATCATAAACATCTTAAAAAATGATTAGTTGTTGATAATAAGTGATGATGAAAAATAATTTCTTGTAACATCCTAATAAGAGCCAAATATATTGAACAATTCTGTCAAACTTGGAAATAAAACAACAAATACCTTGAATGATGATGGAATACATTGATGCAAGTTTGTTAACACTTGCTTGTTGTAGTGCTATATATAAACTACTCTGAAAACACTACTAAAGGAACTTTGAAAAATCTGGAAATGGTCACACTAATACATTCCAACAAATATAAGCTTCATAATACTCAATAAACTTCGCATAAAATTATTCTGCACACACCATAATACAATATAAAGGTTGATAAACAAGTTGAAGATGTAAATCAATCATACTCTAGACTATATCAATATTTAAAGCTATTGCTAATATTAGAACAATAAAAAATAAACACATAAAAACCACTATCACAATATTTTTCCCACTAAAACATGATACGAAAACATCATTGGCACACTAGGCACATTCAATGAGGGAGAAAAGAGCACCGAAAACTAGGCATCTTGATCACCAAATTCCCATGCCTCCTTAGATAAGTTATAGCCCAATAATGTAAATAAACATGCTATTATTAGATGTATGAACTATTATTCTATAATCATTATCATCTCAAAATAATAGAAAAAATGTATTTTAACAACCACCCCTTGATTGCTAACATTTTTTTAAATCAATTAAAAACAAATACCAAACTTAATCGACTGAACATCTTCCTTATAGCTTAGAAGTGTTAAAATCAAAGCTTCTCTATTCACCACCGAGGCATCAATTCAACATTTCCACTCATATGCTTACACATAAGAATGGTAAGCTTCCAAGGTTAAGGTCATTCCTAGACCTAGACATAAGCCTCGAGGGTTCATTCTTGATGATCTTTCCTATGTATCCCTTCGTAGGAAATCATAGGCTTCGTAGTTCACCCAACAAGGTTAGAGGGAGTTCATTCTCTCCTCTTGTATGATATCTTTGATATCTCTTTAAACCATGACTATTTATAAAACTTAGTCCAATCATAATATAACAATAACTATTTGCCATCAAATGTTGATCCCACCAAACATTACCAACCATAGTGTACAAATATACACAAATACACAAGGTTCATATTATTGCATAATTCCCCAAATTCCCATAGGGAGTGACTCAAGCATACATCACATATACATAGTGACTAGCTCCAACATATGTCACATATATATAGTGACTAACTACAAAATGCATCATAAATACCCAATGACTAGCTTCAACATATGTCACACATACACAATGACTATCTCCAACATACGTTACACATACAAAGTGACTAGCTCCAACATATGTCACATATACAAAGTGATTAGCTCCAACATACATCACACATACAAAGTGACTAGCTCCAACATACGACACATATATAAAGTGACTAGCCCCAACATACGACACATACATAGTGATTGGTTCCAACATATCACATATACCATAGCGACTGGAAAACAAATTCACATTGGCTAACACACACTTTCCCTTAGTGCATCCCAGATAGAAAAGGAATGTCAGTGTATTACACACTACACTATGGGTCTTATCCCCAATCTTCTACACCATTGGACAACTCGGAAGAGGATTTAGTGCATCCCATACTACACCGGGTTCAGTCCTCAACTCAATAGGCTCAAGTATACCATTTCCACATCAAGATATGCCAAAACAATACTATGAGGTTGGTCTAACTATTACCTACCTAAAATGATGGAAAATGGGTTGTCTTATGTCCTAAATGCAAAGAACCTAGGATTTAAGGGGCATTTTCCAAGGTTACATTAGAATACCAACCACAAAGCCAACATATTAACTTTCAACCTCAATGGTGAGTCAACCAAACCTGGGTTGGTGATTCTTTAGGGCCTTAGGGTGATTAAGAATGATCTAGAAATGATTTGAAATGATGAAACTAATTGAACTATATGACCTAATATGGAAAATGTAGATTCCTGAAGATAAGAAAACTGTAACAAAACTTTGCAAGAAGATATGGGAGATATCAGAGAGTATGTACCTATCACCAAAAGTTGATTCTAGCATGTGTAGAGGGACTAGTTCACCCCTAGGCAAATGGGTCTTTGATTAGGCTTCCAAAAACACTTTTTACAGTCCTCTGGGGCTAGATCTGAGATGTTTTTTCCACCTACAAACTTTTCAAGATGTCAGAAATGAATTCTACAACTTAGTTTTTGTAGGTTGATAAGAATGATGACAACAAATGCAACAATGGAATATTTCTCTTGAAGATATCTTTAATCCTTCTTCAATTTGTAACCTACACATAAACAAAGAGGGAAAATTGTGTGCCATATAGGGGTTGTCCTCAGTAAAACCTTGTGAATAGTGTTCCCACTTTCATAATGGCAATGTCAATGATAAAAACCTTAATGGAAAGGAAGGAAATGATGAATGAACAATTTGTTGAAACTCACCACCCTTCAATAGCTTCCTTGAAGGACTGAAGTCATACACATCACTTCAAGGGAATTGGATCTTGCTTGCTTTATTTTCTTGAATGCATGAAGACTTACAACACTTGTTAGCCTTCACAAGACAACATGAATACACATAAACTTTAACATGAAGTTAGGATCTTGATTGCTGCTACAAATAACTAATAATGCTACTCTTCAATTCCCTTGACAATAATTTTCTCAATAGGATTGCTTCATAAATTGTGTTCCATTTCAAAAGGTAAAATGGCCATGTATTTATAGGTGTTTATCCAATTTCTCAAAAATTAGATTCCAAAAGCTGACATTCACAATTTGAATTTTAATCATAAAATGCCACCAAAAACATATTTTAATTTAGGTCCTGGCTCATAAAGGGGACCCATTCACCCATGGGCGAATGGGTCTTGGCCTAAACTTCTAGGACACAAATGATCCAAGATAATTTAATTAGTAAATGAATTTTGTTCCCCTTTCAGAAAATGGCAAGAATAAGGCTTTGGAATGAATAATTTGGAAAATTAGAAGCTTAATTAAGTTAAATAAATTAAGGGACCCAAACATAGTGTAAAATTATAAAGGTATGGAATTTTATACACTACATTTAGCCCCCCACTTAGTGAAAGTATGAACTTATGCTCAGACTCACACTATTTAGTAGAGAAATTTATGTCAAGGGAGATCCAATTATACAATTGTTAGAAAGATAAGGTGACTAAGGATCTAGGAGAGTGATCAAGCCCCCAAGATCTATGATCTCATGGAAAACCAACATAGGCACAAAAGAACACACGCACATGTGTAGTAGCGATACAACCTTTACACAAACATTCAATGTCAAAGTTAATGCAAAAAAGGAAAAACATGGACTAGCAAGTTGTGTTATGCTATGCAACCATAAAATATGCCAATTCCATACTAGGTTCAACATCCGTGAACAAAGTGAAGCAAACATACCAAACTCACCTTAGGGGGTGCATAAATGACATTAGGATAAGGTCAAAAAGTTAACTTTATCAACAACAATCAAAGGGTATTTGTTTAATTCATGAAATGCCACACCTTAGGGAACATCACACATGGCATCACCACCAAGAGAGGACTAGTCGAGGAATAGAAGATAACACCTTAGGGAATACTAGCCATAGTATTACCACCAAGAGAAATGCCATATGCCAAGAAAGGTCACACTCTTATGGGACCTCAAGTCTAACATTACCACAAAAGTGATACTTCACATAGATCAAGAAAGCCACACTTTGATTAATATGGCCACACTTCCTAGGAGATGTATGCCATCATCACTAAGAAGGGAACATTCAAACAATGAGCAGGGACTATATGCCCCTTGATGAGGTAAAAATAACCTCATCATGATAATACCATAAAGACCTGGTTCATACATGCAAAATCTCTATCCTCGGCCAATTAATTAAATTTTAGGAGAAATAATTGCTTAATTTTTAGTGAGAAATTGTATAAAATTTATTTCTTTCGATTTCTTGAAGTATTTTTCCAATACGGATTTAATGGGTTGTTTTAAGTGTTTTGTAGATAATAATCGGTCAATCAAAGTTGTAGATTGAAGCATCCAGCTGGCACGTGCTCCAGAACGGGCTAAAGATATACGCTGGAAATATGCTCTGAAACTTCAAGGTGATGGACTGTAGTTGCTCTTAAAGCTGTTATTTCTGTTATCCTTTGAATTAAAGACTTTATGGCTCGACTTGAGCCTCTTAAATATTGTGTAATAGGTTTAAAGATATATGAGTTATCTGTAGATATGTTCTAGATTTTCAATGGTTATCCACACCATCTGAAATATAGGATGTATTTATAGTTTCTCTATAAAAGATATGATCTCTAGAACTAAGATATATAGTGAAGAAGTAATGTTATACTATTAGAATGTTTCTGAGGTTTATGAATAAAGAGATTGTTATCTAAAAATTATGAGTTATGAGTTATGGATGATAACTACAATTGATAGAAGTGTTTCTGAAATCGCTATGAATGTGAGTTGTGAATGAATCTGATAACCCATGAGCTGGCCACTCGACGGGAGTAGATAAGTGTTTTCTTTTATTATAATGTTGTTTTGTAGAGAATCATTAAATTTATTGTTATAGTTCTGAAGTATTCGTTGCTTTTCACTTCCATAGTTTCTGTTATTAACTGTTAGAATCATTATTGTTAAGAAAATGTTTTATGGATTGCTATAAGTTTTTCTACTTTTTTAATTTTCCAGCTTCTTAGTTTAGTTGTTTATGTGCTCTTCAATTTAGTTAGTACTCTTTTTAAATTAGTTTTCTTACGCTTTCAGTTCAAGCATTTTTTGTTTTCTTAGGAATAAATTGCTTTACAATTTTATAGTTAGACAGTTTGAAGTTAGAATTAATATTAAGTTATTCTTAAAAGTTAGAAAACCTGAGGGAGATACTCCAGACTTCTTCTATTGCAAATTTTCTACAACTCACTACTCTTTGATAGCTTCCTTGAAGGACTAAAGTCATACACATCACTTCAAGGGAATTGGATCTTTCTTGCTTGATTTTCTTGAATGCATGAAGACCGACAACACTAGTTAGCCTTCAAAAGGCAACATGAAAACACATAAACTTTAACATGATGTTAGGATCTTGATTGCTACTACAAATGACTAATGATGTTTCTCTTGAATGCTCTTGACAACAATTTTCTCAATAGAACTGCTTTATAAAGTGTGTTCCATTTAAAATGGTAAAATGACCATGTGTTTATAGGTGTTTATCCAATGTCCTGAAAATTAGATTCCAAAAGCTGACACTTACACTTTGAAATTTAATCATTAAAATACTGCTAAAAACATATTTTAATTTAGGTCTTGGCTCATAAAGGAGACCCATTCACCCATGGGTGAATGGGTCTTGGCCTAAACTTCTATGACACACATGATCCAAGGTAATTTAATTATTAAATGCATTTCTTTAATGTTGGTTCCCCTTTTAGAAAATGGTAAGAATAAGGTTTTGGAATGTATAATTTAGAAAATTAGAAGCTTAATTAAGTCCAATAAATTAAGGGACCTAAACATAGTGTGAAATTGTAAAGGCCTATACAATTTTCTACACTACACTACCTATTCTTCATTAGAAACTCTCTTCCCTGCAGTCCATTGGATGACTAAGCAACCAAGGATGCCCATCATTGGCACAATATGCTCCTTGACTACTGTCAATCTCAAGAATCATAGTACTACTCCTTGACTACTGTCAATCTTGAACATCATAGCACTACTCCTTGAATACTGTCAATATCGAGCATCATACTACCACTCCTTGACTACTATCAATCTCAAGCATCATAGAGTTGCTCCTTGACTACTTTCAATCTCAAGCATCATAGTACTACTCCTTGACTACTGTCAACCTCAAGCATCATAGTACTGTTCCTTGACTAATGTCAATCTCGAGCATCATAGTACTGCTCCTTGACTACTATCAATATTGAGCATCATAATATTGCTCCCTGACTTATGCTTTGCTCTATAACTGGAAGATAAGTTCTTAACATAGAATAAGTAGATCACAATCAACTGAATAGAAGTCTATACATAGTCAACAAGTCTGAGGTTGATTTAAACAACACATAAAATAAATCACTTAGAAACAACACAAAGATGAGATCAACACAATATGTACCCACAACCAAGTAGTCAAATTTATTCCTTCATTCAACTTACTATTCAGAAAACACATTATGTATTAAATACAAGTTATCATGTTTTCTTAACTCTTCATAACCATCTAATACCCATTTTGACCTCATTTGAAGCCTACTAAAGAGAGAAGGTCAAACCAATTAGGAACAACCTCAAAATTTTGGAGTTATCGCCCCCAAACCCTCTCCCTATGAACTTAAGGTCATGGAGGCATCCTTTGCCTGAGGACCACCTACACATATCGGCTTCCAAATGGATAAAGTCACACATAGTTCTATTTACATGTTTTCTCAAAAGACCTACACATAGGTTCCCGTAACCAAGGTTTCATAAATTACTGTGTCATGTACTCTAATAGGTTTCCCTTAATGATTCCCAACAATTGATAGTACTTAATGAAAAGTCGATAATTGCAACACAATTCCCAATTTAGCAAGACTAAACTATCACAAGGATATCAAGATCTCAAATTAGACCTCACCACTTTTATTATTCATGATCCAACAAAAGAATCCTAGAATCTCTTACTATTAATTATCAAGGATATCATTCAACATTGGATACCATAATGATAGTTTATATTATAAGTGTTTATTTAGGATTAGAATGTGATAACCCAAAATATGATTTGGTAATATTAGATATCATAAGCGTATTGGTTCTTGGTATCTTGAACCTCTATATTGTACTAATAAGCAATCCCTTAAACATTCATATATGAGGATAACCTGGTAGAATAAATATCTCAATTAGGATACATTTACTAACAATAAGAGTAGTAATACTTGTAGGATCTATTCACAATTAGACAATTATGTGAAGCTCCAATATGGCTCCAAGTAAATTCTACTAATGTGAACAAGCATCATGATCCTATTAATAGTTGACATTAATCTCCACTAGAATGTGTTGATCTTAGTAGGTCCATACAAACATTATGCAAACTTTGAAAGAACTAACACAGTATTTACAAATTTTCTTATAGCATGAGCAGTACCCAAGTCATACACAAGATAGAAGAAATCTCTACTTCCATTAAGACATTATATATAGTTGGTATTAGTAATAATAATATATTTAGCCACTAACTCCCCATACTTAACCCAAACATTGTTATGATTATTGAAGTATAAGAATTATTATTAGAAATCTATGAGTTAAGGGAGGGTTTCCATAGACATGTTTATACTCATATTTGTGACCAGATAATAAACCTTAGATGTGATAGTAACTTGATACTAGGTGTAGCTTGTATCATTAAGATTTAATTTTAAAGACATTCCAATACACTTAAGTAATTCAAAAACATCAACTTGAACATATATCATAATGTCATTAGCTTCATAATAATTACTCATGAATAACCTACTTACTAATGTAGTTACACCATTTCCACCTTGTAAGTTATAAATACACGTCTTGAACCCTACACCATGTAATAATATGATTCTTACACCATCAATTTTTACATTCATAATAAAACTTCTCATTTTAAATATCTAACATGATAAATGACAAGAATTGGTATATCACTGACAAGAATTGGTATATCACTACCAAAATATAATGATTCCATTACTAAACATAGAGGTACTAACATAATTATTGCTCCCTACATAGTGAAAATCTATTTATGTTATCTTGCTTTTTGAATTGTTTTATTTCACATAACACCTTAGTGGTTGCATATATGCCATGGTAATTTTTCCTTGATCTCCATGGCAATTTTTTTTGTTTCAAACACAAAAACGAGAGTAAAACAATAGGAAATAGCGTCACTTCAAGTTCCTTGTGCAAGATCTCTTCTTCAACTTGTTTTCTCATCCTTTTGCATAAACATGACCTCTAAGGATTACAAAAAGAATCTATTCAAAATAATTCATAGGCAATGGAAATGCATTGAAGCATTACCGAGGGTGATCCAATTGAGTTTTTAAGGTGAAAGATGACTATAATAGTGTAGGTAAACCATGAAACCTATTGAATAAGCAAGTAATTCTCATCGAGGTAGGCTATAGAGAATTGAAGGGATGCTAGAAAATCTACAATGCTTTTAAAAACTTAAATGGAGCAACATGATTTTTTGGATGATAGTGAAGGAAATGAAGTATATATATTCACTCTTCTAGACTAATCCTATATCAAAGCTATCCAAGCTAAATCCTTATGCCTAACTCTATTTTTATATGTGTTCGTTCACTCGCTTACTTCCATTCCAAGAAAATAATTCATTACCTCAAATATTTAACAAAGCATAAGAATGATATGTTCAACTAAAAATAGTATAGTACTTGTTCATGATAAAAGATAAATACAATTCTCAAATAAGTCGTAGAAACAACATACTCATTGTTAAAATCTTCCTCTTGTGGAAAAGATAAGAGTCCCAAGTCATTATCAGCATGGAAGATCTATTATATGCCATGACTGTATCCCATAGAAGCGATGTGGAGGATATAGGTATTTGATGTAGGAAATGCTACCAAGGTGTCTCTTAAAGCCTTGCTCATAATAGGCATTTGGTCAAACAACTCACGTGCTTGGCCTGTACTCCTTTTATCTGAAAAACTCCCTCCATCCATTAAGCTTGAAGCATGTCCAAAGCTTCTTTGTATTTCTCCCCAAAATATCTCTCCTCTTGAAATTTGTATATCCCTTTATGCTTTTTTGATAGTTCATAACTCGTCTGGAAGCTCCCAATGTGGCGCAGGCAAGAGGAATGTTGGCAATGGTTGTTAAATTTACCTTTTCACCTACCAAAATGGTTTGGATTGAAATTTTCTACAACATTTTCAAAAACTCCATTTCACTCATATCCTACAATCTATGTATTCCATGAGACCATGATTAATGATATTTCTCCCAATCTGTGCATGCTCTCTCGTCTCTTCCTGCACAATTCCTCCTTCCCTCTCTTCACGTCCCTCTCTCTTCTCTTTCTCATGCACTTTTCTTTGCACTCTCTCTACCTTTTCTTCTCCTAGCATGATTTTTTTGCATCCCTCTATGCCTTTCCTTCACGTCATTATCTCATCTATGTGCCATCTTTCCAACTTCCTCTTACACTTTTTATGATAGTCCATAGCTTGTTTGAAAGCTCTCATTATGGCACAAGCTGGAGGAATACTGGAAAAATTTGTGGAGTCCCATACCTTCATGTGGTTTCCATATTGGCCTTACCATGTTGACTATGGTTTTGCAATTTTTTTGGAAGCTCATACCCCTATTGTCTTGTCTATCCTATTTTCTTAAATGTCCTTTTTATTTACAAATTTATTTAATTTCTTCCACAGTCATCCACTGCCGAAGTGGATGACGTGGGGATGTGACATGTATTTCATACTAGCAAAAAGACTTTCACAAGGCTACAACCAGGAGGGTGAATATGACATTTCTGCAAGTGTATGACCTATCCACAAAGTCATCAATAATTCATTGAAATCACATTATTCAATTACCCAAAGATTAGCAACAACAAACCTTTTTAAAGACTTCAAATTTTTCCATCTCCACGACACCAAAAACTAAAACTTCAATTTGAAGCACAACTATAATCCCTGAATGAAATTACCAAGACTAACTAGGGGGTTTTCGTCCTTAGGAAACCTTGTAATAAATTAAAGGTTTATTCCAAAAACATAACAATATCAAATTCAAAAGTCTAATTCTTCAAATGATTCTACATCCTCCTTATATAGTGTTTTGGAGGAAAATACTCGATTTAAAAATATAATAATTATCTTTTTCCCTCACAAGATCTTTTAGGAAATTTAATATTACTTTTTATGAGAAAATAACCCAAAGCTTAGGCATCCAACTTAAATACAACTTAACACCTTTCTAACAAGCTATTAAACTAAGTTGTCCTTTTAATATTTCCCAACATCAGACAACTTAAATTAATTAATTAAATAATTGTTAAGAATTAAGGTGTCTCAACCTTTACAATGTCCTAGCATTAAAATATTAATTTATTTATGCTTATATTGTAATTTCTTTCTCATATTAATTTTTCATCTAATATGGCGTGGCACAATGATTTGTCAGAATATTGGAAGGTGACATGGATATTGTGGTCCCCACAAGGCAATGTAGGTGTCCCACTTTGGGAAGAGATTCCTTGACATGTGTTGGCATCTTTGAGGGATCCTTATGACGATTTTATGATAGATTCCTATAATGATCTTATGATGGATTCCTATGACGATCTTATGAAACGTAAGAGCCAGATTCTATGACAAGTTGGACAAGTGTTGGAAGGCATCTTTGCATGGAAAAGTGGGCACCCAAGTTTGACCTATGATAGGTTGTAAGAGAGTGTAAGAGGCATCTTCTATTTTTAGTCGGTTATGATAGATTCTCTTACAACTTCGAATGTTTGTCATTGATGTCAAAGGTGCATACACATGTTATCATTGAGACTAAGAATATAGTCATGAACAAATGATATATAAGAACATGTTATCATTGATTTAAAATATTGAGCAAAGATAAAGAATATTGGTACAATGGATATAAGAAAATTGAATGGCTTACAAGAAGTTATCCATTGGAAGATTGTGAGGCCAACTAGTAGATATGCGACTGATTAAATTAAAGATTTAAACAATTGAGATATAAGTGTGCTTGAATGGAGTTCAAATTAAACCCAAGGTGACCAACTTGTGAAAGAGAAGAAGAATTTAGATTCAAGATAATATAGATGAATCATGAGTTTTGATAAGTTAATGAACATGTAATATAGGTTGACTCCCTTAGCCAAGTCATCACCCTTGAAGGAAGCAATATAATCCAATATGTTGGCCGACCTCTTACCTTGGCAACATAAGTAAAGTTAAAAACTATTATGGACTGGCCCTCCTCTAGATAAGAGCAACGATCATGCTTTGCAAAAGAATTATGAAATCCATTAAATAAGAAATAAGCTAATTATGAGGATGCAACGACCAAGATTAAGTTTAAAATTAAAAATATTTTTTTTAGAGGAGTTGACCTCCATCTAAATGGGGTGCTTACTTTTAAGGAAAACATCTTAATTATATATTTAAATGAAATGGTGCGATCAAGGAAAATACATCTCTCTTAAAGAAGGTCGCCTCTCTTTGAAGAGAACATCTCCATTTATGTTGATATAAAAGGAAATCAGTCCTTGTGAGAAATAATAACAAGCAATTTAACTGATTTGTTTTTTAATTATAAAAATGCAAATTAAAAGGAGATAAAGGGCAGAAAAATGAAGTGTAACTCAGATTTATTTTTGAGTGCATATACAACCCATGAATGAATAATAAATGCAAGTCTATCTAACAAATATATATGAAGAATAAGAGCAGATTGTGAAGTGATTTTGAGTAGATAGTAAGGAAAAAAATTATGTGAACATATTGCGATGATTATGATCAGTTGTGTGAAAATAATTGGTGCATAGATTGAATCAAATTTGTGAAAGATGTGCAAAATAAGTGACCAAATTTAAAAGAAAGGTTGATATTAGAGTGTGGATTAGATTTGTGAAAGGAGAGGTTACATGATTTGAATCAGATTTGAAATTAGATCATATTTGTGATTAGTTATTAGATTTATAAGGAAGAGAGTTTGGATCAGATTTGTGGGGGTTGAAGCCTCAAATAGGTTGGATCGTATCAAATTAAGGTTGGAGCCTCTTGTTGGGTTGGATCTCAGTTTGTGTGTGGGGGTTGGAGCCTATCAAGTTGAGGTTGAAGCCTCTTTCTAAGTTGAAGCTCAATTTGTATAGATATTTGAGACCTTGAAAGTAGATTGGAGCCTACAATAAGTAGAGGATTAAACTATAATATATATACAATAATGTGTTGTGGTTTCTCTCTCAAAAGGGTTTCCACGTATATCATGTGTTCTCATTGTGTATTGATGGATCTTACTTGAATGATTTTAATTGTGATTAAATTTTGACAAATAGAGGATTGTTAGATGTTGATTCACCCACCCTCTCATATCACTGTGTGCTCAACACAACTGTAAGAGTTATTATATATGACGGATTCTATGACATTGTAAGGAATCTATCATATGTATTTGGAGAAAATTTGGGTGCCCAAGTATGGAGGCATGTAAGGGGGTAAGGAATCATTGGACAAGTGTCACAAAAGTCAACTACATGTTGGAAAGTGTGCCACATGGATTTGGATGCCCATCTCTTGTTGGTTGCTCATGAAGCTTATTTTATGCTTGTATTTCTCTATATATTGATGTCTTAGAGTGGGTTAAGAAAGTTGTATTTTTGCAAGAATTGTTATATTGTTGGAATAATCCCAAAAATTAGCATTTGTATACTCCTGGAAGAACTTACATTGCAAGTGTGTTGTAATCAACATTGGTTCGACAATGCATTATGCAAGTTTTAGAGTGTGGGGTTTTTCTCCTGAAAGGGTTTTTCCCCGCGTATATCTTGTGTTATGAGCTTCTTATACTTGCATGTGATGTTATTTTAATACACTCTATTGTGCATCTCACATTGTAACTATGAAAAGAATTAAAGTTGTATATCTCTCCTCTTAGATTAGTGTTAGGAAGTGTTTTTGCGTACCTTGCTTCCTTTCAATTGGTATTAGAGCTTGATCACCTTTGATTCTAGTTGTTGGGTGGTTTTTTGTATTGATCTTTGTTTGAGTGGGAACCTGTGCAATGGGTTTGTAATCTTTGTTGTAGGAGAGATTGCTAACACATTTGGGATGTTTTAATTAGAGAAGTTCAACAAAGGCAGTTCTTTAAGTTGTGGAAACTCAAGATGGAGGACCTATTGATGAATAATGATTTATGGCTCATGATAACCAATTCCATGCCAAAAGGCATGAAACAAGAAGACTGGGATCAAATGGATTGAAAAGCTAAGGGTCTCATAAGACTTTGTTTGGTTTACTATGTCTTGTTAAATATTCATGAAGATAAAATGGTTGCACTTTTGTGGAAGAAACTTGGAGAAATTTATCAGGCTAAATCCCTAGTAAATAAATTATTCCTAAGAAAGAAGTTCTACTCTCTAAGGATGGAAGATTTGTTGTGGATCACCTGAATTTGTTTAAAATGTGTGTTGCCCAGTTATCCTCTATTGGTGTAAAGATGGAGGAGAAGGATCATTGTATGGTATTACTGTGTTCTTTACCAAATTCATGGAACCACCTTGGTATGGCCATTGGAAGTACCACTACTACTTTCAAGATGGACGATGTGGTTGCATCTTGGTTGTCTGAGGAGATGCAAAGAAAATCACCTAAATCAGTTGAGGATCTTGCGATTCATGGTAGATCCAAGGAGAAGAAAGAAAAGAAAGGAAGATCCAAATCCCGTGGGAGATCTAAGTCTCCTGGAAAGTCCAAGGCTTTGTGTTGGAACTATAGAAAACCTGGTCACTTCCTCAAGAAGTGCAAAGAGGAGAAAAATAAGAATAAAAATAATGATTCTGATTCATAAAAGTCTTCTCAAGATAAAGGTGAAGCCTTTGTCGCTACCTTGGAAACACATGCATCAGAAGATGTGTGGTTGATTGAATCTGGTGCATCATTCCACATGACCTCACACAGGGGTTGGTTTTCAAAATATGAAGTCTAATGGTGGGAAGGTGTACTTGGGTGATGACTTTCACCTAAAGATTTTTGGTCATGGAAGAGTTTTGATTCGATTCGCTGATGGTAGAGTAAAGGGATCAATGTTGTACTACATATCCCTGGTTTCGCATGGAACCTATTTTTTGCAAGTAAATTAAATGATGTGGGTGTGCAAGTAGTTTTATCAAATGGAGAATGCAAGATGAAGAGAGAAGCTATTGTGTTGGTAAGGGTGTTCAAATTAGTACTTTTTTCCAGCTTTATGCATGAACTATGTACTACAATAGTTCTTCTGTTATGAAGAAGAGATCTTCTCCTCACCATTGGAACCAATAGCGAAGAGGACTATTGCATCTAATTCTGATGGTTGTGCTTTCCGGGTGCCCAAGGCTACTCATTCTATGGAGATGAAACTTTTAGCTAAGAAAACTATGTTATGGCACCAAAGGCTTGGCCACATAATTGGTGAGAAGGGTTTTAGAGCCCTAAAAAATAAAAAATCTTGTTGAGGGATGAATGATTGTAATCTTGAGTTTGATTTTTGTGAACATTGGATTTATGGAAAGCAAAACCATGTTCAGTTTTACTCTAGTTCTCACAAATCTTCTGAGGTGTTGGACTTGATTCATTTTGATGTGTTTGGTCATGTTAATGTTCCTTCGATTGTAAAATTGTTTATTTTGTGTCATTCATTGATGACTACAGTAGAAGGAAATGGGTTTATTTCCTTAGAAGCAAATATGAAGTATTTAATAGATTCAAAGAGTTTAAGGCTCTTGTAGAGAATCAAAAGGATAAAAAGATTAAATGTTTGAGGACTGTGGTAGTAAGTATTGTTTGGAAATTTTTGATAGGTTATGTAAAGAACATGGGATTGAAAGACATAGACAACTCTCTACACCCCTCAGTAGAATGGTGTTGCATAAAAAATGAACAGGATGCCAATGGAGAGGGCTAGGAGTATGATTTGTGGAGCTAGCCTTGAATAAAAATTTTGGGGTGAAGTTTCCACTGCTTGCTACCTAATTAATAGGTCTCCTACTTCAATGATTGCGGATAAGACACCCATGGAGGTATGGTCTGGTAAAAATCCTTCAATGAGACATATTCAAGTATTTGGTTGTGAGTCATATGCTCGTGTGCCTAAGGAGAAGAGATCTAATTTGGATAACAAGGTTGTAAAAAGTATGTTCATCAGTTATGGCATCAATGTGAAAGGGTACAAGCTTTCAGATCCTGTGGCCGAAAATGTTCTATATAGTAAAAATATGATTTTCAGGGAACTTGTTACTCCTACAATTGTTTTATAGCCAAATAAAGAAGGAATGAAAGAGAATGTGGTTCAACTTCCTCCTACCCTTGAGAAAGAAGAGTCAAAAACGTTTGATGGACCTGATGATGAGGAGAGTTCAAGTAGCTCTAAAAAATCAGAAAAAGATGAAGAACCTCAACCTCAACCTTTGAAGAGGTCTACATGGATAAGGTGACAACATGATAGGTTTGGATATTCATTACATGATTCTAGTTGTATTTTCACTTTGATTTCTAACACTTATGAGCCTAGAACCATAAGGGAGGCTATGGGTATGAGTGATGTAGATTCCTAGATAAAGACCATGGATGAATAGATGGTTGCATTAAAAAGAAATGACACTTGGGATTTGGTGTCCTTACCTGATGGGCATAAACCTGTTGGTTACAAATGGGTGTTCAAGAAAAATTTTGGTTTAGAAGGAAATGTTGAGAGATATAAGACAAGGTTGGTCACAAAGGGTTATTCCCAAGTTGAGGGAATTGATTATAGTGAGATTTTATCTCCTATTGCAAAGCTAACATCCATTAGATTTTTGTTATCACTTGATGTTGCATATGATTTAGAGATTGAGCAAATGGATGTGAAGACAACTTTCCTTCATGGTGATTTTGAGGAAGAAATCTATGTCACAGCTAGAGCATTACATTGTGAAAGGTATATAAAATTTGGTTTGCAAATTGAAGAAGTATTTGTATAGTTTGAAACAGTCACCTAAGATGTGGCACTAGAAGTTTGATTCCTTTGTGTTGAGTTTGGGATTTTTGAGATTGAAGCCAAATCATTGTGTCTATTTCAAAACTATTGATGATTGCATTCTCATTATTGCATTGTACGTTGATGATATGTTATTCATTGAGAATTTGATAATGCTTTGATTTCTAATTTGAAGTCTCACCTTTCAACACAATTTGAAATGAAGGATTTAGGTGCAACTAGGTACATTCTGGGTATGGAAATCAAAAGAGACAGGACAAACAAAAAACTATGGTTAGGCCAAAGTAAGTATGTGAGTTATGTGTTGGAGAGATTCAATGCAATGGGGACAAAGTTATCAGTTTCATATTGTCCACAATCTCCTAGTGAGGTGGCGGATATGATGAGAGTACCTTATGCTAGTATTGTTGGTAATTTGATGTATGTCATGGTCTGTATAAGACCAAACATTTCCCAAGCAATGGGAGTCCTTAGCCGATTCATGGATAATCATGGATGAGTACATTGGGATGCAATAAAGAGAGTATTTAGGTATTTACATGGTACTTCTAAGTATTCATTATGTTATCATGAACATCCTACAAGATCTTTGCATTCAGTTTGTATTTATGGATTAAGATTGAGCAGGCGACATTGACAGTAGAAGATCCACCAGTGCCTATGTGTTTACTATGTTCAGTGGTGTTATCAGTTGGATGACTAAGCGGCAAGTTGTAGTTACTTTTTCCACTATAGAAGAAAAGTACATGGCAACTACTCATGCTTGTAAGGAAGCCATTTGGCTTCAAAGATTGTGTTCAGATGTTGGGCTTGATACAAGGATGATTACTATTTGCAGTTACAATCAGAGTGCTATTTGCCTAGCAAAGAATCCTACCTTCCATGCTAAAATGAGACATGGCGGAAGATGGTAAGGTACAGATTGAAAAAGTTGATACTTTGACAAATGTTGCAAATTCCTTGACAAAACTAGTGAGCATAGAGAAGTTCAGATGGTGTTCAGAGTCTATGGTACTTTCAACCCCTAATAGTTGTTTGCCTAGTTAGAAATTGGTTTTTGAAAGATGTTCTACAAATGGGAGAATGTTGGGAATTAAGGTGTCTCAACCTTTGCAATTTCCTAGCACTAAAATATTAATTTTATTATGCTTATGTTATAATTTCTTCCTTATATTAATTTGTCATCTAATATGACTTGGCACTATGAGTTGTCAGAATGTTGGAAGGTGACATGGATGTTGTGGTCCCCACAAGACAATGTAGGCATCCCACTTTGGGGAGAGATTCCCAAAAGACATGTGTTAGTATCTTTGAGGGATCTTTATGACAATTCTATGATAGATTGTTATGATGATCTTATGACAGATTCCTATGACGATCTTATGACACATAAGAGCCATATTCTATGATAGGTTGGATAAGTGTTGGAGAGCATCTGTGCATGGGAAAGTGGGTGCCCAAGTTTGTCCTATTATAGGTTGAAAGAGAGTGTAAGAAGCATCTTCTAGTTTTAGCCGGTTATGATAGATTCTCTTACAGATGTAAGAGTTATCATATATGACAAATTCTATGACATTGTAAGGAATCTGTCATTACCTATTTGGGACAAATTTGGGGCACCCAAGTATGGAGGCATATAAGGGGGGTGAGGAATCATTGGAAAAGTGTCACAAAAGTCAACTATGTGTTGGAAAAGTGTGCCACATGGATTTGGACACCCATCTCTTGTTGCTTGCTCATAAAGCTTCTTTTATGCTTGTATTTCTCTATATATTGATGTCTTGGAGTGGGTTAAGAAAGCTATATTTTTGCAGGTATTGTTATGTTGTCAGAATAAGTCTAGAAATCAACATTTGTAGACTCCTAAAAGAACTTGCATTGAAAGTGTGTTGTAATCAACATTGGTTCGATAATACATTGTGCAGGTTTTGGAGTGTGGGGTTTTTCTCTTGAAAGAGTTTTTCCCCATGTATATCCTATGTTGTGAGCTTCTTATACTTGCATGTGATGTTATTTTAATCATCTCTTTATTGTTTATCTCACGTTTTAACTGTAAAAAGAATTAAAGTTGTACATATCTCCTCTTAGATCAGTCGATACCACATCCTAGGTGACTGTTTCAAACCATACAAAGACTTCTTCAATTTGCAAACCAAATTTTATGTACCTTTCACAATGTAATGCTCTCGTTGTGACATATATATTTCTTCCTCCAAATCACCATGAAGGAAAGTTGTCTTCATATTCATCTCTAATTTGTATGCAATAGCAAGTGATAACAAAAATCTAATGGATGTCAGCTTTGCAACAGGAGAAAAAATCTCACCATAATCAATTCCCTCAACTTGGGAATAACCCATTGTGACCAAACTTGCCTTGTATCTCTCACTAGGTAAACCAAATTTGATTGTTACTAAGCTGCAAAAGAGTTCACAAGAATTGAGACAGTTTCATTTAAAAAAAAGAAGGCGTCATGTATTCATATTACAAGTACCTCCTTGACCCAAGTTTGAGAGGTTGAATCTCAAGGCTCAAACACTACCCCACTCTTCTTGGGACACCTTGAGTTCCAAGCTCTGCAAGAAAGCAGGTGTAGCTATCCCTATGAATAAAAATGTCCAACGGGCTCGCATCTACCTGACAAGGGCTTCTAGTCCGGGTGGAGCTTAATTCCACATATATCCCACTAAACCACACAATGCTTGGAGCTCCTAACCTGGCTCTAAAACCACATGTTGAGCTACAGCTCATATGGATTAGCTAGGACTTGAACTTAGGACCTTCCATATGCTTCTAGAATGCTTTACCAATTGAACCACTGACCCCTTTTTTACCAGCCCATCGTTGATTCGGATGTGACTTATTTCCAAATTGCAAATGCCTGAAACTTTCTAGCTAAGTCATAGAACCTCCAATGGTGATGCTTCTTCTTAGACCCTGGACTTTCCTTACCTTTAATGTATCCAGAAATCATCACCTGGGAAGAATTCCTTGAAAATCCAGTGTTAGTGTTTGGCTTCTTGTTGTAGAGGTCTGGACACATGCCATGATGCATCCATGTTTCCGTGCTCATAGGCGGTTCTTTTCCGTAAGCTGGATTAGCAATTCCCCAACACGGAAGCTCAAGCTGCTTTGAAAGTGCCACAAGCTCATAATAATCAAACAAAGAGCTCCCACAAATCTCTGTTTCACATTCCTCTGAGGACGAGTCCCGAAAACTAGTGCACCCAGTAACAGAATCTGATCCAACTGTATCCAGTATTGCCAAACTGTTTTCCATCCAATTGTTGTTGTCGCGGCGGCCCATAGCCTCAAGCTGCTTTGAAAGTGCCACAAGCTCATAATAATCAAACAAAGAGCTCCCACAAATCTCTGTTTCACATTCCTCTGAGGACAAGTCCCGAAAACTAGTGCACCCAGTAACAGAATCTGATCCAACTGTATCCAGTATTGCCAAACTGTTTTCCATCCAATTGTTGTTGTTGAGGTGGCCCATAGCCTCAAGCTGCTTTGAAAGTGCCACAAGCTCATAATAATCAAGCAAAGAGCTCCCACAAATCTCTGTTTCACATTCCTCTGCGGACGAGTCCCGAAAACTAGTGCACCCAGTAACAGAATCTGATCCAACTGTATCCAGTATTGCCAAACTGTTTTCCATCCAATTGTTGTTGTTGAGGTGGCCCATAGCCTCAAGCTGCTTTGAAAGTGCCGCAAGCTCATAATAATCAAACAAAGAGTTCCCACAAATCTCTGTTTCACATTCCTCTGCGGACGAGTCCCGAAAACTAGTGCACCCGGTAACAGAATCTGATCCAACTGTATCCAGTATTACCAAACTGTTTTCCATCCAATTGTTGTTGTTGAGGAGGCCCATAGCCTCGAGCTTGAATCTTGTGGGTCGTCTTTCGACGAGGAATCGTTGTCTGGTTTGTATATTGGATTCTTCAACGTGCTTAGATGGTGCTCCGGCTCCGTGCAGATACCATACCCAAGCAGCTGCTTTTACATAATTCTCATGCTCTGTAATGGAGCTTCTCTTCTCCTTTCGTTTTTTCCACATTTCACAACTCTGGTTGGTTCAGAAAGTCCTGGCCTAAGTTACCTACATAGATTTATCTCATTATCTATTTCTTGAAAAATGCAGATTGTGTTAGATTGAGAAGCAAAACCCAAATAAAATTGTTCCATAGATGTCGCGATATAGAGAACTCAAATCTTGGATACTTCTAGGATGTTAACGTGGTATATCCAACTTAAATGAATAATGAAGAGAAGAAAGCCAAATGTGTGGAGGGAAAACATGAAAAGCCTTGTTAATGGAGGGGACAGAGAGCCTGAGAGGGGCCAATAATTGATGGGATGTTAGATTTTGCCGCTCCCCTACCAATAATGAAAGGAAATCAGATTTTTCTAGATAAAGGCTTTAGTTGGATTGGCTTTTGTCTGGACTTGTATGAATTTGTGCCCTACTCCAACGGATAATTGGCATAGTATTGTTCTTGTTTAATGAACATAATTATAGTAGCAATCTATATTATTGGGAATGTAGGCATATGTCATCTCTTATTCTGTCCAGACAAATTACATACATTTAAACTAAAACATTTTTCAATGAGTAAACATAAATATGATTTGAGCCATTGTTTCTATAATAAATGCTTTTGACCAAGTCTAATGATATTTATATATTTGATAGTTTCAGATTTATAAATATAAAATTTATTTAATAAGGGTGGTTGTAAAGTTGGAGTTCAAGAACAATTAGTAGTATTATGACATACAAAAATAAGCATTGAAAATTAATAATATTTAATGCAAGGATCTTTTACAACTAGACAATTTAAAATTATTTTTTTGTGTTTTTTTTTGTATTGAAAATATGCGAATTACAAAAAGTATGCAGTATTAAACTGTAGAAAAAGCACAAAGAAACTAACCAGCAACAACTAACATAGTTTCAGCAGTTACATGGCAGCAGCAAATGACAACAGCTGTATAAACATCAGCTAAAATCAAACAAAATAACTACAGCAATCTAATAGCAGTCCCAAAAGGGAATACATCTGTCAAAATTGGCAACTACATCAGGAGAAAACATGATAATAGCAGCTTGATCAACCAATGGAATCCGATAAGACCAATCACGAACATTGAAGTGAATCAATCCTGAAAGTAAGACTTTAACCTCTGCACTACTATAACCTTTCTTGAATATTTTTAAGAAAACACAATTAACAATTGTGAATTCAAATTCATAAATCTTAACCAACATCATTTGGGTGTGTACTAAAATGAAAGACTTGAAATTGGACATGAAGATCTGCAAAAAAAATGGAAACTAGAACTTTGTTAAATGTTACAATTTTGATTACTTTGATAAACATACACACAAAATGTGGAAGCATATAGAAAGAATACAAGTTGTTCAATAATATAAATTTCACTTAAATGTGCTCTCATAGAATGCAATGCTTGCAAGATATGCACAAAATGAGTTTGTTGATAAATTACAAAAAAAATTAAAAAAAAAATTACAAAAGATAACCTAATAGAACTTTCAATTTTAGATTGCTTACGCAAATAAACAATCTACATTTGTCTTCTCTTAAAACCATTGTAAATAGTTAAGTGATGCTAAATCCATTCAACCTCTAAATGTCAAGCAAATAGTTGCATATTCTACCATCTGTCAATGAAAAGATTCATGAGAAATCAACATAAAGCAATAATTTATAGACAAAAAGTATCAAAATTCTAACATAAGACATTGTTTTTAAACTATAAAACTATAAACTTGTAATTTTAAATTTGATAGGAAATATTATATATAAAAATGAAAGGAAATTACAAAGTGAAACTACCATCAAACATGTGTTCCAAAATGTATGGGTGAAAAATCAACCAAAATAAAATAGAGCAAAAGTAGTGCTTCAATAACTTATCTCTCTCCTTGAAAATGGAGAAAATTTTGGTTTGAATAATGCCCACAATATTTTATTTTCACATAATGATTGTGTAATCAAATAAATAGAAGCTTGTCACCCACTCACCAAATCTACAAAGAAAAAAATCAATAAATTATGAAAGCTACTCTTAAGCTTTAAATTTTATGATTGTAATTATTTGTTATGTAAATAAGAAAAAGTAAGAAACATTACTCTTATCACTTTAATTTTTCACAATTTAAATTAATATTGTCAAGTGAAAATATAAATATCATTATCATAAAACTAGCAATTGCACCTTAGTGTGCAATGGGTATGCCGAAGAAGTGTGGAAAGTCAATTAGGATAAATTCTAATCTATTTTTGTAATATATAAAACTATAATAATTATTAATTAATAATTTTATTTTAAAATATAATATATAATAATTATAAGTATAATTAATTTATTTATAATTTATTTTTTATTATTAAAATATAATCAACATTTTATATAATAAACTAATAAATCAAATATTATATTAACTAAAATATAAAATAACTCTTTCATTTTAATAGATATACTCTAAAACCCTCGTCAAAGCCGTATGTTTTTTTTAAGCATTTATTCTATTTTTTAATATTAAATTAATTCTTTAAGCATTTGTTCTATTTTTTTTAATTCCGAAAGATTACTTATTTTAGTTTTTTTTTTTAAATAAAAACTTAAACCGATGGCTTACCAAACCATCTCCTTCTTATCGGGAAGTACTTTTACTTTGGCAGTCAAGAACACATTCAATTGTTTCTTTTTGTGGATTGCGTGCCTTTTTATAACCATAAATTTCCAAAAGGAATCATGTTCCATGTAATTTAATTATTTTTCCTGTGTCGGGGTTAATTAATTTAATGCTCAGTGGGCGCTTGGAATTACTGTAACAGTTAAAATGTACCTTTTCCCCTTTCTTTTGGACTTCTTTCGATTCATTTACTGGAATTGGGATGCGTGTAAAATGTAAGGCAGGGATTTGGAAGGCGTGTAAAGTGCCAGCCCCGACAAAATATCATTCTTTGACATGGAGGATGTGACGCCAACGCCAGCTCATAATTTGGGCACGCCGAACGAAATGGTCACGAAACCTACTGCACCCTATTAATTGACAATCAACGGACAAAATGATTTCAATGGTCGGAAGACTGTTTCAGCCATTAGATTGCCATTATTAGCTTGTGCATCTTAAGTAAGGATACGCCTTCGGCGTAAATCAAATATATATATATATATAAACAACTTAAGACTTAAAAACAACCTTCACAAGCTATTAATTTCCCCATTAAAATATAAAAAATACTTTATAAATATTAAAAGCTAAAAAAAAAATTATAACATGTTTTTATACTATTGAAAGCAAACATTTACACATTAAATGCACTGCAAAAATGATCAAATAAGACCAAAATATCCTATTTGAAAAAGATTCAACTCAAATAAAACCTCTTTTACAAGCATCATGTATAGTTCATGCAAGACATATCCATACATATCCCAGGCCATATATGTTCAAAATCTAAGTTAGAGCGACCATTGAATTGGTTCTTCTGAATTTTATAATCATAGAATAGAATAGAAGACTTTTAGTGTCCACGAGACCAAAAGAAGGCCTATGGGACAGTGACCCCTGCTATTTTAGCATTGTGAAGTGTTGTTCTCCTGCTATTAAGTTTGATAATGAGTTCTCCCATTCTGCCCAGCCATTCCATGCTAAGTAAATAGAGAAGGGTGAAAACTAAAGTTATAAACTTATGAAAAGACAATAATTGTCATCTGATTTCTAATTAGACATTGTTGTTTGTTTTGCTAAAAAATGTAGAATAATACACAAGACAATCTCCTATTCTTTACTTGGTTGCACTTTAGTTAGAGCGAAAGTGAATGCACGAAAACCATGAAACTCTCTTACCAACATCCTCTTGATGCTATGAATATGCTTGTGAATTTATTGATGGAAAGGGTGAGTGTAGTTGCCCAAGAATTCTAACATAACCTTTTTGCAATTCATTCTTCTTCCTTGAAAATGGATTGGTGATGGTTCGGTTTATAGATTTGATAAGGATAAGTGGATGACTAAGATTGGTTTAGGATGGAGGGTTAAGATTTCTTGAGAGGAAATTTGAATTTGAATTTGGGAGAGACAAGATATTAAATGCTAGTGGTTGGTGGATAGAGGGCTAGGTTTGACTTGATTAGATAGATGATCGGGATTAAAATTTAGGTTGAATTTAGATTGAAGGTACTTGTAGATAGGTGGCTAAGATTAATTTGATTGATTTGATAGCTAGGATTGAATATTGACTTCATTTTGGATTGGTGGCTTGTATATATATTTTAATTTTAAATTATGGGCATGACACGATTATCCTATTAGTGGGGGGTCATACTAGTATTAGGGGTTTAGACTAATTAATCAAATAATTAGACTATTTAATCAATTAAGGTAAATAGATGTAGGATGTTAGTATAACTAAATAAATATAATTTTCGAATTAATTGGATGGAGGGAATGTTAGAGGACAAGTCTTAATAAATTAAATAAATATAAAATTAGTGTTGATATGATGAGAATATGGTTATGGCAGGCTTAGTATGGTGTCAAAATATGTGGAAATGGTGATATTAAGTGTGTCATTGAGACATGATTAATTCTAGATATATATTTATAAATCAAAAATAGAAAATCCCCCTAGGAGAACTATGAAAAAAACATGATCATAATTATCAATTGTGTAAAATAGAGAATCTACCACTTTATTGAAATAGATTTCAACATCGACTAAGATTGTCAAGTTTTATTTAAAAACTATCAAAGACAAGGCTAAAGATAAAAAATTAAAAGAGGAAAAGTCGCCTCAAATGGTACTATAAATTGAGAATGAGCTTGTAAAGGAACACTCTTGTAGTGTTTTCACTAAGAACTCTAAGGGTGGGAAAGTCATATTAGATTGTACTAACCCTCTATTTTTCAAAAGAGGGTATGGTTATTGAGAAACCTAGTGATGTTTTTTATACTAAGGAGAAGAAAAGAAAAGAAAATAATCAAGACTAATAGGTAAATAATAAAAAGGCAAGGAGGAGAAGTTTCCTAAATTTTAAATGATATTAAATTGATATATAGTTGGAATGTTAGGGGGCTAGAAACCCTTCATAGAAAATATATTCTTAGAGGCTTTTATAATATTATTTCTAATATAATCGTTTATGTCATAGTGTGATGGTTAAATCGTGGCATTGTTGTTCTAGCCACCAAGGTTCAAAAGCCTATTGGGCTATTGTGATTATGGAAATTGTGCCCTTGCTAGTCCATTATGCTTGTGGTTTTAAACATTCACGTTGATGTTTTTGATGTTCATGTTGGTGACCCAATGTTCCAAACCCTCATTGGATTGATATGCTCACAAAAATTTTACCCTTACCAGTCTACTATGCTTGTGGGTTTGGACTATTTTTGTTAATGTTGTGTGTTCATGCCAAGGATAAGGTCCCTCATTTATGGCCTCACCTAGCTTGAGCCAAGCTAAAAATTCCCAAGTTATTGATTAAATCAAGTATTTATAATATAAATTTCCTTTATTTGCAAGAGACTAAAATTGTGGAGTATTAGTTAGAGTTTAATTTAAAATTTGTTTGTAAAATATTTATTACTTTATTTGTTAAGAATGATAAAGATAAAAGGTGGGGATTAACTTTAATTAGTCTGGGCAGAATACCTTTGTGGCAGATAGTGGTTCTTATCCATGTAATAGTATTATGTGGATTATTTTGAGAAGAAAAAAATTTAAGTTTGGAATTATTTTTATTTATGATTTGAATGATCATAGAGAGAAATGTGAGCTTTGGAACTAGATAGCTTATTCCTTTTCATAAGATTACTTGGATCATGGGGGCTGATTTCAACATGATTAAGCACAAAGGAGATAAAGTGGAGGCAAAGGCGCTTTAGGGAAAGGTAACAAACCTTTTTTTTCTAAGATAAAAATATTGAATAGCATTGTTGACCCTCTAAAGAATAAAAAGAGTAGTAACAATCAGATTTGGTTTACCTAGTGTAATAACCAAGTTCTTGGTAAAAGTAATTATTCAAGGCTTGACAAATTTTATGCCAATAAAGATGTCTTCTCTTTTGAATGCAACAATGATATAAATCTAGTCCATGTGATACCATCTACCACATTTGATCACTTTCCTATTGAGGCCTCTATTAAAATTTTGAATAGTTTGCAAGATGGTCTCAAAAGTAAAATAATCTATTTAACCTTAATTTTTATCTTTTTATTTAAACTTAATTTTTTCTCTAAAATGTTTGACTCGCCTACATGTACAAATGATCACAAAAATCTAGTCATAATAGAAATTCAAAAAATCTATTTTTAAATAGATTTGTGAGAAATCCAACATTGAACAAAAAATTGATATGACACCTTCAATAAAAACTATGATTAATAAAGAGTGATAAATAATAGAAAGAGAAGCAATTCTTCATTCCTTTAATGTCGACCTACACCACATTGTCTTTTAACTAACAATTGTTTAACAACAAACTTGTAGCTCTCCTAAACATTATATATGCTAGTAGCTTATAGATATTATTCAACCTCCTAACCATTGACTTCATCAATATATCTAACCCACCCTTTTTAATATACTTTTAATTAGGAACAATTTTCATCTTCAATGTACTCCTTGCTTTCTTTACCAATATGATACAACTAAGTCATTTTGTAGATTGCTTGTATATTGCAAAAATAATCTACACAAAGGGAATCACCATCCAATCTACTAGATAAAACCTTGAACCGGCATTAAACCTATCTCAATAGATTTTCAATCTTGTAACATGTCAATTGTTCACACAAGTAAATTTCCTAGGTTTTTACCTCATGTAAATAAACTATGTTTCATTCCCATTGCAATAATTTTTTTCTTTTCCAAAAGAGAATGTTTGAGTATATTTGACATAACATAATTCCAAAGTATTGATTTCATTCTCAATATAATATCACTTTTAATACAATTTTACAAAGATTGTATACAAAGATACATACATTGCTCAACTGAGCTTCACAGGCAATAGATACAAATGGTCCAGGAAATTCCTTTTCAAATTTCGGTCACCAACTGATGAGGAGAAGCATCACTCAAGCGTTTTTCCGCCAACCATAGACTTAAATGCGGTCTCTCACACATCTACCACATATGGTAAGATGTCCCTACCCTTCGACGAAGGAATTGGTAAAGTAGCCTCATAAATATAACCTTTATGAGCTTAGTGTTGTGTCCTACATAACTAGAACTTGTAAACCCACTACAATCTTGAACTAGTATGCATAAATGGAACACAGTGAATTGATAGTGCAACCAATGGAAAATTACACTACTTTGGCCAAAGTATTCTTCCCTCAGTACTTCGGGTGAAATTCATCCTATTCACATACACTACCCTAGCTCGATATGATTTAAGACCATTAAATACTATGCATAGGTAATTCCCTTTCGTAGGTAATCTTTAACCCTAGAAATAACATATTCCCTTTTCCCAAATCACAATGATATTTCTACCAAGTAAGCATAAGTTATCCCCTTCATTGGACAATCTAATCCCAAGTATAACATATGAGCTTTCTAAAATTACAAAATAACTTTGTATCAAATAACTTCTTAAGCTATTCATGCTTCATCAATCCTAGTATATAATACTATTGATAACATCCACTCCTTAATATGGAGTATGTACAAACACTCATAACAAAATCATAACAAGATTATTTTTCCTTTCCAATCCAAAAATATAATCTTTTCTCTACTCTAGCAATTTAATGCATTTCTCCAAACAATAAAATCAATACACTCAGTCTTTCCAAAAATAGACAAAACATGAAGAGAGTAAAATCACATGTCTGATATACGCTATACTCCAATTGACCAACTGGTTTCTTAGCTAAATTCTCCCTTAGAATTAGCTTGTAACTCTTCCCACTCCTCAATTCCTCTTCACAAAATTTCCTCACAATAACTCTCACTCTATTTGCCTCACAACTTCACTCAGCTCATAAAACAAGAATAACTTCAGATAAGAATAGCAGAATGCAAGTGAATGTGTATCCAAATGGGGAAATCCTCTCCTCTATTTATACAAAAATATGAGCCTTTGTTTCCTACAACCAAGCTACTCAAACTAACACATCTCAACTCATTAGCTTGACTCAGCAACTTAAACAAAGAAGGTGGTAGCATAAATCGATGCTCATCAAACACATATACAGCGATAAGAATGAGTCGCTTCATTCTTCAAGAAGCAAGAAAGAAGTTAAGAAATGCAAGGTAATGGTCGCCTATAGGTCAACTTATTTGACCATCTGCATGATTGACCAATTCATATTTTCACATTGTTTCACATGCTTGAATTCGTTGCAAGTTCAAGACTTCTATTTGTTTTGCATCATTCATACTTTGGCACCACCAAAACACCATTTTCCCTATTATTTTGGTTTGTTGTTTAAAAGACTAAGTCAATGTTTATTTCTTGTGTTTTAGTTAAGTTTGACTTTGTCTTGCTTAGTCATTCGACACATTAACATTGGTTTAACCAAGCGCTTGTAGCACTGTCAATTCTTTGCCCAACATGTAAGAATATTTACTCACAACCTTTGCTTTATGTGCAGCTCATACTAATCTTATATTCACTATAGTTTATGTAGCCCATGTTTTATTATCATCTTTACTTTGAATGCAAAATTAACATGTGCAAGTTATATGATATCAATGCGCTATTACAAGCCGTGTTTTATACTCTTTAAATTGACCCACAATATATACATATATATATATATATATATATATATATATGTATAAGCATGCTATATATGAATATGTATATAAATATATATACATATTCATATATAGCATTTATATAGCATTAAATGCTTTTATGTATATATATATATATATGCTTGTTAACAAACAAGTTCATTAAATAAACTATTTGATATTCGAATGCATATATTCATGTTGTCATTTCCATAAACAATATCTTATGTATATATATATATATATACACACACACACACATATATGCAGATATACATATATCGGCATACTCGTATGGACATCCCATCACGTCATCACATACGAGTATATCAATATGTGTATATATATGTATATATGCATATATCTCATATATACATTCGCTTATATAATCAATCAATCACATATAATTGCTAACTTATCGAAAGACATATCTGCATGCGGTGTATATATACATATATATATATGTCTCATTGTCCATTTGATACCCCCATGCCCATGAGAAATCCGTCCATGAGCATGTGTAGGTATGTCTACCCACATATACTTATGTATGTATTAACTCACATGTATGTGTTATCGTCAACATGTACATGTATACATATCTTATCGATTGAATAAAGTCATACCAGGAAGAACTCACATGCACCAAGCACTTATCACAAACCAAGAATGCTCGCAACAAAAATCATGATCCTTTCTAATTCAAACACAAACATGACTAAAGATGACTTACCCATTTCCTGAAACTATGAGTCGACTTAACCACTTTATAAGTGAGTGTGTGAAATCTCAATTAGGTTTCATTTAAAGGTTACCCGACCAATTCCTCCTGAGTGATACTTCCCCTCTCTCCTGAAGGCTTGATCCTGTATTTGCATTCAACTCAACACATTTTCAACTATAGTCATCCATTCATCAAAACAATCATTTGCATTATGCATTTCATAGTCAGAATATCAAATTCAATCAACATTCATTCCTCATATTCTTCTCATTATAAACATTAAATGAAATTAGCATTCATTTGTCACTCTATGATATAGGTCAACAAAGTACAAACACATGTATTTCAATCAAAGTTACAAATACATTCATATTTCTAGTATTTTAACCAATCATAGCAATAGTAAATAGATAAACACACATCAGGGTGTAACAAACCTTTACTCTCACAACCTCGTGACGTTCCAAGTTTTATCTTTGTTCTTTCTTCTATTCTTTTGCTAATGTCATAGACCATTTCCTTCCATTTGCTAATTATAAGCTTCGTTTTACTCTTCTAATTATTGTATTTTAATCTATTCACTTCTATTTCATATGGTGTTCTTACTACTAAGACCTCATTGGATTAGTTTTGACTTCTATACAGTGTTCTCACTATCTTGAATATCTAATTTGTTTGAAGTCCAATCTTTGTTTTGCAATTCTTATATTTCTAGTACCATTATTGTCCTTAAATCTCTTGATCAATTCTAATATTAGTTAAACATATTTGATTTTTTATATTCTTCCTTCTCTTGCTATTATTGGTTCTACTTTCTTCCATTCAATGTGGTCCTTGCTTTCTTTACCAATATAGTGCAACCTAATCATTTTGTAGATTACCTGTACATTACACAAACAATCTACACACATGGCAACATCATTCAATCTACTAAATAAAACCTCAACCAACAACATTAAATCATTCTCAATAGATGTTCAATATCTACTCTCTCACAACCTTGTGGCATTCAAAACTTTTTTTTGTTCATCCTATTTTTCTATTATTTCATGCCATAATCATTTTCATCCACTTGTCAATCATAAGCTTCCTTTTACTCTTCTAATCATCACATTTTAACCTATCGGCTTCTATTTCATATGGTGTTCTCAGTACTAAGACATCTAATTGGGTTAGTCTTAACTTCTAATATATTATTTGGCATTGTATTATCTAAGTATCTAATTTGTTTGAAATCTAGTCTTTGTTTTTTTATTCTATTTCTATGGCTAATATTTTTTATTAAAAGGTAAATAGTATTTAACAAGCTCATAAAACCCTTTTAAATCAAAAAATTAGCATATAGACAACTTACTAATAGAAAAACAGTAAACAAAATGACCAAATTTGAAAGGGCCTAGAACCTTTTACAAGGGTAATGCAATAGTTACCAAAAATGTTCAACAACATAGCTATTTCTAGTGCCATTATTTTTTATATTGATAAAAAACAAGTTTTGAAAGGGCCCAAACCCTTGTATAAAAGATCAACCTTCAGGAAAATAGAACGAGTACCATGAGATGTGGGACTAACCAAACAACCAAACCAAATGAATCAAAGAGAGAAACAACTACAGCCAAGTTGTCATACACAACAATCAAGAAAAGAAACAAGGTACACTAGGGTCCAAACTAGTCCCATTTTTGTCCTTATATATCTTCATCAATTCTCACTATTCTTTTATCATAATGGATTTATTTCCATGTCTTCCTTCTCTTGCTAATATCAGCTCTCCTTTCTTCCATACATGTTTTTAAACTTCTTGTGCAATCACCGTTGAATATGTCTACTTCTCTTTCTTATGGCTCTCACACTACTAAGACATCAAATTGGACATCTTCACTTTCTTTTTGCTCTCACAATAGTACTAAAAGATATATGATTGGGTATCTTTTTCCTTCTAGTGTCTACTTGTGAATTGAATTGTCTTAATTTACACATGTAAATATAGCTCTATGTTTCATGGTTGCCCTATTTCCCCAACCATAGCTTTCATTTGTTTCTACTTTAAAACTCTCTATTTTGTAATTGTTGTTAATTTTCTTCTTTACTTCTAGTTTGATGACTCTTTTTGGCTCTACTATCACAAATTGTTAGTAACACAAGCATTTTTATAATCAATTATGGCAATGCCACTAAGTAATCTGCCACTTATTAGGAAAGAAAAAAATCTTGAGACAATGCCTCTCTAAGATGTGCAAGATGTAAGGATCCTAATGGGCTTTTGCTTTAAAGTTGTTATTAGATTATTTGGAAATAGCCCACTCAGTGTCAAAATTCAACACAAGTCCTAGTTCAAGGTTGAGATGGCCTAAGGTTCAAACCAAAAGAACCCATAGGCTACCAAAGGTGCTCAAGCCAAACCCATGTGAACCTACAAGCACTTGACATTAAAATGTCAATTTTAGAGTTTTTTCTTCTTTTTTTAAAACCAAAAAAACACATTTGTAATACTTAATTCACCCTAAAGTGTTCTCATTTGACCTATTTTCCCCTAATTTCCCTCAAAATAAATCATTTCTCAAAAACAAGAGAGCAAAAGAAAAAGTTTCCACCAAGTTATCATTTTTCCATTTTTTAAGGTTGTTGATTCTTCGAAGTCTAAATTGTTTGTTGATTGTTATGAAAATGAAAGAGTTTCACCCACAACTTTATCAATCAAAGTTAAGTTTCGCTTGTGATTTTCTCAAGTTTTTTGAGATTTTTTTTCTATTTCTTTTTTAAAATTAAAAAATAAAATAAAATAAATTATGCATATTATAGGGGCTATAAAGTAATTTTTTTTTATTTATACAAAATGTTAGGAAGTTTTAGTTTAATTAGCTCACTATGAAAGGCCATGTAAAATTGATGTAGTGTCACCTCTTTGGAAACATACATGCATGACTAGTAACTTCTTTGAAGATGTGGGGTTTTAGGTGGTATTATACAATGTAGGAATGAGTATAAGAGTTTATATAATTGAGTGAAAGCTCACCTGTGTTATGACTGGCTTAGGAATAAATGTGTCTAATGCCAAAGAAAAAGGTTTGATAAAGGAACAAACTTTTGCATACATCAAAGAAGAAGAGGATGTCGACATTGTAAATAGCAAAACAAAGGAAAGATCACATCATCTATCTAAGAAAAGATCATGCAAGCCCCCTAGTGCCTTTATAGTATTGACTAGCCCACATCCTTTCATGTTGCCACCATTTGCACAAGAAAATAATACCCTCTTTATTCTCATAAAAGAGGCTCACTAGAAAAGGCCTTCCAGAATAAGTTAAGAGAGGTTGCAAATCAAAACATTGATTATTGCATTTATGGCAATGGGCTTCATTTCAACCTTGTCAAATCACCCCAATGGCAAAAAATGGTGATGACAATTTCTAATGCACCTATTGATTACTTAGACCTGGGTATGAGGTACGCACCACCTTATTGGCCAAGGAAACAACTTTCATAGAGGCATCATTGTGGGTAGTCAAGAATACATGGCCTAAAACAAGTGTCCCAATCATTTATAATGGATGGAAAATTTGTAAAAATAGATCATAATTAATATCATTGTAATGTGCCCTAAACTAGCAATATTTTGTAAAGCAATGATTATGAGGCGCAAATAAATAATGCAAACTTCATTGCCAAGATCATCATGTAATCCATTGAAATGGTGGACACCAAAAAATTATCCAATTCATAACAAAACAATGCTAAAATTTGTAGAGTAATTAATTAATAGTGAAGGTTACATTATCCAATTCATATCAAACAATGCTAAAATTTGCAAAGCAATTAGTTAATAGTGAAGGTTACATATTATTTTTTGGCCAGCATGTGCCATCCATTCTCTTATCTTGGTGGTGCAAAAATTTGCAAAATAGATCAAGTCAAAGAAATCTATAAGATTCAAATGTTTGTCACAAATCATTATATGTCACAGGCCATCTCCAAGTTGGAGTTTTAAAATGTTTTTTTTGTTACTTCAATTTTTTCGATGTCTATTTTTTTTATTTTTTAATTTTTTTGACACCATGTTTGGTTGCAAAGACTCAGTTTGCATCACACACAATCATCTTGAGATGACTTGTGAAAGTGCAAGAGCCATTGAGCACCAAGGTCATCAACATTCTTTGGAGTGGTTAAGAGGGAATCAAATATAAAGAGCCCAAAATGTCAGTCATATTTGAGTGAATTCATTTGGAATATGTTTTGAATTTCATTGAAATTAAGTACACTAGAATGGATCAGCCATATTTGAGTTAATATTCTCCTCTACTTGAAAACCCATTTGATCAACTTCATAGTACATGATTTTGCAGAAATATTGATCTAGTCACTTCAGGTATACATTCATCATTTACTTTGGTGTATGATTTGGTAGAAAGGTGGCATACTGGTCTAGCTTCCGAGTGTTTTGATTATATTAAAACTGGAAGGGCCAGCACCCATTACAAACCAGTCATAGAGGCAAACCAACGACTCACAAGCAATGAGAAGACCAAAACGTAAACAAAAACTTATATCTTAAACAGTTTGACCAACAGGAAAAAAAAAAAAGAAACCACACGATCGGGACCAGCACAAAAACCGGACACCTACAGGTGTCCTAAGAGCTTGAGACCAGTGATCGCATTCCACTCCTAGGACAGGAAGTCGAGCTTCTTCTCGAAAGTCACAGGCCCCTAAAGACTGGCCTGGGTATCCTTGGTAACATTGTGAGCCGAGGTGTCCAGCTTCTTACCTTTCTTCTTCTCCACATTACCATCATCCTCCCCATCTGCAAGCTGTTTCCCCTAGCTCTTTCTTATCTCATCTTGAAACCCCTGAAGGGTGAGGGCCTTTGACTTCTTATGCACATTACCATCGTCCTCCTTCTAGCTTCCGAGTGTTATTTCTGGTATACATTCATCATTTAAATCTATATAAAGATAGTTCACACCCCATATGCCACATTTCATCTCTTTTGAGAAACATGTAGAGTATTTACTAGATTTCATTTCTTGTCTCAACTACGCTAAAAACCTATTAGAATTGATGTAAGAGAATTTCCATCTTGTAAAACAAGCACGTGCCTAACATTATCTAGGAATGAAACACGTTCCCCAATCCTATTTATGTTTGACACTTAGGTTTTTCCATTTACATTGAAAGTTTTAATTTGAGTGTTCATACAATTCCAAACTCTAAATTAGCCTCCAACTTTCTAAAGAACCCATTTCAGACTTAGGTGCATATTGTCCATCCACAAGATACCATCAAAGTAATTTTATCTAAACTATTTTTTATAGCAGTTTTCTTTCTTAGAGCAGACAAATTGATGACAATCTTAAGTGAGAGGGAAATAGTGACTATTGTCTGCCCCTTTATTCTAGAAGTTGTCGAGTTCATTGTATCCCATTAGTATTAAGAATTTATTAATAATCATTTAAGTAATTTAAAACATGTGGAGTCAAAAGGTATATACTTCAGTGCTCAGACTATGGCTTTCATTATGGCTTTCATCCTAAGCCATTAAAGAAATCTCCTTGTAGAAACATCTATAGGTTAGCCACTTACTCATCTAATGGATACCATCTTTCTTTATAGTTTCCTAATAGATTGTTATATTCTGAGTATATTTCTTAATCTGCCCTCTGTGACTAACTAATTAATAATAATCACTACAATTTGCCCATATATGATAATACTCAATTGTTTTAGAAAAAGCCTTTTGGGAATAACTTGTGTACAATTTTATGGACCATGGAAATATGGTAACACTGAATTTGTTTCCAAAATCTTTTTTTTCTATGTTTCACAACGTTTCGGGGACGAGGACGGGGACGGGGGGATGGTAGGGGACGCATTTCGGGGACGGCAGTCAAAGGGCAGATTTTTGGGGATGGCGAGGGGACGGCGATATAGGAATTTTTCAAATATATATATGAATTTTTTAGAATATATTATATATATAGAAAGAGAGAGAGAGCAATTTGAAATATCAAATATGTGCAACAATATCAATATGACAATATGTGCATAGATAAAGAGTATAACAGCAATATTTTCTCCTAGTCGTTTATGTGTGTTTACCCTACCCATGTGTGCATTGCAAAGTAAAAAAAATTGTAAAAACTTAAAAAGTTAAGTCTTCATTTCAATTTTAGGTTGAACGACTAAAGTAAATATAACAATATTTTATTATTTAGTCAATGCTATTCGAATGGGGATAATTATAAAAAAATTAATATTTAATATTTATTATTTATTATTTGATGAAACATTTAATATTTATCAATTATCAAGCAATATTTATTTAATTTGACAATAAAATTAAATAGTTTGTTTAAAAAATAAATGTTTTATCAAATATAATGAAATATTTAATATTTAATATTAATCAAACAATTTTTATTTAATGAAATATTTAATATTTATCAAGCAATTTTTATTTAATTTGACAATAAAATTAAATGGTTTGTTTAAAAATTAAATGTTTTATCAAATATAATGAAATATTTAATATTTATCAAGCAATTTTTATTTAATTTGACAATCAAATTAAATGGTTTGTTTAAAAATTAAATGTTTTATCAAATATAATGAAATATTTAATATTTATCAAGCAATTTTTATTTAATTTGACAATAAAATTAAATGGTTTGTTTAAACATTAAATGTTTTATCAAATATAATGAAATATTTAATATTTATCAATCAATTTTTATTTAATTTGCCAAAAATCAAAACATTTTTTACTTTGACAAAAAGGGGACACCTGGGCATCCTCGATACGGTTGGGGGACTCCTAGCTGTTTCACAGACACCTAGGCGTCCCCTTTTATTTTCCAGCCATCCCCTTTTTTGGGGACCCGTTTCCTGCCATTTCCCAGTTTTCAAAAATCAGAAGGGGGGGGGCGAGGGAGAGGGGGAGGCACCTTGGGGTCGTCCCCCTGTCCCCGAAACGCCACAGGAGACAGGGAAGTAGGGTTTTGGGGGGGATGGATGGAGGTAGGGGAGGAACACGTCGCCATGTAACACAGCTTTTTTTGAATATTATAGACGGTGGAAGCACCAAATCTTTAGCATTCAATTTCTTAAGTAACATTGACAAAAGTGGTAATAAGTGGCAAAAATATAACAGAAAAGGCTGCATATAACTTTGCTTTGTAAGTGACATTTATGTCTGTCATTCAGAAATAGCCTGGTGTTATTTGAAAACTTCATCACTGGAGAAGACAATACCATACAATTGTATGGAACACAACCCTCAAAAAAAACTAGATGGACTACCCACGATAGAACTACAGTTGTGCTTTATTGTTCTCACAAAAAAGAGATGAGTTGAAGAATGAGCTCTCCTCAAATTAAGTACTACCTATATTCTGATGCAAATTGCAAAAAAAGCTATGGAAAAAAATAATCAACTGCATGAAGTCCAAAATTTTGAAAATGCACAAAGAATCGCTGAGCACCCATAGACTACAAAGAGCTGAGGCATTAGAATTCACTCGGGCTTCTCAAACAGGATGAGATTTTCAGTCCCTGATTCCCGTGGTCCCTCCAACGGCCTGTTCCATTCTGGAGTACCATGGCCCAATATTTGTGCTTGCTATCATATCTCTTCCAGCCTGTAAATGTCGTATGGGTTTTAACACTCCAAAGACAGCCAAATCTGCCAAATTCGGTTTAGAACCACCTGCAGACGGATTAAAGAAAGGCCAACCAACAAAAGTCACAAAAAATACACTTCATTTTCCTCAATGTTCAAATAATTCCACAAGTTCAGGAAAAAAACTGTTGTGTAAAACATTTTGCTGGTAGACTTACCCATAAACATCCTACTGTTAAGGCCTTTCACCCAAGTTTCTGCAGCTTCATATAGGGAAGCACGCTCATCTGTAATATTATACTTTTTCTTAAGCTTTTTTGAGACAAAATACATGGCCGTTGCTCCTACATACTTGCCAGTCAATCTCTCCAGAGTTGTGAAATTACCTGCATAGTATGCCTGCCTCAGTTCACTGCTGTACTATTATATTAATACATCCCATAGCTTCACAACTAGATTCAGAGGAAACCTGAGATATCAGCTCTTAAAAAATTGCTGTTGTTTTGCCAATACTAGAGAAAACAGTTCTGTTTGAAGCCAAGACTTCCAACATTGCATTTTTTATTTTTAACTCATCCCAGGACAGACACCCAACATCAAAAGACATTAAACTTTCCTCTGGTTTAGTTTCAAAACTACAACAGATATAAATTCAAAATTTACATAGAAAAGGATAACTACAATTGATTAGGAATCCTTTCACAGTCCTATTTTAATCAACAAAAAACTTTACCCTTCCCACTCATTTCCCTTTTGAAGTTCAGAGAATTCAACAATTGCACATAAGTGTGTATATCAGCTATTTTCTAAATGGCAATATTAATCTAGACCTATGAGCCAGAATGACGGTCATATTCTAAGAACTAAACAATATCCAAAATAACTGTCTTGCATAAAAAATTGCCAACTTACCATTAGTAGTAATATAGTCAAATGACTACAACAAAAAACTTCACCCTTTCCACTTATTTCCCTTTTGAAGTTTAGAGAATTTCGCACATAACTTTGTAACTGTTTATCAACTATTTTCTAAATTGCAATCTTAAATATAGAACTATGAGCCAGAATGATGGCCATATTCTAAAAACTAAACAATATCCACAATAACTGTCTTGCATCAAAAATTGCCAACTTACCATTTGTAGTAATATAGTCAAAGGACTCGAGAGCCTCCGAAGCACTCCGGTAAATATTTGGTGACAATACATGTACAAGATGTTCATCCACCCACCTGTTGTTTTCAGGAAACCTTTAGCAGCATGAATTATCCAGCTTTAGACTTAACAAGAATCTCATCAAAACACAATCTTTGAAGACGTGGAGTTATTGAAGTACAAAAACTTCAAAGGAAACCCCGTCTAGTCCAAATGAATGTCTAGGTAGAACATCTACTCTGAAATATTCATCAAAAAATGAGATGGCAATATCCATTTAGCATATCACTACACGACTAAATATACTAAAGCGATACTCTCTAAACTCTGCCTTAGAAAATTAGTACAATAAACACATACATGCTTTGTGACTTTCAAAATCATAGGGTATCAAGTCTGGCTGGTTGTATTTTTTAAAAGGTCAAACAATAGGTATCAAAATCTAAGATAATAAATTTCATTGATATAGCAACATAAAGTAGGATGCCAAGAAAAGAAACAAACGCACAACAAGAAATACAATGAGAAAATGAGAAAATGTCCTTGCAAATAATTTAAAAAACGCTAACAAAGAATCAGAGGGCTAATGATTTGAGTATTCTCTGGCAATGCCCTACCTTTCATTGGTAAACATACAGAGAATGATTAAATGCAAGAATAACAAACAATCATGCAACCAATTGATTACAATGAATTTCAGTAGAAAATGTCATTTTATGACTTTCTAGTAACCTTAAATTTGTATTTTGCTATCCAAACATAATGCACAAGGATTTGTTCTAAGATACAAATCTATGATCCTAAACTCCTAATAACTATTCTTCAGAATAGCAGGAAATGTTATTAGAAATTTAGAATATATATAACTATCAGCCATAAATTAATTTCTACATAAATGGTGGCATTTCACAATTTCATGTATTTATCTTTAAGAACTAGAAGCTGATGATATGTTGGAATTGTTTACAATGATGATGCAAACTAACTCTCATAAGTAACCAAACAGGTTACAAGTAATCACTATATCCAGCCAAGCCATCAATCAATAATTTGGTATCCTTCATACCAACGGCAGAGATGAATGATTTAACTTTTGACAAAAGACAGCAATCAATTTGCAGGATAGCATGATGAAGGAATTAGAAATGATGAGCAATGACAGTTGCCAAAGACCAAAGCCAACAAAAGGAAAACAAGGGCTAAAATATAACAGCAAGAGAATATTAAATCTGAAAGTCCATCACATTGCAATAAAGAATGAGTCAAACATAGTTGATACCATAAAGATGGGCTTTGAAAGTGCAAATGATTAAATGTCACTGAAACAGATGATAAAAGCTGCTAAACACCTACATAAAGAACCTGCATAATTAAGCTACTTCATGGTATATTATACTGCTAAATTTACCCTCAAAACAACATAATGTTGCTAAGTATTTTCGTCAGAAATCAAAACCCCCCAACCTTAGTTCAAATCAAATTCCCCCCAAACCTTGGTTGAAAAGTTTGTTGAATTGTATGTGGGCTCATGAATTCTCAATTCATCTCTAATATTTCATAATATTGTTATTTAATAAATAGGGTGAATACTTTATCATACGAATATTTGATATTTTCTATATTTTTAATTTTTAATTTTTTTATTTGTCATCACCTATCATCCCCTAAAAAATGCCTCCCATCCCCTACCATACAGAAAATGTGTCCCCCTATTTCCTATTGTCACTATCTTGAAAACTTGGTGGAACATAGAAAAACAAAAAAAAAAATAGCACATTGAGCTAATAGATAGGATAGGGCAAGGTATGAGGTGTCATAGGGGTGCCCAACCCCCATACCATAGTAGGTGTGGTAGGGGTATTCAATGCCACCTCGGCCCCCATCCCCAAAATACACAATGTCAACAACCATTTGAATTTTTGACCACCTCAAAAAGAATCCTAGTGATCTTAGAGCATTCTAGCCAATAGTTTGTCCCATCCTTGCCACTGTCCATTCCACCTTTCGACTACCCTCACACCATTGCACCATAGCTTTACCCTGGCCAACCATCCTCCACCTCATATCCACCTACAACAAGCCTCAATGCCAACCACTTATTGCCCATCCAATGGCACCACCAACCCACCACCCACCAACCATCAAGGCACCACTCTCCATCTATTTTTTAATCTAAGCAAACCACTCTCCATCTATTTTTTAATCTAAGCAAACTTTGACAAAGCTTTTCTTAACCATATGGAGGTCTTTTTGCCAACAATGTTTTTTGAAATTGACCACTTTTCTTAACACTCCCAATTTTTTTGTTGCACAATTCCTACTTTGAGACCTTTGAAAGGCCATAAGTTGCTCAAATGGACTCCTTTTTTAATCTTGCTTTTGGAAGTGCATGTTTTTTCATATACTCAGCAATGGTCTTATTCATTTTCTCTCATTCCATTCTAGAATTGTACTTCGAATCTTTTCTCCCTTTTTAGGCACTTTGAAAAACTAGAAAACATAAAGTGCCACAAACTATACTTTTTAAGGGTGTCTTTGTTGAGCTATTGGGGAGTGTTAACACAAATGCACTCAATTTATTAACCACAATCACATTTACTTATCTTCAAGGGCGTTGCACATGGCTGTTTTCCAATTATGAACTAAGATAAAATTCTGTTCCAATGGGCTAAAAACATGTTTTTTAGCATGTCAATTCACTCTTTTGTTGTCATCCTAGACAAAGGGAACTATTTGTCTTAGATAAAAGGAATAAAGAGTCATTGCCTTGAGTAGTATCTATCATAGATGGCAAACTCGACGAGTACTTGCCAAAATTAACGCTAGGCAAGTAATCATCTTGAAAACTCACCAAGTTTCTGGTGAATACTTGCTGACTTTTGGACAAGTACTCGGCAAGTTTGAACAAAAAACTCATGGATGGCAAGCATAAAGCGCATGGCATAAAAAAATACACCCCAAAACACAAAAACACACTCCAAAAAGTGCAACTCTACTCTGCAAAACCCCAACGCCCCTCCCACTTTCAACACAGCATTCACAATGCTTTTGCATCTCAGAGAGAAGATCTAAGAGGGTTTTTTGGTGAATTTGGAAGGAAAATTTGAAGCACAGGTCAGTAAATTGTTTTCTGGTTTTTTGTTTTATAGTTACATTTTACTTCATTTTGGCTGCAAAATCCAGCATCTAGGTTAAAAAAAAAATTATCATTTGCTAAAACCAAGTAGTTTTTTTGCATTTAAATTCAAAAATAAATAAAAAATGTATTCATCATATTTTTTAATCTTTTTTTTTAAATCACTGTTTTTTGCATACACAACTTTTAATTTTAACCCCTTTTTTGAATTATATGTTTAACTTTAGATTATATTAAACTTTTACAGATTTAAACTATTTTAGCTGATTTTAGTGATTTATGTTGAATTTAAGTTACATTTTTGTATTAAAAAAATAAAATGTTGTGTTTTCACTTTGTATGTGTACATTAAATACATCATATAATGGCAAATAGAGAAACTTCTATATCAGGTTCAAGCTCAAACTCCGCCCCATCGGTGCCACCTAGAGACCCTGATTGGAAATATGTCATACAAGGACGGATACTTAGGACACTTGTTTGCATTAGATGCACAAACTTATACCATGGAGGCGTAAATCACCTCAAATACCATCTTGCTTACTCATTGTGATGCCAAGCCCTGTATCAACACCACTGAAGAGATAAAAAGAGAGATGAATGCCCACCTTGTGTAGTTGATCGAAAGCTAAGTTGTTTAGTTGGCCAACTAAATAAATAAATAAATAGTATCATGCAACAGCAAAAAGTAATTAATATATGTTGTAATTGGGAATTAATCCCGACAGTTGGTTAGCTGTATTGAGTAGTTGCTGAGGTTGGTGTCCTCAACCAACATCGGCCAACTATATATTTCATGGTTCATTTGTAGTCAAGGACCGGACATTTTGATACATGGTGTACTTAATGTTTATCTGATGAACGAATACAACAACTATATTTTGTGCAATGTTTGTGTAATTGATATGTTCTATTCTTGCTATTATATATTCTAGTTTACTCTATGTTAATTGGTAAAGTAACTTTGCAAGTAAACATTTGGTGTCGTTTCCAATACGAACTCTAGGGATACACCAAACACAGACGGACGTCATGGCACTGTGATGGGTCAACCAGCCAAAGAGTGTGCAAGCAAACGAAGAAAGAGAAGACCCGTTAATAGAAGACCTCATAAATGTATGGTATATCTCACTCAAGGAGCGTCTACAGAGGGAAGCTCTCAAGCAAGAGGTCCCTCAGGTCACCATCTAGGATAACTTAACTGTCAACCCAAAGGTTGACCGTCTTCTCGACAGACTGTCGAGATTAATTGCATGACACTATAGCATACTGCAAGACCTTTGCATCGAGAAATACAGAGAACAACGAAGGCAACAAATATTGCAACAGTACGAAGAATGAACCAGAAGAGAATAGGAAGAATATGATACTGATCGACAATGTACGTCAAAAAATTAATGCCATTAACCTTAAACAAAAACAAAAAACTAAAACAAAGCAGTCACGAATCAATTGATCAAAAGATAAGAAGATACTTAACGATAAAAGAACAAATTGAACGACGATGACGACTGAGGTGTGAAGTTGACGAAGGAAAAGGATTCCTCAAAGAAAGTCGAAGTCGAAGTGCGAGCATAAGTCGTAGTCGAGAGACGAAGAACCATTAGGACAAGAGAATGTACAAGGGGAGATTGGATTGAAATAACCAAACACCTACCACTTCCTGAAAATGAAACACAAACAGACCTTGCCAACCAAGTTATAGAACCATCTAAACCATCAGCATCGGACGAAGGGGAAAGTGAGGAAGAGAACACCGTTAGGGAACCATCAAACAAAGAAGGATCATCGTTAGAAGACACACCATCGAGTGAGGGGGAAGGCAAGGAAGAAACTGCCAACTCGACCGTCCAAGAACAATTCACACAAATAGAACCGAATGAAGGGGAAGGCCACAGGAAACATACAAATGACCTCACAAAAACTATTCACCAGATAGAGCAATGGACATTGAAGCAAGATTGAAACATTGGACGACCAAAGCCAAAAACAACAAGACAGAGGGAGCATTGAGAAAACCTCAAAGGCAACCTGAAGGTGACAAACGCTGACGAAGGATGAGTAGAGGATTGAGACATGTCCAAAAATGCAAGAAAGGCATTGAAACGTACGAATCAAATCTCCCCTAGCATGTCATTTTCATAGAAGGTGCATCAAAGAGGCAAGATGGTGACTCCCCCAACAACGACAACAAGATTGTAGCAGAGATATACAATACCAAACAAGGTAAGCACGAGAATGTACGAGCCTACAATCATAGACTCAGAGAACTTTTGGTCAAACTGGAAAGCTCACCAACCAATGGGCTAAAGAAGAGGTGGTTCATCGAAGGGTTGATCCCTGCGCTAAGGAAGAAGATGAAGATCATACCTCCATCGTATACTGATGCCTACAATGGAGCAATGGATATAGAAAGTGAAGACAAGAGATCTTCCTGAGGAAAGAGAAAGACGGATGATGATGAGAGCATAGACAACAGCAGCGAGGATGAATCAAATACTGTCCAAGCCTTGAGAAAGGACACGATGAGGATGATGAAAGAGTTGAAGGCCGAGAAGGAGAAAACAAGAGAAAACAAAGAATTGTGTTGCATCGACTGCAAAGGAGAGGGTCACAAAAAGGAAAATTGTCTGAAAAAACTATTTTGTGATATCTGCCAAGTGATGGGACATTCCATCAAGGAATGCCCATACAATCTGAAAGCAAGAAGCACACAAGTGCTCTTCACCCAAGGAGAACAGTCAACTCCTTCGACCACACTGCCAAAACCTCAAAATACGAATACCAATGCATCTCCAAGCAAATACAGGAATTGAAGAGGAAATAACAATCAATTCAACAATAGTGGACCAAGCAATAGAATACAGTACAATGCGAAGGGACGACCAATGATCCAGTGCAATCACTTCACCCGAGAATGTCAAAGTAACCAAGACAAACAAGGATGCTCTGTAAGTGGTGTGGACTGGATGACAATGACACTGACTACCTAAAGCAAAAAGGCATCAATATGTTGGATGTGGAGGATAGGAACGAGGAGGTACTGGCAATCACCAGAGCAGAAACAAAGAAAGCAATGTACCCAACGCCTCGTATGGAAAAGCATAGAATGTGGGAAGCCAAAGCGGAGGTAGAATAGGCGATAGCTAAAGAACAAAGAACCTCACAAGAAATTGCAAGTACCTCGTTGTGGTTGGAGCCAAAAAAGAACATCATACGACAAGTATTGCAGACCACCATACCAATCAAAGTGACAAACCTTCTCCAAACTATGCCACAATTGGGAATGGCGATCACGAACATAGTTGATTACGAGCAACGCCAACAATAGGAAGGCCGAAGGAAAGAGATGGTGGTGGAACCGCCACACAAAGGTGAACAAGTCATCAACCCAATGTTGCTAACAATAAACATTTAAAGAGCTTGAAAATCGTACAAATGGAGAATAGAGGGAAGAATCTAACAAACGCGAACGTCGATGGAGGATCGGGAATCAACGTACTATCCGAAGACACATGGAAGTGTCTTGAGAAACCAACGCTCTAGCCACAACCATTCCAATTAGTGGGCGCCGACTAGCATGGCATCAAGCCATTGGGAACACTGATGGCACAGAAGGTGTCAATCGAGATCCAACCATACTTGTTGAACTTTGTGGTCATTCCATTGTAGAAAAAGGTGTGCAATGCACTAATTTGGAGAGGGTGGTTGCTTGCAGCCAAGGCAGACCACAATTGGAAAAGAAATACACTATCCATAGAAAACAATGTAAGGAAATATGTAAACAAGTTGAGAAACCAAGCAGTTAGTGACGAATTGGCATCATTGAACTCGAAGTCTGAAGGAGGATCAGGAATGGACGAAGAAAGCGGAATCATGGAACCGAACAATGAAGGTATCTTGGACCTCCAACAGTGCTTGGAGGACAAGATGAGTTCACTCAACGGACTTTTCCACTAGCAGATGGAGGATTATGAAATATTCCAATGAGACTACAATATGCTACAAATTAAAGAAAGTGCAGGGGAAGAAGAAGATGGAACATTGACGAGCCAAACATTTCTTCCAAAATACAAAGAATACAAAGGAGTGGTCAGGGTAGACGACATGCCAACACACAATTTTGAAAGGGACAAGATGATTTAAGTACGGAGAACTGAGCATAAAGAAGGTAAATTTGGGAGAAGAGGATAGCCCCCGAACGATTCTGGTCGGAGATGTCTAGAATCCAGTGTTGAAGGCAATAGCATTTAAAATTTTCACAAAATACAAGACGCCTTTGAATGGATGTACAAGGACTTGAAAGGTGTGCCTCTTGAACTATGTGTACACAAAATCCCCTTGATAATTGAAGCACAGCCTGTACAGAAGAGACCTTATCAAAGGAATAAAAATTATGCTACGAAGGTACAAAAAGAGATCGAAAAAATGTTGGAAGCAGGAATCATCTTCAAAGTTGAAGTTAGCGATTGGGTGTCACCAATCGTTATATCATTAAAGAAAGAATTTGAGCAGATTTAGATATGCGTGGACTTCCGAAGCCTCAATGTTGTGACCATAAAAGACCCCTTCCCAATCCCATTCACCAGCTTAATACTGGAAGAAGTGGTGTGTGAGAAGCTACCTTGCTCCGTACAAAAAAAAATTCGATTTTCCAAAACATAACTGCTCAGGCATTTCGTCAAACAGTTTGCATGAATGTTGTTTGTCTTATATTTCTGATTGTGAAGGGATGACTCACCAATAATCCATTAAGTACAAATCATAAGCTTACATAAATTTGATAAACATTTTTAAACCAGTTCATCAAATGAATATAAATATTGCATGAAAGAGTAACATCAAATATTCTCAGCAATGTCAATACAAGCTTTGAATTTCAGAAATTACAGTCAGCTATATTGAAGTACTCACTAGTATCATAAACCATATTATCTGACCTGGAATTCCTCATATTTTGTCATTCCCAAAAGCTGACGCTAAGCTTCAAATAAGTGATACAGTAGCCTCTCATGATTAGCTCAAACACGGCAACTTATTTTTTAATGCTTCCAAAAGCTTCCCAGCAGTAATATGAAATTATTGAATTATAGCTGATATCAAACCATTTACTGATCTTTCAAAAATCACGACTTCCTTGCAATATACAAGCGGCAACTATTATATTAACGTAGACGACTTCTTTATCCTGCTGAAGTTTCATAGACATTTTCTTCCCAACGGCAAAGTATTCCCAGCAGCAAAGTAAGGATGAGACATTTTCTATACTTTCTTTTTACACATCTTCCTCCCTTCAAAGCTCCTGATAATATCTTGTGGTTCCTCCAATGTCTTCAAAAAACACATAATTACACCTCCTTAAGCAATGACCTGCTTTGACCACACAACATATTCCGCACCTCCCACCAAGTATGTAAATCGATAGTAAACTCATTTATTACAATTGACATCTCCAAACTTCTCGTCATCCTAGACCATGATTTAATCGATGCCTCCTCTATCATATAAATCAACGCCTTAGAGTTTTTGAAAGACTCCTTTCCTATAGCTTCGCATGTAATGTCCCCATTTTGGCCATACACTCTTCTTTTGCATTTAGCCTATTTCCGGAAATCCGTAGGCTAAGCTGAAGTATAAAACTAGGGTTTCCTCTTTTAAATACTGCTCAGTTGGCATTCAGAGGATGTTGTGCGCACTTTCATCATTTATAGCGCTATTTTAGCAAGTCTATCTTTACAAGATCTTCTAGCGTTAACTAACCTTTGCGCCTGCTGTTCAAATTTTGGTTTTCCAAGGGTTTTGAAGTTAACTTACTATTTTGGCATTTACTATTTTTGTAAGTTCATTTTCATGTACATCATCAACTTGGTCTGGCTTAAGTATTTGTCAATTTGCGGCTTTTGAAAATCACCAGCTTTGGGCATTGTATTTGGTTATCTCCTGGACCCGAGTTTCGCATCAGTCAATTTTCATGTCTTGAAGTTGTACCCCATGCCCAGGCTTGATGACTTCAAGTTGTTTTAAAGAAGGGGACATAAAGGGGTCAAGTGAGCATTTAATTATTTAATAAATGCTTTATTGTTGCAATATGAAATGGATGCCTAAAGAGGAAGTTGAATGATATTTTATTATTTCAAAAAGTAAAAGGCAAAAAGGGTGGCATCCTTTTGAAGTTGGGGTGATTCAACTTCTTGGAATTTGAAGAGTTCTTGTTGCTTAATTTGCCAACTAAAGCTTATATATTGCTGCTGTTTGAAGAGCTGATTATCCAATATTTTTATGTTAATGATATGCTGTTGAAATGACAACTTGTTTAATACTTCGAGGGATGCTTACCTCCTAGTTCCAATCCAATTTCGTGTTTGAAATACAACACCTAGTTGGTCATTTGCTGCTTCTCAAATCAGACTAGCAGATTGAGCTCAATAGTTGAAGATTTTGATGAAATTTCCAGTTTTGAAGTTGCTGATACAGTCATAGTTGAAGGTGGTTTTTGCATACAGCTTTTGGTATGAATTTATTTTGGTTATGGGTATTTGATCATTGCATTTCTATGATAATGGCGACCATATTTGGAGGTTTTTAGATTTTAATTCCAAGTTTCTGATTTTTCCAAGAGAAATCGCCCCTCTACAGGGCCATACTATCTCATGAGTGCTTTGGAATTCGTGCAAGAATAATATCTTGAGTTTTGATGCAGTTTTGTAGTTTGAGTTTGGGTGCCATCCTCCTAGAAGGTCTTTGCAAAACATTCCAGCTTATTCGGAGGTATTTAGAAGGAGTTGTGAACATTTTTATGAGTTTGCTGTTTGCTGATAGACATTTCCAGATTACAGATTTTTATATCAGATTTGTTAGTTTTTGATATAATGCTGGTTTGAGCTTCATTTTTATATCATTATTGTATTGTAAGAGTTAGAAGAAGTGTTACTCTAACCTTTGATGGATTTGGAAGCATATCTTTCTTATTTGCAGCTGTTTAATTCATTGTAAAGCTGATTAGTAGTACTAACAGCTATTTATTTTATTTGCTGCAATTAGTTTAAATTTCATACTCCCACGATTGAGTGGTTGAGTTTAAATAATCATCTTTCTTTAATTGTAAGTTTCCCCCCACTAAATAAGTGGTTGTGTGGACTGTATTCCCCCCACGTTAATAAGTGGAAGTGAGGATTTAAATGGCTGGCTTGCCGCCTTTAATAATGTAATAATCTTACCCACTGAATAAGTGGAGTATCCCCACTGCTTGTGGATGCCTGCATCAGCAGATGAATTGTAATTTCAGTTCAGTTTATTCCTAATGATCCTCTGACCATATGCTATCACCTCGCCCACATTGGGATCTTGGTGAACATTCTTGGTTAGAGTTACTTTCCATGCTGATTTGCATTTGGAGCTAACGCTAATCAGTGATTGGTTGCTGATTTGTGTGTTAAATTTTGGGAAAAAAATTAAGGGGAATATTTCATCGCACCAGATTACCCAGATATAAAGGGATGAGATTTCCAGTGATTTGAATTCCACTTGGACACGACTCCCTTAACCTAGCAAATCCAAACCAAGCGGTTCTAATAATATATTATTGCAACTCCTTCCATAAATATACTAAAGATTAGGCATAGATGAATTGTAAAGAGTGGCGGATGAGTTTTTGTGAGGTGTTGTGCATAATATGCCTCGTATCCCTCTTTGAATTTTTCCAACAGCCTCCCGATAAACACCATTTAATTCAATCCCCTTCACTGTGGCTTCTAAATGATTCTATTCGAAAAGAAATATAAAGTCTTGTAATACATAAAAAACCCGATAACTTATAAAATGGCTTTTTACTTCTCCACGGGTCTCCATGTCTTGCATATCTTATTCGGTGGCAATATGATGCTGCTTAATACCAAGAAACCACGATAACCTTCATTCATGCTTTAACAAATCTTATGGTACCTTTCCTAAAGTAATAATGGCAGCTGCGAAAGGAATACAAACACGCCTCTTGCTATTCTTTGTGTCGATTTACTCCACCGTATGATTTCTTTATATTTTATGATTGAAGGTTCCAATCCTTCTCTTGTATTCTTTCGCTAGGACTTATGGAAATATCGGTCCCTATTGATTATTTTTTTTACATAGAAACTAGGCTAGCTTCTTCAGTTTGATGCATCTCAAAGACTATTAAATCTCTGTTTTGCACAAAACTCCTTTCTCCAAATATTTACCAATACAGCACCAATTTTCGTTTATTCCAGACACAACAATGAAAAAACACCTAGTTAGAATCGGCCCCCACATTTGTTCTGCAAATACCTCCATTATTTGACTGAGAATAACAAACAATTTATTCAATACAAAAAACCAGGCAATTCTTCCAACTTAGAAATCATCTGGAAATTCTCAAACTTAATGTCAAACTAGAATACTAAACTTGCTACCAAAATGAAATACATAAAAGTCTTTCACATACTTCACCAAAACTTTCAAACAAACATTAAAGCTCTGTGTGGAATCTGAATTGAATTCCACCTACAAATTAGATTTGGGTTTCCGTCCAAATCATGAATTGAGGGTTTTCGTCCTTGAGTCCTAAGAAACCAAGTTTCTTCCAAAACCAGAAATCAACCATAACCCCCTGCAAATGAGCTTGCCAAAACTTTCTTCTTTCCCCTATCGAAACCGCTCCTGTGACTTCTTGAATTCCCATCTTTTTTCTATTTTCACCTTTAAATTCATTTGAGAATTCACTTTTAAAAGTAACTTAACTAATTTATTTAGCTTTTCATAAGTTAAGTTACTTTTGCGCTATTAATTTAAATTGTCCCTTTTAATTTAATCTTTTTAACAACTTAAATTAATAATTTATGCTGACTCAAAGATTGGGGAAATTACATGGCGGGCCATGAAATCTACTCATTTATGGATGGGTTCTTGAGCTATAACCAGATAAGTATAGCCCAAGATGATAAACTAAAGACGATGTTCGTAGTTGAAAATGGAGTGTATGCATACAACCGGATGTTGTTTGATTTATGCAACGCTCCGACGACCTTCCAAAGAATAATCCTACACATATTCGACAAGATGTTGGTAGGGAACTTTAAGGCATTCTTGGACGACTGGTCGATTTACAACGACGAACAAATGCATCTGAAGGCTCTCTGAGAATGCATGGAACGATGCAGAGCAGCACAATTGGCACTAAACTCGAAGAAGTGTTAGTTCATGGTGCCTCAAGGAAAACTGCTCGAGCACATAGTTTGCAATGCTAGATTAATGTAATATCCCCTTCTTGCACCTAATCAGTTGGAGAGCTCCATTAGCTTATTCCAGGGTTCTCATAGGCTAAGTGGCATTGGTTAGGGCATTCAGAGCCTATATGGGCTTTGTGCTAGTTTTCAATGCTTTTCTAGCAGGGGTTACTATTTTAAGCAATGGCCATTTTCAATACTTACTATTTATAGTAAGTCTCAACGCATCTCAATTTGTTGCTAGTTTGGAGTTTTGGCTCACTATTTTTAGTAAGCGCTATATTTAGTAACAAGCTTCGACTCATGTTCAACAACTCAGTGGAAAGTTTCCTTTTTTGGCAGGGGTGAGTTCCTTCAGCGGTCAGAATTATTATTTGTTTATTTGTCACTTAAGTTAATAAAGTTGCTATTTTAATTAAGTGAGAATACGCATGGGTTATAAAAGATCCCCTTGGCCTAGTTGAGTAGTGTTTTAAAAGAAGGGACAATGTATTTTAAGTTGGACGCCTATAATAAAGGTTTATTCCATAAATTAAAGGCTTATATTGTGCCTCCAAAAGTGGATGCCTAGTCCAAGGGAGGAATTTAAAATAAATTAAAAAAAGCTCATGAAAGGGGCGTGGGGTTTTGGAGGAAAAAGATTTCAAACTTGATTGCCCTAATTTCCCTCTCACCTCTATAAAAACATCTCTTTGGCTCTCATTTGAATATCTATCTTTTGGCAACATAACAAGATGTTGTTGGAATGCTTCCAAGGTTCTATTTCTACGAGTTGAGGACAAAAACCCTCACCGTTTGTAGCTGGTTTTGGTCGTTTTGGTCGTGAAAGATTCACCCTAGCCGAGAAAGGTGATTCTACTTTAGGGATCGCATTGGGTATTCACAAAGTTCTGATTTCAGTCATTTTGGAGGTTGAATAATGAAGATTTTCTCAGTCTTTTGATGTGGGGTTGAAGGTTTTGGTGTGCTTATTGGTTTGCTTCTTTTTGGTGGTGTTTTGGAGGCAATTAGAGGCATTTTCAGAAGTCTGATTTACATTTCCAGAATTCTGGAAAATCCATTTTGACAATGGCTGAAGGTGAGACTCATTCATAACTCCATGTGTGGTTGGCAAATCATTTTGGGCATTAATTCATTGGATTCCTCTCTCTTTGGCACCACATTTCAACGCTCACTTGAATTTATTGTTGAAACTTAAAGCATTGAATTTAGAAGGCAAATCGCCCCTCCTAGGTAGTCGTGCCTCTTGGGAGTTGTGTGATTGGGTCTGCTGTTGTATAGACCTGTATTCTGCCCTTCTTTGGATTCTGTGTTGCTGTTGTATATCGTGAAGTTCATTGTGCTCAATGGCAACTATTTTATCTATCATTTGATGCGAGTTTGCAAGCATTTGCTGATGTTATATGACTGTTATCAGGTCTGCAATAACCTGTATCAGGTCTCAAAATACATTTTAAGACTGAAATTCATTGGTCTCCATTTGCTATCATGATTTGTTATGATTCTATATGAAAGAACGAAGCTATTTCATGTTATTTCCTTTCTATGCAAAGTTCCCTATCCATGTGTTGTACCCAAACCAAATTTTTTGCTTCATTAAAGCATTTTGCTAAAATAGTCTAAACCTTGTAAAATGATGTCAGAAGTCAGTTTTTGAGCAAATCAAGTATGGGCTTTTAGTCAGTTTGATGTCAGGAAGATACTGGCAAACGTTGAAAAAATTGAAAATTAGGGGTTTCTAGACCCCTATTTTTAGGTCAAAAACCCTAAAAATTGAAACTTGTCAGAATTGACTGAAAATTGTTTTGATTGGCTTATTTCACTTCACAATCACAATGGTGAAGTCGGATTCAATTAAAAGTCAATTTAAGTCTGGTGGGTAGTTTTCACTTTTTCAGGTGGAAAGTTAGGACCTCTAAGGTCGTCAATGGCAGATGGCCAGAGACAAGGTGTTGGAAGCTAAGCTTAAAAAGCTCAAATGAAGAATCTATGGCGAGATATGTGCAAAATGATGCTTCGTCTCTAAGGGGATTTTTCGTCGAGGTGAAAATCAGCAAAAAAATTCTAACTCTGGAGTAAAAGAGCCCCTGCTAGCTAGTGGCGCCCTAGGTTTTAGAGGCTCAAATTTCAATTTCGGGATTTGTCACTTCCAAGAAGACTTCTCCAAAATACTGTCAACTTTGTGATGAGCCTACCAGACAATCCGGAAGACCTGTCTAGCACCTAATAAGGGAGATTGAACGTGAAATGAGGGAGATGAGAAAATGAGTAACACTGGACCGAAAAGCGCGCCTCCTAGCCAGGGGCGCCCATCTTTTTGAGGGACCAGATGAAGGTTTCTGACCAAATGATATCTAGAATGTTTGTCTCAGACTTGAGCAGGCTTTGCAACAAATCTATCAACGGGTTAATCTGAGTTGCTGAACTGCTGGAATCACAAGTAAAACATAAGGTCTAATCATGGTCAAAAATGTCAGGAAACAGCAAAAGTGCCCCTGGAGGCCAGGGTCGCCCAAGGTTTTCAAGCCTCAAATGCTATCTTTCTGGTGATCTCAAGTATTCATCCTGTCTGTGATGCTTCTAGCTTTCTAAGCAGCCTGCAGCCAAGTTAGAAGATTTCTCAACAACCTGCAGCCGGGGATTAAGTGTGGATTCAACCAGTTTGAAAAATGGCTAAGTCTGGGAACAAAAGCGCTCCTAGAGGCCAGAGGCGCCCTTGATTTTAACCTAGCAGATGATGATTTTTGCAAAAGTGCTCTCCAAGAGCTCTTGTGCAGAATGGAGCCAACTCCGTAGTGAGCCCGTCAATCAGTTCTGAAGTTTTGCCGAACACCGGAGAACGCGAGATGAAGTCAAAATCACCTTCAAAATGATGAAAATTTGACCAAGTCTGAAGCCAAAAGCACCCATGGAGGCTAGGGGCGCCCTGAATTTTGAAGCCTTAGATCTCAGAATCAAGCTTTGCAGCCTCAAAGGATTTTCTTGTCAGTTTTGATCCTGCTCTTCAATGGAACTGTCAACCAGTCCTCTGGATACATCGGTCAATCAGAATCAGTGGTCGAACATAGGCTCCGATCAAGTTTGTAAAATGAAATTTTCAAGAAAATTTCTAACTCTGGAAAAGTGACTCCTAGAGTCAAGGTTTGACTTTTTGACTCAAGTACATGAAGTGCCCTATAATGGTGGAGATTGTGAACTAAACTTAAATATTATTTAATCTTCAGTTGGTCGACTTCAACTGAACTTAATCTTTGCTTGCAAAAGGGCGACTTATTTTTGCATGTACAGTTAACTGAATTTGGTCCAATCAGAAGCTAGCGCTCTATTTAGGGCGAATTTCTCAATCAATTAAGTAAGTTTTGGGGGTCCAATCAGAAGGTGTCATACATTATTGAGGTCCAATCAGGGTGGCGCCTAAATTTAATGCATATTGTGATGCCTTTAGACAAATTAATTTATTATTGGCGTCCATTATTCCTATATAATAAAGTAAGCAAAATTTCTTTGATGTCGGTATTAAATGTTCTTCAAGAAGCAAGTCCAAATTGTTCAAGATGCATTTTCAGGACTCTATATTTTTAGTACATGATTTCATCAAATCCAGCTCAAGATAGGCGACTTTTTTATAGGCAAAACAACAACTTATATTTTCTATCTCTAAAATCTTCTATCCTGTTTAACTTTTCTCTCTATGTCAAAGTAGATAGAATTTTCTAAATCTAATCATCTAGTTCACATATTTCAACACAAGAAAGAAACCTAAGTCTTCGAATTTTAAAAATGTCTCAGCATTTCCATTCCTGGGAAGACCGCCGTAAAGATCTTTTGCATAAAACACAATTTTTTTCAAACTGAATCACCGGGTTGGCTTAGGAACCGATTTCACAAAACCCATATGGCTTTTTCTCAAAACTTCCGAAAACCCTAAAACCCCTACAGTTCTCGACTGAAAAGCCTTTGCATGCCTTGCTAAAACTCATATTTTTGGATTTCTAACGATCTGGGTTTGCCTAGAATTCAATTCTCTACAAAACCCACATTTTAGGAATTTTTCCTGCAACTGGCTATTTTTAGCCTCGGCCAAAGCCTTTTTCAACTTTTTATGAAAGTTGTCTGAACATATCTGACTCTACAATCAAAAATCCAGATTTTCAAAATGCAATTCAACCCCATAGATTACAAGGCCAAATCGGTCTTGGTGCATGACTTTTTGAAAACCTCGGACACAAACTTGGGTCATGTCTATCCAGTGGTCAAACTGAGCACGTTGGAAGGCGTTAGTAGCACTACAGTGAAAAGTCTTGAGCATTCTGGATTGTTGGCAGCAGCATCTATTCCTATCACGGTTTTTGATCTTGAGTTCGTCATTGCTTACATTAAGCATTACGACTCTTCCACAAGACAAATCAGATCAGCCGATGGGAGAATCATTTGCAGCCTCAAACCGAGGGACGTTGAGAAGTGTTTTGCTATTCCTCCTCGCTCAGACAATTTTACCATAGTCATTGAGGATTGTGACAAGATATGGTACGGAGACCAAGAAAGATCTCAGAGGAAAGTTGCTCAAAGATGGTTGAAAATGCAGAAGACCAACATGCCAAAGAAGGTTGGGCCTGGGGAGTTCAAGGATGAAGTTGCTATCTTGCTAACTTTGCTCAACCGGGTTACAAGTCAGGAGGAAGCTAATATTTTCCGACCGTGGATGTTCTATGTCATTTCCTGGATTATCGAAAACAAGGAACACTTTGACTAGGCCATGTTAATCAGCGAGTGTCTTCATCTGATCATAGGATTCCTTAAAATCCACAAGTTTCATATGGTGTCTTATCTAGACTACTTAATTGCGTTCCAAGGTAATTTTAGACACTTGAAGACCAATGGAACTCTTGGCGTTCAGCATGTTCACGAATATTACTCCACAATGGGAATTCGCAAAGGCTAAACAGGATTTCAAAGCCGTGAATGATCACTTCCTCATGAAGACAGTTAGAGACCTCGATAATGAAATGCACATCAAGATTTCACCAAAGGCAAGATCAGCAATGGAGACTTGGGTGGATTGGTTCATTCAATTCCCCACTTTCAAATATACTCGAGTGTATGGTTATACCGGAGAACCTCTGATGCTACCGAGGTACCTGTCAGACAAGGTCCTATTCATGGAGTTCATAAGACAAGCTCAAGAGGTTCACTCTTTTCTTTGCAATCGGCACAAGCAAGCATTCACCTTTCCTTTCGGATGGGGTATTTACAAATGCAAGGCAGCTGCTGATTGCAAGTTAATGACGAATGAGTAAGAAAAACTCCATCTCAAGTATCTCATTGAGAGGCGTTCTTATGATCCATTGGGTCATTACTCAACACAGTTGGAGCAAAGTAATTCACACAGGCCAACACCTAAGGACTTTTGGGCCAATTGCGAAGACGAATTTGAAGTGCTTTGGCGTCATTACTATAGACTTACTCTTTCTCAACTCGCTGATTTCCTATCAGAAGATGTTGAGGGTTTGTCAGATGATGACGGAGAGGTGTTACTTAGCACTTTCGTCAAATATCAAGTTGCTCACCACCCACTTCGCCCACCAGATTGGTGCGCCAGGGAGAGTATTTCAATTGAGGACCTGTCTAGAACAGCTATCAAAACCAGCATGTACTTCTTGGACGGCAAGAGAAGGCGAAGGACAATTCGAGTTGCAGAGCCGCCAGTAGGGTCTTCTTCACTACCTTCTATCTCAAGGTCAAGGCCTCGAGTTAAGGTTATCTTGAAGCCACCTGAAGGTGTTAGAGTCAGTGGGAATACAAAAGGGAGAAACACATGCAAACGGAAGTAGAATCAGGTTGAAAGGGCGCCTGAAGTTCCAGTGGAGACAGTTATATAGGCTAAAGCAGATTCTTCATCTCCTGATGTGCCATTTTCACCACAGTCACCTCCCATTGATATAGACTCAGAGCTAGAATCACTAGTTCGGGAAGCCTCAGCGCCAGTTGATCCATCAGAGGTTGATACAGCAGCAGCAGTCTCTCCTCGAGAAGATAACATTGATCATTCATGTTGGCTCAAGAGGTCTTTGGGAAGACGGAGGCGAAAGCCTTCATATCAGCTTGATTTGTCTGAGTTTGGCGATCCTTATCAGAATAGGTCAAACAAGAAAGTCAAGAAGCGGGTGCACGTAGAGAAGACTCCTGAAGCAGAGATCGTCATTGAAGTTGCTACACCGCCAGAGGGCAAGAGCCTTGATGAAATTGAAGTTGGTGATTTCACCTTCGTCAAAGCAAATCTTGGCAGGAGCACTCAGCAAACAGATGTGAGCCTCTTTAAGGTTGTTGCAAGTAATCTTGAAGAACGTGTCATGAAGGACAAAGAAGATAAAGTAACTCTCAAGGCTGAAATCAAGCAACTCTGGTAGTACATCTCAGATCTCGTTCATGGAAACTTAAGCAGAGCACATGGTCTTCCACACCTCCAAGGGACACTTGCAGAACAAAAGTTGGATCGATTAGTCAATCGAGGAAAGCTCTTGGACAACTGGGTTGAAGATTTCATTGTTGTGGGTCGTTACCTTCTCACAAAGTTATATCAGTTGAGGTACAAGGCGCATAATCTTCGTCAGGGGATTCATCAGCTTGAGTTGACTGTAGCACAGGGAAGCCGAAGGACTTGATTCTCATATCTCAGTTAGCAGTTGCATACGACGCCATTGTAGAAGATGAGGATAAAAGGAAGGTTTTCGCTTGGAGAGAACAACATCTCTTCAAGGTGGAAACATATGAAAGAATCTCTACAAGGTTGGATGCGCTCAAAGAGAATGTTACCGGAGCTCTCAAACTCATCAATGAGTTTATCACTCAAATCCCGTGCCATTATCTACGTGAAGATGATGCTTACAGTGATCTTGATGCAATTCAGACCGAGTTCGAGAAGCTTGTTTGTGATAATCTTGATGGAGATCCTGTGGCGTCCAACTTGGATAATTTATCAGTGATGACAACTAGTTTCAACAAGGCAACTGAAGAGGTTAGAGAATGCATGAGGACGATCGCAAATGGTGAGAAGGAATTGAACAAGCAGGTTATCATCGTGGATATTGTCAAAGTGCCAGAGGAGGAGACAGTCGACCAATTCCTAGACAAGGCGATAGCCCATGATGGCTTGGAGTAGTCAGTCAGTTAGATCCTGTAGTTATTCTCAAGGATAGAGTCAGAAGCAGTAGTTAACTCAACATCAGTCTTGAGTTCTAATTGTTGATTTTATGCACGCTTATCTCATCCTCAGAGATATTTTTGGAGGAGTTTAGACTTTCAGATAAGACACAGTTAACTGATGTTAGTTATCAATTAACTTTCATTTCAATAAGGACATGCATGTTGCACATGTCCAGTTTAGTTTAGTCTTGTTTCGGTTAACTGATGGTAGTTTTCCAATTAACTGTATAGTTTCATTTATTTAGGTTTAGCAATAAACTCTTGCATGCTTGCAAGACTCATGTTAACTCAAGGTGATTTTAGGGTTCCCTACACCTTGGAGTTCTATAAATAAGAAGCACCCTTGCTCATTTGTAATCAACTTTTACTCTCAATAGCATACATGCTGAGCAACCTTACCTGTAGTATTGTTATTCTGTATTGGTTCACTTTGAGTAAGAATAAGATTGGATGATCTTTTCGTGTTCATTGTTTAATGTCTTTGTTTTAATAAGCTTTGTTTCATATCTATGCCTCAGATAGAGTATTTTCCCTCCTTGGAAATTTAGAGATGAAGTTTATCGTTCAATGTTGTTCCTAGTAATCTTGTTTGTAGCCTACACCTCAGATAGAGTATTTTACCTCCTTGGGAATCCTGTAGTCAAGCTTCCCATTTAATGTTTGTTTCCAATAACCTACTTTCAGCCTACACCTCGGATAGAGTATTTTACCTCCTTGGGAATCCTGTGATAAAGTTTACCGTATACCAATTTCCTACTCCTAATTCCTCTTGATCTATTTATCTAGAGGGAATAGGATAGTTTAGCGTTAGCCTAGTTGTAGTTAAAGATCTACAAAACCAGAGAAAATCTTTAGCTGCAACGTATTAGGTTTTCTTAACTTTGTACCTCTTCCAGCTGAGTCAAAAAGATACGATTTAGATCATTTACTTTTTCACGCATATCAGCACATGAGGGAGCTTCCCCTCCTAATTTGAAGAGCAGTCATTATGCACTGTACATAGTTGTCCGTTGCCAATATGCACTCCAGAGGTGCGAATTGTAACGCCAACACTATGCTTTATTATGATGCAAATATGTGAACCAAAGAACAAACAAAACACATCAGCAAACACATCACAGTCAGCAAACAAATCAAAAAAAAAAATCAGAGGTGGTTGTTACAATTAAAGAGCGACCCAGATAAAATCCGAGTGATTGTACAAATGGAACCACCCCAGAACATCACCAACATGAAGTCATTCCTCGGGCATGTCGGGTATTACAAAAGGTTTATCAGGAATTTTGCCCAGATTTCTTGTCCATTGGACATACTCACCGAGAAGGGACAACCTTTTGTATAGACAAAAGCACAAGAAGAAGCCTTCAAAGAACTAAAAGTACGACTAATCAGTTTGCCAATCTTGGCATACCCAAATCAGAATAAAGAATTCCATGTGCATGTCGACGCCTCTAATTATGCGATTGGAGCAACACTACTGCAAGTAGGAGTGCAATGGTTGGATCACCCGGTGTTCTTTGCAAGTTAGTCATTGTCGAAGACAGAGAAGAATTATAGTATGACTGAAAGGGAAGCTCTCGAGATGGTGTACGTTGTGCAAAAATTTAGGCATTACTTACCAGCGACACCTTTCATGTTCTACGTTGACCATCAAGCCCTCATGTATCTGGTAAACAAACCAATGATCCAAGGAAGAATAAGCCAATGGCTTCTACTGTTACAGGAGTTCACATTCACCATAATCATACGACCAAGGAAAAGTCATGTCATCGCTGATCAGTTATCGAGAATCCGAACTAGTGAACCACCCAAACAAGTGAATGAAGACTCCCCTGATGCACACTTGTTTCAAATCGCAACACTACCCCCATAGTACAAGAAAATTGGAGAGTATCTATTGATGTCAACATTTCCGAAAGAGATCCGAACTAGTGAACCACCCAAACGAGTGAATGAAGACTCCCCTGATGCACACTTGTTTCAATTCGCAACACTACCCCCATGGTACGAGAAAATTGGAGAGTATCTTTCGATGTCAACATTTCCGAAAGAGATGCCACCAAGGGAAGGGAGAAAATTAGTACTAAAAAGTAAAACATTCCAACTCATTAATGAGCTATTGGGGTCAAACCAAGTACTTTAGTGATGTGTCATGGAAGAAATTCTCAATGTATTGAAGGAAGCACACGAAAGATTAGCGGGAAGACATATGGGACCAGATGCTATGGCACAAAAAATCTTGTTGGCAAGACTATGGTGGCTGACTGTACACACAGATGCTCGAGAATGGGTGGTAGGATGCGACACATGTCAAAGTCGAGCAAACCTCTAAAGAGGGATTACATGCCACTCTTTCCACCCCAACCACAGGAATTGTTCGAATGATGGGGATTGGACTTCATCGATCCACTGAAGATCAACCAACTTCACCGATGTAGGTACATAGTCGTCACTACCAAGTACTTGACAAAATGGGCAGAGGCTTGGGCACTGTCGGATAACACTGCACTCAATTGCCCATCTCGACTTCCAATTCTTCCCCACTCCTATTTCCCACATTTCCTTCCATTCCTCTTTTGCAAAATTCCTTTGCACCTTCACACTTCTTCCAATCCTACCTCCACTTCCTCCATCCAATCCCATATGTTTTTCTTGTTTTCAAACTCTTCTCTTTTCATGCAAACTTTAAGTGGGCATTCAAACTTCATTTCAAATGTTTTGTTCCCATTTCCACTTCTACATTGAAATCCCATAAAGGTTCGCAACAACTTTTTCCATTCATTTCATCTTGTGCAAAGTTCAAACCAACCTTTGGACATCCTATCCTAGTATGCAATTCCACGTACTTTTCCCACATTTCTCTACAATGTTTACTTTGCTCATTTCAACCCTTTGGAGGAGATTCATTAAACTTTAAGACTTCCATTCCCCATCCAATTCTAACATTTGATCCAAACCCGAAACCCCACATGTCCATTTAATATCCTATTCCACTTTGAATCCCTACATTTCTTCCTATTTGCTTCCTGAACTCATCAAATCTTCCTAGAAGCACTATTAATGCTCGATTTGACTCCTACAACTCCTCATCAAAAAAACTATTATTTATCTCATGGGTGTGGATTCACATAGGCTTTTCAACTATGGAGTATGAAGGCAAACATACCACCATTAATAGAATTGTTGAGCTCAACTAGTCTTCATGCTTGATCTAAATCATCCATCTCATGGATTTCATGGGTTTAGCTTTGCACTACACACCAAAGGTACGATGTCCGCTTCATCGAATTTCCACAACGATTGGGATACCAAACTAAATGCTATACACGCCAATTTGTTTATTATTCAAACAGTCAATCATTTCTACTCTCCACACAACTACAACTGCCTAGGAGCTTACAAGGCACCATATTTTATAAATTGCGAGGAATTAGTTGTGTAAAGGATATCCATTGAATGTCACCACGACTCCATTTGTAGATCTTCAAAGGAATTATATGGTTAGATACCCTCTTGCCACATGTGTTGGTATGAAATGTAATAGTGATTTGATGAATGAGACAACATTCTAATTCATTACAAGCTTTGTAATGGTTTTTTTATTACATATGGATTTCTATAATTTGGGGATGGATTACTACGTACGTTTAGTTATTTGATATCATATCTATGGTGTAACTGTATATATATGTACAGCTCATATTCTTTGTGATTTCAATATGTTGTCCCTCATGGTATGTTGCGACTCTATAACCAAATGGATTAAGCACTAATCATGTAAGTAATGATCCACCATGCACCCAAAATGAAAACATCTTACAATAATAGCTTTAGAATAAGACATTAATTTGTTTGCATCTCATAATCCACTAATTCAACCAAGGAAATATTTATAGCAATCCATAGCAGTTATAATCCTAAGGAGTCGTGTTTTACGTATCCAAATCTTGCAACTGTGCAATTATGTCTATAGTAACTTAATAATAGGTCTCATGTGCAATAGGTTAGTCTTTGGCATAGTAACAACCTTTGGGACCAAGCATATAGTGAGTACTACTATAGCTCTTTCACCCTATACATCTTTAATTGTGATTAATCCCGTTGAGGATACTTCTAGGAAGCCCCCCTGAGTCTAGTTGAGCCCAAAGTGAAGAAGAGATTATCCAATCTCAGCAAATGTTACATTGTCACCCTACCTAATCATAAGTAAGAGGTTTGTTGCTCTGAGTTTCACACCCCTATCACTCAAAGAATGACATGGCTTTAGGGATTTGGGAACCTACAACTTTGAGCACCAACAGGTTAATAGAACAAGAAACAAGTCTAAGGTATCCTTGTCTCAAATGTCCATAGACTATCAATAATACTAGCTACCTATAGATATATAGACAAAAAGAAATTAACCTCCATGAGACCAAAACTATCCATAAGACCAACCAATACAATAGTATTTGTTATTGTACATGTAACTCACACAAGTGCAATATTAGTGAATAAATAACAAGGAAAATTTTATGGAATATAATCTTTATGAATTTGGATAAATGCATGAAACTTTTCAGTTTAATAAAAAAGATAAATGTATTGCAGAAAAATTTTGAGGAAAAATGGAGAACCTCAATTTACTATTGATAAATCTATATTTTTAGTTTTAGACAATTTGACAACTTTATATATTTGATAAATTTTAACAAGAGATTTTCTATAAAATTAATTGACAAATAATTAATAAACAAAAATGAATAATAAAATAATTTGAAAAGTGTTGGCGTAACAACTAACACCTCTGAAGTAAAAGTTGTTATGAACAGCCTATGTACACTACGCAATGAGTGCTCTTCAAATTAGGAGGGGAAGCTCCCTCGTTGTGCTTTGACAAAAATACTTGCAAAGGGAAATAAGCTAAACTATGTCCTGTCTTTTTGTTTCGGCTGTAGAGGCACAAGGCTTTCTTGAAAGAACTTATACGTTGCAGCTGAGTATTTTCTGGTTTTGCAGATCCACTAACTACAACTAAACTTAATCTATCCAATCTCCTCAGGAAAACAAAGCATGAGGAAACGGAGCAAGGTTTGACTATCTGACGATAAACGAATTCAGATTCTCTACTTGAAGGCAAGGTGGCGCGACTATTATCTCAACCTGAATAAGTTTATTGGGCACAAAACAGATTTTAAGAACTTACCATGACAATCTTATGAAACCCTATGTGGCATAACACTCGATCAAAATAGTAAAGACTTCACAAAACAGATTTATCATCACAATCTCACGAAACCCTATGTGGCATAACCCTTGATTGTAATAATAAAGATTCACAAAACAGATTTATCATCACAATCTCTTGAAACCCTATGTGGCATAACAATTGATTACAATGGTAACGATGTTCAAAACAGATTTATCTAAACTATGGAAAGAATCCACCATTACAATCTCTTGAAACCCTATGTAGCATAACAATTAATCGTAATAGCGAAGACACATGAACAAATACCAAAAGAGCAATATTGAGGGCAAGGTAGGCGCAGCATATATTTCTCTCTCAAGCAAAAGTTATTTACAAATGAGCAAAAGCTCTTATTTATATACATCAAGGTGTAGGGAACCCTAAAATCACCTTGAGTCATCTACAGTTCTTGCAATGCATGCAAGATTTGCTGCCAAACCCTAATGAAGTAAACTATACAGAACCGGGAAGCTACCATCGTTAACCGAAACATCTAATCTAAAAATGGACAAGCGAGCATGCACATCCCTTGAAAGCGAGTTAGAAGACACCATCACTAACGTAAAACCCCAAAAAAAACCCAAGTGTAAAGCTGATCTTAGAATAGATATGCATGTAATGACAACATCGAGTTAACTTGATAGGGTAACACCAAGTTCAACTCGTGTGTGTAATGTCTATCCTGAGAGGTGGGAACTGAAGTTTACTATGTGTGATCTCAAGCAATCAATCCCTCAACGAGATTGTTGACTGTATCACTATCTGGAGCTATGAGACTCTGTCGGAGAATGCTATGTCAATGCAGCATGTCCTCACCAGCTGTAATCTGAGACTGAAGTTCCCCTCTGCTCCTTGTTGCCTCATCGAATAATGTTGACATGACTGTAAGCTGAGTAATCTTACAACCAACGGTTTCCCCACTGAAAATGGTATGAATGAGTGCCTGGAGCTCTGACTGAACGTCGGTAAGCTCAACGTAGGCACCACCCTCGATCTGGTAACGGCACGGTAAGCGAGATACTAGAGTCCTCACAAACCGGAGTGCACTAGTGACGTGCTCTCTACTCTTAGTCAATTTTGATGCCAAAGTGTCTTCTATCTTTACCTTGAAAACCAATTGTGTTTTCCAAGAGTAGATAGCTTCTCTGTCCTCTGCGTCTATGACCGCATCATACGCCACACTCAGGTGAGCAATCATAATCTCATCTCTGGGTTTGTTAATAGCCATATCTCGTTCCTCATCCTGAAGACGAAGACGGAGCTCTCGTGCATTGTACCGCAACTGATATAACTCTGTAAGCATAGCACGGCCTCTAGCAACGAACTCCTCCTCCCACTCATCCAAACGCTTGCCATATGCAAACCGATTGAGTTGACTTTGCTCTCACGAGTGCTCAAGACGTTTAAGTGTGATAATGGTATCGGGTTCACAAGGCTAAAATATTTCAACGGTTATCTCGACCAGCCTGAGGGCTGCCTCTTATCCTTCCGGCCCTCAGGTATTCTATCCCTAGCACCGGCTCAGTAACTTGTAGGAGATCAACCCAGTCCTATATGTACATGCACTGTTGCTAATCGGATAACCTCAAGTCCTAGACTCCAAACTCAAATGCAAGTTCTTTCCTCAGAGCACCTCGCTGACATAATCTCATATCAAGGTTTCTACGTGAACCATGTTCTTATCTCTTTTGTCTGGCGCATCCTGGTAAATGTCGTCAAAATCAAAATGATTGAGAACATAGGATGGCTGCCTCCTCTTCCTTCCTAGCTGAGCTTCGATCCAAGATTGGTCTCGGCTAATGCTACTAGAAGGTTCTGCACTAGCAACAGGAGGTACTGATGAGAGTGAGTGTGTAGAAGACCCACCGCGAGTGGAGAGGTCTAAATCCAACTAATGAATAGTAGGTGGACTGCCCGGAACTGATGTAGAACTTGAGGTTTAACTCGTGCACGTTACCGCTCAATTCAACTCTCTCGAACTAGCCTGATAGGCCGCCCCATTGCAGTTCGTGTGTGTATAATAGTGTGCTAATTCTGCTCCTTTTGAATTGTCGCTTTGTACTTTCTTGGAGTGATTACCCCTTCTTTTTGTTAGGTTTTGACGAGAAGGAACGAAGATTCAAATACCACCGCGGCTCGGCCTAGGAACACTTACTCCTCCTTGTCTTTTCTTGTCAGTTTTAGGTAAAGTATAATGCTTCCCCGATAAATTTACTTGACCTCTCTTCGATCAAGGCGTATTCCTTGGCGCACTAACCAATCACCGGGCAACGTGTTGTGTATCGACCGTTTCCGAAAAACCGAGGAAGAACTCTCCCCGTCATCGATAAACTCCACATCTTCCGGAGCAAGAAAACAACTGCGGAGAGAGAGAAGCAGCCAGAATTAATGCCTCGCTAACCTCAAGTCATCTCGCACTTGCCCGTAAGAATCCTCCATAGAAGCGCCTGATAAGGTAAATTTCAGCATAAGCTAGTCAGAGTAATGACCTCGAAGATCATAGGAAATGCGGTTTCAACAAGATACTCTAAGATGATGGTTTCTCAAGCTCGCCTCGCAATTTACTATCAATTGCCGACTTGCACCAATACATTCCAAATGAAAAGTTGAGAGATATTCTGCGGTAGAAGACGATGAACATCATGCATCGTCTTAGGAACTCTTGAAAACTGCTCTTATCTGAAGGATAACGTGGAAGCATAGCTGGATTTCCGTAAAGCCGTACACCGGATGTAGGTGTATGTTGGGAATCGAATAAACTAATCTGCCCATCCATCCATCGCTGCCCTAGCAACTACCGAGATACGAACGTGCAATTCCCGGTCCAAATTCCTCACTGTATAGGTCAAGAAAGCCTCGTGAACACGCTTGAAATGACGTTCAGCTCTAGTGAACTCAAGCTGATCATAATACTGGTAGACTTTCTAAACACTGAGAATGCCCACGGTGTTTAGTCCTCGGAACTGACCCTGATAAGCGATCAAGTACACGAGATAGAACACATGTGAAACTCATGGGCAACCAGGAAACCGGTGATCTGCCTGTGGAGAATATCGCTAATGAAGGATGCCCAGTCATAATGCTCCTGCCCAGAAATGATGCGACCAATAATGTAATACATCAAGGCTGGAAAACATTTGCGTGTGCTTGACCTGAGACACAATTCAGGAGTGTGATTAGAATCGTACACTCATCCTTGTATTCACCACGACCCACATTGTTTGGCAATCTGTTCTTTGCTTGTTTTAACCATCTTTCTGCCATCTTCTTCTGACACTTGTCCACATCAGCATCAAATGCCTGCGCACACTGCTCCATAGAAACAACTAGGCTGTTCTGGTGTTGAGGAATGCCAAAACTCCTTTCAATATCCAAAGGTTTGAGACTGCAAATGACCCGTCCGTCAACTGACACTATCACACGAGTAGTAGAATTGTAATGCTTACTACAAGCCATCACGAATTCAATACAGTGAACGGAGATAGGTATGGAAGCGGCCTCTAATAAGCCAGATTGCTCAATATTTTGAATGATTGAACTTCTGATCTTAACTGGATCTAGCACTGCTTCTGGCAATACTTTGTGAAGGTTTGTCTCAACCAACCTGAGAAAATCATGAGTAAGGACGGTTTTGGTCCTGTATTCGAGCTGAGTGAACTGCATTTTGGAAAACTCCCCTGTTGACTGTGAACTTGACTATATTCTGACAAGATTTCTGGAAGCTAAAAATACCCTGCGAGAGTTAAAAATAGCCTTTCAAAGAATTATTTTCAGCGAAAAAATCCGAGATATGGGTTTTGTCCAGAAAAGGATTCTAAGACAACCCACAACGTCAGATTCGCGAAAATTCAATTTCTACTTGATCATACAAAGACTTTTCACTTGAGAAAATTAGTAACTCAAGAACGAACGTTCTAAAGTTAAAAATTCGTGAAAAATCAAACGCACAAATTTAACTTGAGGAAATTATATGAGAATGATCCAGATACTGAAACTTGTAGAATTCGCCAATTTTAGGAACCTGCACACTATATTTTGAGAGAAATCTGAGATTGAAGGACGAAAAAGATGTTTTTATGATGCTCCTTCTTCTGTGAAAATCGCATTAGATTTCTTTAGATTACTGATAATTGTGAACTTTGATCCTACAAAAAGATATGTTAGGTAAAATCGCCTCTGGAAATTGATGTCAAATTCGCCTTTGAACTGGAAGAATTCGCCTTTATTTGAAAACCACGAATTTATCCTCTTGAAATTTGCGCCTTTACTCTGAAGAAATTTGAATTTCCTTTTGAAGAAAATACAAATTGCAATGAAATTTGAGAATCCGCCTTTGACCTCTGAAGGATTGCGAATTGATATTGAAGTTGCGCCTTTGAAAATTGATAAAACCACGAATTTCCTTTGAATTTTGCGCCTTTGTGAAGAAAACCACGAATTTGCCTTTGCCTGGAGAAAATACGAATTCCTATGAGTTTTGAGAATTCGCCCTTTTGATATGAAATTCGCCTTTGAATATTGAAGGATTGCGAATTTCTTAAGGAAAACGCCTTTGAAACTTTGAAACTTATGAATTTCCCTTGAAGATGCGCGCCCCTATTCCTTCTTGAAGAAATATGAATTGCTTTGAAGTTTGCTTTGAAAATTAATAAAATTCGATTTCCCTTTGAAGATATGAATTTGCTTCTGAAAAACACGAATTTCTCGTAAGATTGAATTTCTCTTGAGAAATACGAATTTCTTTTGAAAGCTCTGTGAATAACAATGAAGATGGCGCCATGTTTAAATAAGAAGAAATTCGCACCAATTGGTAACTGCAAGAATTCAAAACCCTGACAAGAATAGAAGATCTCTGATTGGTTGCCTTTCAGTTCCACTACCACTGACTGGAAGTTCGAATTTAAATAAATATAATAAAATATTTATTATCATGCAAATAGCAAAAGGCGCCAAAAATAGAAAATCGCCATCTTATGCTAAAATTGCAAATATCCTGAACTTCAGTTGACAATTTTGTTGAAGTCTTAGGATTCATCGTCGGACTTCACCGATTCCGAAAAGTCATCTCTTGAGCTCATAGGCGTCCATTTGCTCAAGTTATTTCACTTTTTATTAACTCCCTATTTTATAGCTGACTGCATAGTAACGACTGGCCATCTTCGACACTGATTTCTGAATGACTGAGAGATGCTGAGATTGATCTAGAAAATTCATCGGAAAGCCTACTGAAAAAGGAAGAAATGTCTGCTGGGAGACACAACTGCAAAATCCATTGTTTAACACCTTGAAAAATTAGGCGCCTCTGATTAAATTCATTTACGGGTTCCAGACTTAAACCATTTTCCTAAACTGCCATTTGACACTTCAAAAGGCTGCCGACAACGAATGGTGAATCCTGCTAACAAGAAACGAAGCTCACTGCATGCCTGGAGACATTCTGCATCCAACAACTGTACACATGACCTCTGAAAGCTGAGTTAAGGGCCTCAAAAGTAAAAGCGCCCCTGGCTCTTAGTTGCACTGAGGTCATTTCGACGAAAATCGAACTTTCACCCAAGTACCCTACTTTGATCTCTGATATCTGAAGCTGGGATGACCCGATTCAGGCACTATCTGTTTTAACGGACAGCCAGAAGGGCCCATAAGAGAAGTCTCTAGAGGCGACGAAGCAAGAAAACTGCTTCTAAGACCTCAAAAACTCCAGTGCGTATTTTATTTAAAATTACCGCCCCAGACTTGGCCATTTTCCGGATATCCTCACTTTTCAGCATTGCACCAAAGACCTCGCACGTACGAGCGACTGCCAAATCCCGAAGGCTGACGGCTAGGCTCGTTGGATAGATAAAATGATTACGCTCAAAAGCCGTGAAGACCTCGAACGCGAACGACCTCATCTGATAGGCCTAAAGACTAGGCGCCTCTAGACTTGTAGAAATACACTGCAAATTGTTTGTTGGTCCGCCCGTGAAATTACGTGCTTGGTAGAACTTCCGCCACGATCACCTAGAACGTCAGATTGACAAGCAGGATGATGCATCGCGAAGCTAGGCTAGAGTAGTACTGATGTCAGGAAGACTTCGTCTGCAAATTTTGGCATCTGAAGGGTTCTTTAAACCAGCGCCCCTGGGCTGTACTTGCACTGGGAATCAACGGAGAAGCTCAGAAACGTGAAAACTCCATTATAAGCTGATCTTTAGACGACTGCTGCCGAAGTTCTGAAACTCGGATGACTGCGTTTGATATCTCGTTGGATAAGCAGGCTAATTGTGAACGGATTGACTGTATCCATTATTGAAAATGCCAAGATTTACCCCCTCTTTAAGATGGGCGCCCTCAGGCTAGAGGTGCGCTTTTGCCTGAAAGTGACAAAATTCTCACATCTGGAACTTTAGGGATTTCAACTTCTAACGCTGTTTGCCGAAGCTGTGGGTCTCGGAAAGCTTCGCCGGATAGCTTATCGGATAGCCAGACCAATTCTGAAGAGATTGACTGGATGCTTGAACGTTTTTAGCAACATCTTGACCTTCAACAAGCTAGGCGCCCTTGGGCTATAGTTGCGCTTTTATGCTTTTTCCTGAGAAATCTTCATAAATTAATCACTGAAAACTCTGTCTCGATCACTGGAATGACCGTATGCAACATGAAATGCTGTCGTGAGATGTCCCTCCATCGTGAAACGCTCCATTTTGAGTCTCTGCTTCAGGTTCTGATCAATATAACTGACTTTAACTAACAAACTATTAACAAAAACTCCATGCTTGATATTGCCCAAAACTATATTTTACATCATTTTAGCAAAATTTAGACTTTTAATGCAAAATGCCTTGATGAAGCAAAAAATTTGGTTTGGGTACAACAAAAAGAAAAAGTCCTTTTAAGGTCCACCATGCATCCTCACATTAACCATTCTAAAAAAATTATGAAAAATAGTCAATGGAGAAAATAGACCAACAGAGATTCCTTATAAATAGGATTTAATAAATAAATATAAAAACTGGAAATTAATTTTTTTAACAAATTTAATGACATGAAATATATAAATTGGGAAGAAGAGGAAGTCATGTTGATCTCAATTTTCTTAATACCTTTATTGACATTGGAGATTAATATATACACCAAGAAAACATGACTAAAGAGTGTAGGCATGCAAGCAAAGCAATAGATTGGAGTCAATCTACAAGGCCACAAAATTAGGAGAATCCTATATAGTAGGAATAAGCATAGTTCCACGGAATTTCCTAAATGGGGTGACGCGGGGACGGGTTACAGGGACGGGGGAACCAAGGGCCTAAGTTTGGGGATGGCAAGGAGACGGTGGCGAGGTGAAGGAGGCGGGAGCGGGGGAAGTGCCTATGTAATTCAGCACCCAAAAGACGTACAAATATAAGAATTACAAATGAAACTTTGGCAAGATAGTTTTGACCATTTGAATTTTGAAGTGAACATTAACTTGGTGTCATTCTTCTTCTTGCTCCTCCTCAGCCCTCTTGCTCTTCATTCTCACTCTTTCACCTTACACTTGTAGCTCTCACTCTCACACTCACACTCACACTATTAGCTTCTATGATTTGTTTTTGTGAATTAAAACGAGGATAGGAGGCAGTTTTATAGAGTTTGTGGGGTTTGGGTGGAGCCCATAGGCCATTAGGGTTGGCACGAAGTTCAATGAAAAATAATTGATTTTTTTTTTAAATTGCTTTTTGGTCATCTAACCAAAGGAGACTCCTAAGCATCCCCAAGACGGTTAGGAGACAAGTCCCCCAAATGTCTCAGGACATCTCGGTGTTCCCGGATGTCTTGGCATTCTCGACATCTCCACAGCATTTTGAGGACGGCGATGTTGGTGGCGGGGCGGTGAGGAGACATCCTCCCCAAGTCCCTATGTCTTTGAGACATCCCCGTCTCAAAAATGTGAGGTTTTTTGGGGGGACCATGGAACACTGGGAATAAGGTAAAAAGAGTGATCTAGTTGAATGACTTAGGAGAGGCTATGTCCCACAAGATTCATGATCAAGTCTGGTAGCTCTCTAGAGTAGATCTCTTCATAGCAACAAGAGATTGGCTACTTCTGATATTTTGGAACTTTGTATTCAGTTTGTCAGTTGACTTTGGACATAATAAATTGTAATTGAAATTTTGAAAACTATTAGCATCTAGTTCTTATTTATGCACTATGCAATATGCATCATACAACACAATGTAATCACCAATATAAACATAAATGATAAAAAATTATATTTGACAATTCATGGGCTAAACTTTCAATTTTATTTGCTCTCCATATCTTTATGCTGTTGAAATGCCTTTCAATTTAAAAAACATCAAGTTTTTTTTCACTTTTTCTTCATTTTTGTTATGTATTTTCAAAATCCAATTTTTTTCCAATTGAATCCTAATTTTTAAAAAAATCTTAAACTTTTGGTTTGCCAATTTTTTACCCCAAGAGATTTTTTTTGGTATGTTTGCAAAGACCACCTGGTTTCTGCATCCCATCATTAAGGACTATATTTGGGATATAATTAATCCTTTTATAACTTTCCGATATTCTACAGTAATGTCATTGATGTGTGATAGTAATAATTTGGGAAAAGCAGAATCTGTATTAAACACTCTGCCTGTATTAATATACTACTATACGATGCTTTTCATGCCCAAATAAAAACGATCTGGATACTATGAAATGAATGGATTCAATCAGTAACATTAGTTACTTGTAAAAGAATATGTGAATCTATTAACTTGAAATGACCAAATGTAGTTTACAAGAAAGAACATAAACATTGCTTGAACAAACATATGCTGAGGAAAAAATAACAAGGAAAGGAAATTGGCACAAGAAAATATGATATTTAGTGCATTCATGGACTTGATCTACGTGTATTCAACAGGACAAAACCTGTTTGGAATTAAAAAAAAACAATATTTTTCAATCATTAAAAAAATTTAAATATTGGTACCTGCGCCATTTTTCCTCCTCTTCTGTTTCCTTTGTAGGCAATCTTTCCTTGTTGGGATGAATTCGCTCATCGAGGTCATTAATTATTGCTACAAATCTCATAATAAAAAATGTTATCATTTAAAGTTGCTTAAGTTACAAAAATCTTTACAAATAAAACAGGGCACATGCATCTCTTGATTGGTATATAGGATCATCAAATTAATGGCAATGAGTCCAAATTTATTCTATTCAAAAGTATATATCAAAGTCACTTCTTGCATACCTGATGAGTCATTTAGTTGCTCCCCATCAACCACCAATATCGGCACTTTCTTATAATCAGACCATTTTATTTCCTTCTTGCTGATTGGATTTACCTCAACTATCTTGTATGGCAAATCATGGTAGTCAAGAAAAGCTGCAAATACACAAAAATGCATTAATACAAACAAAAAGTTATTCTACAAGTTTTTACCCTGATTTAAATTGGAAATAGATTAAATATGTGCATGTTGAACCATTCAATGGCTCCGCAGAAAAAACATAATTAATAAACAATGGTATAGCATCATCACTTAATTTCTGAATAATTACAAAAGATTGGCTCCTTCTACAGAAAATATTTTCATAAAACAAGGAATATACTAACAATATATACATATATATTATGGAGGATTCCATTCAAGCATTTTCTAAATTGCTAATATTAAGCATCCTCCCACCTACATGATAGTGACAGACAATAGAACTCACAAAGCATTAGTAACACAAGAAACACATGAGTCTAGATAACAGGAATACCTCTTCAAAAACCATGTACCAATAACAACCAAGGAGACAAAGCAACTACTATAATGACAACACAAAAGAGTAGACTGAAGCCTTGAAATAAGATTTTAACAACTTTTGTCTCAAATGGTGTTCACAGGCAGAGCACTAAAGACAAGCTATTTACATGACATGATTTTATAACAAGTACATGAACTACACACATAGATATAGTGCAATTAACCAACAACAAAATTAATCCAAAATAACATGTTAATGACTTACTTCATACAAGTACAGAATATAAATATTAAAAACATAGATATGGTGCAATTCACCAACACAAAATAGAACCCTACACCACAAGCTCAATCATATAAGAAAAGCACAATCTTTAATGTATTGAAATAATCTCTAACAAATTTTAAATGGAGGTTAACCGGTCACTTTGACAACTCTTTCTTGTGGTTGGTCCACCAATCAAATTTATTTGCAGGTGAAAAAAGTGAATACACATCCTAAATTAAGAGGTGTGGTGAAGGACAAGACCCAATCAATGGAAACAAATAACATTTAAAAAAAACAATCCTTTAGGATTTATAAGATTGGCAATCATCTATTTTGCAACATCCACCTTACATTTCTACACACATTTAAGTTTTCATCCCCGTAGCATATTTTAGGACTCATTTCACTTATTTCTTGGCCTAAACCTATATCACTAGTGTGTTTTATACCATCCACAGAGCTATTTCTATGTCTAGAATCAACACTCAAAGCCTTGGATCAAAATTATATTAATGTTTAGAATAATATTAATAATGTGATAACGCAACTCCGATTACACTTGTCTACAATAGTCTTTTGTAACTACCTTCTTTAAAGCTATTGTAATTGTTGTCTTTATTCCTATTGAAACTATCATCTATTCTTAAACATCCTTCACCAATATAGGTTGAGATCTCTATGAAAGAAATCAAACCTCCTCTCATCTCTTTCTTTTATTCATACTAACATTGATATCAAAGCCACTATACAATCTCAAGAAAGTTGTTGGGAAGAGACGGTTGTAGGCATTTCAAGGTGGGTCATTGTTGCAGTCTACAAGAGAAGTTTACAATCACTAGGGCACGAGAAGTTGCAGAAAATTAAGAGTCTTTTGTAAACATGGCCGCCTTGAATGAGGTCATTTTTGTACAATCATGACCAAGAAAATCCCTAAAAATTGCAAGGAATTAGATTGCGTTTTTTGTAGCAATTTGAAGGTCATTAAGTCTTACAGCTATGAGTTCTAAAGGTCACAAGGGTTGCAGGAGTTATAATGCAAGTAGCACAAAAATTAAATGCGAGGACAAAAATTTGAAGAAATTGAAGGATGCAAGCAAAAGTTTTGTGAGTCGCAACAAATCTACAATCGTGGGTAGAAAATGTAGTGGGTCTACATTAATACTAATGTAGTGGGGCATGATCCAATTTTGTAGAAGTCACAAGTTCAAGTTTTTTACGGCCAAAATTGTGGCATTTTCCTCCTTGTTTCAAAAACCGAGATGCAATCACAAGTATTTTTTTCCTCTCTATAGAATATCACTTCCACAATAGCCAAACACATAAACAACTGAAGTATACCTCTTATAAATGATATATGGTGCTGATACTAGTCTGATACTACTGTCACACTGTCAAATCAGACTGATACACTCTAGAAACACACCCCAAACAATTGTAGACAAAACCTAGATGCACACAACTCCAACTAGGACTAAAACACTACTGAAAACATACTTATTTTTCCTTAGAATCAATGTAGATCAGACTTATGAGACATATTATACTGCTGCGGGTCTGATACATGACATAATGGCTGCTGGTACCTAGGTAAAAACTCATGTAAATTGCCAAACTAAGTTACCGGTTCGGTTTCAGATTCAGGTTTGGATTCGACAATTCGGTCCGCGGGTTCAGGCAAAAAAAAATTTGGGGTTGGGTTCATTTTGGGTTCGTTAATACAAAAACATATAAAAATCAGAAATGTATAATATTTACAACAATAATTAAGTTCAAAATACTACACATAGCATCATATATTGTATAATAAACAAAACCACCATAAAAATTAAAAAATATTAGAATGTCAATTAGTCAAACTCGAATGCCATGATATATATATTATATATTAAAATTAACTACATCATTGCATTTCTCCTTGTAGGTAAGCATCAAGTAACATTAGGGAAGATTGTCCAAGTGGATGACGATATTATAGATGAAGACTTGTAGGAAAACTTGGAAAGTTGGACTTGGAGAGTACCTAGAAAATCAAATGAATTCAAAGGGAGTTTGGGGACAATCCCCCAACAGGGTCGAGGGACAACACCCCTCATGGGGGTATGGGGGCAATACCCCCAACAGGGTCCAGGGGCAACGCCCTTCGTGGGGGTCTAGGGGCAACGCCCCTAACGCGCTCCCTATCGTGATATAGGGCGGGGTCAAGGGGTGCAGCCCCCGCCACCAAGCCCTAATTAAGGCCTCCAAGACCACACAAACCTTCATGGCGTATATCATTTTGCATTCATAATAAGACCCAAATTAAGACCATCAAAGCCACACAAACCTTCATGGCACACATCATTTTAGGTTTAGGGGGCAAATGAGACTTTTTAGAGTTCAAAAAAAGTCAAAAAAAAAAAATGAATTTAAAAATGAATCTGCAAAATCCACCCAAATTTTGCTTGGGTTCGGTTTGGGTCTGTCAAGGACAAACCCACAGGCTGTGGGCCGGACCCTATCCGGACCCAGGCTAGATCAGAGCCAGACCGGACCAGGACCAGGGGGTTTTAGGGGAAGAACCGGTATCTTAGTTGCCAAACTCCAAACAGCAGATAACACAATATTAAACACACCAAAAGCATATAAAACACATCAAAAATCTCCATTGAAACAACAGCTAGAAATCAAACTCAACTTTGCAGCACAATTGTGAATTCAGGATGAAATCACCAAATCCACCTAAGAGGGTTTTTGTCCTTGAAACTGGTATTCAAAGAAGGATTTTGTCATCAAGAAATATGAAGAACTTTGTTCTTGCTTAGAGCACAAGAGAAAATGAAATAAACAATAACCCATCTTCTCGAGACCTAACCTCCTTTTATAGCTTTTTTGCTGCTTTTTTGATGATGCAAGCAAGGTGGTGATAACACTTATTCCAACACAAAATGATTAGACACCAACAATAAACCCTGCCTTTGATTACAATAACACTCAACTTTTTCAAAACACTCAACAAGAGGCTTCTACCTTCAAGACTCAACTTTACACAATATCTTTTAGAGAAGGCCTTTCAAATACCCTCTAGACACCCTCTGAGACTCACAGCATAACCCTACACAACATCCCAACAGATTCACCAAGATTTCTTTGACACAAAATAGAAAAACCTTTAGACTGCCCTGTTTTAGGGCTTCTCAATTAGCCCAAATTAACAAAGGAGGTCCCTCCTAATCACTTGGTTCTGACCCAAACTCAATTGATAAAGTTAAATTGTGATACAAAACACCAAAATCTCCAATCAAAAGTCCATACCATGACCGCTATGATGCTGTTTTGCAAAACCCTCCATTTACAAGCAAAACTCTAGGGTTTATTGAAAATCATATAACCTGGGCTTCTCAGACCAAATCAATGCATCTAACACCTTTCATATACTCTGCACATGGTCACAAAACCATCACAAGACCAGTTCCTTCACTGTTTCATCAAAACACTAACTTGACACCATCATTTCACAAGAAAAATTACACTGTCAGCTCTAGGGCAACATTCCTTTCACACAACCTTGTCTCCCTTGCTTTCTAAATCATAGGAACAACTATTCTAACATGTGACATGCCATTCCTCCGAGCAACAGGACAGGACAGTAGGAGGAATGGCCTTTACATCATTTAATTTGCAATCAAACCCCTAACTCTGTAAATACAGTCTGCTACAGAAAACAAATGAAATATTTCCCAAATCTAAGCGTTAGCCTCCCAATATGAATTCAAAAGAAAGGTAATTCATAAGACTACACCATACAAAAGGTTTCAGATCATTTGAGAGCCTGTACGGTCCATACAGAAGGAGGAAAACTCAGAAAATCAGTGAATTGGCAGAAAATAACGTTGTTTTATTCAAGGAAATCACCATCCAAAGTTCATCAATCCTTCATCGAGCCTTTTAAGGCTTTTAAATACATTTCACTTCAAATTTTCAACTGCCCAATGCCTATACCTACCTTTTAAACTACCTTGACCTTTCATATTCCCTCAAAATTGCATTTTGACAACTTTTGTTTTGCACTTGACAATATTTGCATTTTGTGCAATTTTTAACAGCTTGACCCCTAAGACACAAACACCAACTTATTACATAAAAGATGGTCTTCAAAGACCTTATTTAGCATGAAAAGACTCAAAACACCTTAATCTACCCTTGACACAACTAGTAAATCACCCTAACAACCTTCAAGCATTCATCCTTGCAAATTGTGGATTTGGTGCTCCTGCACCATTTGAAAAGCAGTTTTTTCATTGTTTTCTTCCAAAAAAATGTTTTTTGCTTTTTCATTGTTTTTTCCAAAAAAAAGTATTTTTACTCTTCCATTGCTTTTTCTGAAAAATCATTTTTTCCTTAATAAAATAATATAAAATGTCCTTATGACCACTTTTCATCACCTTGAGCCTCACAACACTTTATCTACACACTTAAAACACCTTTTTAAATAATTAAATGTAAGTTGTCAATTAAAATGTTAAAAGGTAACAATTTGATAACTTAATTATTTAAATTATTTTCTCTTTTCCCATGACAATTAGCTTATGGAAAAACTTTGGAAAATAAGCTAATGGCCAAATAATTGTTAGCATGCAAGAAGGGGGCATTACAGACAAGCTGCAAAATTTCCTAATGACTGTATTAAATACAATATGAGTTGCTTTCACCATTTATTCATTTTCAAATCTGCACCTACACGATTAAACAATGAATTTTAGGTGCCCTTTGAATCAACTCTACAATTGCAAAGATCCATCATGGTGGTTTTAGGGTTTTCGAGTCGTTTCATCTCTATTGCTGCAACCAGTATACAAATTCAACACCTACAATGATTCAATCAAAAACATTAATGTTGTCATGACTGTTGTAGCATTTATTTCAACTTGCACTGTGAGTTTAGGGCACCAAAACAACTATTATGCTTGTAACATCATTCAATATAATTGATGATACAGGGAATATTATGTAAAGAATAACTAAAATCAGATAAGCCTGGAATTTAGAGGAAATCTGTTGGACAAACACAAACCTGTTATGACATAAATTAAATTAAAGCAAGCCACAAAAAACAAAGAAGAGTGATATTCAAAAACATAAAAAACAATACTTCCAGCAGTAACTTTCTCGATATGACACTTGAGAGGAATGTCATGTCCCTGATTTAAGGCTGGGTCGGCCAGCTTAATATTTTAAATAAATAAATAAATAATAATATTTAAAATTTAAATTATTAATAAATAATATTTAAATTATCAATTCTGGCTGACTCATTTGAGTATTGTCACCTAAAATAATATTTTGAAATATATTTTCTTCTGGCCAACCTCTTCTATGTTGGCATCTATATTCAGTATTTATATGAGGTCGCTGCTCAGTTTTGGATCATTCAACATTTGATTTTTATTCCATTATGGAGCAGACAAGCAGAAGGACGAAAACCCTTACGCTAGGAAGGTGAATTGGACGGAAACCCAATTCATTGATGGGAAGGCTTCATCACGTAGGCCTAATTGGACTTCAACAGTGATTTAGGAGCAGATTGTATATGCAGATCTGAGATAAGTTTAGGTGCAGCTCTTAGGGTTTGATATTTCATTCATTGTTCACGTTGCAAGTACTTTCAGACTTATCTATACTGTGAAATCTGGTTTGTGTGGGTTGTCACACCCATTTAGACATGTTGTGATCACATTCCATATTGCTACTGTTTGGTAATGTTCATATTTTGCATCTGCTAGGCGAATTTGTCATCTTTTGATCTAGGGCAGAGTTGTTACAGTTTGTTACACTAAGATTTAGGGCAGAATCATATTCAGTTCTATTGGTCGAATTCATTGCTGAATCTTCTAGGCAAATTAAGATCTTGCTGGCACATTTTCTTTGGGAAAAGTATACTTATCTTCCACTTTACAGAAACTAGGGCTTACTGTAACATAACAGCAATCATTTTGAGACAGCAACTCATGTTGTGAATGCATTTTTGGCATAGGAGGCTTGGCATTATTGATATTGTTATTGTTTCCATTTTGATCTATGAATGAAGATATTATTGTGAATGGTGAATGTGTATATATCTGCTGTTTGTACTCGTCTACATATTCAGATTTTGCATTGGAATATTAGAATTTTGGGCTCGAGGCTAACATTGTGGTCAGATTTGAAGATATCCCGATTCGGGGATATTACAGTGGTATCAGAGCCTGAATCCTACCAGCCTACAGGTCTATCGATTTTGTGCATACAGATTGACATTGGAGGCAGAGGTTTAAAAAAGGAAATGGCTGATCAGGAAGATGTTTTTAAGGCATACCTGAAAGGGAAAAAACAAATGTACCAGCTGATCACCCTAATGATGCAACAAATGCAGAATGCTCTTATAAATTCTACAAATAATAATCGGATTCCAAGTGGATCAGCACCTAGGCCCTTCCAGCCTACCTTTTTGCCTAGAGTAGAGCCACCACCGAAAGAAGAGGAGCCAAACTCAACAGCATATGACATTAATGCCTACATAGAAGACTACGTCAATCTTAATCCAAGTGTCAAAAAACATATTACTTTGCCAACTATTACAGTTTAATGGCAAAGACAGGGCCAAAGAAAGGAAGAAGAAAGCAAGAGGAACAATCAAATCCAGTGCCCAAGATGAAGGACACATCAGAGCCAAAATCACAAAAGGAGGTACAAGAGGACACTATAATGAGGTATGATGATTCTGAGGTTGTGATTTTGAACAATAGTTCTTCATCCACATGATCATGAGATAGAAGAGTATCATAAGGACAAGGAAGAATCTTGCCTTGTGGAGACACAAGAATTACTTGATGGTACTTCAAAGGAATGTTTGGAGGCCCAAGACAAAGAGGATTTGGTTGATTTCAAGAAACAAGGTTTCAAGGAGTACGTGAAGACTAAAGAAGACGCCAAACTAGTCATGTTGAGTCCATATCAAGAAGGTATGGTTTCATTTGATATTCCTTCATTGCCTTTGCATCATGGTTTGGATATATTAGAGACAAATGTTGCCCATGCATATGATGATGAGCTAAGAGGGTTGGATAAGATTGATTTGACATTGCGAGATCATATGGAGGATAAGGACGTCATAGTTGTGAAGGATCATGTGGTCGAAGATTCTACTCATTGCTTTGATGGTGATCCCTCGATGGAGCATGACAATGACCAAGTTTCCACACATGAAGACCATACTAAGGAGGAAAAGAACTTAAAGAAACAAGCAGAGGAGGTACAGGATGATGAGATCCCACCATATTGGGACAGTGGTGGCACAGTGAGAGACAGTAACCATTTCATTTTCAGCTCACATGGAGGGACGATAGCTTGGGATTCGGGCATTGTGTTCCACACTACACTATCTCCCTAAGCTTGGAATGCCAAGACAACGCAACAGCCGCATGGCGGATATATTTTGGGATTCACTTGGGATCCAAGAGTTTGCATGGAGTTTGGTATGATCCATGACAAGGGGGTTCAACAGCCGCTTTGTGGATTCTTCATGAGGCTCTGGGATCCAGGGGTTGTTTGTTTAGAGACGCATAGATTGTTTCATCACTGTAAGTGAAGCAATGTTTATATCAGAGTAGCGCAGAGGACTTGACTATTGCAAGGATGGAGTAGAACCGAGTTCATCCACGAGTATTGGTGGGACACCTCCCATGATGCTTCTTGGCATTGCTTGAGGACAAGCAATTTCTGGGACGGGAGGACTGTCATGTCCCCAATTTAAGGCTGGGTCGGCCAGCTTAATATTTTAAATAAATAAATAATAATATTTAAAATTTAAATTATTAATAAATAATATTTTAATTATCAATTTTGGCAGACTCATTTGAGTATTGGCGCCTAAAATAATATTTTGAATTATATTTTCTTCTAGCCGACCTCTTCTATGTTGGCATCTATATTCAGTATTTATATGAGGTCACTGCTCGGTTTTGGATCATTCAACATTCAGTTTTTATTCCATTATGGAGCAGACCAGCAGAAGGACGAAAACCCTTATGCTAGGAAGGTGAATTGGACGGAAACCTAATCCATTGATGGGAAGGCTTCATCACGAAGGCCTAATTGGACTTCAACAGCGAATTAGGAGCAGATTGTATATGCAGATCTGAGATAAGTTTAGGTGCAGCTCTTAGGGTTTGATATTTCATTCATTGTTCACATTGCAAGTACTTTCAGACTTATCTATACTGTGAAATCTGGTTTGTGTGGGTTGTCACACCCGTTTAGACATGTTGTGATCACATTCCATATTGCTACTGTTTGGTAATGTTCATATTTTGCATCTGCTGGGCGAATTTGTTATCTTCAGATCTAGGGCAGAGTTGTTACAGTTTGTTACACTAAGATTTAGGGCAGAATCATATTCAGTTCTATTGGTCGAATTCATTGCTGAATCTCCTAGCTAAATTAAGGTCTTGCTGGCACATTTTCTTTGGGAAAAGTATACTTATCTTCCACTTTACAGAAACTAGGGCTTACTGTAACTTAACAGCAATCATTCTGAGACAGCAACTCATGTTGTGAATGCATTTTTGGCATAGGAGGCTTGGCATTATTGATATTGTTATTGTTTCCATTTTGATCCATGAATGAAGATGTTATTGTGAATGGTGAATGTGTATATATCTGCTGTTTGTACTCGTCTACATATTCAGATTTTGCATTGGAATATCAGAATTTTGGGTTCAAGGCTAACATTGTGGTCAGATTTGAAGATATCCCGATTCGGGGATATTACAAGGAAGATCCAGCAATCTTTGAGAAGAGATGTGAAACTATTAATCTCTGAGATTTAAATCATCAGCACTGATACTACAATGACGCATCTAAAGAAGAAGGGAAAGTAGAACCATTGGAAGATGGAGTGGTGGACCTTTCAATTGTTATTGAAATATTCTGTCAGGAATGCTTCTCAAGAGACTCTTCAAAATGACCAACTTGCCGAGGCCATAACTCCTTTGTTATGGCTCCAGTCAGTGATTACGGGCACTCCTCAACATTCAAAATGATGTAGTTGATCTGTCGGCGCAGGCCATTTCTGATAGATTGATTCAATTTCTTCAAAATTCCATTTTCAATTTTTCATAACTTGAGATCTATGGTTCCACATGCACTGATTTATTCTTTCAAATCCAATCAAAATAGCCTTCCAAACACATCAAACAACTATGTCACTATGGAACACCTCAAAGTGGTCAAAATCCTCACCAGTTGCTAAGAAAATGCAAAACAATGTTTCAGCAGTGTTCTGGACCTCCTACAATATTACCATGAAGTAACCAAAAACATAGACTGTCATCCAAATCAATTGGCCCTACTTGAGAAGCAGTGGCCCCCATTGAATAAGTTCTAGCATGAGCATTTCCTTTCTATTCGGTTCCCAGATAATCACATTCCTTGATGAACAGTTTGACCTGCTTTTAACAACCGGATAAAGTGGTATAATCTGATCACAAATGCCTTTGATTTATCCACAATTTGATCCATCAATGCTGGTTAGCAAATTCAAGATCCAACTCCAGGATCTCTAGTTGTTATGTTTCACCTAAGGTGTCCACAAAAGAGGAAATAAAATTAGAGGAGTTGTATTTTAGAAACAAGATGCAAAACCCCAATTCATGGGATCTCCAGTCCTCCCCTTTCATCCATTGATTGTTCAAAACTCAAGTGGAATTAAGACAAAATTGTCTAGAGCGGTTGTAAGGATCATAAGATATATGGATTAAGACAAATCTTTAGTAGTGTGGGATTATTTCAAACACCAAGGATTTTCTGTTTTATTCATCAAGGTGTCCAACAACTATGAATTCTTAGGAGTTCCTGACATTTGAGTCAATTATGAAAACACTCAGGTTGATTTGAAAGAACATTGTTTTGTCTTTACACGACATTTCTACACGTGCAATGATCACAGAAATCAGTCTCTTCTTCTTGTGAAAGGGTTTCCATGCAACCTATCTTGTATTCAGAGATAAATTAGAATGTTTCTAGTAGAAAATTGTGTAGATTTTTTCGTATCAATGCTTCAGATCATACTCCTGATCCATCATCAAGACGAGGCCCAAAAAAATTTAAAATTCACAAGTGTGATCCAAAACACTGATACTAAAAATTTTACATATTTTTTTAGCAAGAGCATTCTAATTCATTCACATGGACTGTGGAGATATATTTTTTTTTGGCAAGAGCATTCTTATTCATTCACTTGCACTGTGGAAATATCATGTCTTTAATTGTATTCAACGATGTCAATGGGATTGGAGATTCATAGGGCATGCATAGTGAGGGCAAGTTGATCTGCTAGAGTAGACTACATGTAACCCTAACAGATCAACTCACTCTCACTAGATGCAATGTGAGTATGTTAACCAGGTGCTATGTCACAACATCAAACTCACTAACTGTGATGTACTTAAAAAGACCAATTCATCCTCATCGGTGGAGAGACAAATGCCTTAGCCAGGTGTGATTTTCCGGCATCCAACTCATTATATGTCGTTCCCTAACAGGCCACCTCGCCTCACCTGATGAAAAGAAGATGCTATGGCCTGGTGCGGTGTCCCAACAACCAACTCACTAGATGTGTCATATCTCAACAGATCACCTTGCAGATACGGTGCATGTAATGTGGCCAGGTGCAAAGTCCCAACATATGACTCACTAGGTGTGGCGTCTCCCAACAGAGCACATGTATCCAATTGACGGGGAGTAGCGCACCCCAGCGCACAAGTTATCCAATACTGGCATCTACGAGAAGGCCACAAGCAATTGAACTGCGGCCAACAGTTGGACAATGACTAGAAAAACAACCTTCAATATTACAAGTTGAACAAAAATTATTACACAGAAAAGTCCTCGCCGAGTCTTTCATTTCCAGAACTTTGCCGTCCAAGTACTGGCAGTTTTCCCAGCCACGAATTTAAAACACATCAAAACTCCAAAAACAAAGCCGTTAAAAAGAATATTAAAGAACAGAGACCATACCTTTGACTTTATTGCAGAAAGGGCAGGCCTCGTACTGGTAAAGAACAAGCTCCTTGGGAACGAATTCGTGCAGCGGGCGCTCCTTGGCAATAGCAGTGGAGAAGGAAGACGAGGCCGCAAAGGAAAAAGATATTGCACCTGCCGCCACCAGAGGCCCCCTCGACCATTTCCTCTCCTCTCCTTCTCCGCCATTGAGGCCTCTCGCAGGTAATGTGGAAAACGCTATGCTGTATTGCGATTGTGTTAATTTAGCGAGTCCATCGTTCTGTATTCGAGAGGCCACTATACCTGCTCTCACGGATTTTCTGAGGAGAGAGGCTAAACCCTGAACCCTCACGCCAGACATTTTTTCTTTGAGGAAGGCAAATATTTTAGCTTAAATTTCGAGACGACTTACAGCAAACAGACGTTTTATGGGTGGGAGATTTGTCTGCGTGTTCTTTTTTCTTGTTTGTGTGCGAGGATTTTCTAGAGCTTTTATCCTACGTGGTTCCCTCTCGTCTTTTTCTTTTCAAGCCACGTAGCATCGTTTTTCTTTAATATTAGTAGCACTTATATATATAATATACAAGATTAGCAATAAATAAATAAATAAATATATATATATATATTTGATGGTGAAGTGAAGATGTATGATTATACTTGCAAGTGTAGGTATTTCAATGTTTTAGTTAGGACTTTCTTCACTTTCTGTGATTTAGATCCTTTAAAATAATTTTTTTTTTATTCCACATACTTGTAATTAAAACATTAAAAATGATGGGAGAGATATATATATATGAACTACAAAAATTAATTTCATGAAAATTTTGAAATGTGTGTAAGTGGTGCTATAAAATTAATAAATTGGGTGAAGAATAAAATTTAGTAAAAAATTAACATGAGATAATTTCTCAAACATGGATGTTCACATGAGAATCCAATCAACTAATTAATGAATATTATTTCTTTAAATAAATTTTTATTTATGTGATTTATGTAGATATTTATTTATATTCATTTTAAGTGCATATTAACACAGGTATAATAAATTAAATGTAGTATATGTGTGTGTACATGTATATATTTACATATGTATATGTATAATGTACATGTGTGTGTCTATGTATATATATACATATACATTGTGTGTGTATACGTGTATGTATATGTACATATACACATACATTTGTATGTGTGTGTATATATACACACATATAAATACGAATACATACATATATATACATACACATGCACACACGTGTGTATACATATATATGTATATACATAAATACACATATGTGTGTGTATTAAAGAATCAAATTGTCACAAGGTCTAAAGGAAAAGAAAAAGGAAGTAGATGTTTTCCATATTAAATGCACAAATGCACATCATTTAGACATTATTACGTTGAAGGTGTCACACGCTGAGCTTTTCCAAGCTCTTTTGAGGCCGAACGGTGCAGATTCCAAGCCGTTCATATTTTTTGGCCATTTTTCCTATTGTTTACACACCTTTTTGTTGCTTTCCACTCCTCCAAACTCTTCTTCGTTGGTATATATTATGGCAGTTTGTGGTTGTAGCATATGCAAGTTGCATTCTATGTCGGCATTGGTAGCTCGCATTTACTATGAAATGGGTAGGGCATTAATAAATATTGTACGGTGATGTTACAATCGCTTAAAATTCCCTGGCGTCAGTATAAATATCTGCAAGTGGGTGTCCAGAGTGAGGCCTTGATTCCTGAGAATAAATAAAATACAAACCAGACGTATCATAGAAAGAAAGAATGAGAGGGAGCATTCACTTGGTTTTCCCATTCACCGCTGCTGGGTCGAGCGTGTCGTCCAGGCACAATTACTGTGAGGAGTACCAGGCAGTGCATAAATCAAAGGAAACCCCTTCCCCTGGGCCAAAGCTCCACCGATGTACAAAGAAACACCACTGTGGCGGACCCCGTTGCCCAAAATTAGAGACACTAAAAAAGCCAATGTGCAAACCCTAGGTTTATATGCTTTTCTAAGTACTTTCTTTTAAATTTGCAAACCCTAGATTCATATAGTATTGTGCATCAAGGTTTGAAGCTGTGCAGAAATGGCAAAAGTTGCAAATGGGGGCTCAAAACCCTCAAAATCTTCTAGCAACGGCAGTGTTAAAAAAACCTGCCAAAAGCTCTCTAGGTATCGATGTGGTGTTATATGTGAAGGCCAAGAATGGTGCGGGAATATATTGAATAGTACAGGTAATACCATCTCCATTTACTAATCTGGTTTCTTTGCACATAATATCTTACAAATTTTCACTATCGTTTGCAATATGTTCTTGCGCAATTTGTTACTGTATTTTGGCACCTGGTTAGCTATTTAGGGTTAATTTTATAGTTGCAAACAACTCTGAGCTCGAGGAATGAAATACAGAGCAACCACAGCCCAATAAAACAAAAAAAACCCTAGAAATCGAGCCAAAAAGTTGAAATCCTCACAAAGCGGGGACACAACCAATCATACATTCAAACCGTTAGATGTATTTTGGCACCTGGTTCCATGCTGTAGTTTTAAAATAACAATTAACCATGAGTAATTGTGATTTGATACATAACTAATACACGTTTAGTTAGGTTTAGGTTATTAAATAAAGTTATTGTAGTTGTTGCAGCTCTTTCATGAGCTCGTTGTACTGTCATTGAATGAGGAGGATGTAACATTAAATATGACATATGTAATAGTGAATTTTGTATCTATATAATGTTGTGATCTTACCTTGAGACATAAGCTATTTTAAGCCATTTTCTCTTGTCTCATTTCTTTGCTTCTACCAACATCTGAAATGTCAATTTTGCCATATCTGTCAGCACACTCCAAAATCACTACATTGTCAAAAACCATGTTTTTCATTAGCTGAATAGAAACACCCACATCTACATTTCAGTTGGACAGTGTCTGACTATTAATGAAGATATCAATTGTTCTAAGGGGGAGATAGATGTGATGACAATTTTGATATTATTTTTACCTTACTTTTCTACATTGTAAGCTATAGTGCACAGTTCAATAAAAAGAATGATAGAATAATGTATAATTGATATGTGTCTATATAAAAAATTAATTGTAATTAGTCAAATATGGCTCAACACAAACAAGCAGTTGCATCCATTGAACAAACCTATTTTTCTTGTTTTATATGTTATTCATTGATCAATATTGATAGATCTCTTTCCAATTTACAGATGCCAATGTTATATTGGGACATTTTACATTGCTTATAAATCCCATTCTTCTCATCAGCATGCAATGTCCATACTTGTAGATAAGCGTTTTGTGCTATGTGTTCAAGAATTATCTCTTTGTGTGTTACACTTAAAATAGTTCTAAGATCTTGTTTAAATTTAAAGTTGATATTGTACCTTGAATCTAAAAAATTCAAACATAATCTCTCTTCAAATCCACACCCAATTTTGTATGCATTAAATTAGAGCCATATCACCGATCAATTTTGTTAGTGACCCTCGGTGCGGATGCAAGGACATAAACTCTTATTCAACTTCCTCAAAAGAGAATGCATGCTATATGGTATATTATTATTAAGAGATCAATAATTATATAATATTACTAATAATTATATTGATTTAATTAATTAGAATAGATTTTAGGTCAAATGATTTTAGTCTGTGTTATGACAATCCAACAGTGAGTTATATTTTAGCAACAAGCAAACTCTTGTCTTAAGAAATATACACAGCACATCCTTATCAATGAAATACAAACTCTAAGTGGAGAACTTTGGTACTTTTATCTATAGTACTGGAAGTGCAATGCCTACTTACCTATAGGTGTGTTGTTCTTTTAAAATCACCTGTTAAAAAAAAACATTACATTGGCATAGTATCTAAATGATAGGGTTTATTTAAGTTTGATCTCTAAGAAGTAAGATTAGATCTCCCAAAGCAGGTAGTTTTTTATTTTTTATTTTTTTGAATTATTTCTCTGTGTTTGTCGGAGTAGGCCCAAATCTTATTACCATTCTAGAGAATAAATAACTTTTTGGATTGTAAATCAACGATCACAAGACAAAAATTGTGGTCCGCTTCTAAATACTCAGAGAATACATGGCAAATGAAAAATGTCCAATTTGTGGAAGATGAAAAACTGCATGCCTTAGATTTTAGGAAAATGAATCCTCACTATATATATACCAATTTGCTTGTTACAAAACCTTTCATGACAATTATTTTACTGCAATTTAAAGATTTCCCTATGTTCTTAATATCAACAGAGGTGGAATGATCAATCAATTTAAGAAGCCAAAATGGTGATCATCCTTGGACCCTAAAATTAATGAAAGGTTTAATTGATCCTCTCCCTAGGATTAATTACTGGCTAAGAAACTGCACAATGTTGTATTTGATATGATCATTTTCTTGTATTTTACCCACCTTTTGCGTTTAACATTAATTATGTTATCAACATATAGTGTTTTTTTAGCCATTCAGACATTATTCCCTTCTACCAGTTTATTTCTTGTGCTTCTCAAGATATCAAGGAGCATTTTAGTTTTAGAGCCATTCAAAAATTATGAGAGAGATGCTCGACATATTTCAAACGAAAATGAGCATAGGTGTTTGATTTGGGCAATGCCACCCGATAAAGATGTAGCTTCAAAAGAAAGCAATAAAAAATTTCGGGTATCAATAACTAATAACCAATTTTAGCTGTACTTCAAAATTTTAAAAAAAAATATGTCCAGGGCTTCTTGCCTTCCCTAGACTTTTTGGGGTGTGATCCCATCCCACCCATTTTTTTTGTGTAAATTAGTGTGATAAATTTATTTTCTAAAGTAAAAATGTTCATTGACCTAATTGGTTTCAATATTCATGCCTCATTGGTTAAGAAATATTTTCACACTCCCAAATTCTAGGTAAATCCAAAACCTGATAACCTAGGGCAGTGTATTGAACAATCAAAAATTTATAAGAGTGAGTTATTTTCACAATTGAATTTAAGTTTTCAACACTCCTATTTAATAGCAAAAAAGAGTTCAATGATATCATATTGTACTGGTAATTTTCTAATGCTTTTGTTTACTTTCTTTTATAGAGCTTGAGGCTGCCACAAACAGAAAAACATAACAGTATTTGTATAGTGCCCACATAGTGCTAAGGAATAAGATGAAGAAATCCATTTACATAGAACAGGTTGTATCTGAAAATGTTGTTAGAAATTTTGAAGTTCTAACTGCTTAAAATTTACTTTTATTAGCGCTATGAATCTCATTTGTTTCACATGGTTTTAACTATACCGTAAATAAGGGTTGTATTTCCAATCCCATCATATATTTTTGTAGCAGAAAAGCAATTTAATCTCTCAAGTATTGCATGCAAATGAAAATGATGTTTATCATGCTTTTAACATTAATAATTTGCAAGTTGCCCATGGTCAGCATATTGTGTATCTTTTACAATTCTCACTACTATACCACATTTATCACTCTTCTACCTTCCTCATATTTTTTGGTCTATTTAGAATAAAGGCTAAGAATATTACAACTTTCTTTGTGTCTAGAAATTTTGGTGTATGTAATGCTTGTTGGTTCATTCATTCATGTATGGCCATTTTTGTGCTTCGCCTTTCTTTGTGTCTAATAATTATGGTGTATGTAATGTTTTGCTTTGATTTACTTATGATTGTTAAAAGTTGTTTTGGTTAGCAGCTGTTGTAATCTTATTACTCTGTATTTCTCAATTCTTAGATATTGTAATTTATTTTTTACTGTTATCTTATTACTCTTTTATCTTATTACTTTGTATTTCTGAACAACATTTCTACAGTTCTTTTAGCAATTTATTTTTATAAATTAACTACAACAAAGGACAAATACTTAACATCTCTACATAACTCTTCTCATGGGGATGGCCACAAAAAACACTTGGAAATTCATGTATACACTTTGAACAAAAAAAACCCCTACAAACCCTTAAAGAAAACCCATATAGGATTTTGACATTAGCTCACTGCTTTTAAATTTGCAAACCCTAGATTCATATAGTATTGTGCATCAAGGTTTATAACTATGTATAAATGGTGGAAGTTGCAAATGGGGGCCCACAAGCCTCAAAATATTCTTGCAGTGGCTACAAAATAAACGTTTAAAGCTTCACACAAAGTTCTCACTGGGTAAATAGGCCACTACAAATAATAAATTCTCCTTTTCTTGAGCGATATCTTCATAATTGATGATAATCATGGAGGGCAACTGGAGTCTTTTTTGCTTTTATTGTTATGTGTGTTTGACAGGAAACCCAAGCATCCATATTTCCAAAGCTAAGGTTCACTTACAGATGACTCCCTACATGAAGTACACACATCACCCATAAATCCATGTGTTTATTTTTTTATTGTTTTTAGCTCACTTTCCCACCACAAAGGCTCATATCTAAATTGCCAAGTTCATGCAAACATAAAAAAACAAAATCATATCTCTGTTAACCTCTTTCTTCAAAACAAGTACTCACAATCACATGGATGGAGTTATGGCAGGTTTCTCTTTTTTATATTTTGGCTTTTTCGTTGTTTTATGCTAAGAACATGATTCCTTTATATCCACATATACTTAAAATCAATTATTGGGTGGTCAAGCAGGTCAATTTCAATATGTTGAGACAAATAAGAGGTTCATTCTTATTATCCCGACTCTTCTAGAATATTGGGTAGTTGGCTCGCTCAAATTTACACTGTGTTAGGAATGAATGTTTCTAGCCTCTTTCAACCCCAAACATTCTAAAATAAATGAAGCCTCATTGAAGAATTGAAAATAAACCTGCAAATTCCAGCAAGTAAACAAATTACATCTTTTACAATTCTCACCACTATACCACATTTATCAGTCTTCTATCTTCCACATGTCTTCGGTGTACCCATTGCACATGAAGGTGTGATTGCTAGTTAACATTGGTTGACATTGAAGTATATCACTTTATTAAAACTAAAGTTATGTTATTTATTGCCTTCAGCATAATAATTAGTGAAATAAGTATAATTTCAGAAAAAACAATGGAAGTTTTAATTAGAAAATATTTTAAATTAGCTTATTTATGAAAATGTCATGGGTCAATGAGAAAGAAAAATTATAAGTGTTTGGGAAGAGAAACCATTTCCATTTAGTAGAGTTTGTAGACAAAATTCTAATGAAAACTATCAGTCTAGTTCAATACTAAATCATATAAATATTTTACACATCACAACTAACAATTCTTGTTAAATATTGAATTCTTATGAAAACTATGAGTCTAGTTCAATATTGAATCATATAAATATTTTACACATTACAACTAGCAATTCTTGTTAAATTTTTGTGGCCAAATTGTATGTCTAAGACTTTATATAAACTACCAACACATTTGTTGTAGGTTCAATCATCCTAAGGACTTATCTTTTCTACTAGTATAGGTGTACTCTTAAATTATTTAAGGGAAAGAATATTACTATATTTATGGGGGTACTTTGGTGCATATGCTATCTCCCTATACCAAAAAATGATCTTGGAAATATAACAAGCACTATTTTATCCTCTTGTGTTTAGCTTGGAACCTAAGAAAGTCAATTTGCTTTGTCTTTCTTTCACCTAATGGGACTATATTGGATTTCACCACCTAAAGGATGACCCAAACCCTTATATTTCGGTGAGGTATACGAATTTGGAAGAGAATTGAAAGACTCTCTGATTGGGAGGATATTTTTCATTAAGCTAAGCTTGCAAGAAATTTATATCTTCCAAAGTGGAGGAGATTATATTACCCTCTCCCACCAAGTCATCAAACAAACCCTCTCATTTCATAGAATCGAGCCTCACATACCTTTGAGTATATCAAGGACATCCCCTTGTAATCTTGTAAAAGCCTAGATAGGACCTATTAATTATGTTTGGTTATAATGCACTAGTAAGCAACTAACCCTAAGAAATTACTTACTTTGTGCCCCTAGAAATAGGTGTGTAGGTTGTGTATTCTCTCCCCTCACACCATAGAGCAATCTTGGCTAATAAAAAATGATTAGTGCTTCATCATGGGATCTACACTTTGTGTCTAGATGAGACATATTTGTAGGCTTACAATCACTCACACTCCCAATTAAATAATCCAGGATGTTTATGTTTTTGGCATGTTTTCATCTGTGAAACATATGCTTATCCTTAAAATCCAAATTAAACATTTACAAAATTCCTTTTAAATCCAAAAATAAAGTTTAAATTTGACCACACAAATCCTCTTGCTAAGGTAAAGATCTCAATCCTATTTCCATAATCCACCATGTTGGTATGTGGCAACTGATCATGCAAATACTATACACTCGTAACATATCCTCACCAGGGTTCAGGGTCAGGCGAGGCCTCGAGCGGGGGTTCAAGGGCGGCAGCCCCCGACAACAGGGGTTCAAGGGTGGAAAACCTTGATAGCAGGGGTTTGAGGGCGACAACCCCCGATAGTAGGGGTTTGAGAGCACAACCCCTAAAAAATAAATTCTCATTAACACATCAAGGTTTTCTCGCAAACACATCAAATGAAAAAATGACTTTGTAAACCCCTAATTCTGGAAGCTTGTTATAAGCGGTTGGGATGTAAGTTGTAGTGTGTGTAATTCATGAGAAATTGTAATCTATTTTGTACTAGATAATAAAATCATTGGGTGGATGAGTTTCTATGGATGTAGCCCATATTGGGTGAACCATGTTAAATTTTTGTGTTGATCTCTTTTGTGTTATTCTTCATTGTTATTTCTGGGTTATTTAATCTTCATATAATTGTTAATGTTTATTGCTCCAATCTGCCTGAATCCTAACACACCATCCCAAATCTCATTATTCATCAAACCTTGAAACTTAAACACTCCCATAAGCCAATACCAACCCCATCCACCTTCAAACCATCAACCAAACCTTAACTAAATTCAAAATAAATAAAAAACATTCATCTAGCCTAACTTGAATTTGTTTTGAAATTAAGACCTAATTAAAAACCATCATATCCTTCAACTCAAACTAGTTTAAGAACTTAGCCTATCAAGTTGGTAAATCCATTTACATCCAAATCAAAGATTTCTTAATAACTCACATGTATCAAGGAGGGAAAATAAAACATCCATTTCACCTAAATCAAACTTAAGGTCTTGACAATCAAAGCACTTTTACTTCAATCCACCCAACCTCCAAATTAAAAAATCCATTATGATAACATCAACCAATCCCAATCAAACCAAATCATCCAACCTTCAACCTTGCGCTAACCAACCACCTTCAAACCTCAATAACAACCTTTAGCAATAAAATCAGTAATTCAAATTTGTGCACTCAACACATCCACAAAAATCCATATCACACACTTCAAATCAAACCTCAACCTTCAAATCAAACCATCAATTTATGTCACCTATAACTAGATCTCGAGAAAGGAAAAGCATGGATCAACACAACAAGAATCCATTTTGTTATTCTTACAACACACAAGGTGAAATCTCATCTCATCCAATACACTATGACACCTCAAATGAGCAAGGAAATCTTGCCGGTCAACCTAAGTATTCCCATCAATTTGTAGAGTTTCTCAACAACAAACACACACAAGTATTCATGGATTGCCTTGTAGGAATTCATAGACCTTTTATGGAATAATGGATTGACACAAGAGCCAAGGTCCTCCATAACTACAAAATGTCTAAAGTAAGTAACATATTACATCAAGAACCCACCACAACATCCAATTTCAAGAATTCATAGGACCAACTCCCTCTTAACCATTTGATGATTTCCTCATCAAGAAAAAAATAAGAGACAACATGCTATCACTTGCTCCTCGTACTTCAATATCCAACCCTTGAAAACCAAGATCAATCTCACTCATCCAAGCTCAAAATAAAATGGCACAAGTACCTTTCAAGTCATAAAATTCTATCCTCAACCTCACATCAAGACATACATTAAACATAATCTTCTTCTAGTCCACCTAAAATAAAAATTCCATTTGCACTATTCTATCAAAACTTTTCTCCAACAAATCCACCTCAATTATTGTTCCCATCTTTATTACACCCCATTGAAACCTTGTTTCCTCTTTCTCTCCCACAATAAACATTTCCAACACATACTATGCTTCCACCTCATATTCCTTAACACTCTAACTTATATCTACCCACAATGACTTACCCTCCAACAACATCATATCCGTCCATGATGTCACAATTCACCTCTCAACCTTCTAATCATCACCAAAACATACCAAAAATAATCCTCTCTCCATTTACCAACAACCACCACCATATGAGTCTATCTTATATCAACCTTTGAAATTGCCTTTTGGGAACCCATTTTCCCAAGAATGGAAACAAACGAAAGACACTCTCAAAGGGTTGCAAACTAGGGTAATTAACCAAAGAAAACCATATAAATATAAAGATATTCTTCCCTATCCATTTCAAAATTCAATCGCAATGGTACCTTTACCTCCACACTTTGAAATCCTTGAATTTGATAAATGCAAGGGAAGGGAAGACCCCATTATCATATCAAGGAAATTTTCATGGTATACCAAGAGGTCACTTATAGTTATATGTACTCAATGAGGTTCCCTATAGTCTACAAGGAAAAACCCTAAAGTGGTTCATGCATTTAGCTCCAAGGTCTATTACATATTTTTCTAACTTGTCAAATAAGTTTGTCAAGCATTTATACAATATTGAGCATAATCTTACAATTCTTGATTTATTTAATACAAAACAACATAGTGGTGAGAGATTTGTTTTCTTTTTAAATGGTGGAGCCTTGCAATTCAATTCCCTTGGCCTATCCTTAAGAAGGGACTTATAAATATATTCATTTCTAATCTCAATATAGATATGTCCTTTCATTTATTGGTCATTGTGTCTCCATGTTTGATGAGATAATTGAAAAGGGGGTCACCATTAAAAAAGCCCTAATTGATAAAGTTTTTGTTAAAATTTATAACAAATACAAAGACAAGGACAACCAAGCCAAATAAAAACTAGGATTTAGGCTAAAAATAAAAACATAGTCATTGATGGGGTAACTGACTCAAAGTATGTTCAAAAAACTCAATTGTCACATGTTTGCCCCATTTAACCTTAACAATTTTAAAACTTTTTATGTCAAATTAGAAAGTATCATTGAGTGTGAAGTTCCTCTTTCATATCAGTATTGGTAGAAAATGTTCTTAATCACCCCCAAGCATCAAATCACTCACCAAACTAAAGTCGTCAATCTACATTTGTACTTGCAAGATATTAGCATTGCATGTTTTCCACATCTAGTAGTCATAATTGCACACCTTGAAAAGTGTTGCACTTGATCAAGTTCATTTGAGATTATTGCATTAAAATTAGAAGAATTTGTTCACCTATTTTAAATTTTTGAAGGAAAATCATTCATCTCTCCATCGAAACCCTAGAAGTGGTTGCACAATTTAACCTAGACTAGTTGAAACAATTGAATCAAGACATATATTTGAGTTGGAACAAATTAAGTTTACATAGACATTTGAGACTCCATTGAACACAATGTAGAAAATATTTAGTTGAAAATTCCTTCACATTTTAAAGATATTAAATAAACATTACTTTGTCCCATCGGTTACAAAAATGAATAAAACAAGAGTTTTGGAGAGCCTAGAATAAAATATATTTACAAGGAATTTCATAAGGTTGATATTCACATATATGCTCAAATTTCAAGTAAAAATATTTTTTCAATTAAAAGATAAGGAATTGTCACTTCTTCAAACTAAGTTTACAAATATACTAGAAAAAAATTATGAAGTTTATCGAAACATGTCTAGAGAATGTCATAACATTCACCAAGTACAATGAAGACATATGAGGTATTCATGAAATTTTAAATATGGAAGGTTAAAAGATTAAATATTTTATCTTTCAAGTGTTTGTCAACATTTAAAAGAGGTTTTATAATCATCATTGGCACACGATACTTAGTTTTGAATGTATGGAGATTATCAGATGAGCATTGTTTTTTAATAAGTTAAAACGCTTGTTGGAAGAAAAGATTGGTTTTGAAACCTTTCCAAATTCATGATATACATTTTATCATATATTTAAAAAGGTTTCAAAAATTATTCAAATGGTTGGAATTGTCTTATTAGAGCTAAGAAAGAGTTTCACAACTCTTATCATAGAGGTAATTACAACTTTATTAGCTCCTAACTTATCATTCACAACCCATGCAACATAAAAAGGAAGAGTATTTAAATAAAGGATATTAAATGCTCTTCAAAGATTTCTAGTGGTTATATAACTAGCTTCAACACCCAACAAACTTTTCATAACTTACAAATGGAAAGGAAAACATACAATTAAAGAATCAAGTGCTCGTTAGAATATTATAAAGGTTAAATAACCTCCATTAGCTCCCGAAAAGGTTCTCAAAACCTTTTCAAAGCCAAAAAACTATTTCATATCCTTTTATTTCTCCAACGATCAAATCTTCATGTGTTTTCCCTAAAATGTAACCATTCCCCTAGATCATGTTGCTTGCAAAGAAAATGAGTTTTTAAGATTGGTTATGAGAATCCATTGAAGCAAAAAGGATGAAAAATTTAATTAGATGTTATAAGCTCAAGTGCTCAATGGACATGTAGAGACATGAATTTTTTATTTAAATTCCTTAGCAAGATACCATTTTATGAAATGCAATGCTAGAAATATCTATACAAAATGGATTTGTTGGTGTGACTTTAGAATCTTTCAAGAAAATGTAAATGGTAGGTGCAAATCTAAATTCCATAATCCTTGCCAACATTCTCATGGACTACCAAAATAATATTTTTGGAAAATATATGAACACTCACCAGTGTGTAGTGAAAGAGGAATTTTCACCATATATTATAGTTTTAAATGCTTTGTTATGGTATATGTAAAATATGGAAGCATAAATAGGGTAGTAGTGGCTCTATCCCATTCCTTGAAAAATTTGTGACAACACACTAACTACTTATGGAACAAAAAAGATGAGTTGGTTATATATCACTAAGAAGTTGAAACAACTATTCATGCCTACAATGAATTTCTAGATGTGATGAATCATGAGACGTAAATGCCTATGCACTCCATTATTACACTATGTACTCTACTTCATAAGACAAAATTGATTCCTAAACACATATACATGGTAAGGACAATCCTAAGGAGTAGTTATTTCTCGGAGTCACTCATTAAGGATATCTTAGAGATTTTGAGGCTTGAGAATGAGAGGCTTCAACTTGAAACAAGAACATTCAATCTTTCTATACTTTATAGAGAGATCCTAAAGTTTGTTAAACCTGTTGCATTTATGAATAAGTTATCCTTTTCAATAATTTTGTTCTCAAATCTACAAAAATATTATGTTGGTTATGATAAATGACTTATGTAAATTACTTCAAATTTTTTGGATAATGGTAAGTTTATCAAGGGAGTATTTATTTCATGGTTTATTTGTGAAAGATAGAATACTTGAGGGATCCAATTACTCCAGAATTTAGCCCAAAATATGATGAATGCTATTTATATATGAGAGTGTAAGTGTAGGACACTAGGATGGGTATCAATCCTTAGGATATCCCAAATCTGTTCACCAAATTTATGTATACTAATTCAACAACCAAAGGCCATGAAGTGAGTAGTGTTCCAGTCTTTCTATTTGTAAAAGGTTTGTAAGGCTTCTGGGGGATCATGTTTGGATTGAGAGCAAGGGATTGGATAAGGGATTAACTATTATATGTGTAGTTAATTTGGGATTTCCAAATCAAGCTATTGACTATGGGAACTTAGTTGCATCTCTCATTCAATTGAACTAACAACATATATAATATGGGATTCAATAGCCTAAATATTCTTGTAATGGGTGATAACTATCAAAACAAGATGGTTACTAGGTGCACTATAGGATTTTTTTGAGCCTCATGCATGAATTGATAACACACCTGGATTAATGAATCTATCGGTGACCATACAAGTCATTTTCTTGAAACTAAAGTTAGAAAATGGTTTCTATTTCCAAAAAAGTGAGAAAAAATAAAACCAAAATATAAAAAAATTACTATATTTTCAAGAATCAATTGTAATCAATTATAAATTGAAAATTTATAAATATTCTAATTTGTAAAGTAAAAGAACTTTGATTATTGACTAGGGAAATTTTTGATTCTCTCCCATTGTATAGGAAGGAAAGATTCTATGAGATCTTTATTTTAGGAAATAAATAAAGAATTATATGGTTGGTTTGTGAGTTAAGTTACAATTTCTTTATATTGTGGATTCTTCTTATGTTGATTTTACAATCATTTATTTAAATATTTTTTCATGTAATAAATGTGGATATTTCCTTTTAAATACAAGTGTTTACTTTGCACATCTAGGATGAAAGAATAGGTTGTTATCATAATATCCATGTGTAATGAAACCCTATGTGGACATGGATTTCTTATGTTAGACTACATTATATTTAAACCCTAGTTTTATTCTTTCCTTTTCAATAATATTTCCCTATGAATGAATCCATGTATTTATTTCTCTTCTCTTTTCCATATTATTAGTATTCTTTTCCATTTTTCTTTTAGTTTAGCTACCTTTCCTAATTTCCAATTAAAAGAATACCTCAAAAAACTCAAAAACTATTATACAAGGGAGTTAACCCTCTCAAAACATAGAGGAAGATCACAAACCCAATTGTGATATCTCCAATTGTTGGTTTGTTTGTCACTACCCATTGGGTGAGTCTAAGTTGTTTGCAATGAGATATCATAGTGATAAATCTATTTACCAACATCACCTCAATAAGAAACCACAAACATGTGAATTTTCCTAAAAACACAAACATTTCCATTCTATAACAATGGCCTAAACCTCTCACAAATTCAAAACATAAATACCTCCTTGAAGGAACCCATGAAAGTGGTATTTCAAAAACTTGTCCAAGAAATCATGGTTAAATTTCTAAACACTGAACCCTTTGACAAGAACCAACCAAAACTTGCATGGTACAAGGAAAATAAATATTGTGAATACCATCACATTAATATTCATGTCACTACTAAGTGTATGAAGTTAAAGAACTATATCTAGGATCTCATTGATAGTAGCGAGATTGGTGTAAAAGGAAACCCACCCTCATAACTAATGCTCAATTGAGAATGTACTAGAATCCTCGTCTTAAACATGATTAAAACTAGCCCTCAATGTTTAATCAAGGTTCATCCTATTATAATCATACCCATAATATCAACTCCAATAAACCATCCACTTCATATGACTTCATTTTTGGCCATATTGAAGAAGCTACCCCATGAGTTGCCATGATCAAAATAAAGTCCCAAATTGCACTATCACCACTAAGCATGGTCAAGTTACCATACAAGGGGCCTCCTCACCCTTTACATGGGCCACCCAATACAATCTCCTTGAGCATCTTTCCCAAAAAACTCCCACTCAAATATCCATCTTGGAGCTTCTCAAAACATTTAGTGTTCATAGGGAGATATTGGAATATACCCTCCAAGAGTCGCAAGTCATCAATGGCATGAACACTAATAATTTCCAAGCCTTGGTGGGCCAATTATCCAACTCCTACCAACACATTTATTTAACATGATATGTTTCCCATCAAACCCTTGCATAGTAAATATCTCCATATTAAATTCATCCTCGCTAAATTCAAAGTTAAATGACTCTTAATTGATAATGGTTCCAAATTGAATCTTTGTACCTTAAATATAGTTAGACAATTGGATATATATATATTCTTTTAGACTACAGAAATTGGTCGGGTATCTATTCTCCTATAAACTGCAATGCGCCTAGTAAACTTTGTTCACATGACCGGTGGCCCTGGCATGGCACGCCCTCTAGTACCATGGGTTTGGGGGGAAACTAGACCTCGTGACCTCTTTCTTGCAACAAAATGCTTTAGCCAGTCGAGCTAGCCCCCCCACCCCAGACAATTGGATATTTTAAAGATACATTAGAATATAAAAATATCACAATCAAAGCATATGACAATACAAAATGAGATCCAAAAGGTATCATATAGCTCCCTATTTAGGTTGGTCTTGTATTGCAATAAATAATGTACTATGTTATTGATATTGAATTGCCTTATAATAGCCTCCTAATTTTCCCATGGATCCACACCACGTAGGCCATTCCATCCACCTACTATCAGTGCTTAAAATTCCCCTACAAAGGCATATAAATCATTATTTCCACGGATCCTCATCCCTTTTAGTATTGTCAAAAGTTGGAAGTTCCCTATAATAGATCCTATCATTACCTTGGCATCAATATCATCAACTCCTCCACAACCACACCATATCTTCATACATTGATCTTGCCTCCTTAGAATCCACATCCTATGATCTCACTCCTAAAATACAAGTAAATATCATTAGCACATATGTGGAATAAAGTTGTATAATGTTTTTCATGTCAGAAAGATCCCTCTATCCCCACACTCTCATTAGAAGCCTCATCCTTGGACCAAGAAAATAACCAATGTTATGTAATATGGTTCCACAAAAATGATATAGCATGGATCCTTAGTTGACGAGAACATTAAAATTAATATTATTTCTTCGCTATAGAAAGATGAGGAATATGCACCATGATTTTATAACAACAAATATCACACTTCACATGTGTAAAAACATGGGTTATAAAGGCAAAGACCTAGGACAACATGAGCAAGGTATCCTTGAGCCCATTATCATCAAGGTTAATCACGATACTCACGAAGTAGGATATATGTCACTCAATAAGGAATCCTATGATATCACTGATGCTTCTACAATTATATAAGAACCCTCTCTAGCTATTGACCTTTTTCATGAAGCATTCAATTACACTATTGACCTGCCCCTTACCCACCTTGAACTTACTCCTAAGCCAACAAGACCTAGTGTATCTCAATACATTTCAAAATAATAAAGTTATTATCAAATTCATGGGACTTTGCAATGACATACTAACCAATGATCATAAAAAGGGTTTAACATAAACCTACATGTAGTAGCATACTTGGGGAAAATCATGAGTTCCTTATTCATGAAAAAAAATCAAAGTCCCCTTGTGAAAACCTCTATGAGGCGCCATAAAACATAGAACGAGAAAGAAAAACGGCATATCTATCAATGAAAACCTCTTTGAGGTGTTGATAGACGAGGAACTTCACCTTCCCATGGTATCATCATAGTGGGAAGACATCATAAATTTTGGTTGAGGATATTTAGGAAGTGAATCTATGTATAGAATTTGATCTAAAGATCTCTTACATTGCAATAAACTTGATATCAATAGAATAGGACACAATCAGTACCCTCCTCAAGAACAATACAAACATCTTTTCCTAGTCATATGTAGACATACCAAGTTTCGACTAGGTTCTCTTATGGTTCACCATCTTGTGGTGTATCTCAATGTAAAGCTAGTAGAATATAAATTCTAAAAGGTGCACCCTCCAATTTCCCCACTGATTAAGTAATAATTATAGAGATTGATGGAGGTTGAATTTATATGTCTCATCGCCTATCTTGAATAGATCTCCAAAATAGTCCATTTTAATAAGAAAACCAAATGAATCTAGATTTGAAAAAAAGTTAGAGACCTCAACAAAGCATGTCCTAAGGATGAATTTCCACTTCCAAACATTAGCGACACCATTGACCTTACAAAAATACATGAGATACTTTCCCTCATGGATTTTCTTTTAGTATAATTAGATTTGGATCACCCTTGAAGATCTGCATAAAATAAATTTCACCACACCTTGGGAAACATTTTTTATTAGTTAATGCCATTTGGGTTGAAAAATACATAGGGGCAACATGTCAGCAGACAATTATGATAATCTTTCACAACATGCTTCATGACATCATGGAAGAATGTGTGGACAATCTACTGGTGAAGATAAGCAACAACCATTCTCCCACTTAAGAATAATAACAAATTTCATAAGGATTCAAATATTATTAGAAATAATTTGATAAAACCAAGGAGTATCTCACCCCAGCACCATTCCTTATGGAGCCTATCCCAAGAAATCCATTACTTTTTTACATATCAGTAGTATCAATCACCCTAGGGGCACTTTTAGCATAATGAGATAGTGAAGGCTATGACTGTATCATATACTATATCAACATAACCTTAGTGGGCTATGATATTTATTACACTCCCATGGAAAAAGTGTGTTTATTTGTTTTCTTTATCCTACATAAGCTTTGACACTACATGCCAAGCCGTAAAACCAAGCTAATACAAAAAGTGACCCACTCAAGTACCTTCTACCCAAGACTTCTCACATGTTGCATGACTCAGTGGGTCATATTGTTGAGTGAGTTCAAAATTGACTATGTATACATGAAAGTAATTAAGGGATATGTAATGGAAGATCGATTGGTAGAAGCACCTCTCATAAATATTCATTCATTGATTGTGGAGTTTTCTGACGAGTCCATTTTCACTCTTGGTGATTCATCAACTTGGAAATTTTACTTTGATGGTTCCTACAAATATCATGGATTAGGTGTCAAAATCATATTTATCACTCTATAGGGAAATCTCATACCAAAAGTATCCATATTAGTTTTTTAGTGTACCAACAAAATTGCAAAATATGATGCCAAAATCATGGGTCTCTGTCACGTCTCATACTTTGATGTTGTTTTGACCATGACTTTGTGGGATTCATTATATGAATTATGATATGTGTTAGAGCAATATAATATAATACAATGCTTTGGTGTATGGAATGTAGGAAAATAATTGTTTTCTTTCAGGATTATGAGTGCATTTTATTTTAAAATGATACAAAATAGGAGTGTAGATTTAATTATTGCTTAAACTTATATTTCTATATTGGTTACTAATACACTTTCGTTTTTGCACACCTGAGTGCATTTGAGTTGTAGGTGATCGAAGGCCAAGAATGTGATTGAGGAAAAGAAGGTTAGCTTCTCGAACATGGTAAAAGAGGAGAAGCCCTCGATCACGCACACACCACTTAAAAATCATGTAGTTGCATTAGGCCATATCTGTTTTCAATGTGATTGTTTGAAATTGATTACATGGTTTGAATAAGTGATTGATTTAAACAAAAGAAAAATATATATATACATAAAAACAATAGCATAGCAAAATTAAAATATAGTTTACTTAACCATAAAAATTGTGAAAAGAGCATGGTTTATTTTATTTAACTTATCCCATTTATTTTTATGCAATAAAAAGGAAAATCTGATTTAAGAATAGGAAATTAAAGATAAAGTGAAAATATTATGAATGAAATAATTTGCATAATATAAAGTGGAGATATCTTTGTTTGCATATGGTTATTTTTATTTTTATCAAAATTGAAAGGAGTGAATAGCCCCGAGAGAACTTTGGGCTATGGAAATTTTTCCTTAAAACCAACAATGCTGTTGGCATGTGGCAATCTCTGGAATTTGCATGAAAAATTCATCTGTCATTTGGAAATACTCTGCATGATCCTCGAAAAGAGGAATAAAGCTTTAAGAGAGAAAAGAGAACATTCATTCAGATATATCCGAGAGCTCTGGAAGAAGGCGACATGAAGGTAATACTGGGCATCTGCACTGGAGAAAATTGCCAGGTTCTTTTCCATACTTGTTTTTCAATCAGTTTAAAATTACAGCAAGAAAATTGAAGAAATGAAATGCTTCAATCTATGAGATGATTACAGATATCTGAGAAATCTTTTCCAATTTTATTTTTGAATCTGGGTAATAGTTTACTTCTCATTGCTGCATTATAGAAAGAATACCCAATCTTTTCTTCCAGATTAGGGTTACATTCAGTTGCGAAAGCTGCAAATTATTAAACTGCTCTCAATTATATATGAAACCTACATAAATATATATATATATATACATATATATATATATATATATATATGCACAGGAATCTGTATTCCCGTGCATATATACATAAATATATATATATGCATACAATTTTGCATAAAACACTATCATCTGAAATAAATTCGAAATGCCTTTTGAGATAAATTTGAATGCAGTATAATACTGGGCAAAATGTCTCTAAATGTCTTTTTTTTTTTTGAGTTATGAAATTATTATACACAGGAATAAGGAAAGGGATTTAATCCCTTGTCCTCCCCATGGGAAGGATGCGGTTCTCTGGGGAGGCTCGCGCCCTCCACAGGTCGCGGCCTGTGGAGGGGGTGCGAGCCCCTCACAGCCCGCCCCCTCCCCATGGGAGGGGCAAGGGCTTCCTGTGCCCTTATGTGCTCAACGCCAGTAAGAAACCCTGTAAAATGTTTATATTCTGTGTGCACAGCTAGAGAACTTATGAACAGTTATTAAAAGAAAATCAATATTTCTTTCTTTAAAATTTACACTCAGCTGTATATGAATTTTTATATACCTATATATATATACACTCAGTTGTATATGTATATATATATATATCCATACATATATATACCAAAATTCAAGTTCGAAAAGGAAAACCATTTCCAGAAAGTGATATGATCTCTATCAAAAATACATAAATATCTCAGAAAATTTAAACCTGGAACAAGAACAGTAGTATCTCTGAGAAACCATGTAAACTGAAAATCTTCTTGATTTCTTTGTCATATACTTACATACAGAAGTACATTCCCGAGTAAAGGTATACAATATAAAATTCAAATGCAAGTTTTTCTTCCAAACCTTTGTTATTCCGAAAGAATTGCACTGTTTCTGTATATTACTAATATTCAGAAACCTGAATTAAAATTAAGAGTTGCACTTTCAGTCAGCTTGAATTTGGAAAGAATAGAAGTACATACTGAAATCAGAAAACACTATTTCATACAAACAAATTAATTAAATTTTTCTAATAGTACACTGATAGTATTATGACATACATGTTCTTCTTTAAAAACAAAGTCTTTTACCAAATCAGAAAAGAATTACTTACAAAAGAGTAAATGAAATCTTTCTACTGAACTTACAATTTTTCTTTCAACGGATGTTATGAAATTCTCATTAGAAATTCTTTTAGAATCAATTGGATGCATGAAACATGTAAGAAAATGCACAACTTTCTGCGTTTGTATTTATTCACACTTTACTTTTGGTAACTTCCGGGACAGGATGCCGAAGGTGGACCTACAGAGACGGTAGTATTACCTTTTCTAAACTACCATTTGCTTGTATTATTTTTGCTTGGCCAAGCACTTGTACCATTGAAATAGATGGATTTGTTTTAAAAGCCTAGAAACATATATGTATTTGAGTCTCTGCCACCTCCTGTTGCAGGAAATGTGTTTTTCTCATATTAGAAATGCATATAGGCACCAGGCATGCATTGAGAGTTCCCTCCTGTTTTACTGTGTCGGGTTGCTAGGCTCCTTTATGCAGGGCCGGGGATTTTTTCGAGTTAGGAAGGAACCCGGGGAAGTCATGTACTTTGTGGTTGGGCGGAAAAGGAGCTTGAATCACACTCTTGGCCCCAGCTCGCAAGCAGACCGATGGTGTCACGGCGGTTGGAGGTTCTGAGTTTTATTTGCTATTGATATACTTGTGTATTATTCTGGAATGGCTGTGAAGCCCCATTGTAAATGTATATGTATTTGACATTCTTTAAATGAAACTTTGAAATAGAAGTATGGCTTGAAAGAATCTAATGTAACAATGATTTAAAGAATTAAAGTTTTATGACTTAGCATAGAAAATATGTTTCTAATGGAATTGTTGAATTCTTCCGAGTATGGTTGAATATGTATATGTGAAAATTCATTAATGTACTTTTGCTTTGCAAATAATCTTGATAAATTCCAATGTTACTATTTATATACATAAAATGCCAATTTAATTCTTTGTTTTTATTGAGCTCAATTTTAGAAGTTTTATGAATGATGTTAATTACTTGGAAATCCTTTTATACTGATTTGAACAAATTGAAAATACTCTTAATATTTGGAGCGCTACATCTTGGTATCAGAGCCATAGGTTCAACACTCGGACCTTAAGACTTCTACGCTATAGGTTGCAATGTGAACCTATTGATGACCTAAATTTCTAAGAGCGTCGAGTGAATTAGCACCCTATCTTGGGTCGAAGATTTCTTTGATGGGTTGGAACCTCAATGAGTCTTGGATGTTTAAGTTGAGAACCAAGAAGATTAGACATGGTATGACTATATTTGTTGAGAGTACTCATCAGTTTAGTGGCATTTTCAAAAGAATCCTTAGTAGGAAAATGTCATGGTCGAAGCAAGGATTGGAGATTGTAACTTTAAAAAGGGTTGAGATATTGTGATGGATATATCTGAGCCAAGATGGCTAAGACATGATGACAACCCGTGAAGTGATGATGTAGAATAGAGAAATATTGAGAAAAGAGGTCTCTTGAGGACATAAAGGGCGAATGACTATGATCTAAAAGGTTAAGTTACAAGGTTACTAGAGGTAAAAATAAAATATGCATATATTAAGACAAGTAGAAAGAACAATCACCTACGATCATTAATGATTAGATGATGCTTTAAGGAAGAAGAGAATCCAAGAAGGATGTCTGCAATGGTAAAGGTATTTGATTATGAGTAAGCTAATTTTTGGGTGATGTTCGTTCTTTCCTAATCGGGATGTGTGTATGATCCTTGTGATCTTTAGTAAATACAAGTTAAGCCTCCTTAGGAGTCTTCGATATGGTCCTAGGAGAAAAATTTTGTTCAGATAAGTTATCATTGTCGGCCTTATTGACAGGGCATGAGTTTTGATCTTGTGAGACCTTATGAGTCCTATATGCTGGATTTATATAAATGATATATTTATGAATATGCACTTTGCATATATTGTGCGAGTAATGCACTCCTGTTTGATTTATATTTGGTGTGAGTAATGCATCGTCTGAGTTAGGCACTTTGCATATATATACATCGATAATGTGCGAGTAATGCACTTATGATTGTCTATGGTTAGTGCGAGTAAAGCGCTCAAGCTTGTTCTTCATATTATGTTAGAGATGGTATACTTACCTTGTGTGAGTGACGCACTTGAATAATTTTTGTTTTCATATCCCGTGTGTGTGTGTTTTGGCATATTTATTTGTGCGAATGAGAACTTCAGGTAATTAATGTGTGAATGTTGTAGTAATGCGTTATCCATATGAATGGTGTATATCTATAAAGTGGGAATTGGTAATTGCTTTTCATTGTGAATGAAGCATTTGGATACCTTGGGTTGTGGATGTATGCTAGTGTTTGACCATGTGTGTCATTACATGGCGATTGAAGTTCCCTTGAAAGGAGTGCAATTTTTGTTGTTTGGCATCTTCAACGATGTTGGATGATGAAGTAGAATGGATCTCTTGTTTTGTGTGACTGGGTCTTATATGACTCACTGTACACTATGATTGAATGTGCTCTCTTACTTACCTCGGATTTTGAAACCTAGGTATGGTTGGGTATTATACTCCCTCTCTGATGACTAGAGTTAGTCACATAGTTCATATGTTATGTAACTTAAAAAATAAAAATAAAAAAAATGATATCTTATTTATTTATTTACTCATTTATTTTATTTTTGTTCAATTTATTGAATGGCGAGTAGGCCAAAGTTGAATTTTTATTTATGGGCATGAGTAAGTATAGCCATCAAATTTTTGATACTTATTTATCTTGCGACCATTATGGTCATGTGTGAATTATTGTTGAAATGGTGCACATTTTATGCCTTATTGTTGAAATCGACTTTTCTTTTCCTAGGATTTGATTTAATTTTTCTAAATGGTGGCTATGCTTGAATGTTTTAAATTGATGGTCAAGTTTCATGTTATGTGCTCTATCATGTCCATGATGGACCTCTGATAGATTGTATGAGGGGGTATAATATAGAGAGTGCTTCAGTTCCTGGTATGTATGTTGATAGAATTATGATAGATTGAATTCCTTAATACACTGTCTGATACAAGTATTTAATTTTGAAATAATAAGAAAGTTTTGAACACTGGTGTTGCTATGGGCCTATTATTTTTGTATATTTTGTTGGTATTACTATATGAGAGGACACCGTGTCTAGATAGTACAAAGGAAATTTGAAAACATGCTTTATGGATTGATTCCTAAGTATATCCCTTGAGTTTTGAGAAAAAACTTGTTTTGGTATGATGATATAATAGGTAGTGGTAGGAGGATGTTAGTTGAGAAAGCAAAGTGGTTGTGTAGTAAGCTTCAATTAAGGTGGATGTAATGGAACACAAATGGAAAGTAGGGAGGTGTTGCAGGGTAGAGCAAAGAAACACTTTGGCAACATGTATTGTGAGATCATAAGAAGATATTTTAGGATGGATAAGGGCATAGGAATGGAAATTCCTCATAGCTATGTATTAATTAATAAAATGTAAGATGTTGTGGTAACATAAAGTTTGAATGGAAGAATGAAAAACTAAAATGACAATATAATAGTAATGGAAGTTGAAAGGAAGGAGAAACCCTTGAGATAAGAAGAATAGCGTGGAATGAGAAGAAAAAGGTAAGATTGGAAATGTTGATTGAAGTTTGATATATAGAATGTATTATTTAAAAAAAAAAAAAGGGGGATAATAAAAGTGTTGTAGGACTAAAAATGGATAAGGAAGTTACAGAAAGGTATTCTAAACTAGAAGAAACCAATAGTTGGTAATGGAAGTAAAATAAGGATTGATTAAGGAATAAATAATAAGTAAGATGTAAAAGATGAAATAAATGAAGTATAATTCAAAGGAAGATAAAGGGCACTAAATATAAGAAGAGAAAGTTCAAAAATCAGAATTGTCAAAGGAATGGATTGCAAGTGACCTAGTCTCAGTATAGTCGGTGTGCACGATGGTTAGTTTGGACCTCGTTGGAGCACCTTTGCAGTTGTTTTTCTATTTGTAATTTATATGTGAAGTAAATAAATTGGATAATAATTGATAATCCTAGTTGAGCCTTCTCGAAGGAAGGAAACCTAAGAAGGGATGTTTTAAAGGAAAGAATGTTCATTATGGTACTAGACTTTGGGAAAGTTGATGATTGAGGATATGGGTGTTGTAGAATCCACGAGATTTTTGAAGAACAAAAAGTTGAGATGCCTTAAGGGGCCTTCAATGGTAAGGATGTTTAGATAAGTTTTCTCGACTTGTCTTGCAGACAAGGTATGAATGATTGATAGGGTGGATCATGTATGCCTGATTGTTTTTCTTTTAGTAAAGGTACTTACATGTGTATTATATGAGAATGGTGCTTGTGCAATAATGCACTTCTCATGCTTTGTGCAATGACACTTCTGTATGGGTGTTTGTACTCATAGCATAGAAAATTGTTTCCTTAACTATACTGATACTTATGCTTGAACGAGAAATGTTCTCTATACTTATACTAATGAGAGTGAATAAATTCTTAAGCTCGAAAGATGTGATGTTATTCTTGTAAGCTCTGGTGCAAGAGCTATTTGTTACTTGGATATAATTGAATGGTAGCAATACCATATGTGTGGTGTGCATGACTGGCACACTTAGCAGGATTCAGGGGGTGGTGCTAGCGGAGCCCACTAGGGATTCTGGGAGGCGCAACGTTAAGTTGTGGAACCATGATATTGTGGATTGCAGGGTCCATTGGGACCAATATTCGATGGATAATACCACCTAGGAAAATACAGATGACATTAACAGATCTTTTCCTCATTTGAGGTTATAGCTTACTTTTCTTTTTATGCATATTGTGACTATGATACACTGATACTTCAAACTCTATTGTGTGGATTTGCTTTTAGACATCGAGACGATGTCTCTTCCCAAGTGGGGAAGGATGTCACGTCTCATACTTTGATGCTGTTTTGACCATGACTTTGTGGGATTTATTATATGAATTATGATACGTGTTAGAGCAATATAATATAATACAATGCTTTGGTGTATGGAATGTAGGAAAATAATTGTTTTCTTTCAGGATTATGAGTGTATTTTATTTTAAAATGATACAAAATAGGAGTGTAGATTTAATTATTGCTTAAACTTATATTTCTATATTGGTTACTAATACACTTTTGTTTTTGCACGCCTGAGTGCATTTGAGTTGTAGGTGATCGAAGGCCAAGAATGTGATTGAGGAAAAGAAGGTTAGCTTCCCGAATAGGGTAAAAGAGGAGAAGCTCTCGATCACGCACACACCACTTAAAAAACATGTAGTTGCATTAGGCCATATCTGTTTTCAATGTGATTGTTTGAAATTGATTACATGGTTTGAATAAGTGATTGATTTAAACAAAAGAAAAATATATATATACATAAAAACAATAGCATAGCAAAATTAAAATATAGTTTACTTAACCATAAAAATTGTGAAAAGAGCATGGTTTATTTTATTTAACTTATCCCATTTATTTTTATGCAATAAAAAGGAAAATCTGATTTAAGAATAGGAAATTAAAGATAAAGTGAAAATATTATGAATGAAATAATTTGCATAATATAAAGTGGAGATATCTTTGTTCGCATATGGTTATTTTTATTTTTATCAAAATTGAAAGGAGTGAACAGCCCCGAGAGAACTTTGGGCTCTGGAAATTTTTCCTTAAAACCAACAATGTTGTTGGCATGTGGCAATCTCTGGAATTTGCATGAAAAATTCATCTGTCATTTGGAAATACTCTGCATGATCCTCGAAAAGAGGAATAAAGCTTTAAGAGAGAAAAGAGAACATTCATTCAGATATATCCGAGAGCTCTGGAAGAAGGTGACAGGAAGGTAATACTGGGCATCTGCATTGGAGAAAATTGCCAGGTTCTTTTCCATACTTGTTTTTCAATCAGTTTAAAATTATAGCAAGAAAATTGAAGAAATGAAATGCTTCAATCTATGAAATGATTACAGATATCTGAGAAATCTTTTCCAATTTTATTTTTGAATCTGGGTAATAGTTTACTTCTCATTGCTGCATTACAGAAAGAATACCCAATCTTTTCTTCCAGATTAGGGTTACATTCAGTTGCGAAAGCTGCAAATTATTAAACTGCTCTCAATTATATATGAAACCTACATAAATATATATATATATATATATACATATATATATGCACAGGAATCTGTATTCTTGTGCATATATACATAAATATATATATATATATATATATGCATACAATTTTGCATAAAACACTGTCATTTGAAATAAATTTGAAATGCCTTTTGAGATAAATCTTCTTTTTTTTTGAGTTATGAAATTGTTATACACAGGAATAAGGAAAGGGATTTAATCCCTTGTCCTCCCCATGGGAAGGATGCGGTTCTGTGGGGAGGCTCGTGCCCTCCACAGGTCGCGGCTTGTGGAGGGGGTGCGAGCCCCTCACAGCCCGCCCCCTCCCCATGGGAGGGGCAAGGGCTTCCTGCGCCCTTATGTGCTCAACGCCAGTAAGAAACCCTGTAAAATGTTTATATTCTGTGTGCACAGCCAGAGAACTTATGAACAATTATTAAAAGAAAATCAGTATTTCTTTCTTTAAAATTTACACTCAGCTGTATATGAATTTTTATATACCTATATATATATATACACTCAGCTGTATATGTATATATATATATCCATACATATATATACCAAAATGCAAGTTTGAAAAGGAAAACCATTTCCAGAAAGTGATATGATCTCTGTCAAAAATACATAAATATCTCAGAAAATTTAAACCTGGAACAAGAACAGTAGTATCTCTGAGAAACCATGTAAACTGAAAATCTTCTTGATTTCTTTGTCATATACTTACATACAGAAGTACATTCCTAAGTAAAGGTATACAATATAAAATTCAAATGCAAGTTTTTCTTCCAAACCTCTGTTATTCCGAAAGAATTGCACTGTTTCTGTATATTACTAATATTCATAAACCTGTATTAAAATTAAGAGTTGCACTTTCAGTCAGCTTGAATTTGGAAAGAATAGAAGTACATACTAAAATCAGAAAACACTATTTCATACAAACAAATTAATTAAATTTTTCTAATAGTACACTGATAGTATTATGACATACATGTTCTTTAAAAATAGAGTCTTTTACCAAATCAGAAAAGAATTACTTACAAAAGAGTAAATGAAATCTTTCTACTGAACTTACAATTTTTCTTTCAACGGATGTTATGAAATTCTCATTAGAAATTCTTTTAGAATCAATTGGATGCATGAAACATGTAAGAAAATGCACAACTTTCTGCGTTTGTATTTATTCACACTTTACTTTTGGTAACTTCCGGGACAGAATGCCGAAGGTGGACCTACAGAGACGGTAGTATTACCTTTTCTAAACTACCATTTGCTTGTATTATTTTTGCTTGGCCAAGCACTTGTACCATTGAAATAGATGGATTTGTTTTAAAAGCCTAGAAACATATATGTATTTGAGTCTCTGCCACCTCCTGTTGCAAGAAATGTGTTTTTCTCATGTTAGAAATGCATATAGGCACCAGGCATGCATCGAGAGTTCCCTCCTGTTTTACTGTGTCGGGTTGCTAGGCTCCTTTATGCAGGGCCGGGGATTTCTTCGAGTTAGGAAGGAACCCAGGGAAGTCATGTACTTCGTGGTTGGGCGGAAAAGGCGCCTGAATCACACTCTTGGCCCCAGCTCGCAAGCAGACCGATGGTGTCACGGCGGTTGGAGGTTCCGAGTTTTATTTGCTATTGATATACTTGTGTATTATTCTGGAATGGCTGTGAAGCCCCATTGTAAATGTATATGTATTTGACATTCTTTGAATGAAACTTTGAAATAGAAGTATGGCTTGAAAGAATCTAATGTAACAATGATTTGAAGAATTAAAGTTTTATGACTTAGCATAGAAAAGATGTTTCTAATGGAATTGTTGAATTCTTCCGAGTATGGTTGAATATGTATATGTGAAAATTCATTAATGTACTTTTTCTTTGCAAATAATCTTGATAAATTCCAATGTTACTATTTATATACATAAAATGCCAATTTAATTCTTTGTTTTTATTGAGCTCAATTTTAGAAGTTTTATGAATGATGTTAATTACTTGGAAATCCTTTTATACTGATTTGAACAAATTGAAAATACTCTTAATATTCAGAGCGCTACAGTCTCAAAGCAATAATCTAATGGAATGTCCAACATCTCCTAGTCTATGGAGATTCCTAACTCATAATCAAATAGTTCAATAGTGAATATCAAACCAAGGATGAAAAATGGATAGTTGATAACTTCAAAGAATATTCCACATCCATCCAATTTGAGTAAGTACCTCACCTTAACAATAGAGCAATAGATATCATGGTCACCATTAGGTTCCTCCTCGCCATGCCATAAAATAATCACCATTATGAATTCTTGGTCAAACACCTGCTAGTTCCTACATTTGATGTCCTTGACACTAAGCTTGTATTTGATATTGTTTATCCCCATTCTCCTCGATAAAATGATATTTATGCCTACCTCTATGACCAAATATACCACCTAACCTATCACACGCCCAATGCAAAACTATTATCTAACAGTCATCCTGCTTCATAATACTAGGCAACATATTACATTGAAAGAGATTTGATGGTACCCTGCCATGATGCCTAAAATTGAAAGAGGCTCTTCTCACACTCAAATAAGTTCATAACAGTATCTACAATGCCTACACTAGTGGTATGGTCCTGGCAAAGAAGATCTTGAGAATAGGTTATTACTAGCCTATAATATTGTTATCTCCCAGAAATGCACCCTAAGCAAAGTTATGAAAACTGAGCTTTCTGGAGAAACATGGGATCATTTCAAGGCTGTGGGTCACCTGAAGTTGAAATGAACCTCCGGAGAAGGTCGGCTTCCTTTGTGCTATCACCTAAAAACTACTTATTTTGAAAGGAAAAGGGAGAAGGAGAATGCATAAAAATGAAAATTAAATCCTATGGTGATGCACCAAAATGACAGGAACAATGAGATACTTTGATTACACTTGAATATTGATGATGGGTATGGGACTGCACAACAAGATTCTATAGATTATGCATACAAACAGGTTCGACATGCACACACTTTCAAGAAGGAAAAACAGATTTTCACAAATTAAAAGCTCATGTGCAATTGAGTAAACATAGTTTGTAACCTACATAATACTACTTTTGCAAAGAAAGGCATGCTAACATGAAACAAAGCTATAAGGAAAAGAAATATTTCACTAAGTAGCTTGATGAATCACTTAAAAATGCACAATACTTCACAAGAACTAGAAGGCAAAAATGAACCATCAATGGTAACCAAGGTAAGTTTTATATAACATACTCCAAAATGAGTTACAGAATTCTGCTAATCCGAGAGAGGATTGTAGAAGTCACAGACTTCAGAAAAAGAATAAGGAAAACTCCTTTACAAAGAGGCAAAAATGCCTTATATACAAGAGTGTGTCGGCCCCTCTGGGCTTACAAAAATATCTCCCTTCGGGATAAATCTCCCTCAGATTTTTTGCATGAAATTAATGTTGCATTCAAGTGCGTCCCTATTGTCCATGTCGGTGAAGAGTTGTTCCCAGGAGAAGCCTTCAGATCTTTTGCAGCTACCGCATTCACTTATGGTCCTCCTGTCCATCTTTGAATCCTTTGTCGAGCTGCTTTGAATGCTTCAGAGCTCAGAGCAGAGCCACGTCGTGTTCCCCATGTTGATCCTCTTGGCACCAGTGAAGCTGCCAATGGTCTGCCTATAGCTTCCCTGGATTGGTCGAACAGATGCCACAAAAGCTACTTCAGGTGGTCAAAGCTCTTCATCAGAATCGCATCTTGGTGAAACACTTCTATGCCCCTCTACGACTATTAGCATAGAAAACAACTATCGCTGAGAGTTCTCATCGAGCCATAAAAGTTATATCGCAATCGTCTTTGTCATCGCTTAGAAAATCGGCAAGACATCGCTTTTGGCAAGATGCTACAGCAAGCCCTTCAGGAGTCATACCGACATCGCCATTTCATTGGAAAATCCATCGCTGTCGGCCAGAGATTACGTGTTTGGGAAGACCTTATATCGAGCCCCTCCTCTCTCGGTGAGCACATCCATGTTGGCAAGACCCTACCGAGTCAGCATGACCTCATAGCGATGCCAGATCTTTCTCCCCGGGCTCATTCTGTATGGGCCAGACCCTACCGAGTTGGCAGGACCTCATGGAGAGCTCATTTTATTTACCCCGAGCTCACTTTTGTTTCGGCGGGACCCTATCTTGGTCGGCAAGACCTTTTGCCGAATTCAAAATTTCCACTGAGACTCCCCTATGAGGACCGCCATTCCATGTCGGCGAGACAACTCCCTTTCGTTGAGACATCATACCGAAGGGGAAACCCTTCAGCGAAACCTCCACACTTCAGCTAGACCTCCCGGTGAATACAAGTATTTCTCCCTGAGCTGCTTCCACCTCGACAAGACTCCTCCTCCTTGTCGAGACCTTATGGCGAAAGTAGACCACTCACCCCGAGCTCGTTTCGTTTCGGCCAGACCTCGTTGTGATCCCCTTTCTGTCGATGGGACTTCTTCCCGAACCCATTATCTTTTGGCGATCTCATTTCATTTCGAGGAGACAAGCTTCCTTCGCCAAGAATTTTCGCCGATTTCCATTCCTTTCCCCGCGACCTCCTCTTGACGGTAGGACATCTCCCTGAGACCACCGTCTTACGCCGAAGGCATCCAGTCTCAGTAAGACATTACTGCGGTCACCAAGACATCTCAGCGAGCTCCACCTATTTGCCCGAGCCCACTTCATTTCATTGAGACCCCGTTCGATCGGCAGGATCTTATGCCGAAGGCAAAATCCTTCGTCAAGCTCACTATCGGTGAGACCCCCTTTCTGTCGGTGAGACTTCATGCTGACGGCAAAACCCTCTTCGGTGAGACTCTATGGTCGCTGGGACCTCACAACGAGCTCCTTCTTGTCTCCCCGTCGCCGGCCTGGTGAATAACTGTTGGTGTGACTCCCACCGGTCGGAAAGACCTCACAGCAGGCAGCAAGACCTTATGTCGAGAGCTCCCTGATGAACAACTATCGACATGACCCTTTACAAGCGGAGAGATACATGAAAACTCCTGGTGACCTGAAAGTCCTGGCGACTGGTTTATTCAACCACATAGAACACACTGCTAGTCAGCAAGACAGCAGGAGGGTCTTGCTGACTTTCCTCTCTAATAAGTTTTGTGCCAAAACTGATTGAGGCATGCTTTTCAACTGAGCTCCTTGTGAAATGTCATCAGATGCATGACCTAACCCTCGATGTAAATGTCCCATTTGGCCCTTGTGAACATTTGAAACATAATTCATCCTGCCTGATTGAGCTTGTAGGTGAAAATTGTGTAACAAATATAACATGATGCATGTCAATACATCAAAGATTATTTAGCCTATAAAAAACATGGAGATCTAGTTCACACCATCACAAGCATTGCAACCTATTACTACTCCTTGGCCATTTTCACATTGGGGTCTCAATATTGTTGGTAAGATTCATCTATCCTCATCTAGTGGTCACAAATATAATATAGCTACCACTAAGTAATTTTTTGAATGCGTCAAATTTATTCCCCTTGCCTACACTATAGGCCAAAAATATCCAAATTCACTCTCTATTAAATTATTTATTACTATTGTATTGCTACCACCATTGTCATCAACAATAGTAAATCCTTCAAAAATCATGACCTCCTCACTCTTTGTGAGCATTTCTATATCCATCATTAGTCCACTCCATATTACCCCCAAAGTAACAGTTAAGTGAAGGCATCTAACATGAACTTGCTCAAAATTCTTAAGAATATTTTCCTAATGCTGGTCATGATTGGTACATCCAACTTAATCTTGTCCTAGGGCTTATCACACTAGTATCCACACACCCACTGGTGCAAATCCATATTCTCTAATCTTAAACTTTGAACCTATCTTACCAATTGAAATTAAATTACATTCATTGCATGTCTAGATGCACTGGAGCTACTTGATGAATGATGCTTCAATGCCTTAAATCATTTTCATTCCTATTAGAATTTTCCTTATCATAGTTACAACAAGAAAATCAAAGTTCATGAGTTTGAAATTAGTGACCTTATGCTCAAGGAAAATCAAAGGAACCTTTAGGACTAACACACGAAAGTGAATTTTGAACCCAATTGGTTAGGACCATATATATTCATTGCTAAATCTAGATCCAATGCTTATCATTTAGCCACACTTGACGATCAAGAGTTTGAAAAATCCACTAACATAGTGCACCTCAAGTGATTCCATGCTTATTCCATGGAATGACCCAATTAGAAAAATACAATATTTTTAAAAAATTTGACAAATATTAAGAAATAAAAAATAATCAAAAAGGTAAAGAGAAGAATTGTCCTCTAGTGAAAACCACTCCTTGTGGCACCTTGGACAAGTATGGTGAAAACCTACGTGCAAGCATCGTGTGTAATAAACTAGCTATTTTATCTTTTATATCTTTGTCTTTCACCCATCCATCCCCATTGCATGAACAAAATCATCAACCTCCCTTGATCCATTTTGTGATTTTTCCATTGCCTTGAACCATCAAGCTATCCTCTCCAACATACTAAACCTAGCCTACTATTGCACATGAATGTGGGTAGGCTTTTCCCATATTGGTTTTAGTATACCAACCTCTCTACAATGTAGCTTGTCCTTGCCTTGGTCCTCTAATTTTTATATAATATTTGGAAAATACAAGCCTTATTGAAGCCCCAACACCATTCATGCTACCATAAACTCACCTATCATATCCATCTTTGTACTATAAATTTTCCCCATTCGACATTGTCTATATCAATCATGTATTTTGTACCTTGCAAGATACCTTATTCTATATTAGGCTTAGGAAATTGTATCCTAATTTGAGAAATGTTTTTGATACATTACTTCTTGCTCAGTTAATACCTAGGATGGATTCCCTAATCCTAAGCTTCACACACTATCCTAAAATTGATCTTGCAAACTATCTTAATCCTAAACTTTACATGTAATCTCTAACCTCAAGCTTTATACACTATCCATCAAGTTAAGCTTATACATTATCCTAAAACAAAGCTTTTACCTTCTCCTAAAACTAAGCTTTTGTGCTATCCTTATCCTTGAACTTTACAACCTTGCAACAATGACAACATCATGTAGGTCTCAACTTGCAAACTAGACATATAAAACATCAATCTTAAGTGCTAGAACTAAAATTCTCTAATTCAATCTTGATAACATGTAGTAGTCACATTATTTTCCATTGCATCACTCCCTTCCCATCCTTTTCCTTGCAAGATATATCATTCCTCATATTAGCCATCATCATCTTAATCCTTACTCAATGCCTTGGCAAGAGGTACCACATTTGTATGTCAATCGACCATTGATTTTTGAAATTTTGTTTATCTTTTGACCCATACCCTATTGGGATCATGGTGTATCAACCTTTGCAAGTCCTAGAATTTTTTTAATGGATTAATTATTCATTTTATCCTAAGTATATTTATCTAATATTTTGTATCACTTTGTGGGAACTATTAGGTGAGGTGGAATTCTACATGGAGCTAATGTGTATGAAATGCAAGCTAGATTTGTAGAAGTAGGTGTATCACTTGGTGGACCCCATTGGAAGCCAATTTGATGGATTTTGTCTTAAGTTGTAAGTGTTAAGTCTATGATGGGTTGTGAAAATTTGCTATGACAATTTATGATGGTGCAATAGTCAAGTTATGCCAAACTATGATAGGCGGCCCCATGTAATGGTGGTGCCTATGCATGTAATGTGTTTTCATACATGTAGGCACATTGCACGTATGAGGGGTCCTATTCATGAGGAGATAGGCATTAAAAATGGAAAAAGATCAAATTATTTGGGTCATGTTTATGACACTGCACTTCATGCAAGGTTGCTGCATGCATGCAAGTGTTGTGCATGCCAAAGAGACTCAAGAAATGCATGTAGGCATTGGATCAATTTCATGTGGTAATCATAGGCATCCATCTTCTCTCATGGAGTTACACATATTTGGTACTCAATCATTTTGCAATGCAGTATAGGTTTGAAGATTTTAAAGATACTATTATGCTATTGAAATCACTCCAAAATTCTTGTTGCAACTGAAGACTCTTGAATAAGCTTAGATTTTTTGTTGTATTGTAACATCTTTCAGGTTACTAATAATACAAAGAGTTGTGTTTTTGGAGTGTCGGATTTCTCTTGAAAGGATTTTCCCCAAGTATATATATATTGTGTTGTGGTTATTCTTTTTCTTGCATATTTGATTAAGTTAAATGAATGTGCATCTATATTTGTAACTATTAAGTGTTTAATTTGAAAAAATTATACTATCTTCACTACTTAGGTTGGTGCAGGAATTTTCTTTTGCTTACTTGAGTTTCTTTCATACCCTACCTACTTGAGGCCATAAAGATCATTATATACCATGGTGTGTTTTAACTAGTATACATCAAGGCATGGTCTATTATTTTATGTCTATTAGATTTCCCATCTCAAGAACCACTATGGCAATCAAATGCTTTGTGATGTGCTAAAGAATCATTTTGTTTGTTGGTTCTCCCATCATAGGACCCACCAAGGTCGTCAAATTCCTTGTGATGTGTTGTAGGATCCTCTTGTTTGTTATATGCTTGAAAGTTCTTCATGTATTAGACACATCATCACCTCGGTCTTTATACTCGTGCATAATATTTGCTAATACATAAAATTGAGGTTGTTCGCCACATGTTAACATAATAACTATATTCAAAAATCCAGTCACTCATTAATCTAAACCACATATCCATATCTATGTCTTTTAGCCATTCTCCATCATCCATTGCCTGTGTTTATCTTTTATACTATGATACAACTTCTGAAAATGATTAGTTAGATGCATTAATTCATTTACTTTGCTTATCCAACTATTTTATTCTATCATCCTCACTTTCCTCTTAGTTATGTCACGATCACAAAAATATTTGTCATTACATTCATCACATGACACAATATCATGCATACATCATCATTATTAATATGTTTGACATACATCAATTATAAATTACCGTTATTATATTCTTTGAGAAGTGAGAATCGAGCCAGGATATGATTTCGGTCATAGATCACATGCACTTCAGTCAACAAATGATTGAACATTAAAATAGTGGAATGGAGAAAGATATTTGAAAGAGAGAAAATAGAGACAAAGAAAGAGAAATTTGAGAATACTCTCGATACTCTCACCAAGCTATCACCGAACTAGTGAAGGTGCAAGTAGAGTGTTGTATATATAGTAAAAATAAGGCATATACATCCAAGAGGTGCATTAAATCCTCCTACCCATAAAAGGTGGGAGGTTTTACTTGGTAAATACCAAAACATGTGGCATAACCTCCTCAAGTGAAGACAAAAGAGAGGTTATGAGAGGTGGCACATAAATCCAAAAGAGGGTGAGAAACCCAACTACCCCATAACCTACTTAGGTAGGGATAGAATAGTGGTTATGAGAAGTGGCACAACAAACCAAAAGAGGGTGTGTAACTCAACTATCCATGTATGAGAGAGAGTGACACATGTAGCTGATGTATTTCGCCACTAGTCCTCATATTAACCACACCTAATCAATCTAAGCAAGCTTAAATAATATGTGTAGGAAAAAATAAATACCCCTAACATAAGGAAAATAAAAAACTACACTAACAACCATCATATAGATTTAAATACATCATGAATGCCATATAAGTATTACTTTATCATACATATGCTCATCAAATCACATATGCATTTTACATCGTCATCCTGCATCATAATAAAAATATGCATTATCATAAATACCATAAACATCTCATCAAATCATATATAACATAACTACATGTAATCATAATTCAACATCATAAACATGAATATACATCTATTATAAATGCATGCATCATATCCATGCTTCAACAATTAATCATAAATCATAGACATATGTATCCATAAAATCATGCTTATCATAAACTCAAAATCATGGTATAAATTGTCTCATCTATATACATCATCAAAATTGAGTACATTGGGCTCCACAAAGCATTAGAGTCAACATGTACATATAAAAGATGAATACATATTATGATGGTCTATAAAAATAATTAAAATTTGAGCATAATCCCCACTAGTTCTAGCTAGCACTGTCACCTCGAGACCTTCCATTTGGTCCCCTGGATGATGGCTACATAACTAATACAAATTGATCAAACCTATCTAACCTATTGGTCCTAGAAGTTGTCCTCTTAGCATACAAGGGTGTCATCTAATTGTTCGACACTATGTGCTCATAAAGTGACATGTAATACTACACCTTACATAGCATTTGTGTTGTCTCTCCTCGCATCCTATCCATGTTAGCCACCACCCATGAAACTCAAAGGGTGCTAACAATGCTCGTGCCTGATCCCACTCACCACAAAGTCTTTGTACAACATAATAGGTTTGTTGTAATTATACTTGCATCCCATATCTCTATCACTACCCTATCCCACTTGACTTATAGGTTGTCCCTCTCTGCTTGGGCCTAGTTTCGCTCACCCCTTGCCTAATCACACTCCATCTAAAAATAATCTTGCTCAAAGAAGCTTGTGGATAGCCTCACTTGAATATCATCTACCTTAGTTTTCTCCTACGCTTGGGCTTGATCTTGCTCTAACCTTATCAACTTTCTAGCATTGGTGTTGTTTTCCCTCCACCATGATCTCCTCCCATGTAGCCCTAATTTGATCATGTGCCTCCACCAGACATGGAATAGTTAGTCATGGTATCCTCCTTTGCATTACCAAACCTTATAATTTGTGGTGCTGCCTATGTCTTCTATATCCTTGTGAGGGTCCCATGGTAGCCTCGCCAAGTGCCTCCAACTAATACATACCTAGGTTAGTGCCTGGTCCCCACTCACTATCCTCCCTAGCCACACATGAAAATACATGCTCCCCATTTGTCAACAGCCGCTTTCACAAGCCAAATTACTATTAGATCTTGTTTGGCATGTATCTCTCTATCAACTAGCGATGCCTACCAATGATGTAACAGTGTGTTTGAACAAACTCTAGATAGCCTTGTGTAAGGCACATCACTAATATTGACTAGCTACTCTGACGAGCCCTCCAGGTTTTAGGATTGATAATATATAGTATGTTCATGGATTGAAATCCATAATATCTACTAAACATCCTCCAAGTAATCACAATCTACCTCATTAGTAAGTGAAATGTGCTTGTCTTATTGCATCATCACTCAGCTAATTTTATTAGCATAAACTTTTGTGCTCCAAAATAAGCCTTAATCTATTCTTCTATACATATTTCACTCTAAGTATATATGCAAAAATTGTGAAATGCAAATATCTCATTATCCATGCATGTGCTAATCGATGCAAACACCACCCAATGAGTGTATATGCCTCATGGTGCAAGTATATATATCAATTCCTAGCCATACACTAATCCCAAATACATTGCAATATTAGCACATGTGCCCCCTCTTGCACATGTTGTTCTAGGTGGACACATTGAAATAATTTGCATATGCTATGCTACTCATAGTGTGCACATTGCATTCTACTACACACATGCCAAATCATGATTTTTATAGTTTGGTGCACGTGTTGACTTACTTTTCTACCCCTCATTAAGGACATTAATTACACCATAGGCCTAGATTTTTGGTACATACCAGTGCTCTTGCATCTATTGGTCACCTATACCATCACACTGGCTCTACTAAGTGGTGATTTATTAATGTACATAATTATCTTGCGCATCATATAGATAATTCCACATGACGTTAAGCTTACTTAGGTGTCCTAGTTAATGGGAATTAGCTCGCCACCTCTTACAATTATTGAGAAAGTCAACATGCCACCAATC
>VDFB02281492.1:895783041-895823874 GCA_007258455.2 Sequoia sempervirens
ATTAGGTTATAAAATGGGTGAGAATAATATTATATATTTATTTTAGATAAATAGTTATACATGGGTTAAAATAGGAGAGAATAACGAAGGGTTACAATAGAATATTAGTGGATAAAACAAATTTTATAATTATTTATTTTAGAAAAATGAATGAAAATAGATTTGATTTTATTTATGGATGGAAATAGATTCATGGATTGATTAATTAATTAGTGATAAATAAAAAGGGGAATCAAAATGGTACTAGGATGTGACATGGTACTATGATGAAATATCAAGTACAATGTTATAGGGTATTGTAATAAGATTTTTGGATTAAAACCGTGCCAATTTTTACATCGATGTTTCAGATCATACTCCATGATCCATCATTAAGATGCAATGTAGATAGAGAGAAGAATCATGGAGTATGATTCAAAACGTTGATGTAAAAAATTGGCAGACAATTTTAATCCAAAAATATTATTATAATACTATCTTGGACTATGGAAACTTCATGCTTTTAAATGTTATAGGGTTGTGAGAATTAAGTGTCTACATTTTCCCCCTCTTTGAAATGACATTGTGAAGTAGTGGCATTTCAAAGAATTATATATAATCACCCCATGGGGAAAGGATAACATGTCTCGGGCATTGGGATTTTGATTTTAGGATTGATTGATGGTTTAGGGATGCCCCATCGAGAGGATAGGTAGTTTTGAAGGACATGTGTGTGCTATTGAAATGGATTAAAGATGGATTTAATGGTTAGAGAAGAGTGGATGAGGTATATTTGGATAGGTTTAGTGATTGATGAAGGGATTGGTGAGAATGAGGAGAGTTAGTTAGAAGATAAATGTTAAGAATCCAAATATTAGAAGTGAAGGGAAGGGAAAAGTATGAAAATATGAATGATCATTAAGGTGCATGCTATGTATCTTGATTTTGAGCAACCTAGTGCTTTCTATAGCATGTGATATAATGCACCATGATATAAAAAACCATGATGACATTGTTGTCATGTAAGTTATAGGATTGACCCAAAATAAAAAGTTGCAAGATAACATTTGACATTTGACACCATAATATGAAAGACCATGATGTTGTTGAAATGGAATGCCCCAAGGAATAACATAGATGCAAATCAAAACAAGAAGAAACACAAGAAAGAAAAAATACAATTTGGTAAAGATAAAATAAGATTTTGGCCCTATTCAATCTAAAAGTTAAATATTTTCTAATGCTAATGACAGTGTTGTTGATGTGAGAAAGATATTACTTGAGAACAATAATGTAATGATTTATTTAAAACTAAATAAGGCTTTTAGCAACACAAGTTACAAAACCTATGGATGCCTTTGGATGGGTGGTCTGTTTCTTGTTGAGATTTGGTTGGATTATTTTTTATTTGGTACTATGTCTAGGATGTTTGGATTTTAGATTATCCAATCAGATGTGATTTATTGGAAATTGGGTGGATTGTAGATGGTGGATGGAATCATCAAGGAATTGGGATTAGGGGTGGGATGGATGGGGGATGGAGGAATTGAGGATGTGATCTCCAAGGACTACATCATGTAGGAAAAATATACCTTCACTCTAGATATTCTACTCATGATGTTACACTATGATGCTTATTGAAGGAGGAATTGTTTATTGTAAAAGAATAGATATGTCAATAAGTGTCCAAAACATGTTTCCCATTCATGCCCCTATCCTTATCAAAATCAAAATAAGTAAGGGAGGGTAGATAGTTACGATTAAATTACATGTGGGGATAATAGATTAGTATGACGAGATTGTATGGATGGTTGGATAGGAACTTGAAAAGATGAATAATGTAGGTGGATAAAACAACTTTCCCCTAAGTGTAGGAAACACATAGATAGTTGATTTACACATGTCACTTATGAACATTTTTCATCATGGTACTTTCCAATGTTTTCTAAGAATGGTTTTCACCATTGAAAAAAAAATCTTTAACAATTTTGATTTTTTTCTGTATTTTTTCTTTTTTAATCTTTTTTTTCTTTTTCTATTTGTTTTAGTTTTTCTGATTTGCTACACAAAAATAATTGATATGCATAATTTTCATTGGGTTTTCTATCTCTTTACCAACATTGTCCATGGTGAACCAATAATCATATTGTTTTGAGAAAGGCTTCACAAAGACCATGCTATTACCATGAGTTCTATGGGTGTTGTGAAATTTGTTTTTTCTAAGTTTGATTCTCTCAAATGTAAACATCTTAACATGGTACCATCATATCCCCTACATTAGAGGATGTTTCCAAGGAAAATGGAATGTGAGGTATATAAAGATTGGATTAAAGGGGTGTGATTATGGAGATATGTTGGGTAATTATGAAAGATGCATAGAAAAAATGTCCTGAAAAGATTCCTGATTGTAGTAGCCATTTGAATGTTACACTTCCCACCTATCTACGAGTGTAACACCTTTACAACTCACAAATGCGCCAGAATGACCCTTTGCATGCATATTCCTTCTCCAAACTCCTCATTTGGGATCTGATGCAAATTAGGGGTAATTAAACTCAAAAAAACCTTAAACAAGTGCCTTTGTTCATCCAAAAAGTGGGTTTTCCTTCACAAATCCTCTTTCTTGCTTGTAACCTTTCAAAAAGAAAAATTGGACATATCTTTTGACTCAGATATGATCTACAGAAAAGGAGACCCATTTAGGATACCCATTTGACCATTATTACAAATATCCAAAAATAAGGTAGGGTTGTTTTGTACAGAGGGGCTCAAAAATTGACTGTCCTACTTCTAAGAGGGATTTTTTTTACTGTCTACACCCAAATGCAAGCAAAATTTCATTAGTAACTTCATCAAAATGGAAAAATATGAAATATAATATAAATGGGTTTTAGATACCCTCAAAATATAACCTTTCACTAATTTTTATAGATTTTTGATAGAGGGAAGAAAATATATGGAATTTTCTTGTTCTCTAGAAACCCTAAGGCAAAGTCAGACCTGCTGTTACAAAAAATGCTATAACTTTCTCTAAACTTAATGAAATTTAACCAAAAAAAATCCAAATGAAAGATAACTAAATTATATTTCCAAATATACCATGTGAAGGTCATAAAAATTCTGTATAGATCTGTACCACATGAAAGAACATGACTGTTACAGGAGAAATGCACAGAAAATTTGCTCCAAATTGATTCCAATTTTCATTCCCATGTTTTTCAACCTTCCCAACCTTGGGATTCATGTTTACAAGATGTATTCATGCTTTCCAAAGCATTTTAAAACTACCAAACACCCACAACTAACTTCGTAATCAAAGTTGTAACCTTAATGCACTTTTGACAACTTTCACAATGCAACTTTTACAATTTTGACAATTTTTTGACATCATTTGCATTATGACTCTAGAACATTCTAAAATGGTCTAGAATGACTCCAAATGATCATTAATGGTCCAAAATGATGTTATTTACATCAAACAACACAAAACAAGACAAAAACCCAAATTTGAGCATGAGGGTGCTCCTGCACCAGGATCTCTCATTCATTATCTCAATCTATCTCATTCCATTTGTTCCAACATTGGTTGTCATTGATGTCAACACTTGGGAATATTTTTACACATGTTTTTAGCATTAGTTTTCATTGATTTCAATACTCAGGGTTGTCATTGAGTCTATGCTAATAGTGGAGTTGTTGATGTTCATGGATGTTCATGGTTGGATGTAGTCATGCCTTGTTAATGACAATTAGAGTTGTATTAAGTATGGTTACTATCAGAAATGATGATATCATGATGATATATTAATATGAGGATTAGAAGTGTTGTTGATGGTGTTTACTACAAGTTGGTTTATTAATGTTTTATCTCATGGTTGTGTATTTTGTGCTTTTGGGTTGAAGTTTTTTGTTTCTATTTGGCTTGTAGTGGTTGTATGTGGCATGACAGTGTGGAAGAAGTACTATTTGATGTTCATGGAACATGTCTTTGTGATCCAAACATCAGTGTTTGATCTCTTTAGTGTTGCATTGTGTTTTGAGTTATTTTTTGGGAAATTTGTGGATGTCTAGCCAACAAGGCTTGTTTTCTCGCTTACGTTATGTGCTTGGGGGTTTGTGCCAACATTTGAGGTTGTGTTAAGATGTATTTGGGTCTTGACCTATCTTTTTGAGAACCGCATAGAGTAATTTCAGTTGAAGATGTGTTTTTGGGCTGATTGGTATTGTGCTACATGTTTCATCTACATGTTTCCTTGTTGTCGACTTGCACTAATATGCACCAACGTGTTTAATGTTTGGGATCACATTGGAGGTCATAATAAGTTGTATTTGGTCCTCTCTATCTCTTGGATAGGAGCGCATTATGTTTTTGTGGCTGACTTGTTGAGATCATTGTTTGTATTCTATTTTGGCCAACCTAATTATTGTTTTATGATCTTGCAAACAATATAAATAGAAGAAAAAATCAGTTGCAAGTTGAGAGTGTGTTTGGTGGTGTGTAGTATAGATTGGTAAAGGGAGTTGTGGAAAAGAAAAGAAAAATGAGCTTTAATGCCTTAGTCAATAGAGTGTATTGTTGATGAATGTTATAATTTCATATTTTTATGTATCTTGCTATCAGATAGTGAGTCTCTTCAGTATATCCTTGTAATTTGTATCTTTCCCTCAGGTAGTGCACCTTAGTACTACAAATCCTTTGTATCTTTCCCTAAGGTTGTGTGCCTTAACCTATAGGTCCTTCCAGGAGCAGTGTGCTTCCTTAGGCAGTGATCCTTAAAATAAATTGTAATTTTGTAAGCAGTGAATTTCCTATATTGAGATATTTCTCTCTGTGGTTTTTCCCTTCTTGTGTTTTCCATATAAATCTAGTGCTATCTTGTGCATGTGTGTTCATTTCCTTATCTTTCATTAAGTGTTGTTTATCTATTTATAAGTTGTTGATCCTGTTAAAAGTCTAAATTTGCAAATTGTTGAAGGGTTTAAGATCTGAAGGGTTTAAGTTTTAATAGATATTGATTTGAACCCCCCCTCTCAGTATTTGGGTGTGTTCAACAATTGGTATCAGATCCAAGTTCCTCTGAAGAAGCTTAAAACCTCTTGAGGAAGGGTCCAAGATGACACATGATGGTTCTTACAAGGGTCCTAGGTTTGATGGGATAAATTGCACCTTTTGGAAAGTAAGAATGGAAGGCCATCTAAACTCTCTAGGGTTTAGTGTTTTGTAATCTATCAAGGATGGTTACATTGTACCTTATGCTCCTCCAACAAATCCAGTTGAGATTAGGTTGTATGAAACAATGCCAAGGGAAAGAATGCTATCATGTGTGAGTTAGCTAATTCAGAACTTCTGAAGGTGATGAGTTGCAATTCTGCTAAGGATGTATAGGAAAAGTTGAGCAACATTTATGAAGGAGATAATAAAGTGAAGCAATCCTATCTATGCAATTCTTCAAGAGAAGATTTGAAACCCTGAGGATGATAGAGGATGAAGACATTGCTAGTTATATGCTCTGGGTAGATGAAGTAGTTACTGGTATAAAAGGTCCTTGTGGAGGTGAAAGAAGATAAGATTGTGAAGAAAGTTTTGAGATCTCCCCCTAAAGCTTATAGTCATAAGGTATCTACTATTGAAGAGTCTAAGGACTTGGATAAGTATTCAGTAGATGAAATTTTTGGTGCCCTCAAAACCTTTGAATTGAGAGAATTTAACAAATATACTCCAAATAAGGAAGCAACATTCAAAACCAATAAAAAGATAGAATATGAAATAATAGATCAGAATGATGACTTTGATGAGGTAGAAGAAAAAATTGTGAGAAGATTGAAGAAAGGAACCGACAAGTACAAAGGTGAGTTACCTTGCAAGTGCTTCAATTGTGGAAGGATTGGTCATTTTGCATCTAAATGCCCCTATAAAGAATCATAGGATGGTAATAAAAGAGAAGTTTAAAAAAGGTATATATTCTAAGGAGAACACTATTTCTTCAGAAGATGAGGATAATGATTCAACTGATGAACCTTATTCATGGAAGTGAAAAAAAATGGTGATATTAAAAAAATGTAAGAGATCTGGTGCCTTGCAGGCTAGAAAATTTAATGAAAGATCAATGGTTGTGTGGATTGTATTTCATGCAAAGAAAGAAACAAATGTTTGGGTGATTAAATGTGGTTGCTCTAACCACATGACTGGTGATAAGGGAAGGTTCATCAATCTTAAGAAGTGTAATGGTGGAGATATTAAGTTTGGTGATGATGAGTCAACACAATTGATGGAAAGAATAGGACTAAGGCTGTCCTCTATGTCAAAGGTCTAAAGTATAATCTTCTCAGTGTCAGTCAGATGTGAAACAAAGGATATAACCTTATATTTCATGCTAGTGTTTGTGAGATCAGGAAGACAGGTTCTGGAAGACTAGTTGCAGAAGGTACAAGGACACATAGAAATGTCTATCATCTAAAGGAGGAAAATGGAAGAATCTACTTATTGGCTCAATTTGTTGAGTGTTGGCTCTGAAACAAGAGAATGAGACACATCGATTTTGACAATATGGTAAAGATCAATTCTACTCATGCAGTGAGAGATATGCCTAAGATAACTAATCCTGCAAATGCTTTATGTAAAGAGTGTCAAATGGGAAAGCAAACAAAGACAAGTTTCAAGAGAAAAGAATGCTTTGCTAAAATGCTATTGGTGTTGATTCACATTGACTTCTATGGACTTACAAGAACAAGAAGTCAACAAGGTGAAAGGTATTTCATGTTGCTTATTGATGATTATTCTATAATGATGGGTTACATTTTTAAGAGAAAAATCAGAAGCCCTTGATAAGTTTAAGATTTTCAAAGAAAAAGTTGAGAATGAAATGGATGTTAAGATAAAATGCTTAAGATCTGATAGAGGAGGTGAATTTACTTCAAATGAATTTGATTTTTTTTAGAAGATCATGGCATTAGAAGACATATTTTTGTTCCTAGAACTCCTCAGTAGAATGGGGTAGTGGAAAGGAAGAATAGGACTATGCAAGAGATGGCTAGGGCTATGTTGAAAGATTCTAATTTGCTTGATATTTATTGGAAGGAAGCAGTTCACACAACTATATATTTTATTAACAGAGTACAATTAAGGGTCAATAACACTAAGACCCCTTATGAGCTATGGTATGGAAGGCCTCCTACTGTTAGATACTTCAAAATCTTTGGCAACAAATGTTACATTAGGAGAGATGAAGAAGATCTTGGAAAGTTTGATTCAAGGTGTGATGAAGGGATCTTTATTGGTTACTCAAACAGGAGTAATGCCTATAGATGATACAATAAGAGATTGGGAAAGATGATTGAAAGAAAAAATGTTAAGGTAGATAAATATTTGTGTTAGATCTCACAAGAACCAAAGGTTTGTGGATCTGATATACCTCCCTGCATTGAAGAAGAAGAAGAAAATAAAGAAGAGAATAAACAAGAATCATAAAAGGTTCTTAAGACTCCAACAAAGTATGTGTAGAAAAATCCTTCTACAAATTTGATCATTGGTGATAAGAATGAGGATCTGCTAACCAGGAGAAGGTTTGTAAAATCAAGTCATCAAGTAAATTTGTGTTTACTGTCAAAGGTTGAGCCCAAGAAATTTATTGATGCTAGCAAAGATAAAGGTTGGTTGAAGGCAATGGAAGAAGAATTGGACTAGATAGAAAATAATGAGACATGGGAGTTGGTTCCTAGACTAGATGATAAAAATATTATAGGAACAAAGTGGTGTTGTGGAACAAGTTGAATGAAGATGGTGAAGTTGTGAGGAACAAGGCGAGATTGGTTTGCAAGGGTTATTCACAAGTTGAAGGTATTGATATTGAGGAGACTTTTGCTTTGGTAGCTAGAATGGAGGCAATCAAGATGTTTCTTTCCTTTGCTTCTCATAAGAATTTCAAAGTCTACCATATGGACGTCAAGTCAACTATCTTGAATGGTGATTTAGAGGAAGAAGTATACATTTAGCAACCAAATGGTTTAAAGCTATTAGAAGATTTGGACATGGTGTGCAAACTCAAGAAAGCTTTGTATGGACTCAAGCAAACTCCTAGAGCTTGGTATGCTCGGTTGGATAAGTACTTACTTCAATAAGGTTTTGAGAAAGGTACTACAAATAGTAATCTTTATATTATGATAGAGGAAGACAAGATCTTGATAGTTGTTGTATATGTCGATGATATCATCTTTGGTGGAGATGATAATATGTGTAAGAAGTTTGTAGAAGATATGTAGAAAGAGTTTGAGATGTCTATGATTGGTGAGTTGTCTTTCTTCCTTCGACTTCAAATTTTTCAACTAGATGATGGTATCTTTATTTCTCAAGCTAAGTATGTTAAAGAAATGTTGAAGAAATTTGGCATTGAGGATTCCAAACCAGTAAGTACTCCTATAGTAACCGGTTGTCACTTGAGCAAGACTAATAAGGTTGACCAGACTCTTTATAGGTTTATGATTGGAGGTTTATTGTGCTTGATTGCTTCCAAACCTAATATTATGCATGTAGTATGTTTGGTTGCTAGATATCAAGCTAATCCTAAGCAAACTCAAGAGAAGGCAATAAAAAGAATATTCAAATATTTGAAGGGAGCTCTGAATTATGGTTTGTGGTATAAGAAGGTTGATAACTTTTCCTTGAGTGTTTATATTGATGTTGATTGGGAAGGATGTGTGGATGACCGGAGAAGCACTAGTGGAACTGCATTTTTCTTAGGAGACAGGTTTTCTCTCTTAGTTTAGTAAGAAGCATGACTTAGTGTCCTTATCCACAACAGAAGTTGAGTATATTGCTGCAACATCTTGTTGCATCCAAGTGCTTTGGATGAAGTAGAATATAAAGGACATAAAGGGTGTATGTGATGAAGCCATTCCAACATTGTGTGATAATACTAGTGCAATTAACATTTCCAAGAATTCGGTGATGCTTTCAAGTACAAAACATATTTCTATCTGGTATCACTTTCTAAGGGAAAAGGTCGCAGAGCAAGAAGTTAGATTGGATTATGTGCCTACTAAGAATTAGATTACAGATATCTTCACTAAGGCACTTTCAAAGGATACTTTTGAGCATCTCCAACAAAATTTAGGGGTTATTGTTCCTCCCTTTTCTAACTAGATGCATAAATGATGCATCTATCCAAGGAGAGAAATTCATGTCATCTTTTTCTCTTGGATTGATGTGTGCTGCCTGTTAGGGGGAGCAGGTAGTTGGTTGGTTGCTGTTAGGGGGAGAATATGCTGATGATTTAATTGAAGGCCTTGGCCCTTTGTCCTTGATTTCAAAGGGGGAGAATGTGAAAATGTGTAGGTGTGTGTTGCCATCAAAGCCAAAGGGGGAGATTGTTGTACATAAGTTTGGTATTGTTTGCCATTGATGTCAACACTTTGTTTGAGAGATTGTTACACTTTGATTGGGAGATTGTTGTTGTATATGTTTGTGAGAGTTTTTTTTGTCATTGGTTGTTCATTGATGACTACACTTATTTTGGGTTGTCATTGATGCTTGTGTCAACACTCAATTTGGGTTGTTATTGGTGCTTACAGTTGTATGTTGTCAATACTCTATGATGATGTGTTGTTGCACTCTATCATTGATGTATGTATGCTGTTGATGTTCATGGTTGGATGTCATGCCTTGTTTGATGACAATTGAAGTTGTATTGAGCATGGTTGTTGTCAATAGAGATGATATATTAAGATGAGGATTAGAAGTATTGAGATGTGGATTACAAGTTGGAGAGATGTTACTGATGGTCTCTAGTATGTTTTATGCTCTTTGCTGTTGTTCCTGAAGAAGTATGTGTTACTTCAAGGATGTTTTGGTTTTTGCATGTTGGTGAAAGGTTTTGTCCCGAGAAGTTGCTTTGAAGACTGTTTGGGAGAATGCTCTGCATTCCTCCGCCTTTGAGGATATGGTATTTCAGTTTGGGATTTAGTGTTTATGTTTTTTGGATGTTACATTCCTATCTTTTCAGGTCACTTGTGTTGTTGAGGAGGGTTCTAGTAACTACACTGGGTTGGCAGTTTGTGTTGCATGTTAGGACTAGTTTGGAAAATGCTCCAGATTTCTTACATTGATGTTTCTACTCCCACAGACTGGTGGACGTGCTTTCAAGGTTTTTTTTGTGTCTCAATTCAATTTTCAAGTGTTGGTGTATACCACAAGTTGGTTTTATTAATGCTCTATCTCATGGTTGTGTATTTTGTGCTTCTAGGACGAAGTACATTATGTTTCTGTTTGGTTTGCGGTGGTTGTAGATATGACATGAAAGTGTGGAAGAAGTATATAGAAGTGTTGGTGGATGTTCATGGAACATCTCTTTGTGATCCACACATTAGTGTTTGATCTCTTTGGTGTTGCATTGTGTTTTGGGTTGGTTTTCTAGGAAATTTATGAATGTATGGATGATAGGGCTTGTTTTCTTTCTTGCACTATGTGCTTGGGGGTATACACTAGCATTTGAGGTTGTGTTAAGATGTATTTGGGTCCTGACCTATCTTGTTGAGAACCGCATTGAGTAATTTCAGTTGAAGATGTGTTTTTGGGCCGACTAGTATTATGTTACATGTTTCATCTACACATTTCCTTGTTTCCAACTTGGGTTGATGTGCGCGGGTATGTGTGGTGTTTTGGATCACTTTGGAAATTGTAATAAGTTGTTTTTGGTCTTTTCTATATTTTGGATGGGACCACATTATGGTTTTGTGGCTAACTTGTTGAGGTTATTGCTTATCTTTTGTTCTGACCTACCTAATTAGTATTTTGTGATCTTATATAAATGGAAGAGAAAATCATTTGCAAGTTGAGAGAGTGATGAGTGGTGTACGAGTATGGAGTGTAGCAGTGAGTTGTGGAAAAGAAAAGAGAAATGAGCTTTAACGCCTCAATCAATAAAGTGTATTGTTGACAAATGTTATAATTTCATATTTAATGTATCATGCTATCAGACAATGAGTCTCTCTAGCAGGTCGTTGTAATGTGTATCTTGTCCTGGGGTTGTGCGCCTCAGTACTACAAGTCCTTTGTATCTTTCCCTAAGGTTGTGCGTAGGTTAGCCTGCAAGTCCTTCCGGGATAAGCTTGCTTCTTTAGGTAGTGAGCTTTAAAATAAATTGTAATTTTGTAAGTAGTGAGCTTCCTATATTGAGAGTTTTCTCTCTGTGGTTTTTCCCTTCTTGGGTTTTCCACGTAAATGTGGTGTTATTTTGTGCATGTGTGTTCATTGTCTTATCTTTCATTGTTGCTGATTTGTTTAAGTGTTGTTGATCTGATTAAGGGTTGACGATCTTGTTAATAGTTTGAATTTGTATATTGTTGAAAGGTTTAAGTTTTGATAGATATTGATTCCCCCTCTTCCCCTTCCTAGTATTCAAGTGTGTTCAACACATATATTACTACCAATATTCCTTCATGATTGTGACTATAGTGATGCACTTAAGACATTTATGATAATTTTCTAATACCAAATAGAGCCTTATCATTATTTCCAAACATATTATATTTTTGCATAGTCAAAACCTTTAGATCACTTTTTCTACAGAGTTAAAATATTTGCGAGGTGATTGAAGTTCTTTTTCACCTTTTCTACTTGGTTGTATTCCTTCCACATTTTTCACTTTCTTGAAGTCCTTTCACATTTTCTAGTTAGTTGGAGCCATACAAATTTCACTAGTGAGAATCTTTTACCCCTTGGACTTTTACTTGTTATAGATAGTTTCAAGAATTGTGATTATGTTTATTTATTAATGCTTGACAAATGCTACTCATTATAGCTTATATGTTCTTGTAGGTTATTGAGATGGAACACTCATGGCAAAGAGAGTACATACATTCAACATCCATATCCATAGCCTTTTTAATGCCTGCAATATAAAATTTATGTATTAGCTACTTGATTCACTTTAATACACATCTTCATGGTAGTTCACATACAAGTCAAAGTGAGGGTAAAATATAATGATGAATCATATACCTATTTGACTCTCCCTTATGTTTTGGACCAATAACAACTAGGTTATTCTTATATATTAACTAGTGTACAAGTTGACATATTTTTGTAGGAAAAGTTGACAAATAACTTTATCCTAACTCTATCCACACACCCCAAAACTCAAAACTCACCTACTAAATCCATCATTCACTAGCTTGATTGAGATTCACAAGTGCAATATTAACATAAATCACTTCCACACATATAAACCTAAACTCTAAACTTTTAAATTCAAATGAACCTTAAATCGAATACCCATGTAGTTTTTTATTATTAAATTGCATTTCAAACTTTTTCCTTATCATTTCTTAATGATAAACCATATTTCCAATTTTATAATGGTCGTCCATATTATTTTGTCATCCCTCCCTTATCTGTCTTTGCAAGGCCAAAAAGATCTTTCCAGCAGATTTAACAAGGTAAAAGCAAGAGTTTGAATGATTGAGAAAGCGTGGAAATTTGTTTCCCAATTTTAAAAGGCCTGTGCCTCTGGAGTGATAACATAAATTTGAAATCCTGAAAGTTACATGGCCTTCTCATTGGCAGCGTCATTGTGAATGATGGCATACTTTTCAAAGTTGCAGGCATTTATTGGGACATTGTTCTTACAAAATTTAAAGTGCAATCAAGTACAATGGAGCGCACCTGAGAGGAGGAATACATGAAGTTTTATATACCTAAGCACGCGCCCTTCTGTAATCTGACATTCTTTCAGTTAATATGCAATGGCGTGCGCTTTTGTATGAACCAATGATGAAATGCCTAAAAACCCAAAAAAAACAGTCATACAGAGGCGTGCTCTGGATATTAAAGAGAAGTATTGTTTCTCAAAAAACAGCATATACAGTCGCATACAATGGTGGAGGCCATAAAAAAGGACAAACAGTTTTTTCAAGGCAAACAAAACCAATGAATGTAATGGGGCACACACTGTTATAAAGGGTAACAGATTCCAAGTTTTTGGAATTTGCATGTCATGAGTATGGGCGTTTCTTTTCAGGCAACATGTTCACATTTTCTAGCAGTCTCCGCCAATCTACAACATGGTTTTTCATCAAAGTGGGTCCTTCGCACCTGCTTTACCTCCAAACATGAGAAAACCCTGCTCTTTCTCTAAGCAAATTCACTCTACAAGCATAACTAGAGAGACGTTTGTTCTAAGATCCAATTTCAAACATCTATGAAACATACTCATAAACTCCTTTGGCATCCAATATTCAAACATTCATGGAAAATGGTCATATAAACTCCTTTTGACTTGTGGAAAGACAAAAGACTGAAGATTCTGAAAGCATCCCTTGCTTTTTAACCAGCTAATAAAAAACATTATAACACCAGAGAACACATAGCTGCAGCAAATAAAAACAGTGATAAATAAAATCACTTACAGCTCACTCAACAGTCATGGATAATATATCCATGCACAGAAAAAACTTTGTATTATTGTTAAAACTTAACTAGCTGCTTGCTTTGAACAGCGCTCAATACAAAGATTTATAGAAAATAAAGTTCTATGAAAAAAATTGAAACAAACTAATAAAAGACTGATTTTTTACATGCTCGGCGGTTTCTAAAAAACTAATTATTCTTCTAGCGGTGAGGTCATGCCAACTGGTAAATCTTCAGCATCAATTATCCAACATATTCCCCCTTGATGCTGAGAGGTCTCACAATCAGATCTCGGAGAGTAAAAAATTGAATCTTTTCAACAACCTTAGTGAAAATGTCTGTAAGTTGTTCTTCAGTCTTTATATATTTGAGTTCTACTTCCTTATTTTGCACCAAATCTCAAATAAAATGATATTTTAAATCAAAAAGTTTTGTTCTACTGTGGTGTACTGGATTTTTGGCCAATTTGATAACACTTATGTGTTATCACAAAAAATCACCGTAAGATGAATTTCCTTCTCCAATTTCTTCTAGAATTTTTCTAAGCCATAATGCTTGCGTACCTATTGAGGGTGACTACAACATACTCTACTTCAGTAGAAAAAAGAGCAACTATGCTTTGCTTCCTTGAGCTCCATGCAATCAAACCAAGACCAAAAGAAAAACAGTTATCAGATGTAGACTTCTGATCATCCAAACTACCTCCCTAATCTGAACCACTAAATCCAACCAATTCAAAACTCTTAAAGTGTAGTAATGAATGCCAAAATTTAGAGTGATTTTCACATACCTCAAAATTCTTTTAGCTGCTTTCTTATGCATTTCATATGACTTTGTCATATACTTTGAAACAAGTGAAACTGAATAACCAATGTCAGGCCTTGTGTGGGTTAGAAACATCAAGCTTCCAACAATACTTCTATAAGTTGTCTCATCAACTATTTCAACACCACCATCTCTACACAACACAACTCCATGAGCAATTAGAGTGGTGGTTGATTTACAATCAACCATATCAAATTTCTTCAACATATATTTTGCATACTTTGATTGATAAATAAAAATTTCATCTTCACTTTGATAAACCTCCATTCCTAGAAAATATTGCATGAGAATTAAATCTTTCATCTCAAACTCATTCATCATAGCAAATTTGAATTCATCCTTCATCTTAGAACTACTACCCATATACAATAAATCATCAACATATAAACTAACTATAAGAATATCATTGCCTTCTTGTTTGTACAGTAAAGGGTAGGTTCACTCTTACTTCTCATCCATAGTTTGTTAATGCAAATTGGGCAGTTGACTGAAATAGTCGAAGGTCCACTAGTGGTTATGGTTTCTCTTTGTTTGGAGGTACAATGATTTGGATGACTAAAAGGTAGTACATGTGATTGCTATATCCACCATAGAAGAAGAGTATGCGGTTTCTATTCATGCCTCTAAGGAGGTAGTTTGTTTATAGATACTCAATATACATATTGGTTTTTATTGTAGGATTGTTACGAGTATATGTGGCAATTAGAGTGATATGTGTTTGGCAAAAACTCCTATTTATTACACTCATACTAAGCATGTTGATATATAGTATCATTTTGTATGAGAAATGGTTGAGAATGGTAAGGTCTTATTAGATAAGGTTGACATGCTCTAGATAATGTTGTAGATTTTCTTACAAAGCCAGTGACCATAAATAAGTTCTCTTGGTGCAAGAAGGCCATGGGATTTGATACTTATGCTTAATTATATTTTTTACCTATGGATGGTTTTTTAATGTCTAATGTCAAGTGGGAGAATGTTAAGATTAAAATGTCATTTACCTTGTAGTCTTATGTGTAATTCATGTAGCCCCAACACTCTGGGAAAGTTTTCTTAAACACCTATCAAGTGGAATTAAAAATAATGTGTAATTTAGATTCTCTGGGAATCTTGGAATTAGTTTTCGTATGTATCCATGAAGGTGGAGCACAACAATGGTGGTTATAGTTGACTTTTGGATTATTGAATGCACTTTCCCAATTGCAGGTGTTACAATTAAGGAGTAGACAATCTAATATGACAAGATGAGATCCACATGAGTTGCCCACTCCATTTTGGAGTGTTATAATTGGGTATATGAGTTATTGACCCAATTATGACACCAAAGATGTATTCATAGTTATGTTTACTAATTTGGCCCGAACTAAGTAATTGCACCCATGTGAAGTCATTGATGTATTTGTTATTTTTTAAAGATGTTCTCTAAGGTAGGAGTGGGTTATTGCATGATACCATGGTTTTGTAAACTATTTATGGGTTTTCCTCTCTTTGTGCTTATATATTGAGAGTATTATATGGCAATTTTAGATTAAATTATTTATAGGTACACAAGTGTTGCTAGAGTGTTGTTAGATTCAAGAAGTGTTATCGTGTGAATGTATCTCATATTTGAATATCAATACATAATTTTCCTCTTTCTTGAGTGGATTTATTTTAAAAAGTTTTCTCATGTAAATCTTGTGTTGACTTGATCTGTTTATTTATTTTTATTGTTGATTAATGCAATCACATAATTAATCGTATGATAATCTTTGTTTAAATAAATATGTTACATACATGCATACACTTGTAGAAGTTATTCTTGCAATTGTTTCACCTTGTTTCTTAGCATGAGTCTCACTAGAAATCTTGTCTAGATGTTCAAACAAAAAAAAAATTAGGAGCATGTATTCACATTATTGATTCTCATGTTGCTTTTGTAAAAAAATATGACCATGGTGTTTATGATTGCATTTTTCATTGAATCAATCAAATATAGTAGAAAATATCTTTCACATTTGCCAAGATCATATCTTTATATCAAGCTTAACTATTAAATGGCTATTGCAAAGTACATATGAACATGCAATTAGAACCATTTGTGCAATTGTTCTTGTTTCAAAATGAAGAAATTTTTAATATGTACTGGATATTAAATATTGAAAAACTAAATATGAGAAAACATGGCTAAGAAAACTAATTTATTCTTCTAATTCCTCTTTATTTGGATTTTATTCTTACAAAAGTTTTGGTCTTCAAGACCTACTCACAAATATCCCTTATTTTCTTTAACAATTACATTTGCGTTCAAAATTATTAGAGTAGTTTTCTATCATTGAAGAATGTGTTCTATGAAAATACTTCCATTCAATGGTGTTCAAAAAGATTATCAAATGACCAAATATAAAAGATTGTATTCTTTGCACTTGCTAGTCAACTTGCTTTGCTCCACTAACAAACAAGCTAACCTTGAATCATTTTCAAAACTTGCTTCACTCAACATTTTAAGTAAGTGTTTGCATTTTATTTGATCTACATTACATTTCTAATAAATATAATCACTATAAATTTTTTTTAACAATGTTAGGGTCATTTCGATTTTGTTTTGATTTTTGGAATAGATGTTCTAATATGCACTTATAACTTTTAATAATTACTTCATATATTTATCTCTAATAGAAAACCAAATTATTTTTTCTTCGATTAATTTTTTTTGTGTCAAAGTATTGATACATGATTAAACTAAAATTTAAATTTATTTTTACTTTGACTTTTTATTTTTTTAATAAGAGATTATGTTAGTTGTTTTTTAATAAAAAGAACAAATATATATGATAACTTGTCTTGACAAAGCTTCAATTTAATGATTATTGTATATGTTGAAATTATGATAAATTATAATATTATATTATATGTTATAAAATGTTAGTAGTGTTATGTTCTTTTCACATTGATGGCTACACACTAGTTGCCATGCAGTGCCTTAATTCATGCTTGCTTATTTTATTCTTTAACACATATCATTGAAAAGTGAAAGGCTACTCATGAAACATGAGTCAATGAGTTTGACTTGTAAAACTACACGGTTGAATCCTGATAGCAATATCACAATTTGACACGTTGTTGAAAATACCTCCTCGTGATCAATTGATGAGCTAAAGGGGCTCTATTATGAATGATTCAGAAGGCACAACACTTGTTGAAGGTTTTGCAAATTGGGTTGCAAGCTAAGTGGGCTCAATCTAGGGGGAAACTCCCTAGTTAAGCGTGCTTGAGATGGAATAGTACTGGGACCATTCATTATCATGAGGGTTGGGTTCTTGTGAACCACTATTCATGAAACATGGGTCAATGAGTTTGACTTGTAAAACTACACGGTTGAATCCTAATAGCAATATTACAGTTTGACACGCTATGGAAAATACCTCCTCCTTATCAGTTGAATCCTAATAGCAATATTACAATTTGACACGCTATGGAAAATACCTCCTCCTTATCAAGTGAAAGATTAGTTTATTGACTACTATATATACAAATTAACAGTTCGATGTGTTATTATAAAACAGACTTTTTGTTTATATTGGAAAATACATTTTACAAAGATATTGCAATCTTAAACTGCTGAAAAAACTCGCTGATACAAAACAGCAACAACAACAAAACTTAAAAAGGGAAAAAAAAAAACCCTACTGCGATAACAGTTACAGAGCTGTAACAATATTACCAAATGCAAACAAAACAACTACAGCAGAAAATATCTATGTCAGAGTATTAAACTTTGAGCCTTATGATAGAACAAGTTGAAAATATCTATGTCTAGTATTAAACTTTGAGCCTCCCTTACCTCCTGCGCCCAGTTTAATATTTGACGTTGAGCCTACGAACGAATGATGGGCGTGGTGCAGCTTATGTTTAAGACCCACCGACAGAATAAAAAACTTGTAAGTTCACGTGCCAAATGCACAGATATCCATATTTAGGTCCCTCCGAGTCGTGACAAAATACTGACGGTGACAGCTAACACAGACCGCAGGGCAGAGTGGCCAAACTCCGAAGTCCGCCGGGCGAAATTCGCCGCTTGTGTAATCTCATGCTCTGCGGTCAAGAGTTTTGTTAACACTAACCGTCAGGTTGCCACAGCGTGTAGCCGACGTTGTGGGGCCGGGGGGACATAATTTTAAGTTAAACGACTGCCTAGGCTGGCTAGGTAGGTAGGTAAGGGAAAGGGAAATGTAAAATAAACAAGAAAATGAAATTTAAAGCATGTTTCAATAGTTGTAATAGTATTTGTTTATATAATGTTCAATATTTTTATCAATATTAGACTAGTATTTGTTAGTGTTGATGATTACTCATGATTAAATAAAATGTGTTTTTTTGATCTAAAAAGCAATCAATCATATGATTGCACATCAACTCTCAATAAAACATGTTGTGAATGCACAAGTATTGGTCTCACTTTTTTGAGGGCTTTTTTGGACACCTTGAAAAAAAGCATGCTGATGTGGCATTACATTTGATGATGTGGCCTTGAAACCTTAGTTATAAGTAGGGGATTTGCCAAGTAAGTTGCTGTAAAAAATTGGGAGTGATTTGAAATTTTCATGTAGGATAATTAGAAGTGCGAAGTAAGGGTGCTCAACTACTAGATCCTCTCCCCTAATTTTAAAAATTATTATGATGATCCAATCCAAAATGTGATAACAAATATTCAGAGTCAAATTTAAGAATTATGAAATTCAATATGAATTGTGAAAATTTATTTATTTATTTATTTTTGTTAACGATAGGGGTATCCCCGCGATCCAGCTCAGCAACCTAGCAGCCTGATCTTGGGTACCTGGGGCGAGCAGGAGTGAGACTAGTCCCTTGTGGGGGACCCAACAGTCGACAAGCCAGTCCCAACCAGATAAACCCGAGAGCGGAGTCGAACCCGAAACCAATTACTTAAGTTATCTAACAATTATTTTAATTATTTTAATTTATTAAGATTTTTTTGTGTTATTTACTTGAAGAATTATTTTATTTTATTTTAGAATTATTTTAAAATTTATTTTATTTTATTTTTATTTGAAAATATTTTTTAATTAAGAATTATTTTGTTTGTTGGATTTCTTTTGTATTAATTATATTTTCTTATATTTTTAAATATACCTTCTATATTGATTTCTAATTAGAATTAAAAGAATTATAGTGTTAATAATTATATATTTTTTGTTTTATAAAACCAACAAATTATTATAGTTATTAATTATTGAGCATTTGTCTTAGGTTGTTAACAATGGTAAATCTGCCTCCTTATGGTCCAACTCTTTGGAATGGTTATGGGTCTCTCTCTGACATTCAAGAATTGAGGGAACGTAAGGAAATTGTAGAAGAAATTTGGGGTGATAAAGTAGCAGATTATTTCACTAAGCATCTAGGAAAAAATGAAAAAGAATGGGGTTGGAAAGATTTTAGTTTGACTCCTATTTCTAATATTGCCAAAAAAAATATGGCAAATAAATTAAGGAAATGAAAAATTCATTTAACTTCTAGTGAAGACAAAATTATTTGTTGTGGGGTCAAAATGGATAGGTGCTCAGTAAAATTAGGATACCACCTTCAAAATCTTGGCCCTTCCCAATGCTTATTGGTGAACGGATCTTTGCTGGGGTGCAAAATTTATGTCAAAAGTTGGTGCCTTTTCTTGGACCCCTATGCATAAGCACATTCTTACAAGTGAAACATTGCATTATGTTGAAATTATTGGTCCTTCAAGAGGTCCAATGTGTCTAAGTTTAGAAAAAATAATTGGCCATCTCTTACTTTGGTTCCCCTTTGCTAATAATTGTTGGATTTGGCTTATGGATCATCTTGGATAGGTAAGGGCTTTTCATACGAGCATTCTTCAGGCCTTTTGTGGATGGCCTCACTTATACAACAAGTTTATTTGGGCAGAATTGCAATGTCCCAAACATAAATTTTATGTAAATGTGTTCAATTTGAAATATCCCCAACACATTTTAATGTAAGATATATTTTCAAACTTCTAAAATAATCTCCACACAATTTGATGCCAAAACATTGAAAGTTATAGTGTTGATTTCACACAAACTAAGCCAAATAATTTATCAATGTTTGCACACATAAGCTAGAACTTCACCAAAATGCTAGAGTTGATTTATATTCATGAAATGTACAAAAAATGTTGCAATAAATTTTTAAATTATAATATGAAAATGAGTTTTAAAAATAAACTTTATACGTTGAAGTTCCCTTCTCTACCAATCTACCAAAAAAACTAACTATAATCTTTTCAACACAAATGTAACTTCTAAATGAAACTAGCCTCAAGGTATCGGGGAATTTTCATTCCCAAACTCCAATACAACCTAGAGGGTTTTCTTCATGCTGGATCTTGCAAGGTCTCAAGGGGTTTCATCCTTGGATTGATTTTTTAACATAAGTGCTCTAAAAATAAAAGAAATTGATAATATCAAATTAGATAATTTTTCACTAAGCTTTCCCCTTTTTTATAGATTCATTGAGGGAATCATTGAATATTAATTCCTTCTTTTCTATTTTCCCCTCCACTACTTTATTTAAATGTTTTGTAACTCTCCTCTCTAAAATCTCTCCTAATTTAATTTGTAAATCTAATCCCCAAAATATAGAGAAATAATTAAATATTCCTAGGAGTTACAAAGGGCCTTATTATGCCCCATTTAAGTAGCCCATAAAATATTCAAGTTGTCATTTACAATAATATTAAAATAATGTAGGATTATAACTTAAAATGGATGACTATTCCTCCACCCATTTCCATAACAACACAATTTATTACAATAAACTGTAAGTTGCTCTTTAAAATTATATAACATAAAGAAACTTAACAAAAAATTACATTACTATTTTAAAAATGATTTCCCTCATCTCACTCACAAGCCTATGGATTTTTTGGCTTAGGTGCATTTGATTATCTTCTATTTGAAAAGGGATATGACAATCCACCCTTCTTACAATTGTTTTTCCTCAAGCAATGTAGACTCAACCCTTTTGATTAAATCTTGGATGAAAACCACTATGATTCCAAGATCCCAAATTAAACTTAGCGATTTTGTTCATCCATCCACTTGAAATACATGGTTGAACTTTATTTTCAAGTTTAACCTCCTCAATTTTCCTTACTAGTCATTCAACAATATTCTACAAACTCCCCAAAGATTTATTTTTCTCTATCTTGTTTTTGTTGCACCACTCTATTATGGATTTAAAAATTTGTGCAAATAGTTTCCATTGATTTGAGTGGACATTTGAGGGTGTAAAATTCCATTATTTTGTTGTTACTGTACTAGATTACTTATTTGAAAGTCTCTTAAGTATCACCTTTCTTCCTTCAAAATGAAATGCAAACTCCAGAGTTTGATAGTGATGTAGATAAAGAGACTCTTCTCTTGCAAATCCACTCTCATATAAGTATAATGGCTTCATTACAAATAAATATTCAAAATTTATAAGTAAAATATATAAATTATATCCACTTTCATGTAGTAGAGAACAAAAAAATAAAGTTAGGTCTAGCGTTGTATTTTTATTATATATGAAAAAAATTGGATATAACATTGTTATAAAAAATTTGTACGGTCAATCCCTTTCTCAACCTACTTCAACAAAGCTTTATTTTTCTCCTATAAAATAAAATATATGTCCCTCCCCATGACATGAATGAAACTAAAAAAGGAAACTTAAACAACCAACAAATGGTAAAACCAAAACTACCCACAAAGACTAAAAATAGTAGAAAAGGGTTCATGTGGTAAACTAATGTTGTGATAGTGAATCCCCTGTTAGTTACAAGAATCATCCATTACATTAGATAGTTTTGAGAAATCTACCAAAGGGATAATAACCACTAACACCCAAAACTATGTCAATTTCTCCCAAACCAATGGCATAAAAATCATCACATACTTTATGTTCCCTCATGAGTATGTTGACTTGACTAATTTTCTTTTTGTAATGAATTATGAATTTGTCGACTACTATGATGTCAAATCCCTCAAATAATTCAATTTGAAGTCCTCTATTAAATACCAAGCCTTCAATAAAATTTTGAGTGGCTCCACTATCAAGGATTATGAAATTGTGAGTGTCCAATTGCTTGGTCTAAGCCCCCTTTATATTTTTGGCCTCATTTTTCCCATCGCTTGTAACCAATTTGAGATATTCCTAATTGTTCTCTCTTGGTAAAATTTAATTAAATATTGTTCCCCATCACCCCCCAAGTGCTTATTAGTCTCCAGAAATCCTAAAAATTCCTAAGTATGGTTGTCTTTAGTTCAAGTTCTAAGCACTAGGAAAAATTTTCAGTTTCAAAAATTTTCATCTAGACATATCTTTCCTTTGACCTCCACTCTTTCCCTCATCTTTGTTAGTCTTTTAGATTTTCTCTTTTTTGAATTATTTCCCTCATACCCTTGCACTCCAATACTTTACACTAAGTCTTCTTTTAGAGTTACAATTTCAATCATTCCTTTACTCACATTCTTTGTGTCATGAGTTCCTTAGTACCCTTGATCCATAACTTTTAGAATTTCCTTCTATATATTTCTTTAGAGTCAAAGATCAAAGAATAACTCTAACAAGATACTTATTGTATGAACTATGAAGTATTTTTTATTCTTGGTCTTTAATATTTTACATTGTATTACCTCATTAGGCTCACGAGCTTGGACCTATCCCTATTTGATTTCCTTATTAGATGAATTCTTTAATATCCAAGTAATACCTAACTCCTTATCCTTATCTTTATATATCTCATTGGAGTTGATGATATAGGGATACTATAATTTTCTTACTTTCGGCATGGGTTATAAGGTATTCTTGACCCCCAATCCTCAACACTTTGCAACTCCCAAGTTTTGTATTTTTTACTCCCACCTACCTCCTTACATGACCTAGGTCACCATTAATGACCATAGTTGACATCACAACTACTCCAAAATTATTTTTTTCCTAAAATTAATTATTCACCTCAAGGGTGTGGATTCATATGCAATTACAATGGTGGAAGGTAAGGATGGATTGTGTAGTCATTAATACATTGGTTGAGTTCCAACTCCCAATTATCCTTGCTTTTATTTTGGGCTACCATTTTAGTAGATTTCATAATATTTTTACTTGTTCCACAATGTAGCATTTATGAAATTCAATTCTTTATTGACTTTTATGAAGCAATCCAAAGACCTAAAAAATACTATAAATACCAATTTGTCTTCTAGAATAAAGCTTAGTCATTTCTTCTCTCCATACTATTGCAATCATTGAGGAGCTTCTAGGGTTTCAACTCCTGAAAATTCAATCATCATTGTAACATCATACTTCGTAAATAACAAAAAGGTCATTATATTGTAAATGGTTCTTATAGCTGGATATCCCCACAACTCTATTTGTAGCTCTTTAATGGAATTTTATGTTTTGTTTCTCTCTTGCCATATGTGTTGGTATAAATGTAATAATGATTTAACAAATGACACAATATTATAATTTGTTACAAGATTTATAATGGTATTTTCCTTAATACATATGGATTCCTATAGTTTGGGAATGGATTACTAAGTATGTTCAATTATTTGGTATCATATATGTGGGTTTAGTTTCTCTCTTGCCATATTTGTTGGTATGAATGCAATAATGATTTAATGAATGACACAAAATTCTAATTTTTTACAAGATTTGTTATGATATTTTCCTTAATACATATAGATTTTTATAGTTTGGGAATGAATTACTAAGTATGTTCAATTAGTTGGTATTATATATGTGGGCTTAGGTTCTCTATTGCCGCATGTGTTGGTATAAATGTAATAATTATTTAATGAATGACACAACATTCTAATTTTTTACAAGCTTTGTAATGATATTTTCCTTAATATATATGTATTTCTATAGTTTGGTTATGGATTACTAAGCATGTTCAATTATTTGGTATCATATATGTGGTATATGAATCTATACAACTTATATTCTTTTATGATTTTGATATTTTATCTCTCATGGTATGTTGCAACTGTATAACATAATGAATAAACAACAATTCTAGAGGTAATGATCCACCATGGACTCTGAATAAAAATATATTATACCAATAGATTAGGAGTAGGGAGTAGCTTGTTTGTACTTCATGATTTAATGCTCTGACTAGTGAAGCATCTTCAGCAATCCATAATTATTATCATCTTGGAGAAGCATGTTTTGCATACCTACATCTTGATGTTGTGCAATGATGTGCTTGCCAACTTAATAAGAGGTATTAAAATTCTAAGTAATTAGTCTTTAGTCTAGTTACAACCTTTGGGACCAAGTGTACACTAGGTACTATTACAAACTTTAAATTTTTCTATCTCGAGTTGTGACTAATCCTATTAAGGATACATCTAGTAAAGTCCCTCTGGGGTTTATTTGAGTCCAAAGTGAAGGAAATATTTCCCACTTTCAATAATTTCTCCATTGTTACCCTACCTTATCATAAGTTAGAGGTTTCTTGCTATGTATTTAACACCCCTGGTACTCAAAGAATTTTTGAGATATAGGGATTTCAAAATCTACAACTCTGAGCACCAATATAATGGCATTTTTTTGGGAGGAACTACTTTTTATTAAGTACAAGGCAATTTGGAATATTAAAGACCTCAACAAATCTAAATTTTTTCAACTATGTATTTGGGTGAGTTAGTAGCTCATAAAATTATGCCAATAGAATGCCACACATCAACAAAAAGGTGACAAGGAGGTTAGTTCTCAAGTTTGGTACTTTATACTTCATTTGCTAGAAAATTTCTGGTCTATTCCTAGTGAAGAGTGGTGACTACTTTAGTCCAACCTAGAATAAATTTGTGCATCAAAAGACTCGATAATGGAGATAAGAAGGAATCTTGGGTACTATAAAGAAAAAGAAGAATATTTAGTTCATGGAGACAACATATAACATGGGAAGATCAAAATAATAGCAAGTCATTTAGACCTACCTATCAATATTTAAAACTAGGAACTTTAGGTAGAAATAGTCCATTCATTGATAATAGGAGATCAATGCATGTATACTTTTAAAGATTCTAATGATATCATGATTAGAAGCCATGGGAAAATGAATAGGTCTAGTAATGGAATGAGAAGGAATGATATGACTATTTGTAGAAGATAAAGGGATATAAATTATGATGCACATTTTTCTTGATAATATCCTACATCTTCTAGATAACACTCATACGGATATGGAATTGAAATATGAAGAATGGTTAAAACACCTTAAAAAGGAGAGACAAAAATAAATGAAAATGGTTGAATTGCAATAGGTTCAATTAAAAATAAGTAAGATGGTTCTTGGTAGGATGAATGGGCATAGATCCTATAATATAAAAAACATTGGCATGAGGTATCATGATGTGAAAACACATACTACTAGTCAATGTCCCTCTCCTCCCAATGAGTCATATAGAAAATAAGTTGATAAAATGGAAATAATATATTACCTTGAATAGGAGAAGCAAAAAGTCCTTGTAGACCTTGAATTGTAAGAAGCTCAACTTGCCACACTCAAGAGTGAAAATGCCTTCTTAGTAAGTATAGATGAAGAAATTCCTTATCAATAATATTTTTTCTTATGTAATGAAGATGAGGAAGATCAGTATGATGCATCTAGATATGACTACATGTAAAGAGAAATTGAATATAGTGACTATGATGCAATTGATCTAAGTTTTTAAGGTGGACATAGTGTTGATCTAGATTAGTATGAGTTTCCTTGTCAAAAAATTGAACATGCCGAGGAACTCATGCAACTATCCTAAGAGTCCAAGCCACCATGTGAAGATAGAAAAACCCATGAAAATGCAACAACAGTGTAGTCTGAAATGAATATCAACAAAGAGATGAACACATGCCTACATGATGTAATACTACAACCACCTGATCAAATAAAAATTTCAATAAGAAATAATAAAGGGAAAACTAAGAGAAGGAACAATAATGCTACAAAGGTGATGGAGGAAAGAACTTAGTGCAACAATGACCAATAATGAAGAGATAAGTTCCAAATTTTCATGAACATGAAGTTCTAGAAAAAACAAATTCAAATGATGAAGAACAAATGATTAAGTGCCTACACATTATTAGACATGTGCAACACCACAAATTATACTCCATTCATTGATGCTAGTCCTAACTTTCTATTAAGATACCATGATGAACAAGATTATAGCATTGCTAATTTACTCATTTTACTTACTCCAATTTAGGATATGAATAAAGAGCTAGTCACTTAGAGAAGGAACCAAATAATGCATATGTGAAAATATAGGAAGCATTTATGTCCCAGCCTTAGTAATTTCAAATTGTTTTGACCATCTTTTTCCCTCTACCTCATCCTATACCACTACTATTGTTGAGCTTTAAAAAAAATATGCTCAAGAATAACATATTGTACTTATTAGTAGGTCTTCATATGATGACAAATTGAGGTGTGCACCATGGAATGAAAAGATGACATCCATGTAATATATTGGTGCACATCTATATGTGGAAAATTTCCATGAGGAAAATTTTAATTGTGCATCCATGCTTTTTTCACCTCAAAGACAATTCTAGAGGCACATATATTTTATCTTTCCTAGATAACATGAATTGTCCCCTTAGATGGAATGGAAATTATTAGGGAACATTTGAGTTGCATTTCCATAGGTATTATTGTTGGTGTGAATAAATTTCTTGTACCTAGCTAATTCACTTACTAGGTAATTAGGGGACATATTCACATGTTTTTGATTAATTAAGGAGGGAATGACCTTGATCCCATGGTTACACAGCTAATATAGCAAAAAAGGAAACAAGCTAGGAAGAACAACACCAACCAACAACAAAAAGAAACAATCGATAAGAACCAGAAACTAGGGTGGCTCGCAAGCTGAGTATCCAAAATTGTAACCACATAACCATGATAAAATTAATAAAAAATAGAATATCCCTAATAATCTAGCTAATAATACATAGACCATTAATAAGTTCAACCAAATTCCAACAAAATCTTAACCATAACAAAGCTATAATATAATAGCAATCTAGGATTATAAAGCAGAGAGTAGAAAAATGTAGAGCAACCATAAACAACAAAGAGAAACAATGCCATTACTTGGCATTGGCTATCAGGTCCTAGTAATTACCAATTTGGGAAACAAACTCCCTCTAATCAGGTCCCTCTTCTTCATCCTGGTCCTCCTTTTCTTTGATCTTCCCCATCTTCTTGAGAATTTTCCTTATCTTGGTTTGACTTGAAACATTACCCACCATGGCCCTATGCATGAGACCATTGGTTACTCTCATCAATGTGATGATATATTTCTCCATATCATCCATCTAGATCTGCATATATGTCATCCTACTTTTAAGAAAATCAGTGCTAGAATCATCAATAGAGTTAGTGGCTATAGCAATGTTCTCTATTTCAGTAGCTTTCAACATATCACTCCTTTTCTCCTCTTCTCCTCCAATTTCTTTCTCCTCATTATCTTCTTTATCCTCCTCCATTTCTTCCTCTCTCATATCATACACAATATCTTATAATTCCATGTCCTCACTGTCATCATCCACTTGTGGCTCAAACTCTTCAACCTCCAATTCCTCCTCCTCTTGGACTATGGCCTTCTGTTTTCCCTTTTTTTCCTGAGAGGCAACCTTTGCAAGATGTGTTGATCTCTGACCTCCACTAAAAATAATCAAATTCCAGACATATTCACATGTTAAGTTTACTTAGGATAAAATATTCTTTCTAGAAGTCTTAGTTGGCTTTTCTAGAAGTTATCTTATCTAGCATGATTCCTAGGTAGTTAGTTTGTTAGATGTCACATGTTATAGGATTAAAACACTTGTCATGATCTTGTCTAATCCTATGTATCACCTTGCCTTTATAAGCAAGGAATATTATGTACATTTGTATATTCAATCATTATTAAATATTCCATTGTTGAAGCAATATCTCTTGCTATTTTCTTTCTTGTGGAAGATATTTTGATCTAGCAATTATTCTTGAGGGTGTTGGGGAGTCACCATTAACTCCCACAATTATTTACAATATGCAAGGATTATAATATATTTCCACTCAAGTGATCCAAAGGGAGAAGACTATGGTATGTGGTATAGCCATATGAATTTTTTGATGGGTATAGTTAATATGCATACCAACTCAATGGTTTGGCTAAAAATCTTGTGAGGTTTTCAATTCATGACACTATAGATTAGTATTACTTATTTTAAGTAATCGTTCTACCTTGTGTTGGTGATGTGAGCTATGAATTCTAAATCCCTAAGGATGGATAGTCTCCCAAGTTCCAAGGGTGTCAAACCTAGGAAGAGTACCACAAATCCTATGTTTAGGCTAGGCAATTGAGGACCAATTGGCTAAGGTGGGTAATACCCCCTTCACTTCTAGTTGTCACAATATAACCCTATTCTAGTTGTCACAACATACCTATGTGTTGGTTTGAAACTACAAGGTTATGCATTTTAATGTAATTGGAAATTCTTATCATGTAGAGGGTGTAAAATATAGATGAACTACCCTTATTGTTGCTATACACTCATGCATGGAATAATGAATAAACTAATACAACATAACTTGAAAGAAAATTATTATGATTTCTTTATTTTATTGTGTTGAGGTGATGAGAAGTGGAGTCACTAGAAAATTGATGTCAATCCTAATAGGGCAATAGAGTCATGAATTTGTTCAAAATATGTCATGATTGAAATTTGGGTGCGATACCTTAATGAAGGTTTCACTAAAGACTATACCCTTTAGAATACCCAATTAAACTAGACTCTACACATGCATTCAAATAAATACTTGAATTTGTAGAATATTAGATGAGTCTACTTAGTAATCCATAGATAGACTTGAACATTTCTTTTATTATTGTGAAAAGAAACCATGAAAAAGCTTTGCAAGGTATTTATAGTCATCTAGCTAATCAACTGACCACATATACATCTAGAAATGAACATAATTCTAATGGAGACACTCAAATAAGGTCAATATCACATTTTAAACTCATTATTCATAGATTGTACAATGAGTTCATTAAAAATTTGGGATGAACCAAAATCATTAAAATACAAAATATGTCTTTTCCCTTCATTGTAGTTGAAACCCTAGCTCTTTGAAAGTGCATTATTCTTATTTTCTCTCCAAGATAATTTTCCCATCCCTTGTGTAATGAAAAATAAAGTCTATATACCTCACTACAACTCATGCAAGAATGGAAAACATGCAAAATTTTATGAAAGGCCTGGAAATATATGATCTTAGTAGTTGCAAGGAGTACACATACCTCCACGCCAATTTTCTCATAATTTTGGTGGCTTGAGCTACCTCAATCATGTAAACATGTACTCATAAATCATGGGGAGCCATCATTATTTCATTTGCAACACTTCTAGTCATCAATGGATTCCATGGAAGGTGGGAGATTAGGTGAAATAAATGTTAGTAATCGAGCAATCTTTGACATAAAGTTTTGGTATTCCGATTATTGTTGGGTCTCAGGTTTTGGGAGGAACCTAAGAACTGGAAAATTAAAAATATGCCATGGGGGTTCAGCTTTCAAGAGGAACTTGGAACCATGAAATTTTGCATGCACAATTCTTGATAGGGTTCAAAATTTGGGAGGAACTTGGACCCATGAATATGATACATGTTGGGTTTAGGATTCAGGTTGGAAGTGGACCATGGAAACTACAAAGGATTGGTGGGTACATCAGGAGTAGGGAAGAAAATAGAAATATAATTTAAGATTGGTAGGTGGAAAATCCTTGGGATGGAATAAAATTCAAAAATATGTTGGTCAAGATCAAGTTATAGGTAGAAATGAGAACTTAGAATGTAAGGTTCTAGGTTCCAAGTGGAGCCTAAAGTTTTCTTAGGTGTCACGAGAATTGGGAGCAAGAAGGAACTTAGGACTGGAACCTAGGTTCTAGGTCCCAATTAGAGTGATTATCTAACAAGAAGGGGAAGAGAATATATGTTAGGGATTGGACACTGGGAGGAAACATGAACCTTGAACATAATGTTCTATGTTTTTGTTAGGACCCAAGGTTCAAAAGTAAATAATGATAGACATAAGATTTAGAGAGATAAAATTGGAGTGCAAGGGAAAATTTGGAGTAGGAACCTAAGGTTTCAAGTACTTGATGGGTCTCAATATTTGCAAGAAATAGAGATCCACAATCAAGTATGGAATGAGAGGCAATGTGAAAATGGGAAAAGTAAACCCAAAACATAAGCCCAGAGTTCCAAGCAATACCTCAGGTCTCAGTGGTGACTTAGAAGTATTTAGTGGGGAAAAATTTGTAAGGGAGGGGGGAAATAAAAAATGGGGGCTTGAGAGAACTAGGGAACTATGAGTAAGTTCTAAAATTAATGAAAACCTTGACAATCTAAAAATACCTTAAAAACACTCACCAAAAATATTATATATCAACACTACTTTCCCTATAGGGACCTTCAACATTATCAGAAACATTTTTGATAGTTCATGTAGTTCTGGAACCAAATAAAAACACCACAAATATCTTCACAAAGTGTCTTCCTTTGTTGTGCCATCAATCCATCAAGTCACCTTTGACCTACTTGCCAAGCGATTGCAAAAGATGAAACCTTGATATCTCAAAAAACACTACATTTACTCCTAATAAAAAACGGGAGGTGAGAAATGACTTACCACCCCAATGCCTTGGTAAAACACATGAAAAAGACTCATTGTCAAACTTTATCCATTAGATATCCCTCATTAGGAATCCTCCAAAGCATCAGATTTGGTGGATCCCTGATACTAGAGATGAGAACATGGAGAACTTTGATGCTCAACCAAATACACATATGCTTCTTTGTATAACTAATCTCCTTTGGACATTGAATATAGTATGAGAGCAAGGAATGCCCCAAAATTTTGACAAAGAAAAAACTTGGAATATTTTAGAGAATAATGATCAATGTCGAGGAAGTGGGGGAACACAATAATAGGTATTGAAATAAAGAAAACCCCAAAAATCTACAACTTTGAAAAAATGACTTAGGAAAATTTTACAAGGGTTCCAAGTAGGTTTTTGGGATCAACAGGAAAGGAATGCAAGTATGGATATCCTCGAAACTCCAAAGCATTGATAACATAAAATAACAAGGGAGATCATGGAGAAAGCATAAAATTAGGCTTTTTATGGATATTTGCAGCATTTGACACTTAGGAGACCCATTTATAATTTATCAAATTAGTTATTAAAAAGCTTGGGTAAGGTCAAATACACAATCATTGGAGTAGAACAAAAAAAAATTGAGACACATTAGACTAGGGTGCCAACACCTTGTACATATTGTGTTTGTATGTGTGTTTATTTGTGTAGTCATGATTCCTATTGGTCATGATGAAGTGTATATGTCCTATTCCCCTTCTTATTTTTCATGGTCTATCCATGGAGATAGGTGGATTCTCACTTTTCCTACAAGAGACACGTGTCCCCAACTAGAGCGAATATTGTTGCCCAATTTTATAATGTCCAATTTTCTTGGTCTAAGCCCCTTTTTTGCATTTGGTTTCATTTTTCCCATCACTTATAACTAATTTGAGATAATTCCTAATGGGTCTCCCTTGGTCAAATTTTTGTTCTACATCATTTCCCATGCACCTACTAGTTGCTAGAAGTTTCCAAAAATCCTAAAAATATCTAATTCTAGTGGTCTTCAATTCAAGTTAAGAATTGAGATTTTTTTGAGTTTCAAAGTTCTCCATCTAGGCATACCTTTCCTCAGACATTTTATCCCTTTTCTTTGTTATAGTTTCATAGTTTCTCTTACCAACATTATTTTCCTCATATCCCCACACTCCAACACTATACACTAAGTTTTCTTTTGGATTTGTGGTTTTATTCACTCCTTTACTTGCATCCTTTGTGGCATGAGTTCCTTTGTATTCCTAATCCCCAACTTCTAAGATTTCCTTCTATATATTTCTTCAAAGTTAGATATATAAGAATACTTGTAACAAGATAATTGTGGTAATGGGTTATGAAGTGTAATTGACTCCTACTCCTTAATATTTAACATATTTTTACCTCATCATGATCATGAGTTTGGAGCTATCCCTATTTTATTGCCTTGTGGGATGAAATCCTTACTATCCTTGATCCTTGAATCCCTATACTTCCCTTCATACATCTCTTCAAAATTAGTAATACAAAGATAATCTAATTGTCCTACTTATTGAATAAGTTATCAGCTATTTGTTGGCGATCAGGATTGCACCCTTTAGGTAAGTTGCACTTGTCTATCCTATCGCAACATGGAAACACTCTCTAGTTTGCAGGTAAATCAATTTGGGAGAGTGAATCTACAAAGTGGGATGGTTCCCTTCTAGCTAATCACCTAATCTAAGCACCTTCAAGGGAAAGGGGAGTAGGAAGAAAACTTGAAATCAACACCTACAACTTAAGATGATCAACTAAATATGGAGACTCTGATGAAACTTAACTCACAAAACTTCTTTCACAACAATCAACTCTCACAATTCACCTTAATGCATTTGGCTCATTAGTGTTTTTCATAAAGACTCCTTGAAAGAAAAATACAATATGCAACTTGAACTTATTGCAAAACTTGATAATCACCCACAACAACAGGACTAAGAAGGATTCGCTAATCTGAATCACAACAAAAATATGACTATCACTGTGAGCTCATGACAAGAAAGAGAAAAGGAGAAATTTGCTGCTTTTATTGCAAGTGAAGGAATAAGACATCAAAATCTGATTCAAAATGTGTGTACAAAGCTCTCAAAGTGACTAAGAGAGCAGGAAATTGAAAAGTTCTAAACCCTAAGAAATTCAAGTTTCTCAAATTTATAGCCAAGATGTGACTTTGTGGTGCCAAAAATAGAAAAATCAGGTCCTCTACCTCTCCAAAAATCAACTCCTTCTGCATTCTCGAGCATCCCCAAGAATCCTAAAAATCAGCCTCCAAAATAGCTCGAAAAGGCATAAAAAAGATGGAAACTTCTCACCACCCAAAGGTTGATCCAAAAAGGCCTCAAAATCAGGTACAAACAATTGGAAACTAAATTTGGAAACTTTAGTTTGGCATCTTTTCTTCAAATCTGCCCAAGACTGAATTTAGGAATAGAAAGTTTTGATATGAACTAAAGTGCAACTCCTAGCTGCATTTAGATAACATTTAATCAAGCAGTTTATAAAGCACTTGCTTAATTAATGTTTTACAAAGGTGCAGTTTTACAAAGCAAAAAAAGAAAGCCTCTTCCTCTCATCTAATTTTCTCTTTCCTATCTCAAATTATTTTGATTTTTTGCATTTAATCTTTGCAAAAAATCAAACATTACATGATGCTCTCCTTTACATTTGATTTTTATATAAAAAATCATAAAAATACATGCCCATCAGCCACTTAGGCAAAAAAATAAAATTGATGACCCTAAGTCATCACTCGGTCACAAGGGCAATTAGCATGAAATTTCTCCAAGGCATAAAGAAGGGAAGAACCCTAATGAAGGATGAATGTACATGATTTTGCTTTTGATTTTCTATAAAAATCAAAGAAAAAATAAAAACCAAAGGCCAAGGTTTCGGCCTAGGCAATATGAAATGTTGGCAAGGCATTGAAAAATAAAAACTTATGTGATTAAAATCGCATTGGCCAAACATAGGGTAAAAACCTTGACACACAAAAAGGCCTCCAACACTTCTTTTCAACTGTCATTGTTTCATTGACCTTTTGGAGGAGAGTGGAGCCCTATTGTGCACCGCCATGGGGAAATTAGGGTTTAGCTGTGGAGCCACTATCGAGCTTTTCTCTTTCAATTTTTTGATGCATTTGGTCTTCCTCATCAATGGTAACCTTTTGATTAGGCCTTTTGGCCGCGACTGTCACTATTTTTGATGAATTTATTTTGTTTTGCTTGTGTCATTGTCTTTGCCATTCTCATGGCCGACCATGGAGACATTGCTTGGAGCATTTTTGTGGGGCTTTGGCTACAGCTTCTCATCGAGCTCTTCCATAGATATATGAAGGTAAACCTTCATTTTTTCCATTTCACTATTTATTACCTCAAGATAAAGATTTGTTAAGCTTTCCTTTGTAGAAAATATGGATTTCTTGTGGGTTTTTTAGCCCGTCCATTTACATAGGCCATAGCCACTGTGTGGCTTCTTCGCTGTTGAAAAAAAAAATGAGGGCTTGACCCTACCATGTAAATGCTCCTGTTGACAAATGAAAACCATTTTAAAATGAAAGGTTTTTATTGTGAGGGTTTCTAAAACCCTTCCATGGTTGCAGGCCTGTGGTCTTTGATTTCTTTGTTTATCTTTGGAACTAAAGGGCTCATCCCTTGCTATACAAATGAACACATTCAAAATGAAACTCCTTTCTTTGAGGGTTCTTGACACCTCCAAAGGCCGCAGGACTATAGCTCTTTATTACACCATTTTTTGAAGGCTTCTCTATTATTAAGGCTCAAACCCCTGTCCATTGCTTTGTATCTGTATTTTGAGCATAAAACCCTAAGTGGGTTTTGTGGCTTATAAAGAAATTTTCTCTCCTAAGTCGCGGCCACGAGAGGACAACTGGGTCTTCTACATCTTTGTATTTTGGAACCTCGCCATGTATACACAAGATTGGTATCACTACATTTGGTTTCCATTTTAGGAAAAATGCATTCACTTCTCTCTACGTGCACACAAATGCATTTTGCCATTGGCTCACTATTTTTTGAGAAACAACCATGATTTCATTCTTGTGTGTATGTCGCTGTAGCTTGTTCATTTACTTCCGGCTTGCAAACTTTACTTTACTCAGAGGATATTTTTAATGAAACAAGCTAATTTATTTACTTTGTTTGCTTGAAATACACAAACAAAATGAAGCTCAAAAATTACTCAAAGCTTTCTAGTTGCCTATCAAACAATAGATTTACTCATACTCTGTGTATTGTTTCTCATCTTTCCTTTTAACATAGCTGCCATATACTTATTTACCTTCAAATACATTGTGTATTACTACATTCACCTCATTCAATGCCAAGCTTGCATTCAACCATTGTAATACTTTTGTAGGCTACTTTTTTATTCTTTATCATTCATTTGATGCACTTGAATGCTTTAGAAAATGTACTTCCAACTTCTCATTTAAATGGAACAATGTATGTGATTTCCTTCAAGTTGTAGCATTGAAAACTTTGAAGCAAACTCACTTCATTCTACAAATTTATTTCACTTATAACATTGTCCCAAGCTACACTTTGAGCAAACATTTAACATTCTGGGGACACTCCTTTAACTTTATAACATGAGACAATGTGATGTAATAGATTTGATTCTATGCTTTACTCACTTCAGTGATGTTTTCAGTGTTTCATTTGCAGCCAATTGTCATGATTCCAATGCATTTGAATGTTTCAAAACACACACATTCTTACATTTTCCACCTCACTTTTATGCTTTATGGGACACAAAATCATGCAACAAGGCACCATAATACTGAAATAAACTTACATTTTGCACATTAGCTCCATGAAACAGTGTTGTTTTATATTGCATTTATTCCCCAACACTTGATGCCTTGCAATTAGTTCACCATGCCATCTTTGCATTCATTTTTTGCCTTCAGTAGCTCATTTTTAGCCACTTGTCACTTTGTTACTGATGGGGCTAGCTTCTCTTCTGTACTCTTCATGCATTTTTATCTCTTGGGCAACAACATGATGATGTGAATGCAATCTTTGCATGAAATATTTTAAAATAGAAGCACTTGATTATGATGTCCTGGAACTTTTCCATTTGCTTCAGCTGCAACTGATGATTTTTCAACAAGGAATTATGTATGCATGTTCACTATCACACTCTAAGATGATGCACTTGATTACAATTCACTTGAGCAATGGATCACCTATGATTTTCATTTCATTGCACTTGACTTGACTGTCCTAGGTGATCACTTGTTTGAGTCTTCATGTCACTTGATGCACTCTTTCAAATACATGTTTCTTTGAGCAATATTGAATCTATTTCTTTCTTAATCCCTCTCTGAATGCCTGAGGGATAACATGTCGGGTCTCAACCCTTGTGGGAGCCTGTTTTACACCACATGCTTTATGATATTCAAATTGGATCAACAACATGATTTTTTCTATACCTACACATGGAAACAAACAATTTTAGATTAAAACAATATATTATCATGATGTTTCCTCCTTGGATTTTGTCACACTTCTTGCTCTTGCTCAGTTGTTTCAGTTGATTATGTTCTTTCTTATGTGTCTTCCTTTTCTTTAATCTTCAGTAGTGTAGAATGTTCCTTTTGATACACTATCTTAGCTATTCCTAAGACTTGTGTGGGACACTTGGTTCTTATTATACAATGAACACAAATACAACATTTATGAAACACTTGTTCAATTCTATACTTTTCCTTTTGCAAAAACTATGTTTGAAACACTATAAATGAATATCATAATGAAAGCATATCCTTTTCATTTTGTGCAATACTTAATGATGTAATTGAAATCAAGCAACTAAGCACATTGCATTTTAAAATTCCACCATAACTCAAGAACTTGCAATGGTTAAACATCTGCAGAGGTAGAATTGAAATTATTCACCTTAAAATCTTTGAATAACCAGCTCTGTCAAATTGAGTTGTGAAAATTTGATAACACCTTTGGCGACCTCTGTTAGATTCTTGCTTGATAAGCATCAGGCCAGTTGCTTTATGCAAATCCATTGGGCATGGAGTCACTTCTACCCCTCTAGAACTTAGAAAACTCATGAATTAGAAACTGAAAACTCCTCCACTAGCAGCAAAAAACTGAAACAAAACCAAACAAAAGCAGAACACCAGGCCCTAGTGGCCAGAAACCATGCACAACAACACTTATGAAAGAATCTACATAAAATGTGCTTCCAAAAGCACTTATTTGCAATAACTAATCTACTATAATACAAAGGCAGAACTTTAAAAACTTTAGAAATAGTGTTTCAAATGGATCACATTGATAGGGATTGGAAGTACTTCTCTAGTTAACCTTGAGAGCTAGAATGAATTCCACTCCTTGCATTTTGTTATGACAAATCGGCCTTCCCAGTTTGCATCAAATTTAGTATGCCTCCCTAGCTTACTTTTTTTTTCAACCCATTTGAGGATGAAGTCCCCAACAACAAACTCTCTGAACTCTGTTTCATAGAATTCACTTACCATAATATCATTCAACTCCTTGTCCAAATAAAAATCTACTCTCTGAGATAATATTTAAATATCAAAGCACTTCTCAAAAAAAAATTGTTCACTAATAGTTATTGACCCCATCATGGCTATACTCCTTTTAATTTCTACATCGAATTTAGGTAATCCTTTTGACCAATCGGTTGGAAGCTGGGGCTCAACCATGGTTGCATCTTCACAATTTTCAAAGAGAAATCAAAATCCTCTAGCAATGGATTTTTTGTAGCCACACGTTCTTCTCTTTCAAGATAATTTTCAATACCTCTACTCACTTGGATGAGAAATTCTTCATCATAGACTTCCCCCTAATCGAAGGCTTGATTATCAATCTGCATCTCTAACCATTCATGATCAACCTCTATGTATTTAGTGGGGATTTCTTCTTTATCTGAAGTCTCATCTTCAAACAACACCTCCATCCATTCTTGGACAAATGTCTCATCCTCTCCAAGACCTTCTTCTTGGTCTAAAACTTGATCACTGAAGAGAAACTCTTTCCACTCTTTGATCATCTCCTCATCCTTTAGGAACTTTGCATCACTACTTGGAGGTTGATTCTAGTATTTAATTGGATTTGGAACTGTTCTATCCAACTCTTGAGTCACATAAATGTTCAACCTTTCCTCCCCAATGTAGTTGGAAGGATCAAGGCTATGACCTAAGGTGGCCAACTCATCCATATTTTCCCCTTTATCAGGTGTACTAGAATATGAGGCCATGGGTTGATTCTCCAACTTAGTTGTGGTGCAAAAGATTGGCATTAATTGGGCTAGAAGTATAAGGCTCAATGTGGTCTTTAGCCAAAGGTTTGAACCTAATGGTTACTTTAGTACCATAATAGATTCTAAAGAATAAAATGGACCAATCGGCCGATAGAAAACCTCCTAATTTGGTAGTGAAATCCCTGGATAGGCATAATGAAAAGTGAGGTGGCAATTCAATTATATGAATGTCTTGTGGGAAAAAAAATTTTGGGCAAGCATGAAGTGTGAGGGCTAAACTTTTAATAACTCTTGTTTTTTGGAGAGTAGAACCATCCAATTGTACTACACCTTTAGCCATAGGTTCATAAGCTAGTCCCAATTTATCGGCTACACTCTTTGGCATCACAGAGCTACTAGCTCCATAATCTATCATGTAGTTTTGGATGAGTTTGTCCCTAATTATAAGACTCAAGTAAAATGGTGGAGGTTTTACTTCTCTATTTTGTTCAACTTTTATTTCTAAGCTATTGGCAAGCATTGTTCTATTCCTCTTTGCATTTGAAAAGATGAAAATTCAGTCAAAGAATTTTGCAACAAATCCTTTTGTCCCAAGATGTGAAGTGCATCCATGATGGATAAGCTAACTGTAGCCTTCTTTAAATTCTCTACTACATTGAAAGATACAGGGTTTACCTTATGTTGAACTGCAGATGCAGTCATATCATTTTATCTTTGGTATAGTGATAACCTCGACATATATTGGATAATATTGCAACCTTTCAATTTATTCATCTTGAGTTGTGATTAATCCCTATTGTTGATACCTCTAGGGAAAACACCCCTTGGGTCTAGATGTATCTAAAGTGAAGGAGAGATTACCCCTCCCAATAATTGGTCCATTCTTACTATCCTTGATCATAAGCCAAATGTTTATTACTTTGGATTTGACATCCCTAGTGCTCAAAGTGGAGTTAATTAGTGAAATAAAAATGAGTTGATAGTGAACTCCCATGGCCTAGGTATACATGCAAAACAAAATATATCCTTCCATAAGAGAGTATGGAAAGAGAGTATCTTTCTTGATATTGATATAATAATATACAATGATCAACAATGGATCAATAATAGATTCCCTATAATTACAAAGTGAACAAGAGGCCTTGCCTATATAGGTAAGGCGAGAGATAGGATTATACAAGATCATGACAAGTGTCTTAATCCTATGATATGAGACAAGTAATATTAAATGACCTAGGACACAAGAATTCAATGACATAAGATAAGATAATATCTAATTCCAACTAAGACTTCTAGAAAGATTCCTACGACCTAAGTAAACTTAACATGTGAATAGGACCCACTAGGTTAACTAGTTACTTGTAAAACAACTTATTCACACCCAACACCCCCTTAAGTGAAACTTAGGAGTGTTAAAACAAATACAAGAATGAAAATATTATGCAAGGATGCATGTATGATTGGTCCTGACTACTAGGTCATGTTAGGTGCCCATTTTCAAATGATCTCTCACATATAGAGTAAAGGGAGAAAAACCACATGGGAAAAACCCCTCTCCAAAAGGGAGAATGCATGAAAACAATCATGTACAAGTGATAGAAGTGATGAATGGGGAACTCAACATGACCCCCCAAGGACTACATCCATCAACAAATATATAATCAATAGCCCCCCATAAGAGGGAAAGAGAGAGACTATAACCCCCATGATGTTTTAATATCTTACAAAAATGGTAAATTATTGAAGGAAAATATGATCGAATATCTACAAAAAAAATTCCACCCCTTAGGAAGAAACAAAACCAAGTATAGATCCATAAACAATTTCCATTCTGGATACAAAATGATAGGAAGAAGGATGAAGATGTATGACGTGTCTTTGAAACCATATCCATGATAGATAATGATGCCACAATCAAATTAGGTGCATTCCCAAACAATGATGAAGGTCAAAAACTAGGATCAAGTGGTAATACTTATGAACAAGATCCAAAAAAATTGATGTTGAACAAGATCTAAAAGTAATGATGGTTTGATAATAGTATTATGTGACTATCATCAAGAGGAAAGATAAACCTTAAATGTTCCTCCAAATCTATAATATGAGATTCATAAAGCTTGAAGCTAATGCTATCAAATTCTCATCCCACAAAGATAAATTTAAAAATACAATGATAGTCCTATTGAGCAAGAATGATGGAAGTCTCAATAGAATTGTGGGAATCAACAAAGGTGAAGTATCAACAAGTCTCTAAAGGTGGGAGAAGGAGCAATTATAGATTTAAGGTGTAGCATCAAGTGATGGATGAGATGCACACTCAAGCAAGAGTTCAACGACATTATGTGAGGTATGAGGACATAATTCATTCCAATGTTGATTGCTCCCAAAATATGTGCATCAACAACTTTTATACATGATTCAATCCTCAAATGATAAGATCTATAAAATTACAAAAACAAAAAGATTCAACAACAAAAATAAATTCCCAAATATGATAAATATTTAAAATCAAGCCTCCCCAAAAATATAGAACTTCTCCAAGTGTGAAGATGTCCAAATAATCAGTCACAATGCAATATTTGCAAAAAAAAAATATATATATACATTGGGGTGAATTT
>VDFB02281492.1:895823974-895882296 GCA_007258455.2 Sequoia sempervirens
TGATTATGTTCTTTCTTATGTGTCTTCCTTTCCTTTAATCTTCAGTAGTGTAGAATGTTCCTTTTGATACACTATCTCAGCTATTCCTACGACTTGTGTGGGACACTTGGTTCTTATTACCCAATGAATACAAATACAACATTTATGAAACACTTGTTCAATTCTATACTTTTCCTTTTGCAAAAACAATGTTTGAAACACTGTAAATTAATATCATAATGAAAGCATCTCCATTTCATTTCACGCAATACTTAATGTTGTAATTGAAATCAAGCAAGTAAGCACATTGCATTTTAAAATTCCACCATAACTCAAGAACTTGCAATGGTTAAACATTTGCAAAGGTAAAATTGAAATTATTCACCTTAAAATAAATCTTTAAATAACCAGCTCTATCAAATTGAGTTGTGGTGAAAATTTGATAACACCTTTGGTGACCTCTGCTAGATTCTTGCCTACTAAGTATCAGTCCAATTACCTTATGCAAATCCATTGGGCATGGAGTCACTTCTACCCCTCTAGAACTTAGAAAACTTGTGAATTAGAAACTGAAAACTCCTCCACTAGCAATAGAAAACCGAAACAAAACCCAAAAAAAGTAGAACATTAGGACCTAGTGGCCAGAAAACCATGCACAACAACACTTATGAAAGAATCTACAGAAAATGTGCTTCCAAAAGCACTTATTTGCAATAACTAATCTACTATAATACAAAGGCAGAACTTAAAAAACTTTAGAAATAGTGTTTCAAATGGATCACATTGATAGGGATTGGAAGTACTTTTCTAGTTAACCTCGAGAGTTGGAATGAATTCCGCTCCTTGCATTTTGTTATGACAAATGGGCTTCCCAGTTTGCATCAAATTTAGTATGCCTCATTGGCTTACTTTTTTTTTCAGCCCATTTGAGGATGAAGTCCCCAACAACAAACTCTTTGAACTCTGTTTCATAGAATTCACTTACCATACTATCATTCAATTCCTCGTTCAACTAAAAATATGCTCTCTAAGATAATATTTTATGAAAGTACTTCTCATAAAAAAATTATTCACCAGTAGTTATTGACCCCATACGTCAAATTTAGGTAACCCTTTTGACCAATCAGTTGGAAGCTGGGGCTCAACCATGGTTGCATCTTCACAATTTTCAAAGAGAAATCAAAATCCTCTAGCAATGGATTTTTTGTAGTCACACGTTCTTCTCTTTCAAGATAATTTTCAATACCTCTACTCACTTGGATGAGAAATTCTTCATCATAGACTTCCCCCTAATCGAAGGCTTGATTATCAATCTGCATCTCTAACCATTCATGATCGACCTCTAGGTATTTAGTGGGGATTTCTTCTTTATCTGAAGTCTTATCTTCAAACAACACCTCCATCCATTCTTGGAAAGATGTCTCATCCTCTCCAAGACCTTCTTCTTGGTCTGAAACTTGATCACTAAAGAGAAACTCTTTCCACTCTTCGATCATCTCCTCATCCTTTAGGAACTTTGCATCACTAATTGGAGGTTGATTATGGTATTTAAGTGGATTTGGAACTATTGTATCCAACTCTTGAATCACATAAATGTTTCAACCTTTCCTCCCCAATGTAGTTGGAAGGATCAAGGCTATGACATAAGGTGGCCAACTCATCCAAATTTTCCCCTTTATCAAGTGTACTAGGATATGAGGCCATGGGTTGATTCTCCAACTTAGCTGTGGTGCAAAGGTTGGAATTAATTGGGCTAGGAGTATAAGGTTCAATGTGGTCTTTAGCCAAAGGTTCGAACCTAATGGTTACTTTAGTACCATAACAGGTTCTAAAGAATAAAATGGACCAATTAGCCGATAGAAAACCTCCTAATTTGGTAGTGAAATGTCTAGATAGGCATAATGCAAAGTGAGGTGGTAATTCAATTACATGAATGTCTTGTGGGACAACAAATTTTGGGCAAGCATGAAGTGTGAGGGCTAAACTTTTAATAACTCTTGTTTTTTGGAGAGTCGAACCATCCAATTGTACTACTACACCTTTAGCCATAGGTTCATAAGCTAGTCCCAATTTATCGGCTACACTCTTTGGCATCACAGAGCTACTAGCTCCATAATCTATCATGTAGTTTTGGATGAGTTTGTCCCTAATTATAAGACTCAAGTAAAATGGTGGAGGTTTTACTTCTCTATTTTGTTCAACTTTTATTTCTAAGCTATTGGCAAGCATTGTTCTATTCCTCTTTGCATTTGAAAAGATGAAAATTCAGTCAAAGAATTTTGCAACAAATCCTTTTGTCCCAAGATGTGAAGTGCATCCATGATGGATAAGCTAACTGTAGCCTTCTTTAAATTCTCTACTACATTGAAAGATACAGGGTTTACCTTATGTTGAATTGCAGATGCAGTCATATCATTTTCTCTTTGGTATAGTGATAACCTCTGGGACCAAGCATATATTGGATAATATTGCAACCTTTCAATTTATTCATCTTGAGTTGTGATTAATCCTATTGTTGATACCTCTAGGGAAAACACCCCTTGGGTCTAGATGTATCTAAAGTGAAGGAGAGATTACCCACTCCCAATAATTGGTCCATTCTTACTATCCTTGATCATAAGCCAAATGTTTATTACTTTGGATTTGACATCCCTAGTGCTCAAAGTGGAGTTAATAGTGAAATAAAAGGAGTTGATAGTGAACTCCCATGGCCTAGGTATACATGCAAAACAAAATATATCCTTCCATAAGAGAGTATGGAAAGAGAGTATCTTTCTTGATATTGATATAATAATATACAATGATCAACAATGGATCAATAATAGATTCCCTATAATTACAAAGTGAACAAGAGGCCTTGCCTATATAGGTAAGGCGAGAGATAGGATTAGACAAGATCATGACAAGTGTCTTAATCCTATGATATGAGACAAGTAATATTAAATGACCTAGGACACAAGAATTCAATGACATAAGATAAGATAAGATGTAATTCCAACTAAGACTTTTAGAAATATTCCTAGGACCTAAGTAAACTTAACATGTGAATATGACCTACTTGGTAAACTAGTTAGGTAAAACAACTTATTCACACCAACACCCCCTTAAGTGAAACTTAGGGAGTGTTAAACAAATACAAGAATGAAAATATTATGCAAGGATGCATGTATGATTGGTCCTGACTACTAGGTCATGTTAGGTGCCCATTTTCAAATGATCTCTCACATATAGAGTAAAGGAGAAAAACCACATGGGAAAAACCCCTCTCCAAAAGGGAGAATGCATGAAAACAATCATGTACAAGTGATAGAAGAAGTAATAAATGGGGGACTCAACATGACCCCCCAAGGACTACATCCATCAAAAATATATAATCAATAGCCCCCCATAAGAGGGAAAGAGAGAGACAATGTAACCCCCCCATGATGTTTAATATCTTACAAAAATGGTAAATTATTGAAGAAAAATATGATCCAATGTCTACAAAAAAAATTCCCCCCCTTAGGAAGAAACAAAACCAAGTATAGATGCATAAACAATTTTCATTCTGGATACAAAATGATAGGAAGAAGGATGAAGATGTATGACGGTGTCTTTGAAATTTTCTCATGTTTCACCATAGCCATGATAGATAATGATGCCACAATCAAATTAGGTACATGCCCAATCAATGATGAAGGTGATAAACTAGGATCAAGTGGTAATACTTATGAACAAGATCCAAAGACATTGATGGTTTGATAATAGTATTGTAATGACTATCATCAAAGAGGAAAGATAAACCCTTAAATGTTTCCTCCAAATCTATAATATGAGATTCATAAAACGAAGCTAATATACCTATCAAATTCTCATCCCACAAAGATAAATTTAAAATACAATGATAGTCCTATTGAGCAAGAATGATGGAAGTCTCAATAAATTATTGCATAAGGAATCAACAAAGGTGAAGTATCAACAAGTCTCTAAAGGTGGAGAAGGAGCAATTATAGATTTAGATGTAGCATCAAGTGATGGATGAGATGCACACTCCAGAAATATTTGGATGATATTATGTGAGACATGAAGACATAGTTCATTACCATGTTGATTGTTCCCACAATATATGCATCAACAACTTTCATACATGATTCACTCCTCAAATGATAAGATCTATAAAATTACAAAAACAAAAAGATTCAACAACAAAAATAAATTCCCAAATATGATAAATATTTAAAATCAAGCCTCCCCAAAAATATAGAACTTCTCCAAGTGTGAAGATGTCCAAATAATCAGTCACAATGCAATATTTGCAAAAAAACAAAATAAAATATACATTGGGGTGAATTTGGAAAAAGTGGATAGATAGAATAATAGAGCTCCTCAATACCTTTCTAATGCTACAATAATTGCAAAAAATAGATAAAATGGAAAAAAAAAATATGATCTTGAAAGTCCAAATAGAATATTTGACTCAATCAATAATAAAATTTTCCAACAATTTTTTTGATAATGAGACCTACCCCATTAGAAATTTCTTAGAACCAACTTTCTAAAAATATATTGTTTTTTAAAATTTGACACCTAAGTCAAAAGATATGGTGATTTGAAAAAGATTGCCCAATTAGGGCATTAAGGGAAAAAAAGGCCCTCTAGGGGCTAGTCGATGGTTCCTCACGTGACTAAGGGTGTATAGAGGAGCTGCAAGCAAGTGACACCACTAACAAGAGCTGGTCCATCAAATTAAAATCGGTCATGCGAAAGATATTTAAAAAAAATATATTTACCATATCAATGTTGGTGCAAGTGTGACATCAACCTTATGTAGGAAAATATACCTATGAGCATTTTAATTTTCTACCAATGAAATTATCTCCTCTTGCATAGACTATATGATACTATTGGTTATGGAGCCTGATCTTATTGCTTAATTTTTATAGCACGGGGAGGGGTGTAGGGGGTGAAAGGAAATATGCATCCACCTAAAATAATTTCCACATAACCCAAATAGAGAAATCTATGCAAAAAAAGCATTCAAAATCCATATTAAAAAGAATAAAAAACATACCATTAAAGATGACACAAGATATACCCTAGGAAAAACTTTAAGAGGGAAAAAATTTTGCCTCCAAAAGCATCCATCACTCATGTATTATTGAACAATGAAGATTACAGTACATCTTTAGAGTTCTCCATGAATACCCTTGAAGTATAAGCACTCCATGTGAACACGCATGTGACCACACATCTCATGCCGTGCTTCAAACCTCAAAATTTCCAACAAGAGATTCTCTCAACCCCTTAGCCAAAATAGCTAATTAGCCAACTTTAGATAACTACCCATGTGCTTGCTTTTATAAACATATGCTTACACAAAACCACCAAGTGGTATTACATAAAATCATGTGACTAATACCATGAGCTTACAAAACCATTAACCCCCACATTTACTTTTTGGTACTAAGTTTTCCCAATATTAAATATTTTCCCACTGTGCAAACCCACATTAAATATTTATCACAATGTTACATAAAATACATAAAGTGGCCCCAAGAATGCAATCCTTGTTAATGTAGGTTTTTTTCGCCTTTATGTTAGAAGTATTTATTTTTTTCCTACATTTATTATTCAATATTGCTTAGGCTTATTAGATGTGGTTAGTATAAGGACACATGAAAGAATACATTAACTACATTTGTCACTCTCTCCCACACATGTTTATTTGAGTTACAGACCCTCTTTTGGCTTGTTGTGCTACCTCTCATAACCACTATTTCGTATTTACCTAAGTAGGTTATGAGGTAGTTGGGTTACACAACCTATTTTAGCTTGTTTAGGAATTTACCAAGTAGGTAAAACCTCCCACCTTTGTTGGGTAGTAGAACATTCACCTATTCAAATCTATATATACGACACTCTTCTCTCACCTTCACTAGTTTGGTGACTCATTCAGTGAGAGTGAAAAGAGTATTCTCAATTTATTTTGCATTGTCTCCTCTTTTCTCTTTTTAAGATTCTATCTCCACTCTACTGTTTTGATCTTTTATCATCTATCAATTAGAGTTATGTGTGATCTATGACTGACATCAAATCTTGGCTCAATTATTGCTTCTCGATGAATCTAACTGTAGACACCTGAATTTGACCACCCCCATATGGTCAAATTCTCCCCTTTTATTCCTCTATCCTGCATCCCTTGATTCATCTTCAGTGATCCCACAATAGTGGTTTACAATTTTTGGCCAAACTGGACACTGAAATAATTTTTTTTAACTAAATCTTCACTTTCGAGCACCTATAGCAGCTAAACTGTGAGGAATTTGAAGATGATGCAAACTAGAGTTTCGTGAAATTTTGTCTGTAGATTCTAAATATATTTTTTTCAATTTTTTTGGAATTAGATTGCACTTCTTTTTCCATCTCCCTCGAAAACTAGTTTTTTATAGAAAAATAACATTTTTAAAAAGTGATGCTCACCGTATAACGCATAAATTTTTTTCCATGAAGGATAAATTTTAATTCTTCTAAATTTAGATTTGTAACTCTAATATCTAGTGCTTCCACTTGGTTAGATATATTTTTTAAATATTTTTTCTTTAATAAAGTTTCAAGTCAAACCAATTACAATTCAGGACATAGCGTGACCGTATAGCATAACTTTTTTGTATGTATCAAAATTAATTTTTTCTTTTTTGTTGGATCAAGGACTTCAATATTTGGTGCACTCATATTTTTCATTTTTTTTTTATAATCTTCTATTTTTCCACATGTGCAGAATAGAGAGCTTGATTTTCGGTGAAAAACCTACATTCACAAGAAATAAAAAATAAATATAATAATCAAATTAAATTAAATTAAAATTATACTTTTTTGGAAGCTTATAGTAAGGACTACATACTTACAAAAAAATAAATTTTAAATGAATTCATTTGATCCGCCAAAAGGTAAATCAAAAGTGGTTTTTTATCAGCATTTTGATTGGTGTAAAGGAGACTCCGTTATAGGCATGGTTTAAAACTAGCAGGGTTCTATCCAAGGGGGCTTGGTCTAAGGTGGTTTGATCAAAACCTCTTCAATTGGAATCCTTTAAATGGAACAATTCAAGGCTTAAATCATTATATTTTCTAAAAATATTCACTTTCAGTAAAAATCAGGATCTCCCAAAAAGTGTAAACCACTATTGTGGCAGCACATGTCGACATTAATTAAATAATTTATTATTTGATTAATATTATCCTGCAGACTAATGTCCCTAAGGTATTTAATAAATCAATTTAATACCTTACCCCCATTTCATCTCTAAATTAAATAAATAGCCTAATTTATTTAATTTAGTCACTTTAGCCTTTATGAATTAAATCATTTTTTAATTCAAAATCTTCTCTCTCCAAATGTCACATCCTCCATAATCCTCTCTAATCTAGGTTAATTTAATTAATATGTGATTAGGATGTACACACCCCTAATCATCATTAGGGTCACATCCTCCATAATCCCCCATTTGTCTCTAATCTATCATTAATTCATCTAATCATGCATTTGCACAACCTTAATCACTTAATTAGGTCAACCTAATCTCCATGCCATTTATGGCATGTATCCTAAGTCAACTACATTAAATGCTTTCTCCTTTTGGAGAAGTCAACCCCTTCCCTATGTAAATTTTTAATTCACATTTATTTCCTCAATGCATTTTAGGAATTTAAAATTCCTTCTCCCATCCCCATGAGGATTTTTGAGGAATTTTTAATTCCTCACATGTCCTCTCACTCACACGTGGACAAGGACCTTCTTTATGAGGATATCTTGTCCAAATCCCAAGGTACTATGCAGTACCTCCATGTCATATCCACATCATCTCCTCTTTCCATATCACCTGCCACATGTCAAGATGTGAGGGCTTGTGAGTTCTCAACTCACCCTAGCCCTTGATCTTGTCCATCTTGGCTTTATCTTGACCATTCATTCCTTTAGAGACACTTCCCCTAAAAATGGTGGAATTTCCCTCATTTGCATCCATCCATTCTAGTAATCAAGCATTCACACTTAGCAAGCATACACCTAGCATCCAAGAATCCACCATTGTAGCATCTTTGAGCTCTCATCTTGCATCTTTCACAATACCCACAATCTCCATTGCATCCACCATCATCTTAGATACATTTTTCACTAGGTATCAAACTATTTTTCCATTAAGGAGCACACAAATCAAGCAATCAAAAGGGCCAACCAACTTATCAATCTAAATAAGGTAAAAGGTTATGATTTCTTGCATTTTTGTTTAGATTCAACTAGGCCAATCTTGAGTGTTTTGTTTGTGTTTTCTACCTTGCATTTTTGTTGTTGTTTTGCATTCCTAGGTTAGAATTCACTTGCAGATATTTCTGGCTCATCCGGTGAGACCCACGTCACGAGTCTGCTTTTATTGTTAGCTGTTGTTTAAATTTTGCTGGTTCAAATTTTATATGTAGGGGCGAATTCGCCCCCTAGGGGTGAATTTTCTTGTTATAAAGGCAAACTTGCATCAGGCATAGGTCAACACAATCCCACCCTTTCATGAAAGGGGAAAATTTGAAACCAATAGGTAAAATCGCTTGACACAGAGGTAGATACGCGGAGAACCACCAAGAACGGGCAATAGTGTTGAGTACATCAACAAATTTGAAGCAGTTATATAGGCAGAATTGAATACACCCATCCACTTGAATAGGTGACTGTGACTTCGCCCATCCTCCCAAACAGGCAATCCTAACCTTCATACACGGGTGAACTTGCCTCACATAGAGGAAAATTTGTAATTATCCCGAACCTTAACTTTTTCAATTTTAGCTAAAATTTGATTTCGGTTTCAGGGACTGACCGACTAACTTGTTCATTGATGACTATGGCATTTTACTAACGATTTGTGTAGCATTGTCCCATGTTTGACAAATACCGGTGGTTAAAACTACTAATCTATTTTCTATAGGATGATCGGTCGAAGACCCATTAGCTAGCTTTGTCTTTTGTTTTTTGAACTAATCTAGGCACACATAGCTTAATTAAAGGGTCAATTAACCTTGTTTTCTATGCTTGGGAGCAATTTGTTGACGTATCCACTCCCCTTGCACCTTTCAGTGATCCTGGGTGACGAGAAATCACAACTTATTCCAATCCAGTCTAGTCTACCCAGGAAGTGCTAGTGCATCTAAACTCTCCCCTTGCGCTACGTGTGATCTTGGGGACCAGCCAAAGTGTCTAGTACTTCCTTCCCTTAGCGGGACCTACCTAGGATTTCATCACCCAGGAGATGATCCCAACCATGTGTTACCAGTGGGGTATATAAAGGGGGAGAACTAAAGTTGTACCCCAATCCAGTCACGTCGTGTTTAGCAAAGCATCAAAGCTAGTGTGATACCTAGATAAGACGTGCAAGGTTGGTCTAAGTTTTGAGTACCTTGTTGGGGCTCTCAATCCATGCTTGTGATGGGCTGGTTTTCACGGTTGTGCCTCACATACCTAGGGTATATCGAGGACGCATGCGATATCCTATATAGCCTAGATAGAGACCCATGTTTTAGCCGCAGCTTGGTGTAGTGCAGGGGATGTGCACTGCACCCTGAAGTTACTCACCATGTACTCCCTTGGGTTGAGATATAAATCCTCATAGTGGACTATGATAGTCTCCAAGAGAGAGTGTGAAGGTAAGCCTGTGGCATCTGTTGATGACCCTGTGCCACTAAATCGCTAGCTATCCACCTTTGCAAGAAAGGGTGATCCAGAGTGTTAATGATATCATACAGCATCGATCTAATACTCCAGCTATCTTCCTTGGTGAATAAATTAAATGATAGCTATAAGCTATTTTAATTTATAAGATCTCAAGAGGCATAATTATGATGTGTCACTTCGTTTTGCTAAAGCAAATAATCATTAAATGTAAAGGCACGCCTCTTGTATTAAAGGCCGACCTCCTTCTCTTGGCACGATTTATCTTTTATTGGATATACCTTATTCTAGCTGACTTGTATTAAATAAAAGAAGGCATCTCTTCAAGATGTATAAATAAGAGATCACTTTCTCATTTGTAATTATTAAAGTTAGAAGCAAGTTCAATTCATTACTTCATTCAAGTGCGAATTTCCTCAAGAGCAAGTTGTGAATTCTTCAAGGGCAGATTTAGATATTAAGGAGGTGCAGATTATTATCTGTCATTGCATCTTGTGTAGGTGTTGAATATTGGCTTTGTGATTGGCCTCATTGTAAAGAGAATTGTTGCCACTATTTATATATATAAGAGAGATCTTTGTTGCTGGGTTTTTCTCCCTCAAGAGGAGGGTTTTCCCAGGGTATTTGCTATGTTATTGTGTCTGATTTGAATTAATTTTTTGTGCATTAAATCTAATCATTAAAATTTACATGGTATCAAAGTGGGTTTGAGAGGATTGTGATTAGATTATTGCTAATCAGCATACCCTATTTGTTCACTTATCTACATCAGTCAAGATGGTGAACGGTTTGAAGGTTGAGGATAGACTCGAGGGTGCATCTAACTTCACTTCATGGAGATTTAGGATCATGCTTACCTTGCATGAAAATGACTTGGGTGAGTTCGTGGAGTCTAGCGCTTTTGAACCTGAGGATGAAGAAGAAAAGTTGCAGTGGGTGAAGAAAGACATTAAAGCAATGAAGATATTGGTTGATTCCGTCAAGGATCATATTGTTCCTATCATCTCTAAGTTGAGGATAGCGAGAGATATGCTCAAGACCTTGGAAGAGATGTATGAAATGAACAATACCAGCCGTGCACTTGCACTAAAGCATCAATTGCATAATGTGAAGATGTCAAAGGGTGAATCTGTTATTGCATACTTCATGAGGATTACAGATTTAAGAGATCAACTCTCAACAATTGGACATATGGTTGATGACAAGGACTTGAATATGCTTGCTCTCAATAGGCTACCTTTGTCTTGGGAATCTTACATTCAAGGAATCAGTGCAAGATCGAAATTGCCTAAGTTTGATTGCCTAAGATTTGATTGCATTCAAGAAGAATCAAGGTTGGTGGCAAGAGGAGTTGGTCAAAGTTCAAAGAATGAAGACATTCATGTTCTCGCCTCCCATGCTTCAAAGAAGAAAGGAAAATATGGAAGGAAAGGATTCTTCAAGAGGAATCGGGACAAGGGAAACGATGATGCACCTCCATTCAAGAAGTAGAGGGATATGTCCAAGATTCAATGTTTTAGGTGTGATAAGTTTGGGCACTTTGCCAAGTATTGCCCAACTAGACCTAAGCAACAAGTTACCGTTGTAGATGTTGATGATGCTTCTCCACAAAAGGATTCAAGTGAATATTTGTTCTATTCGACATTATCAAGCAGTGTACCTTCCGACACCAACACTTGGATAATTGACAGTGGTGCTTCACGACACATCACCGGCTTTAAGGAGCACCTATCAAGTTTGATGGAAAAGGAGTCTTCTGAACAAGTCATCATTGGAGATGATGCTAGCTAATCCGTGAAAGGAATTGGGACCTCTATACTTCATTTGGATTCTAACATCTTACTTCAGTTGGGTAATGCTCTTTATGTTCCCAGAATCAAGCGCAATCTTATTTCTATTTCAGCTTTGGAAGATAAAGGATATCAAGTTTCCTTCTCCAAAGGCAAAGTTCTAGTGTGGATGGAGAACTCTAGCTTCAAGGATGCTCAAGTAATTGGAGTTAGACTTGGAAACCTTTACAAGGTATGCACACGTTCTTTACAAGCTTTGGTTCATGACTCTTCAAGTCTATGCGATCTTTGGCATCGGAGATTGGCTCACCTACACTTCTGAGCCTTACCTATCATGGAGAAGATGGTGTCAGGCCTTCCTAAGTTCAACCAGGAGCACGAAGGTACTTGCAAGGGATGCACATTGGGTAAGAATATAAAATCCCCTTTTCATAGTAGAGAAAATAGATCTAAGTGTATTTTAGACCTTATTCATTCTGATTTATGTGGTCCTATGTATGTTTCGTCTTCAAGTGGATTCTTGTATTATGTTTTGTTTATTGATGACCACTCTAGGAAGACTTGGATTTATTTTCTAAAATCTAAAGAGTTTGAGGAAGTGTTGGATAGGTTTAAAGAGTTTAAAGCCTTGGTAGAAAATCTTTCTGGTAAAAGAATTAAGGTCCTCAGATTTGACAACGGTGGAGAATACACCTCTGGTAGTTTTTAGAATTTTTGTATTGATGCAGGGATTAAGAGGGAGTTTTGTGTTCCCTATAATCCTCAAAAAAATGGTGTTGTAGAAAGAAAGAACAGGACAATCATGGAAGCAGTGAAGGCCATGATTCATGATCAAGATTTGCAAACCTTCCTATGGGCATAAGCTTCTAGGATAGTTGTATATGTTCAAAAAAAAAGTCTTCATAAGATCTTGGAGAATATGACTCCAGAAGAAGCCTTTATAGGAAAGAAGCCTGAAGTCAGTCACTTGAGGATCTTTGGATGTCCTATCTATATTCATGTTCCCAAGGAAAAGAGAACCAAGTTGGAGCCTTCTGGCAAGAAGGGAATATTTGTGGGCTACAGTGAGACATCAAAAGCCTACAAAATATGCATTCCAGGTTAGAAGTTGATCGAGATCAGTAGGGATGTCACATTCGAGGAAGATGTTGCATTCAGGAGATCCAAGGGGATTCATATGGAGATTGATAATGAAGAGTCTCCTCGGGATATGGAAGTTGACCATAGATTCAGAGGGAGACTTCAGAACCAAAAGAAGATATTGATCTTGTTGAACCCTTGGAACCTACTGATGGGCCTACTGACATTGTTATTCGGAGAAAGAGACCTCTATGGGCCAAGTGTACTATGCAAGAGGCTGAAAGTTTTGCAGCTCCTAGAGGCACATTCAGAGAAAGCAAAAGGCCACATAAGTTCTCCAGTTATGTTGCCTTGATGAGTCAGATTATAGAATCTGAGCCTACCTGTGTTGAGGAAGCATCTAGTCATCTGGTTTAGAGACATGCTATGACAGAGGAGTATCAGTCAATTCTTAAGAATGATGTTTGGGATATTGTTCCTAGACCTGACGGCAAGTCTGTGGTATCTTCTAAATGGCTATTCAAGATTAAGCATGCAACAAATGGAAGCATTGAGAAGTACAAAGCAAGATTTGTGGCTCATGGTTTTTCTCAGAAAGAGGGAGTTGATTATGAAGAAACCTTTGCTCCTGTTGCTCGCTATACTTCTGTCAGAACCATCATTGTTGTTGTTGCATCTAAAGGATGGAAGATTCACCAAATGGACATGAAGACAACCTTTCTCAATGGAGTGATTGAGGAAGAAGTTTATATAGAGCAACTTGATGGATTTTAGGTTAATGGAAAGGAGTCACATGTTTACAAACTGAAGAAGGCCGTGCATGGTCTTAAGCAGGCTCCTCATGCTTAGTACGAAAGAATTGATCGTTACTTGTCAAGCTTGGGTTTCTTGAAGAATGATGCTGATTCGAATCTCTATTTCAAGGTAATCAATGGTGAAGCATTAATTTTGGTTTTATATGTTGATGATTTGATCCTCACTAGAGAAGATCACCTGATTCTTGAGTGTAAGAAAGAGTTGACCTATGAATTTGAGATGAAGGACCTTGGGCTCATGCATTACTTCCTTGGCCTAAAAGTCTAGAAAAAACTAGATGAGATGATTCTAAGTCAAGGGAAGTACACCATTAATATACTTAAGAGATTTGGCATGATGGATTGCAAATCCATGTCCAGACCTATGGAGACCAACTTACATAAGTTGAAGGAGACTGCAGCTAATTTAGAATTGGTGGATCCTACCTTGTACAGACAGCTAATTGGATCTTTGATGTATCTAGTTAACACTAGACCTGACATTTGCTATGCAGTGAGTGCACTTAGCCAGTTTATGTGTGATCTGAGACAGATACATCTTGTTGCAGCTAAACATATCCTTAGATACTTGCGTGGCACATTTGGATATGGGTTGAGGTATTCTTCAGATGCAGACCTAGAGTTACATGGTTTTACTAATTTTGATTGGGTAGGTTGTGTCATAGATCAGAAGAGAACCTCTGGTTGTTGCTTCAGTTTGGGTTCCACTATGATTTTCTGGTGCAGCAGGAAGCAGTCATCTGTAGCATTGAGTACAGCAGAGGCAAAGTATATTGCAGCTTGTATGGCAACTTGGGAAGTAGTATGGCTTCGTAAGCTCCTTGCAGGATTATTTGGACAATCAATGGAGCCTACTATCATTCGTTGTGATAATCAGAGTTGTGTGAAGCTTTCTGTCAATCCTGTGTTTCATGACAGAACCAAGCATGTTGAGATCAAGTACCACTACATTAGGGATATGGTACTGAGAAAGGTTGTACAGTTGAGGTACATCAACACTGATGAGCAGACGATAGATATTCTCACCAAGCCTCTCGCTAGGATAAAGTTTGTGTACTTTCGAGATAAGCTTGGTATGGTGGAGAATCCAGCCTTGACTGAGTAAGAGTCTCAGTATCAGTGAGCCTTGTTTAATGAGTTCTTCTCTGAGTGAGAAGTTTGAGGTGAAATCCCTTGTTAATGCATTTTTCTCTGAGGCAAAGAGATTTGAGGTGAAGCCCTTGATTAATGCATTTTCCTCTGAGACGGAGGAATTTGAGGTGAAAGCCCTTATTTCCACCCTTTGAGCCTGAGTCATGGTGGATGTCATGTGTTTGACTCCATGACACATCTTGTACTTGTGAAAGTCACATTGAGGTGACAACATCATGCAAGTGATGAAAAATCGTACTTACCATAGTTTGGTTGTAGCCATTATGGTTGATATCATGTTGAGGCAATATCTAATATCACGATGAGGTGATATTCTTCTTTTTACATCTGGTTGTAGCCAATGTGATGGACATCATGTTGAGGTGATTTTTTTTAGCAGCTCAATGTATTCTCTCTAGATGAGAGGGAGTGTTAAAGATATCATACAATATCGATCTAATACTCCAGCTATCTTCCTTTGTGAATAAATTAAATGATAGTTATAAGCTATTTTAATTTATAAGATCTCAAGAGGCATAATTATGATGTGTCACTTTGTTTTGTTAAAGCAAATAATCATTAAATGTAAAGGCATGTCTCTTGTATTAAAGGCCGACCTCCTTCTCTTGGCGCGATTTATCTTTTATTGGATATACCTTATTCTGGCTGACTTGTATTAAATAAAAGAAGGCATCTCTTCAAGATGTATACATAAGAGATCACTTTCTCATTTGTAATTATTAAAGTTAGAAGCAAGTTCGATTCATTACTTCATTCAAGTGCGAATTTCCTCAAGAGCAGGTTGTGAATTCTTGAAGGGAAGATTTAGATATTAAGGAGGTGCAAATTATTATCTATCATTGTATCTTGTGTAGGTGCTGAATAGTAGGATTTGTGATTGGCCTCATTGTAAAGAGAATTGTTGCCACTATTTATATATATAAGAGAGATCTTTGTTGTTGGGTTTTTCTCCCTCAAGAGGAGGGTTTTCCCAGGGTATCTGCTGTGTTATTGTGTCTGATTTGAATTAATTTTTTGTGCATTAAATCTGATCATTAAAATTTACACAGAGAACCACCCCAGTATCACAAAGTATTAACCTTGGGTTGTCCACCCAAGGTGGTGGGCCTACATCAAGTTTGTAAACCCTTAATACTAATTTTAGGATTGTGCTACCTGGAGTGTCTTCTTTGTGTGATACCAGTGCTTATTATTAGTCCAAGTTAGTCTAGCCTTTATGTCTATTGTTTGCCATGTTTTCTATCCTTTGCCACAATTTTCTCCTGCCCTCAGTGGCAAATTTTCTTCTCATAGAGGAAAATTTGCATTGTGGACAAGTGATCCTGCCCTATAAAGGGCGATTTTGTCTTTGAGTTTGGTCTAGGTCATCCTTTAGGAAAGTTTGTCCTTATTAGGGGAAAATTTTCCTATGGGTCCCTTCATTAGGTGACCTTGCGTCTTCCTGTTCTTTGAATACGTGAGTCTGCCCATCTCATAGGCAAGTCTGTGTCTAGTCCATACCTTTCAAGTCCACCTATTTTCCCCTAGAATAAGAGATCTTATTCATTCTTGGGCGAACCTACTGTCCACAGGGGCGATCTCGCTTCTTGTTTGAGCTTTCCTTGTCCATACACTCTCTAGAATAGGTGAACCTATTGTCCATAGGGGTGAATCCGTGTCCCCTATATCATCCCCGTCCATACAGTTTAGGTCATAGGAGAATTCGTTTGTCAGATAAGTGATACCATTTTAGGCATCTCTGTCCTCTGTCCTTATAGCTGAAGAAATAGGTGAATTTTTTATCTCTTGATAGGAAAATTTTCTTGTGTCCATACATCCCAAGATAGAGGTGATCTTGCTTGATAGATAGGCAATTCTTTACTTCATGTCCACTTGCTTCTTTTGAGTCCCTTAAGATTTGGGCAATCCCGCGTCTTAAAGAGGTGATCCTACATCCTAGATAGGCGAGTTTGTGTCTCGTATCTGCTTGTTTCTTTTGAACACCCCCAAGACTAAGGTGATCTTGTGTCCTAGAAGGGCGATCCCATGACTTAGGCGAATTCGCTTGACACAAAGGTGAATCCATTAGTGTTTGGATAGGCGAACTTGTCATCTTGAGGGGCGAATTTTTCAAACACAAAGGCATATGCACTTCCCATACAAAACTCTCGAGAGTTAATCCTTTGGGTCACTAAAAGCCTGTCATTTTTTGGGTTCATTTGCATGATCAATTTTTTTTTATCATCATCCGTCCACCCGTAATTGTCACTTTAGTCCATCTGTATTTTTTAAAAGTCATAAATCCATCAATGAAATCATGTAGGTGCACCTTAGAGTATCCCTAGATTTCATATTTATCATCGGTTCATCAATCTCAATCCCCTAGATTTTATTTTAGAGGTTTTTATCCAAGTTGGCTTAGGTGCCTGGCCCTGATCATCATCATCCACACTTAGGATTTTTATCTGTCCTGAATTAGTAATCATCTATGGCCCAATCAATATACTTCCATCTTGAGGTAGATTCAGTGTCGTAATCATCCTTTTCATCATCTAATTGGATCGTCAACATCTCATGTCATCTAGTTAAACCTTTGAACTTCATTTATAGTCAACCTTGTCCATCCAATCCAATCAACCATCAAATCCTATTAATCATCTAATCTCACCAATCAATCCAATCCAATCCCATCCCATCAACTATCTAATCAATCAATCAATTAATCCATCATCTAATCCAATCAATCCTTTAGTCATCACCTAGGTCATTCATTTAGGTGCATCTTAGAGATTAGTGTCATCTTAGTTACCTGGTAGTTTTGCATTTTCATGTTCATTACCACCAGATCACAAGCAAAGAAACTCATGGCAAAAAAATAGGCCCAAGGTACTCAGCCTCACATTCCTCGGGATCCCACCAATGGTGGTTCATCGTAATCCAATACTAAAATCCACACTACGTCGCCCCCTGCTGACGAGAGCATGGTCAACCAACTTGAAGTCACAGTGGATGAATATCTATACAATCCTGTCAATGTCCAAGTGACAAAATGTCTCCTCAATGAGTGTGGGGATAAGATCGCCGTCACATTGCTCCTAAAGGGCATCAAGCCCCCATCGAGGTTTGACTCATCCAAATACATCAACATTACACCTCTAAAACCCCCAGTTTCATCACAAGATCCCAATGTCACCTCCTTTTTACCATATGTTCCCGAGGGTCCACCACAAGAGGGTTGGTATCAACCTAGATTTGGCAATGTCATGCTTTATTAGGTCGTACCCCCTATACCACCTCTTTGGGTTCCAATTTTGATTATTGGAGCACTTGATCCAAAAATTCCTCAAGGTCGATCCTAATAATCCTCTTGGTCTTGGTATGTCGTAGGGTCTTCCCAATCTTCCAAGCACGAACATCCCACAAAGCTCAACCCCTATACCATTTGTACCACCTCTCCCACCTAACCAACTAGGTCAACTACCAGGAAATACTGGGGCAATCCTTTTGTTGCACCACCTCCACCTCCTAGATCTACATCTACATCCAATTCACTGCCACCTCCATTTACATCGTAACAACCACCTCAAGGTAATATCCCATCCTTGCACCAACCTCAGGGTAAACTACAGTAGGAACTACCATCGCAACTGCCTCACCAACATATATCACAACAACCTCCATCTCAGCCTCTACAACATGCTACCATTCCATCTCAACCTTCACAACATACCTCAATTCCTTTGCAACCCTCACATCAAGCACAAGTTAATTCAAAGCATCAACAACAACCTCCACACTCGCCACAAGGTATTCCATTAGAACCCCCTCAATAATCGCAGATGCCCACTCACCAGGTAACATCATCTTATCAGTTGCCTCCTCACCAACCACAAGTCCCTCAACAACCCCACATTCCATCTCGGCCTCTTCATCAATAACCATCATCTTATCAACAACCACCTTAGTACACACAATTCCTGACACAAACACATCAATCCTTCCAAAAAATGTTAGGCAACCCTGCTGCTCAATACATGCATCACCCACAAAGCACATATACCTTGTATGCTACCCCATCCAATCCTAATCCCAGTTACCCTTATCACAACCCACAACAACCCCAATAGTAGTCATCTTACAAAAATCCCCAAGAGTCACAACAGAATCCTAATTACTAGCAATCCAATCTGCAACAACCTCCATATGCTCCCCAACAACCAACTGTTGTTTATAATTACCCGTCCAATCCATATTACTCTCAGTGGCAGCCATCATATCAGCAGGGTGCCTCCACCTCTTCATATTACCAAGCACCTCCCTCATATCGAAAAAGTGTCTTTCCCTCATATTACCAAGCCCCACTATCCTATCAATAATCTTATACCAATCCATAATCCACACAACCTAATCCATATCAACAAACCTCTTCATATTCGCCTCTACCATCATACGATCAAACCATCCCAACTCCATCCACATCATATCAAAAATATGCTCCTTATAGTCAATCCAATATGACCAATCCTTCATCATTCGCACCTGTCAATAAGGAGTGGGAAGAGATAAAAGCCGCTTTAAAAGACTTACAAGCAGGGACCTCCAAAAAGTCTTTCAAATTTGAAGATATTTTCCCCTATCCATTTGATCCCTCAATTTCACTTGTTCCTTTTCCTAAGCACTTTTAAATTCCAAAGATTGAAAAATACAAAGTAACCAAGGATCCAAAGAACTATCTCCAGGAATTCTACACATACTGCAAGAGGTCCTGCACAATGACAATTATCTCTTGAGACTGTTCCCTAGGAGTCTAATGGGGGTGGCTCTAGATTGGTTTATGGGTCTTCCAAAGGGGTCAATCTCTTCTTTTGCAGATCTTTCAGAGAAATTTGTTGCACACTTCTCCTTTAATTTAGAGAAGGATATTGATACCTTAGATCTTTTGAAAGAAAAACAACATGAGGGAGAAACCTTTGCAGGCTACCTACAAAGGTGGCATGCCTTGGCTAGTCAACTGAAATCCCATCTCAGTGAGAAGGACATGGTGACCATCTTCATAGCAAACTCACATCCAGATATGGCACATAAGCTCAACCTCCATTATGTCACAACCTTTTCGGATGTCATAGAAAAAGGTACTATTACCGAGAGGGCGCTCATTGCTAAGGGACAAGTCAAAATTTACAATCCAGATAAGGATAAGTCATCTGGAGAAAAGTACCGCTATTGGAATAAAAATAAGAATGTTGTCAATGATGGTGTCACTGATACCAAGCATTCCCAAGTAACCAACACCTCACAAAGGTCACAATATGTCCCTAATCAACAATCAGTCTCTAACGTCATATCAGTGCCACAAGGGGCACCACATCCTCCCCAATAGTCCAATCAACTGAATCAAGGGAAAAATAAGCATTCATTCACTCCTTTGGGAGAACCCTTAAGTGTTGTTTTCAACAAGCTCCTCCAAGTGATTTATCCAATCACTTATCCTATGACTAAGCCTTTTGACGATTCCAAACCAAAACCTACCTAGTATAGGGAAAATGAGTACTGTGACTTTCACAAAATAAAAGGTCATTCCACTAACAAGTGTCAGGGACTTAAAATGTATATCCAAGATCTTATAGATCAAGGAGATATAGTAGTGGATGCTAATAAGGTGACGTCATCCATGCCGAATTGTAAATATATCAAAATGCTTTCCCAAAGCACAATCAAGGTGCTAGTATGTCCAATGCTAATCCTGAGCTTAGCAATAGCAATAACCAAAATAACAACACAAACAATATCAACTATAAGAATGTACCCTATAACTATGATGGCATAGTTATGTGCATTAGCCAAGTAGAGCCTCGCATATCCATGATTCATGTTAAAGGCAAAGATCTACAATATGTTGTCACTACTCGTTCCACCCGCATATCCATTCCTGGACCTTCCACGTCATCCTAGCCAGCTCCTGTGAGCTCTTAATATAATATTCTTGATCATCTTGGAAATAATCTCGCTCAAATATCCATCTTTGATTTGCTTAAGTCTTCCCCTGTCCATTAGGAAATCCTCACCAAAGCTATTCAAGGTACCCACGTGCCTAATGACATAGATCCTACTCAATTTCAAGCCTTAGTAGGACATCTATTGTCCACATATCAGTTAGGATTTAGTTAAAATGATATGCCTTCCATCGACTCAAACCATAATCATCCCCTTCACATCAAGGTCCTTGTAGCCCGCCATAAAGTAAAAAGGGTCCTAGTAGATGATGGATCTACCCTCAACCTTTGTATGCTAAAGTTCATAAAACAAGTAGGGTATACCCATGTTGGCTTAAATAATCAGGTCATCACCATCAAAGCTTATGATAATACAGAACGAGACTCTGAAGGAATCATTTTTCTTCCTATTTAGGTTGTCCCTGTTGTGGAGTATACCACATGCCACGTCCTTGATCTAGACCTCCCATACAATCTCCTCCTTGGCTACCCATGGATCCATGTCACGCAGGCTAGTCCATCCACTTACCATCAATGCATGAAGTTCCCATTCAATGGGATTGAAGTAATCATACATGTTGATCCATAGCCCTTTGAATATTGTCGTGCCTTAGAAGCTTCCTTCCCTCACTCCCACTATTGTCCAGGAGTTAAAGTGGGGGCACCTCAAGCATTCTCCTCCAATACATCTTCCAATCCATCATCCAGCCCATCCTCCACATCTAAATCCACAATCACCAAGGTTCGGATCATAGATAAAGGTTGTGGGGAATATGAGATGTGCATGGCTTTAAATGTGGCAACCATGCCACCATCTCCTCGTACTTATGGCCAACCTTCTGAGTCCACACCAAAGGAAGAAGAGAAGATAATAACACTTAGCTTTAAGAGCATGGGGGTCTAACACTTTTTGATCCCCTGGGATACAACAAGATCAACTAGATGATGATATCAACTAGTTGATATATAGGGAAGAGGTTGAGCCTTCACCTCCTCTTATTGAGTATTTCTAGCAGACTTATCCTCATGCGTCCAAGTTAGCTAAAAAGTACAATTATAAAGGGGAAGCCCTTGGCATAGAAGAACAAGGAAGATTGCAGCCTGTGTGACCTAGACATTTGGTCCTAGGCTATGATAAGAAACAAAAGGGTCCTACACCATCAACTAGTACCTCTAATAATGTTAATGCAGATAATGATTTCCTTGAGGACATACCAGAGGAGAAGGCCATCATACTCACATAAGATGATGTTGATCTCCCTTCCCTATTCGATTACCTATCCTTCTTTACCATTAGCCTTTCCCTTCGCCACCCTGACCTCATTAATTGGGACTTACAGGGTAGTGCACCTATCGACACTTTCCCTTCAGTGGACACTTACGTGCATCACATGGGATTGGGGGAAGATGAACACCCTAACCGCAAAATTAGAAAGAAGAAAAATAACAAAGGGTCATCTAGTGAAAACCTCTTTGAGGCACTTCTTGACTCATCAAAAGTGAAAATAAAGGGTGTATCCGAAAGTGAAAACCTTGATGAGGTGTTGGAGGATGGGGTTGTTCATCTTCCCCTTGTTGGAACTCAGTTGTCTGAATGATCTTCTATTCAAATTGAAGAGACACAAGAGGTCAATTTGGGAATAGAAGAGGATCCTAAGATCACATACGTATCCAAATCATTATCAGAGGAAGAGCATTCCATCATTGTCAACTTGTTAAAAGAAGGAATCATCAACTTTGCATGGACCTATTCAAACATGCCAGGATTAGATCCCGCCTTGGTGGTGTACCATTTGGATGTTCACCCAGATGCCAAACCCATTAAACAAAAACTAAGAAAGATGCATCCCCAAGTGGCTTTGCTCGTCAAGAAAGAATTGGAGAAACTGTTAGAGGCTGGGTTCATAAGACCTATTGACTATTCTGACTAGATATCCAACATAGTGCCCATGGCCAAACCAGATGGAAATATCAAAACCTGTACAGATTTTCAAGATCTCAATAAAGCCTGTCTGAAGGAGGATTTCCCTCTTCCAAAAATTGAAATGTTGGTGGATCTTACAACAGGGCATGCAATTCTATCTCTTATGGATGGTTTTTCCAACTATAACCAAATCAAGATTGCACCAGAAGATCAGCATAAAAATACCTTCACCACCCCTTGGGGCACCTTCTGCTATAATATCACGCCCTTCGGTCTCAAAAATGCGGGGGAAACCTATCAGTGTGCTATGACTGCTATCTTCCATGAACTCATTCATATCATAATGGAAGATTATGTCGATGACTTATTAGGGAAGTCCAAGACTAGGGAAGAGCATCCTATGATCTTGAAGAAAATATTTGAGTGGTTAGGGCACTATAAGCTACGTCTAAATCCAAAGAAGTGTGTATTCAAAGTTACATCTAGAAAATTGTTGGGCTTCATAGTCTCCAAAAGAGGTATTGAAGTAGATCCAACCAAGGTCAAAGCAATAATGGAAATTCCCCCACCACACAATCTAAAGCAATTAAGGAGTTTTCAAGGGAATTTCTAGTCCATCAGGCATTTTATAGCCCAGCTTGCTGACAAATGTCAATCATTCACACATCTCCTGCGGAAAGACACCACCTTCAAGTGGGATCTAGAATTTTAGCATGGCTTTGAAAAGATTAAGGATTACTTGGATCATCCCCCCATATTAATTCCTCCCATTCCAGGTAAACCATTCATGTTGTACATCTCAACTACATCGGTTGAATTGGGGGCATTACTAGCACAACACGATAGTTCTCCAAGGAGCATGTCATCTATTACATCAACCGAACATTGGTGGGTTATGAACTCAACTATTCTCCAATCGAAAAGGATTTTCTGGCGGTGATCTTCAGTTCACAAAAGCTTCGTCATTACATGATCAGTCATCCCATCAAGCTAATATCAAAAGTTGATCCACTTAAGTATCTGTTGTTTAGGACTTCTTTGATTGGCCACATGGCTAAGTGGGTCATGCTACTGAGTGAATTTGACATAAAGTACATAGATTGTAAGGAAATCAAGGGGAAAATCATAGCATATCAGTTGGACAATGCTCCTTTGGTAGATGCATATCCGTTGGTAGCTGAGTTTCCTAATGAAGAGGTCTTTACAGTTGCAAGAATAGATACATGGACACTCTACTTTGATGGTCATACACACATAATGGAGCTGGTGTAGGTGTCTTATTTGTCACCCCTCAAGGTGACTACATCCCAAAGTCATTCTGGTTAGCATTTTTGTGCACCAATAATAGAGTAGAGTATGAAGCTCTCATCACTGGTCTTAGAATCACCATCCAATGGAATATCACCCGTCTACGAGTCTTTAGCGATTCCCAACTGATTATCAAACAGTTCAATGATGAGTTTCAGACAAAGGATGACAAGTTGTTACCCTATAAGCGCATGGTGGATGACTTCAAGAAGTACTTCACCTTCCTTCAGTTTGAGTAGATCCCCAGAGTTCATAACAAAGCAGTTGATGCAATGGCTACAATCGGTTCCCTCATTGACATGCCCAAAGATCGAACAAACTGTGAGTTCCTCATCAAATAACTTTTAATCCCAACATATGATGTCCCTGATAGTGAGATGGTGTTTAATATCGTAGGTCTTGAATCACCCTGGTACCATGACATTTACACCTACCTCCATTACAATATCCTACCACCTGACCTTACTCAAACTCAACACAAATCCTTCTCCAACATACTTCTCACTATACCATTGTAGGAGATACACTTTATCATCGAGGGTATGATGGCACACTCCTTTGATGTCTTAATGAATCAAAAGCCCACACTACATTAAACAAGGTACATAGTGGTGTTTCTGGGTCCCATTCTAATGGCATGGTCTTAGGAAAAAGGATTCTCAAAGTTGGTTATTGTTGGCCTACTATGGAATATGACTCTTGTAAGTTCGCGAAGAAATGCCTACCATGTCAACAACATGGAGATTTAATTCATTCTCCCGCACAAGATTTGCAGCCCATCATAGCACCATGGCCTTTTTCTCAGTGGGGTTTTGACTTGATTGGCGAGATTTATCCTCCATCCTCCGACGGCCATACTTTCATCATCATAGCCACTTAATACTTTACCAAGTGAGTGGAAGCAATTCTACTCTCCAAAATCACAGGTGTTCAGATCTCCAAATTTATTCTTTTCTATATTTTCTGTAGATATGGGATTTTCTCCACCATTATCACTGACATGGTAAGCCATTTAAAAAACAATATATGAAAGCACTTTGTGAGACATATCATATCCAATATCATTGGTCCATTCCCTATTACCCACAAGGTAATGGTCAAGTGAAGGCAACCAACAAGACGCGTATCAAAATCCTCAAAAAGGTGGTCAACAATATTGGTCGAGATTGGCACCTCCATCTTCATCATGCCCTTTGGGCCTACCACACGTCCATCTACACCCCCACTGGTGCCAATCCATACTCTCTTGTACATGGTGTTGATGCAATCTTGCTAATAAAATTTGAGATCACGTCACTCCAAATATCTCTGAAGAACCTCATCAGTGATGAAGATACCCGAGTTGGATGCTTAAGTTAGCTTGAACTATAGGATGAAAAGTGCATCAAATCCTAAAATCACCTACAAGCATACCAACATCGTCTTAGGAGAAGCTACAACAAGAAGGTTCGTCCATGTCAATTCAATGTTGATGATTTAGTCCTTAAGGAGAATCAACGCACCTAGCAAGATCAAGACAAAAAAGGAAAGTTTGAGGCAAATTGGTTGGGTCCTTATGTTGTCATGGATAAATATGGTTCTAGGGCATATAGGCTTGCTACACCTGAGGGAGAACCCTTAGAGGATCCTATCAACATCATGCACCTAAAGAGGTTTTACACCTAAGTTAGTTGGGTTACCCCATCCTGAAAAATTCCAAAAAATGTAAAAAATTCAAAAAAATCCCAAAAAAAAATAGTAAAGATAAATAATTCGTCCTATAGTGTAAACCACCCCTGGTGGTGCCTTGGATAAGTACGTTTGGTGAAAACTTGGCAATAGGCACCATTCGTAGAGGGATTAATCATTATCTATCTTCCGTCTTGGTTACTTTATGCTTCCATCCATCCTATCCTCACATCTTATTTGCATACCCTATCAATCCAATCCTTTCATCCACATTCGCTTATCTGCCTCTTGGTATATTTTGGTTGAGCATTGGACGATCCAAGTCGGCTATCCAAAATCCTGAGCTTTTGTCCCACATCTAAGCTTTTTGTTTCTTATGTTTGTCGGTGTCATTTGTTGGTCTTGTGTCCTCATCTAGGATCTCTCATCGTGTTGGTCATCATTAGGTCTCATCTCATCTTTTGTCATTTTGTCGAACTACATTTCCCCTGCACTTTCACGCAGGCAAGGTCGATCATTTGATCAACCCCTAGGGAATTTTTCTATCCTATCTTTGTCATCCATCGAGGTCTCCATTTTCCTCTTAATGCTGTTATCCATGGTCAATCGTTAGTCTTTTATCGAACTACGAGGGATCTGTGCTTTCACATAGGCAAGGCTAATCTCTTATCAGCCCCCGAGCCCCTAGGTCTTTAGGGTGTTTGTTTTTGTCATTTCATGTCGTCAAGTGTGTCCCTACCTAGTTGTTTCCTAACAAGTAATGTCCATTAGTATCTTGAGGTCCAATCAGTTTCAGATATCCTGAGTCATGTCGATCAATTGATCTATCCTCCATCTTTGGTGTAAATAGGATGCATCCTTCCTAATCAGACTGCATCAATCCCATCCACCCTTTTGATCCTATGGCAAAGAAAATTTGAAATTTATTGTGATCTTTTGATTCTTTTGGCTTTTTGTTTATCAATTGAGCTTCCTATTATACCTTGTTAGGGTCACCACGATCCATCATATCATAATCACCATACACATGAGCATAATAATCATCCATCACATAATAACCACATAGTGATCTCATATAAATATCAAAATATATAATGTCCATAATATGTCCACCATAATCCATAATAAAAACATAAGAGTCCATAATAAGTCCATAAAAACATAACAACTTGTCCATCATGTCCATCGAAACCCATCAAATAACATACATGTACAGAGCTCTGATCAAATACAGAGACTACATCTCCCAAAAGAATAATGAGTAAAGAATGAACGAATCAATGAATCAAATAATCCATATCCAATCTATACCAAGGAGTCTATGGTCTTTGTATTTGTATGCTGCTCATCCACTCTACACCTATCAAAAACCTATACCTTGTTTCCTCCTCTCTCCTAGCTACCTTGAACTGCCTGCATTAGACCTTTGGGGGGAGTCTGGAACTAAACCTCTACCTCTAGGGGGAGTCTGACAGTAGTTGCTCTATCCTTGTGTATGTGTAACTCCTGAGTGGGATGGTGTGGGCATCTGTGATGCTGCTCTAATGTATGGTGGGACCCTCTGTGCTGGATTTGGGATGACCTATTGTATGCAAGCATGTAGTACGCAATGTCAGTCTTGACATCAACTACCTCTGCTTCCTGTCCCCTTTCTAGGTCTTGCTCTATCCTGTATCAATCTCGCAGCCCGCTAATATGTCTCCTCTCCTACTCCCAAGCATCCTAAGCTAGTCTCATCTGGTCCACCTGTGCTTGCAGCCACAACATCTCCTATGCTATTGCATCCCGCTCACCTTGCAGGGCCTATACCTATGCCTCTACTACCTCTACTCTCTCCAGCACTGCCCCTGCATCCCCCATCATCACCTTGACACACTCTACCTTGTCTCATAGCTCATCTCTCTCGCTCCTCATCTCCTCCAATCCCCTCTACATCTTTTTCACTTGTCTCCTTAGGTCATCTCTCTCCATGTGGGCCTATTGTACCCTTAGTGAGGCCTCATCTGCCAAAGCCTCGTAGTCCCTGTCTCCATCCCTCTGCGTAGCCTATAGTCGGTCTCCCTCCCTCTATAACCTATCTCTGTCTACCTCACACTCCCTAAGTCTATGATCTACAATATTGAGTTGGTCCAAGGCTCCTGTCAATAGTACCATGGGATCCTCGGGTGGAGGTGGTACGTAGGGCACCATCGCTAGTGGATGCACCTCTGGGGCATCCTCCTCAATCGCCTGCTCCTCTCCCCCTATCTATGGCATCTATACATCTCCATCAACTCCCCTCCTTTTTCTGCCACCTCTCCTCCTCCTCTACAACCCAACTAGCCTCCTCTCATCATCAGATCCATATCCCAGGGCTCCCACAATTGGTTGTATGGTGGTGATCTACCCACCATGCCGAATATCATATTGTTGTCCCCGTATCTATTGGCCCTCCTCTCCAAGGGTATTGTGTTAGTGGGATTGTATCCCACATCTACTATGCATAATCTGTTGTAATCGACTCTCCCCATAATGTTGTCGGATCTCTCGTGATCCACTGGAACCTCTATGATCCCATAGGAATATCCTGTTGTATCTCAAACTATCTCATGACCCTGTCTGGTCTGTGTAACTCCACAATGAACTGATGCCACCCAATCAATTAGAAAACTAAGAATAAATAACCCATGTGTCTTCTGTCATCATCCATCCACCCTTGAAAGTTTCGTTCCATGTATGGCCTCCATGTGATATCCTCTAACCTTAGCCCATCCAATCTCCACCGCCATCTCTCCAAATCCCCCACTACCTGGTAATGGAGCTAGAATCCGTACTCTATCCCCCACCAGTATGCTACCAAAAATGTCTCATCTCTCACTCCAACAACCAAAATGTCTAGCCTCACCATGTTGATATGCTCCCACGCCCACACCTAAAGCAGTGTCACATGGGTGACACTCAATGCTCGTCTGTAATAGACAACATGCATATCCCGGTATAGTTGTGCCAGTGCACACGCCCCCACTCGAACTCTCCCTCTTGCCTCTCTATAATGTGTCTAACAACCTAAATAACCTTAAGGCTCCAGAAGCGTCCACTCCTGTCTGGTAGAAGGATCCTACTAATCAAACCGCACAGGTACAATGGTAAGGCTGACACATGTAATCCCAAGCAAGCATCAAGGTCTAGCTCCCTCCCCTGGATCAGTAGCTCCACTAGTCCAAACATAGCATGTAGGCTCTTCTCCACCGATTGGGTGCAACCCAACTAACCAAGTTCCCTCAGATGGGAAATCGTAGAATCCTCCAGACGTCCTCAAGTGTCACTATCATCTCCCTTGTCGGGAGATGGAAGGTCGATGTCTCTGAACTCCATCTCTCCATCAACATTGTTAGTAGTCCCCGGTGTGCTCAGATGTTGGGATACCCCAACATGTGTAGCAATCTAGCCTATGTAAGTGATCCATGGTCATGGGAATTCATCACCCCATGTGTCACCTCCAACACTACTGAATGTCTCTCTCGCATCCTCAATGAGCCAAAGTTTTGCATCCATGCAGAACAATTTGTCAGCTTTTCTCACATTTCATTTATGTCCTATCATTTTTCATCCTTGCCCCAAGTTTGGAAAATTTGCCTCTGTGTAAGTAAGATTTTCCCATTCCCCTTTCCCAGCATGTTCACCTGTCCAGCCAGTGCGCTTGCCCCTTTCTTGTCTAGGTGTGAATCCGTTTGTCTTCTCCTCACTGGAAAACTTGCATTCACCCTTTTTCCTCGAGAGGCGATTTCGTATCTACCCCTACATCTTTCCCTTCCCAAGTGGCGAAGTCACCCTCGCCCTTTTCTCCCAAAAGGTGGATTTGAATCTTCATGTTTCCCCTATTGGAAAAATCACATTCGCCTATTCCTAGTTTTGATGAATTCACATTCACCTATCCCTATGCACATATGCCTCTATGTTGTGCAATTTCGCCCCTTTTTTTTGAAGAGATGATTTTGAAATCGCCCCCTGCGCATCTACCCATGTAGAGTGCATGTCTAATCTTTTCCTTGTTGTCCCTCTTAGACAAGCGAATTTTCCAGTTGGACGAGCGAATCCGCCCACCCATGGCGAATCTGCATACCTAATCTACCCGAACCCAAATTAAAAATGTGCATAAAAATTCAAATCAAAATCACAAAGTGGGATTTGGAACCCTACTTGGTGCGGTACCGCTTGATAGTAATAAAATTGGTGCACCTCCTCACCTCGGTGGATAAGCTCATCTTCCACAAATCCCTTGTTATCGCTCTTGTCAGCCATCCTCATCACTTGCCTTCTCTCTCTCTCTCTCGTCTAATCAGCTGCCAAGTATGCAAAAGGTAAATAGTAATTTTTCAAATCTACTATTTATAATTTTCACTTTTTGCACCTATTTAACCTTTTAAATTTTGGGTAATTTTTTCCCTTTATTTAACCTTTTATTAATTCATTCACTCCTTTTCTTCCACGGGCTGCCAATTACACCTCGTTTATCTGTTTTCCTCCGTTCAAAATCCATTCTTCATGGTTTTTCATGCTCTATCGTGTGCTATCCTCCATTTCTCCATATCAAGAAGTCGCTCGGGGACCCTTTTCTTCCCCATCTGCCCTCTCGAGGGGGCATAACCTACCATTTTCCTCCATTCTTCCATCCTATCCACTCCCCTGCGACACTGGGGCATCGTCTAACATTCTTTTCTTTTATCAAGTCATCTGTATTTTATTTTTCTTTGAAACACTGTTATTCTAACAATGTTTCGAAGAGGGGAAAAATGTAGACACCTAAATTTGACCACCCCTATATGGTCAAATTCACCCCTTTTATTCCTCTATCCCGCATCCCTCATCTGCATTAATTAAATAATTTATTATTTGATTAATATTACTCTGCAGTCTAATGTCCCTAAGGTATTTAATAAATCGATTTAATACCTATCCCCATTTCATCTCTAAATTAAATAAATATCCTAATTTATTTAATTTAGTCACTTTAGCCTTTATGAATTAAATCAAATTTTAATTCAAATTCTTCTCTCTCCAAGTGTCACATCCTCCATAATCCTCTCTTATCCAGGTTAATTTAATTAATCTATGATGAGGATGTGCACACCCCTAATCATCATTAGGGTCACATCCTCCATCATCCCCCACTTGCCTCTAATATATCATTAATTCATCTAATCATGCATTTGCACAACCTTAATCACTTAATTAGGTCAACCTAATCTCCATGCCATTTATGGCATGTGTCCTAAGTCAATTGCATTAAATGCTTTCTCCTTTTGGAGAGGGAAACCCCTTCCCTTTGTGAATTTTTAATTCACATTTATTTCTTCAATGCATTTTAGGAATATAAAATTCCTTCTCCCATCCCCATGAGGATTTTTGAGGAATTTTTAATTCCTCACATGTCCTCTCACCCACATGTGGACACATAACTCCTTTATTAGGAGATCTTGTCCAAATCCCAAGGTATTATGTAGTACCTCCATGTCATGTCCACATCATCTCCTCTTTCCATATCACCTGCCACATGTCAAGATGTGAGGGCTTGTGAGTTCTCAACTCACCCTAGCCCTTGATCTTGTCCATCTTGGCTTGATCTTGACCATCCATTCCTTTAGAGACACTTCCCCTAAAAATGGTGGAATTTCCGTCATTTGCATCCATCCATTCTAGCAATCAAGCATTCACACTTAGCAAGCATACACCTAGCATCCAAGAATCCACCATTGGTGCAACATATTTGAGCTCTCATCTTGCATCTTTCACAATACCCACAATCTCAATTGCTTCCACCATCATCTTAACTAAATTTTTCACTAGGTATCAAGCTATTTTTTCATCAAGGAGCACATAAATCAAGCAATCAAAAGGGCCAACCAACTTATCAATCTAAACAAGGTAAAGGGTTCTGATTTCTTGTGTTTTTGTTTAGATTCAACTAGGCTAATCTTGAGTGTTTTGTTTGTGTTTTCTACCTTGCATTTCTATTGTTGTTTTGCATTCCTAGGTTAGAATTCACTTGCACACACTAACATTGCATTAGAGCGGATTTATCTAGTATAGCTCATTATATTTTTATTTTTTTCAGAGATTGAGACTAATAGATAGCTAATATTTTTTCTCAAAATCCCAATATTCTCTTCTTTTTCATTCTTGGATGAACTGGAGAATCAAAATAGTTGAAGGAAAAATAAGCATATGTAAACTCTATTATGCATATTTGTGTCCTTATGAGATTGGGTGATTGCAGGTTTATGGTAATCTTGGAGGTATTTCCAACCTTACCCTAGCATCTAGAAGGCCTGAGAAAGTCATGATTGGATTTCATTTCACCAAAATCAGAGATCAAAAGACATAGTAGCAAATAAAGGGTTGAAATTTGAATAATTTTTATTGAAGATGTTTTTATTTTTGCATCAAATTCTTATCTTTTTCTCATAAAACAAAAAAAAATATTTCTAGGTTTTGTTCATAGCAACAAAATATGTTATGGCTATCTATAGCTTTTGCATATAGTAAGAATTTTTTTTAAAAAGTATTGTTAGAATAGCATAGGTCAATGTTTTTCTTTCAGGTTGAAGTTCATTTTTGCATCAAAAACTTGTCTTCCACTTGCTAGAAAGAAAAAACGCTTTTTGGGATTTTTTTGCAAGGTTGAAACACTATCTAGTATCTATTATTTTTTGCATATTCACAATAAATTATACAAAAATTAAGTTAAAAGCAAGATGTTTTTGTCAAAAGAGTCATTCCTATAAGGAAAATTCAACACTTTTTTGAAAGTGAATAAATCTTTCCTCAGGTGTTGGATTTTGGCAAAAAAATACTTGACACAAAGTTGAAAAATGAGCAATTTCCATCCACAAAGGTCTTGAAAAAAATACTGCCATTTTTTCAGATATTTTAAATTGAATCTGGTATATATTTTGTTTTCAACAGGTCAAAATTTCACCTATGAGATCCATTTTTTAGAAAGAAATAGGAATTGGAAAGGTATTAAAGAATATTACTCAGCAAAATTTCTATTTTTTAATATTTTTTATATTTATTTTGTATCAAAAACAATTTTGGCCATTTTAGGCTACAAAGCATTGTAATCTAGTGCCTTGCAATTGTACTAACCATAAAGTGTCAACAATGTAATCTCTAGAGGTGATATTTTGAGACTAGTGGAAGGGGGTATCTTGTGTGTCTTCTTTTTTGCACTTTTTCTTTCTACTTCACAATCTTTTTTTTTGTACTCATGGATGTATCTATAGTTATTGTATTAACACCATATAACTATTTTTAATGGAAATCTAAAATGATAGTCTATCTCAAAATACATGGATTTCATTGGTTGACAATGGGACTTGAAACTAAACCTTGGGATGTTGTAGAAAAGATAAAATGGTTTAAAAAATATGAAGCCTTTGGTACTCTGTGTATGTCAGTCTCTCTTAACCTTCTTTTCACATTGAATCTTCCACTACACCAAATGGAGTGTGGACCATTTTGGAAACCTTCTTTGGTAAGTGTAATGTCATAAAATTGCACCCCTTGCAATTTCACATAGATTCTTGTATCCACTTTAGTGTCCACTCCCTTAGCATCTTATGTAGCCTCAATTTGGCCCCATGCATAAGCCTTTTTTCCCTTCTTTGGATGCTCAAAACCCTTTTTAGTAGCTACCCTTGTGCATCAGCTCTGCGTTGAACCTTGTGCTTTTCCCATTCGTGTCATTTTGTAGCATGATGTATCCAGACACTAGCACGCTTTGCAAATGTCTGCTCACCGTGCTAGCATCCTGCGACGTTTCAAAATTCAAATGACTGTTTCCATGTATGTTTTCCACTTATCAACTAAATTTGTCAGTGGTAACGGCTAGGGATGCGTTGTAACTGCCTGAGAAGCTTCTTTTCCCTCTTTAAAAGTCATCTTTTCAACTCATTTGATCTCTAGTTTCACCTCTAGCTTCCTTCTATCCTTGGCTCTAGCATTTTTGTCTTGTTATCTTGCTTGCACAACTCCATAAATCTTGCTACAGTACCCTCAAGCTCTTAAGCTCTCACAACACCCTTTGTAGCTCTCTTGGCCCTTGCAGCTTCATCTCCCTTATTTCATGCTTGTGAGCATCCTAGGATTCCATATCCACTATCTATTGCATCCTTACTTTGTGATACAATTTCTCCTCCTCGAGCAGGGATTTCTTTTATCACTCATATTTTGTGATATAGGTTCTCCTCCTCGAGCGGGGATTTCTTTTATCACATTACATTTGCTTACTTCTCTCACTCTATATTTTTGGCTGTCTGTGGAGGTGGGAACACCAAAACGGGGGTTTGATTGAGGCAAACCCCTATACAACCCCAATAATTTCTCTAGATCTAACGCATGTAGGTATTGAAGACATTCATGTGTTGGAGGCTTCTTGACTTGCGTGGTTGTAAGCACTTCTTTTCTACTCTTTAACTTTATCATTTATTCTTTGCTTTGTTTCAGTTCTATTGCATTTTGTCATTTTCCCACATTCTATAAGTTCTTAGCAATCAGATTGTTAGCAGTCATTTAGCTATTTTATGTGATAAAATTTCTTTTTGGTCCATACGGATGCCAACATGCCAGAGAGATGCTAGTGCATCACGCTGTCATCCTAGACCCACATTGTCATCCTTTGGCTAAGAGCCTATTCGTCTATCCAAAAAATCTTCGTGACCTGCTCTTTCCAATTCTAGAGCTCTTGCGTTGTTCCTTGAGGTAGTTTAGGGCAGTTCGCTCCATGAGGCTCTTTGAATGAAGAGAAATCATGAGCCATTAATCCCCCTTCTCTACAATAAGTGAGATGAGTTTAGGGGTCATTAGTTGGAGAACGAACTCAGAGCGTTAATTCCTACTAATTTTAACAACATACGAGACTTCTTCACAAAATTGAAAGCCATTATATTGCATTTAAAATAGTGTAAAATTCAAAAGAAAGATGAGAAAATGATCTTGAGTATTATTTCTAAGCTTGTTCCTAATTATTCTATATTATTTTCTACATTCTATGCTACTAAATGTGCCCTATGTTCCACTTACAAAATGCCTTCTCTAGACGAATTTATTGTAGAAATCACTATGGATCAAGATAAATTGGTTCAAATGGGTACAATTAAACCCTGTAAATCTATAACCATGATGAACATAAGTGTTTAAATAAAAAACTAATCATCTTTCACATATTCTTGAAAATAATAATATTAAGGTACCTAATTATGTGAAACAAAGTTCATCAAAAGGATCTTCAAAGGACATGGAAAAAAGTAAGTGGAAATAAAAAGGCAAGGCCCTAATTGTTGTTGCTTCACAACCTAACATTTGGATCATTGAATCGGGTGCTTTGGATCACATGGATTCACCACAAGACGATTTTAACTCACTAGAGCCATGTTTGATGTCTGCCATATTAATGGGATGAAACTCCTTTTCAAGTGCATGGCAGAGGGTTTGTTGACGTGGGTGAATAAACATTTCAATATGCTATTTGTTTTCCATCTTTGTCAACTAATATCCTATTTTTTATCAGATCACTCATATAGGCTCTAGCAAGCGAGTTGAGTTTACACCAAATATAGTGGTAATCTTTGAAATGCATAATGGGTCTACAGTTGCTATTCTAAAAGTAGATCATCATTCTAGACTATATCAGTTTTCTCACTTTGTTCGTAACTCTCCTTCGATGGCATTACTCATTTAAATGAGGTGATTTATTTGTGGCATCAATGGTTTGGCCACTTGAACTATCATTACTTGTAACAACTTAGTTAATAGGACATGATTTTAGGGTTTCCTTCTATCCAATTTTCTATGGGAGTTTGTCATCTCTAGATCCCTTAGGTGCACCACAAATATAAAATATTACATTATAACATTATGCAAGGTGGACAACACACCTTTTCCTAATAGGGGGTACACCCTCGGTGGGGGTCCAAGGGTTGCACCCCCAAACGCCATATTTTATATGTAATTGTTCATTGTAAATCTAAATAATTTATTATTAGGTCATAGATTTGATGGTAGAGATTATGTTGGCTTTTCCATTCCTAGAAGAAAACCCCTCTTTATTTGATGGCATTGTATGACAACTAATTGTTACATTGTATTGAATCATATTGTGAGAGGAGATTGTGATAGAGAGAAAATGAAGTTACAATAGATGTGTTGTAGGTTGTCTCCTTCTGAAACATAAAAAATAGGGGAATATGTAATAAGATATATAAACTTATGCTCCTTACGCCCTTTTTCCTAGGGTTTCATTAGAATGCAAACCAAAAAGCTAAGAGATTGATTTTCAACTTTATTGGCAAGCCAATTAGACCTAGGTTTGCATTTTATTAGGGCCTTAGAAATGATTTTGGAATGATTTTAAATTATTGGACTAATTAAACTATGTGACCTAGTATGAAAAAATGTGAATTCTTGAAGACAGATAAACAAAAACAGAGAATTACAAGTGGATCTGAGGGATGTAGGGTGATATGTACTAACCCAGAAAAGCTTGTCTCGAGTACTGTAGGACGTAGCATCCAAGGGGTGAATGCGTCATTTTAGGGTAATTCTAATCAACTTTTGGGGTCCTTTGGAGATGGATCTATGCTTCTATTTTCCACCTACAGATTTTTTGGAATGTCAAAAATGCATTCTGCAACTTAGTTTTCGTATCTTGGCAAGAATGGAGATGATAAATGTGATAATGCAAAAAATTTCTTCAATATCTCTTAAATATTTCTTCAACCTATAACCTACACATACACAAAGAGGGAAAATTTTGGTGTCATATAGGGGTTTACCTCAGTCAAACCTCGTGAAAAGTGTTCCTACTTTCACTATGGCAAGATGTTAATTATGAAAACCTTAATTGAAATGGAAGGAAATGATGAATGAACACACTTGCTAAAACTCACAACCCTTCAATGGATGCCTTAAAGGACCGAAGACAAACACGTCACTTCAAGGATCTTGGATCTTGATTGATAGCCTTGCTTGAATGCATGAAGACCTACAACACTTTTTAGCCTTCAACATGAACACACATAAACTTTGACATGACGTTAGGATCTTGATTGCTATTGCAAATGATTGATAATGTTGCTCTTGAATGCTCTTGACAATAATTTTCTCAATAGGATTGCTTCATTAAGTGTGTTTTTGCTCCTTAGATTTCAAATGGAAAAATAACTATGTATTTTTAGGTGTTTATCCAATTTCTCAAAAATTAGATTCCAAAAGCTGACAGTTCCAATTTGAATTTTGATCATTAAAATACCATCAAAAACATATATTCTAATTTAGGTCATGGCTCATAAAGGGGACCCATTCACCCATGGGAAAATGGGTCTTGTCCTAAACTTCTAGGACACACATGATTGAAGGTAATTTAATAATTAAATGCATTTATTTATTATTGGTTCCCCTCTTCGAAAATAGAAAGAGTTAGGATTTGGAATGCATAATTTGGAAAATTAGAAGCTTAATTAAGTCCAATAATTTAGGGGGACAAAACATAATGTGAAATTATAAATATATACAACTTTTTACATTACACCTTCATATCTCTAGACGGAATAAAGGAAGGACATATTGTTTCTCCATGGATGCAACCCATATTGGGTGAACCATGTATATTTGCGTCTTTACATTTTTGTGTTACTTTATATTTTATTTTTGTATTCATTTTATTATATATTGATTTTTTATCCTATTCCTAATAGGTATTATATAGACCATACAAATCATAGGACCATATGGATTATACAGACAAATATTCTACAGATTCTACCAAAACCCTAAAAAATTGCTTGAAATTTCTAGCCACCAAAATATCAAGTAATTTATCTAAAAATAAGGCTTTTCAAGTTATTTGGACTCAATGGTGTGGTCCATTTTGTCCCAAAGTGCACCTATAAAATACTCAAGCCCAAATCACCCTTAGATCTAAGGATTTTGTAGATTTGGAGCTCTAATACCATGTAGGAGTTGACAGGGAACTCGAAGGAGCCAATAGTGAGCTCCCACAACCCAGTATCACCTAAAAAACAAAAGATATCCTTCCGTAAGAGAGTATAGCAAGATAATAACTTTCTTGATAATGATGAAATGATGTATATGATCAATAATGGATCAATGATAGTATATCCCCTATGATTACAAAGTGTACAAGAGGCCTTTCTTATATAGGAAAGGTGAGAGATACAATTAGACACGATCATGACAAGTATCTTAATCCTATGACATGAGACAACTCATATAAAATGACCTAGGACACAAGAAGTAAATGATATAAGATAAGCAAAGGTCTAATGCCAACTAAGACTTTTAAAAAGATTCCTAGTACCTAAGTATACTTAATATGTGAATAGGACCTACAAGGTGAACTAGTTAGGTAAAACACCTTATTCACACCAACATAGAGAACTACCTAGCTTTAGGGATTTGGGAACCTACAAATCTAATAACGAACACATTAAATTAACATAACTATTAATCAAAATATGTCCTTGGGTGACCATCCCATGGTGGCAACATTCATGTGCCACTCCTTAAAGATGGAGGGTAGTGTTTTTTATTGTATCTCCCTCAAACATAAGGTTAAAACAAAAATATGTGTCTAACATTTAGATCTATACATTATTTATACACTTGCTTGAGCCTTCAAAGGTGGGTATTGACAACTTACACAAACAAAACTGCAAATCTTGATGGGTGTATTTTGTGTTTATCTACCTATTTTGTCATTTTATTATTTTCAAATTACATAAATCTTACTAAGACATGGTTGAATGAAACTCATCTCTCAAAAATTGATACTCATGTAGATAATCTATAAATTTATCTCCACTATTTTGATTTTTTGTCCCTCTCTCACCCTCAAGTCCTTCTCTTGTTGAGAACTTGGGTTGAAAAGGTCTAGTTGTAGAACCATTCATAGTTTTGGTGTGGTTATTATTATTATTAATTGATATACTTCCTTATCTAGTCTAAATCTAATTAATTTTAGAAGTATCTAAGTTAGGAATGTTTGCATCATATGAGTTAACACATTATGCAACTACCACTAACCTTGTATGATGGACTTGAGCTATAAATAAAAAATTTCTCCTTCATTAGGAGTTCTCCTTTCTCTTTCTGTCATATCATTATTCTCAATTTTAAACTTTGAAAAAGGAAACTTTGCCTCAATATTCAAAGTATTAGGAGAATGAGATCTCCTTCTTTCCTTTTGGTAGTATCTAAATTTTTTGTCACTAGGATACATGTGGTGTGATTCTCTATACCAAATGGTTAACTTGTATACAAGTTGGCAAGATCCCAACTCTAATACCACTATAACATCCCAAACATAAATTTTTGTAAATATGTTTTTATATGAAATATCCCCAACAAATTTTAATATAAAATATATTCTAAAAATTCTAAAATAATCCCAACACAAATTTGATGCCAAACATTGAAAATTTGTAGTTTTGATTTCACACAAACTGCCAAAATAATCAATATTTGCACACATGCGATAAAACTTCACCAAAATGTTGGAACTGATTTATACTCATGAAATGCATAAAAAATGCTACAATAAATTAGAAATTTACAAGAATAAATTTCAATATAAAATTTAGAAATAACCTTGTATGTCAAAGTTCCCTCCTCTCTACAAATCTATAAAATAAACTAACTGCAATGTTTTCAACATAGATGTAATTTTTGAATGAAATTTTCCTCAAGATATTAGAGGTTTTTGTCCTCCAGTCTCTAATAAATCCAAGGGTTTTTTCATTATAATTCTCATTGATTAAACATAAACAATCAAGAAAAAATTTGATAAGAAAAATGGATACCACATTGAGAAACTCCTTGCGAACAAATAGGTAATGAAGGTCCAACCTAGGCACCCAAAATTCAATGCCCCACTCATGGAAATATAAATAAAATAATATTATTTTAAACAATTTACCTTCAAAGATGCCCCTTCAAAATAATATCATAACCATTATTTGATTCATGGCTAAAACTAGTTAGCAACTCCCTACCTACTAGTTGTCATAAAAAATGTCATATAATCAACTACTATAACGCTACCAAAAGATCTTGGAGGTTAAAAATTTATGCATAAGAAAACCCCATGCCCCATTTGAGTTTCTAATAGTAACAATTGATAAAATATATTTAATATCCAATTTGGCCCAAAACATGTAAAATAAATCTTTTGCGAGTCCAAAACAATAAATATTAAAAAAATTAATTATTCTCCTTTCACCTTCCTGTTGATGGTGTTTTCTGCACAACAACTCAGACAAAATACAAGTATCCTATCTTTCTTGAAAGTTAAATCTCTATCAACAAGCATCAAGAGATAACCCCAAGGTCTCTAATGTCAGGTCTTGACAATGCAAAAACAACTCATTGATAAATGTAAAAATACTGGTAATCATAAGGGGCCTTCCAAAACAAATATTAGAAGCTTCAAATTCATTAGATCTTGCAATATGTTGATCCTTTTGTAATCCTAAACTAACTTAGATTCAAGAGAAATAGAAAAATATAAAGGGTTGAGAGAGATTTCTAAAACTAAAATCTAAGACCAATTATGCAAACAAGCAAACATTCAAAGTGGACCAATCCTTCCAAAACTAATTTCTGCTAAACCTAGATAAAACTTGCAATCTTATAGGAATAATGCAATCTTCTGAGGGATCAATATTTTCAAATCATGGAGAATTCACACAAATCAACCTTATTTTGTAATTGAAATGAATAAACACCCACAATTGAACTCAACACACAATATTTAGGCCTAGGCTAACTTTACACAACAACTTGCAATCAACAAGCAGCCAAAAGTATGGACCAAGGATTGCTAAAACACTTCAAATATTGAATCATTAACACAATTGCATCACATCTAATCCTAAAATCTAACATACAACAATAGTTTCTGTAGACATCTAAATTTGACCACTCCCACATGATCAAATTCACCTCTTTATTCATCTATTTCGCATCCTCTGTTAATATTAATTAAATTGATTGACTTAATTAATATTCTTCTCTTTGCCTAAAAGTTTCATAAAGTATTAATTTAATAATTAATACTTTACCCTTTCATCCCCTTCCTTTCCAAATTAAATAAATACATCAATTTATTTAATTTAGTCATTTAGCCTTTTGAATTTAAATCAATTTTAAATTCTTCTTTTTCTCTCTCCTTGTCACATCCTCCATAACCCTCTTCTAATCTGGATTAATTTAATTAATCCCTAATTAGGATGTGCACACCTTAATCAGGATTAATGTCACATCCTCCATATTCTCCCACTTGCTTCTAATTCCTCATTAAGTTTCTTAATCACCTGTTTGCACAACCTTAATCTAATCCCCTTGCTACATTTAGCATACATTTTTGGTCAACCTTCACATTTGCCACATTTGGCATAGACCCTCTTCCCCATGTGAATTTAAAATTCACTTTTTATTCCTCTAAGGATTCTCCTCTTCCCCATGTGATCACTGAAAGGTCATATCAATCACATGAAGCCAAGAACCTTCTATTATAAGGACATTATCTTATCCACAAGGTACTTTTCAGCCCCCTTCATAAGAACCTTATCTTATCCACAAGGTGCTCCTCATATGAATTTAAAATTCATATTTATTCTCCCAACCACCTTATCCATTCCAATCATGTGAATTTAAAATTAACATTTATTTCCCCAACCACTTTTCTCTTCCCCATGGAGATTTTTGAGGAATACTAAAATTCCTCATATGTCACTTTCCTCTCATATGGGAATAAGAAATTCCTTTTTGAGGAAATCTTCTCCCCTCCCAAGGTACTTTAAAAGTACTTGTGCTTCTTCCACATCACTTTTCCTTCTTCCACGTCATTTGTACCATTTCCATCTCACCATGTCCTTTGGACACTTCATAATCTACATGGCAAGATTTGAGGGCTTGTGAGTCCTCAACTCACCATAGCCCTCCATCTTGGCCATGGTGGTTCAATCCTGACCGTTGAATTCTCTAGAGAATTCAATTTCTTCTATAAATAACCCCCCTTCTCATTCATTCATTTACATTAGGCATTTTTATCACACTCAAGCTCTCAAGCCATCATCAAGCACATCTTTTGCATTCAAGAACTTGCATACTTAGCTCTCATCCTCTTGCATCCATCTTGCTCACTTTTTCACATACCCACCTTTATTATTTGCATCTTCCATTGCATCTTAACCACCTTGCATCCATTTTTCATCTCATTTCCATCAAAGGAGCACACAACCAAGCCTCAATCAAGGGCCAACCAAGTGATCAACACAGATAAAAGGGATAAACACTTTTGTTTTATCTTTCTTTTATTTGTGTTCAACTTAGGATAATCTTGAAGTGGTCTAGTGTTCTTTGTTTTTCATATTTAGGAGTAGAAAGACTTGCACACATTTTTGGCACGCCCGGTGGGACCCACAAACTGGTCCTTTTACTCTCATGTTTGCTATTTTTTCATATTTTGCAGGTTTAGGTGACATAGAGGGGCGACTAGGCCCTACAAAGGGGTGACCCCTCCCTCAGAGAGGCAACCAGGACTTGTAGATAAGTGACTGAGACTTGACACAGATGTCTATTTGAAACAAAATAGTCAGTTTCACTCTCTATTTTGGCAACAGATGCAACCAGGACCTGACACAGATGCTTGTCTGAGACAAAATAGTCAGTTTCACTCTCTGTTTTGGCAACAGAGGCAACCAAGACTTGTAGATAGGTGACCAAGACCTGACACAGATGCCTGTTTGAGACAAAATAGTTAGTTTCACTCTCTGTTTTGTCAGTAGGGGTGACCAAGACCTATAGAGGGGTGACCATGCCCTCACAAGGGCGATCGGGCCCAGAATAGGGGCAACCCCACCTAGACAACAACTTCTACGAGGTTTTTACTAACGTTTGTGCAAGTATTTTACGCTTGACGAAGAACGAAGGTTAAAACTACTAACACATTTGTTGCAGGATGAAAGGACCAAGGCTTTTAGTTAGTGTGTTTGCTTTCATTTTTCATACTAATTAGGCACATAATCGCAGTAGGGGAGTCAATACATTGAATGCTTTGTTTGTAAGTAAGCTATTGACGTATCCAATCCCCTTACACCATTTGGTGATCCTAGGTGAAGAGAAATTGTAGCTTACTTAAGTCCTTTGTGTTAACCAAGGGGGCATTACATCGTTCAAGCTTTCCTAGTGCACTTCGTGTGAGCCCGGAGAGTAGCCAAAAATAGTTAATGTTCTCTTCTTAGTGGGACCTACTTGGGGATTTCATCACCCCAAGGGACGATTCCAACCACGCATACTAACGAGGTATATAAAGGGGGAGTCCAAAGTTGTACCCCAATCTAGTCACGTCGTTTCTGGTGGAGCGTCAAAGCTAGGGTGATACCTAGATAGACGTGAAGATTTGGTATGAGCCTTCAGTATCTCCCTTGGGTTCTCGACCCACACTTGTCACGGGGTGGTGTTCACGGTTGTGCCTCATGTACCAAGCATATATCGAGGACTCCCTAGATCGCATTGTTTAACCTAGTTAGAGGACTATGTTTGCCATACCCCTCATACTAAATCATAGGATTGTGCTACTTAAACTATCTTTTCTGTGAAAAACTAGTGCATATCTTACTAGTCAAGTCAGTCTTTCCTTTTGCTTGCTATTTGAAGTGTTTTCTATCCTTTGCCTTAGTCATTTTTCCTAAGTCAAGTTCAGGTATGTTGACAAAGGCGACCACGCCCTGACCAGGGATGACCTCGACCTTAAGAGGGGTGACCTTTCCCTCCATCTTAGTCATTTTTGAGTCAAAATTGTTCACTTTTCACCAAGATAGGCGACCCCGCCCTAAACAGCGGTGACCAGGACTTTTCTAGGGGTGACCACACCCTGAAAGGGGTGACCAAGCCTAGAATAGGGGCGATCCTACCCAAACAGTTGTTTTTCACTTTGAACAGTTAGTTTCGTCTCTCGTTCCATCATTCCATCAGTCCATTCTCCCATTTTGAGCTCTCGTTTTGTCATTCCATCATTCCGTTTTCTCATTCAGAGTATTTGTTCCATCATTCTATCAGTCCATTTCCCCGTTCTGAGAGTTATTTTTCCCATTTCGTTCGTCTGTTTAGAGAGTTTGTTTTGCCTTCCAGGGAACCTATTTCACTATTTAGGGAACCCATTTTTTCATTCAGGGAATCTGTTTCATTGTTTAGGGATCTCATTTCACCATTCTGTGAACCCGTTCCATCATCTAGTGAGTCTATTTCACCGCTTGTAAGGCTCGTTTTCCCTTTCTGATAGCTCTTTTGACCTCATTTCTTATTTAAACAAGTCCAAAAACTAGTCAGGTGACTAGGCCCTGGGAACAAGCGACCACGCCCCTTAGACAGGCGACCTCACCCCTTGAGTAGGAAACCCTTCCCAATCCAGAGAGTCAAACAGTTGGGGACCTTAAACCTTGTCATTTTTTGTGATCTAAACACCTTCATCCCCTTCCATTCACTCATAATTAATCCTTTAGTCCATTTTCACTTTATAAAGGTCATTTAGTCATCACTCGCATTATATAAGAACTCTTAGAGCATCTCTAGGTTGCATCATTCATCATCATTCTCTCGATCCAAATCCCCTAAACCTTGTTTTAGAGGTTATTATCAGAATTGACCTAGGTATCTAAATTTGATCGTTATCCTACACATCAGTCATCAAATTCAACCCAATCAATCCACTTCCATCTTGAGGTGAATTCAGTGTCATAAGTCATCATCCTTGGCCCAATCAATCCATTTCCATCTTGAGGTGGATTCCATGTCGTAATCATCTATCTGTCCTTCAATCTAATCAACCAATGCCTTAAGTCACCTAAGGTGATTTTTGAACTGGGTTTAGAATCCCTTACATCATCCATTTTATCAGTTGTTTCGTCAACCGATCCTGATCCAATCCTATCAATCATGTTACCAATCAATCCTATCCAATCATCTAATCTCAATCCTATCCAATCATCCAATCAATCCTATCCAATCGTCCAAATCAACCCTTATCCAATTATTTGATCTCATCATCTAATCAATCTTCCAACTGTCATTTAGGTCATCCTTGCATTGATTCTAGTCTCATCTCAGTCCAACCAGTAGTTATCCATTTTCATACCCGTTCATACTAGATCATGAACCAAGAAGCAAATGGCACAACAACAAGGTCAAGGTTCTCAGCCGAACATCTCTCAAGATCCTAACAATGGGGAAAACATCTCTGAAGATCCTAACAATGGGGCAGACATCTCTCAAGATCCTAACAATGGGGAAAGCATCTCTCAAGATCCTAACAATGAGGCAAACATCTCTCAGGATCCTAACAATGGTGCGAACATCCCTCAAGATCCTCATAATGGTGCTTCGTCACAATCTAACACCGACAGTCAAATACTTCACTACCTGATGACGAAAACATGATCAATCAACCTGAAGTCACCGTTGATGAATACCTAAGCAATCCCACTATCGTTCAGATGAAAAATTTCCTCCTTGACGAGCATGGGGATAAGATCCTCACCACTCTACTCATGAAGGGAGTCAAACTGCCATCTAGTTTTGACATGTCACAGTATACCAACATCCAAACCCCTCCAGTGCATCAAGATCCACAAAATTTTCCCAGAAATTCATATGTTCCAGAGGGTATACCCATAGATAACTGGTATCATCCTGAATTTGGAAATGTTGTGATACATCAAGTTGCCAATTATCCTGCCCTTCCATCCGCAACCTCTATGACACCATCTAATCCTTATGATCCCTATGCCGATGGCATGCCACAAAACATCATGTTTGCTCCACCACTCCCACCTTAGTATCCTAGTCAACCACTCGTCAACACTGGGGGAAATCCCTTTCTCTTATCAACCCCACCACCAGGATCTGTACCCACAGGCAATCTCCTACCGCCCCCTCAGGTTAATACTTTGGCGTTCCAACAACCTCGCGTTAATCCTCATCAATCCATTACTTTGAAGGCACCGTCGTAGCATGCAACTATCCCCTCGCAAGAACCACCAGAACATATTGCTATCATTTCTATCCCCATGCAACAACATCATCAACAACCTCTACAACAATATTTCACTTCTGCAAGAAAACATGTCGCAGCAAAATGTTTCAAACCCATAGCAGCATATTGTCACTCATATACAACCTCCTCATTAGGAAACACAAATTGCATCACACCTTCAACAACCACCTCATGGTGCCTCTGCAACAATCCCACAATAACAACACTTCCCATCTCGCCCTCCTTATCAACAATCACATACGCACGTTCCCACACAAACGTAGCATAATCCTCTCATGCAATATCTCTACCATTTTTCTAGCACATACATTGCTTATGCTAATCTGAATATCCATGTGGCCTCTCAAAACCCACCGCGGTCTCAATGGCCACTTTACACTAATCCTCCCCAATCACACACTAATCCCTACCTTTAAACTATCAATCTGCAATTGCCATTGTATGCTACACAACAACCAAACATTGCCTATAATTACCAATCCAATCCATATTACACTCAACAACAACCACCCTATGAACAGGGTGCTCTGTCCACCTCTTACTACCAACAACTATCATCACAACAACAGGGTGCTTCCACATCCTCATACTACCAAGCTCCACACAATATCCCATCCACTTCATATTATCAACAACAACCACCTCAGCAACAGGCACCCTCCACCTCTTATTACCAAAATCCGTCATCATCTTATCTGCCTTACGTTAATCCACAACCCGCTTATGCTAATCATTATCAACCTACACCCTCATATGATCCCAATGCTTCCATCCCATCTTCATCACATCAACAATATCCACCCAATCCATTTAATCCAACTCCGCTCACCAATAAAGAGCTGGAGGAGCTCAAAGCTGCATTGAAAGACCTATAGGCGGGTACGTCCAAAAAAACTTCAAGTTTGAGGAGATTTTCCCATATCTGTTTGGTTCTTAGATTTCACTCATCCCCTTTCTGAAACATTTCGATATACACAAGTTTTACAAGTCTATGAGAACTAAAGATCCAAAGGCCCATCTGCAGGAGTTCTATGCATAATGTCAGGATGTCCAACATAATGACAATTATCTCCTATGCTTGTTCCCTAGAAGCTTAGGAGGGTCGGCCTTAGATTGGCTCATGGGTCTCAAGAAGGGGACAGTTTCTTCCTTCGCTAATCTTTCTGAACAATTTGTCAGACAGTTCTCCTTTAATTTGGAGAAGGACATTGACACTCTAGACCTCTTGAAGGAGAAGTAACGTGATGGAGAAACTTTTGCTAAATACCTGCAAAGGTGGTGAGTTGTAGCTAGCTGTATGAAATCCCCTCCCAGCAAGAAAGAAATGGTCACCCTTTTTGTGGCTAATGCTCATCCAAAAAATGGCACATGCTCTTAATCTTCATTGTGTCACTACCTTCGCAGAGGTTATCGAAAAGGGCCCCATCATTGAGAGAGCGCTTGTCGCTAAAGGACAAATTAAACTGTACAACTTAGATAAGGACAAGTCATCGGGTGACAAATCTTGTTACTAGAATAAGAATAAGAATGTAGTCAATGATGGCATCATTGATACTAAATGTGTTCAGGTGGCCAATACCTCCCAGAGGCAACAACCATCCATGCCCAATGCCATATTCATGCCACAGGGGGCACCTCAACCCCCTCAACAATCCAATCAATACAATCAAGGGAACGGTAAACATCAATACACTCAATTGGGAGAACCCTTGAGCATTGTGTTCAATAGGTTGTTGTAGTTCAATTACCTGATTACATATCCTGTGGCCAAGCCACTCGATGAATCCAATCCTAAACCAGTCTGGTGTAAAGGAAATGAATATTATGAGTTTCACAAGATTAAAGGGCATACCTTAAATAAGTGTCAGATTCTGAAAACATACATCTAGGATCTCATAGATCAGGGTGACATACATGTGGATGCCAACACGACACCTTTGTCCAATGTTTAGTTACAGATATATCAAAATGCTTTCCCCAAGAATAACCAAGGTCCTAGCACATCCAACACAAATCCTAGACCTAGTAACAATAACAACTAGGATAACAACACTAATAATATCACCTACAAGAATGTCTCGCTTAACTATGAGACTCTCAACACGCATATTGGGAAAGCAGAACCGCTTGTGTCTATGATACATGTCAAAGGAAAGGAGACTCAATGTGTTGTTACCACTTGCCACACTCGCATTACTGTCCCTGGAGCCTCTGTGTCAACCCCATCAGCTCTTGTAAGCTCTCAGTATAACATCCTTGACCATCTAGGAAAGACCATAGCACAAATATCTATCCTAGATTTGCTAAATTATTCTCCTATATATCAGGAAATCTTGATGAAAGCTTTATAGGATGCCCATGTTCCCAACGACATCGACCCCACACAGTTCCAAGATCTAGTAGGACACCTTTCATCAATCTACCAACTGGGTTTCAACCAAAATGACATGCCTACCATCAATTCCAATCACAATCGACCCCTCCATATAGAGGTTCTCATCGCTCGACATAAAGTAAAGAGGGTCTTGATAGATAATGGCTCTTCTCTCAATCTTTGTACATTAAAGTTCATAAAGCAGGTAGGATATACCCATACTGATTTAAGCAATCAAATCATCACTGTAAAGACTTATGATAATGTAGAAATGGATTCTGAAGGGGTTATTGATCTTCCAATTCAAGTTGGCCCAGTTATACAATACACCACTTGTCATGTCCTTGATCTGGACCTCCCCTTCAACCTTCTTCTCAGTCGACCATGGATCCACGCCATGCAATTCATCCCATCTACCTATCATCAATGCTTGAAGTTCTCGTTTAATGGAATGTAAGTTATGATACAAGCTGATCCCCGACCACTTGAATATTGTCATTCACTCGAAGCTTCTTTCCCTCATTCCCATTATTGTCTAAGAGTGGAAATGGGACCACCGCCAGCATCCTCATCCAATCCATCACCCACCACCTCATCCACTCCATCTTCTACATCTGATTCCACTATCACCAAGGTCCAGATCATTAACAAGGGATGTGGTGAGTATGAGATGTGTACTACTTTGAACATGGCAACCATGCCACCCTCACCACACACATATGGTCAACCCTTCGAGTCTGCACCGAAGAACAAAAGGCAGTCACCTTGAGCTCCAAAAATGTGGGAACCAACACTTATGTATCTTTTGTGTTACCACAATATACACCTGAAGATGATATAAGTCAGTGGATATATCATGAACAACTTGAACCTACTCCCCCTTTAAAGGAATATTTTCAAGAGATGTATCCTTGGCCCTCTAAGTACACTGAGAAATAAAATTATTAGGGGGGAGATCTTGGTCTAGAAGAGCTAGGAAGAAAGTAGTTGATTGACACTTCCATATGTCCTAAGAATTCAGGCTTAGGCTATGATAAAAAGAAAAAGGGTCCTACAACGTCGACTAGTACTTCTAACAACGTCAGTGCAGGCAATGGTCTTTTGGAAGATATACCAAAGGAAGAATGTATTATACACACGTACGATGATGTAGATCATGCAGACCTTTCCTCCATGTTCAAATTCCTATTTGTTTGCACCATCAGCCTTTCCCTTTTCCTTCTCGAACTCATAGATTGGGACCTATGTGAAAGCACACCTATCAACTCACTTCCCTCAGTGGATACCTATGTACACTTCATGGGATTGGGGCAAGATGAACGCCCTAGTCACAAAAATAAGAAAAAGAAAAATCCAAAAGGGTCACCTAGTGAAAACCTCCTTGAGGCACTTCTTGACTCATAAAAAGTCAAAACAAAGGATGCATCTGATGGTGAAAACCTCAGTGAGGTGCCAGAAGATGGGGACATTCATCTTCCCCTTGTGGGAACACAGTCAGATGAACAATCATCCATTCTAATCGAGGAAATGTAAGAGGTAAATTTGGGAACTAAAGAAGATCTTGAAATCATATATGTAGCCAAAGCTCTCTCAAAAGAAGAACACTCTACCATCATTCAGCTCCTTAAGGAAGGAAAAATCAATTTTGCATGGGCATATTCAGCCATGCCTGGGTTAGACCTTTCCTTGGTAGTACACCATCTATATGTGCATCCTGATACAAAGCATGTCAAACAAAAGCTTCAGAAAATGCACCCTCAAGTAGCCTTACTAGTTAAGAAAGAGTTGTAGAAATCATTGGAAGCTTGATTCATAAGGCCTATCGACTACTCAGAATGGATCTCAAACATAGTACCTATCGCCAAACCAAACAGCGCTATCAGAGTTTGTACATATTTCCATGACCTCAACAAGGCTTGTCCTTAAGATGACATTCCTTTACTGAACATAGATATGCTGGTAGACTTAATTGCAGGGCATGAGATGCTTTCCCTCATGGATGGCCTGTCTGGATACAATCAAATTCAAATTGCACTTGAGGACCAACATAAGACAACCTTCACTACACCTTGGAGTACATTATGTTATAATGTTATGCCCTTCAGTCTTAAGAACACAGGGGCAACCTACCAACATGCAATGACCGTCATCTTTCATGATCTTATCCACATCATCATGGAAGACTATGTTGATGATCTATTAGGAAAATCAAGAAATAGAGTAGAACACCTTGCAATCCTAAGGAAGATCTTTGAGAGTCTAGAGCACTACAAGTTGCGCCTTAATCTAAAAAAATGTATGTTCAAGGTTACGTCAAGAAATTTGTTGGGCTTCATTGTCTCCAAGAGAGGTATAGAAGTGGATCCAACCAAGGTCAAAGCAATTATGGATATGCTTCCACCTCTCAACCTGAAACAATTAGGGAGTCTCAAGGGTAAGCTATAGTCCATTAGAAGGTTCATATCATAGTTAGCTGACAAGTGTCAACCATTCACCCACCTCCTGAAAAAGAATACATCCTTCAAGTGGGATCCTATGTGTTAGCAAGGTTTTGACAAGATTAAGGAATACTTGGCTCATCCTCCCGTCCTTATGCTTTTGATCCTAGGGAAGCCACTTTTATTGTACATCTCAACCACTCCAGTGGCACTAGGGGCACTGCTAGCACAACATGATGAATCATCCAGAGAATGAGTGATCTACTATATCAGTTGAACCTTAGTTGGATATGAGCTCAACTATTCTTCAATGGAGAAGGCCTGCCTAGCCACATTTTTCTATTCACAAAAGCTTAGACATTGCATGCTCAGTCATCCAGTCAAGTTAATATCAAAATTTGACCTACTTAAGTATTTGCTATCTAGAACAACTTTGACTGGCCGAATGGCTAAATGGGTCATGTTGCTGAGCGAGTTTGACATAGAATATGTGGACCACAAATCTATTAAGGAACAGGTGATAACGGATCATTTAGCTGATGCTCCGTTGGTTGATGCACATCCTTTGGTAATGTAATTTCCTGATGAAGAGGCATTTGCAGTAGCAGAAACCACCACATGGACACTATACTTTGATGGGTCGTACACACATAATGGATCGGGGGCATGCATCTTGTTTTTCACCCCCCAAGGTGATTATATTCCAAACTTTTTCAAACTATCCTTTCCATGCACAAACAATATAGCTGAATACAAAGCTCTTCTCACCAGCCTTAAAATCTCAATCAAATGGAATATCACTCACTTAAGGGTCTTCGGTGATTCACAATTAGTCATCAAATAGGTCAGTGATGAGTTTTTAACAAAGGATGAGAAGTTGTTACCTTATAAACGCACGGTTAATGAATTTAATAAATCTTTCACCTCTATTCAGTTTGACCAGATCCCTATAATACAAAATAAAGTTATTGATGTGATGGATACAATTGTTTCCTTAATTCACATTCCCAAGGATCAGACAGAGTGTGAATTCCTGGTTGAATAACTTTTAATCCCTACATATAATGTCCCTAAGAATGAGATGGTGTGCCAAATCGTAGGTCCTGTGTCCCCATGGTATCATGAGATCTATGCTTATCTTCACAACAACATCCTACCTGATGACCTTACCTGCAATCAATGCAAGTCATTCATCCAATGTACATCTCGTTACACCATCGTAGGTGATACTCTTTATTGTCGCGGATATGATGGAATTCTTCTTCGGTGTCTGAACAAGGTTGAAGCTCACACTGCGTTAACAGAAGTACATAACGGTGTCTATGGGGACCACTCAAATGGCATGGCCTTAGCTAGGAATATTCTTAGGGCTGGTTACTATTGGCCTACATTGGACCATGACTCTTGTGACTTCATGAAGAAACGCTTACCTTTCCAGCAACATGTGGACGTAGTACATGCTCCTGCTCAAGATCTGTAACCCATCATAACACCATGGCCTTTTTCTCAGTGGGATTTTGATTTATTCAACAAGATATATCCTCCATCCTCTAATGGCCAAACCTTCATTATCACTGCCACTGAGTACTTTTCTAAGTGGGTGGAAGCCATACCACTCTCCCAGATAATGGGTACACAGATATTCAAATTCATCCTTTAACATATTATCTGCAGATATGGCATTCCCTCCACCATCATTTCTGAAAATGGAAAACCATTCAAAAACTAGGTTGTAAAAGAGGTATGTGACACCTTCCATATCCAACACTGGTGGTCCATTCCCTATTACCCTTAAGGTACTAGACAGGCGGAAGCCACTAACAAAACTTTGATTAAAATCTTGAAAAGGGGTTTCAACAATACTAGTCGAGATTGGAACCTCCACATCCACCCCACCCTTTGGGCTTATCGTACATCCATCCACACTCCCACTGGTGCCACTCCATATTCCCTTGTTTATGGTGCTGAGGACATCTTGCCGATTGAAGTCAAGATCCCATCTCTGAGAATATCCTTGAAGAATCTCATCACTGAAGAAGACTCATGGGTTGCTCGCCTCACTCAATTGGAGATATTAGATGAAAAGAGGATCAAAGCATACAATCATCTTCAGGCATATCAGAATCATCTTAAGAGAAGTTACAGCAAGAAATTCCATCCTCACCAATTTAACATTGAAGATCTAGTCCTTAAGGAGAATTAGCGTACCCAATAGGACCAAGAAAAGAAGGGAAAGTTTGAATCTAATTGGTTGGGTCCTTATGTTATTACAACAAAGTATGGATCAAGGTCGTACCACCTTGCCACACCTAAAAGGGAGCCCATCGAAGAGCCTATCAACATCATGCACCTGAAGAGGTTTTATACCTAAATCAGTTGGGTCCTCCTATCCAGCCAAAAATTCAAAAAAATCCAAAAAATTAAAAAATAAAAAGTCAAAAATCCAAAAAATAGTAAAGAGAAATAAATTTGTCCTATGGTGAAAACCACCCTTGGTGGCGGCTTGGATAAGTATAGTTGGTGAAAACTTGGTAACAGGCGTCATCCGTAGAGAGCTTAGTCATTATCTACCTTGTGTCCTAGTTACTACATGTCTCCATCCATCCTATCGTCACATCCAATTCCTAACATCTTATCCTATCCTATCACTTCATCTGCATCCCATCCTTGGCCGCTTGGTATGTTTTGATTGAGCATTGGAAGATCATCAGCTATCTATAATCCTGAGCTTTTTCATCCTAATCTGAGCTTATGTTGGTTTCACATCATCATCTTGAGTCCTTCATCACATCGATCATCAACATTTTTCCTTCGTTTGTCCCTCATCGCTTTGTCGTGATGGTCTTCATTTGGTTCCCATCACGTCTCATCTATCTTTTTGGTCTTTTTCGAACTACATTTCCCCTACGATGTCACGTAGGAAAGGCTAATCATTTGATCCACCCCTAGGGCATTTTGACCATCCAGTTTCAATCATCCATCATTTGTCTCCATTGTCCCATTTTCACTCTTATTTGTGGATAGTCGTTGTTTGTCCTTTTCCGAACTACGTTTCCCCTACACTTTCACGTACACAAGGTTGATCATTTGATCCTCCCCCAGGGAATTTATCCATCATGTCTTTCGTCATCCATCATTGGTCTCCATTTTCCACTTTCTGCTTTTATCCATGGTCTTTTCTGAACTATGAGGGCTCTATGCTTTCACGTAGGCAAGGCTAATCTTTGATTGGCCCCCGAGCCCCTAGGTCTGTAGGATGTGTCAGTCTTCTATCTTGTGTCTTGTGTTGTGTTTTCAAGTATGTCCCTATCTAGCTGGTTCTTCACAAATGGGATCTTGTAGTATTGGGAGATCTGATTAATATCAAATATCATGTGTCATGTGAATCATCTTAGTTTAGTTTCCATCTTCGGTTTCAATAGGATGCATCCTTCCTAACAGACCTCATCAATCCCATCCATCCCCTTTGATCCTATGTCAAAGGACATTTGAAATTGACTATGATATTTTGATGCTTTTGGCTTTTGTTTATTATTTGAGCTCCCTATTACAACTAGTCAAGGTCGCCATGATCTATAATATTATGGTGTGTTTTTATTGGTTAACATAGGGGCATATCTTGATCTTTTCTTGTTGTTGTTTGTTGAGTTGTACCCACCAAGATCTCTGAGATCTTGTGTTACACTGGGGAATCCCTTTGTGCTTGTGGTTATCCTAATGCCTGGTCTGACCAAAGTCTTTGTCACTTTGGGGTGTTGGGATAGCCTTCTTTTTTGTTGTGTTTGTTTTATGCATTAGACACTAACTTTCCTTGGTTTCATATACCCTGGCACCTGGTGTCTTATGCTATAGCAAAAATCAGTGCTCTGAAAATGGAAAATTAAATTAGGATTGTATTTCATAATCAATTCCATTGCATTGAATTCATCCCTATCCATTAACCTATGATTTTGGTTGTGCAAATATTCACCTTCTCTCTCCCATTCTTCTTAAGATATAAATGGTTTTTGACAGGTGCAGTTTCACACCATCTACCCACATTCCCATGCAAGTCCTTATTGACACTTATGTTCATTGCATGTTGCATTATAGGTTCATTGCATTTTATCCCATGTGCATTATCATCTCATATTAAGTTGATTAGATTAATCACGTTTGGTTATTCTAAGCATCTTAGATTCATTTTTATATCCATACATTTCCATATTATTTTATATCATTAACATATTACATGCATCGCCACCTGCATCACAAATTGTTAGGACCATATCCATCATAGATAAAATCATCAAACATGCATCACATCCTGCATTACACATGCTAGTTGCATCAATATAAGCATCAACATATAACATCATAAACATGTACATGTATTACATCATCATGATCACCCATCATAAAATCATAAACATACACATGCATACATAGAATCATCCATCATATACATAACATGGTGTCAATAAGGGCTATCGCATATCATATAAATATCAAAATCAAATGACCATCACATAGTCCATAATAATGTCCATCAATATCTTGAAAATACATACCCATTGTATACATCATAATCACAAAATAAAGTACAAGTACAAGGATGTGAATCAAATGTAACTACTGCTACTTTGTACTGTCCATCCACCCTGCACCTATCAAAATCTAGTATCCTGTCATCTACCAAAAGAGCTGCCAACATCTGACCTTTGTGGAGAGTTGGGCACCGACCCTCTGCAAGGGAGGGTCACCTGAGAGTCATTGTATCCTTGGGTCTGTGTCCCTAGTGATTGGGATGGTGCGGGCATCTGAGGAGCCTGTTAGACATAATGAAACGTGCATTGTACTGAATCTGGAACCGCATGTTGATAAGAACACATCCAAAAATATGCCTCCCTCATATACTCATCTCTCTCCACAGTCTGATACCTAACGACATTCTGTTCATGTCTATATCTGTCTCAATCTCAGTAGATGACTCTCCTCTCCTGTGCCCATGCCTCCTGGGCCATCCTCAGCTTATCGATCTCCGCCTATAGTCGATCTCTCACTATATCTCTATCCTCCTTCGCATCAACTACTCATGCCTCTATGACATCCCTCTCTCTACAATCTTCTTACCTTTGCCACTATCCCACCATTACCACTATGTAGTGTCACTTTTTGTGCCCGTGCAACATCCCTCTCCCCCTGCATCACCTGTACATATGTCTTTTCTCTATCTCTCACACCCCAAAGGGCTTGCACCTCTGCATGCATCGTGTCCCTCTCCCTCTACATAATCTCTAACCGGTCCTTTGTTGCCTCTGCCCTTGACCTCACGTCCCCAAGTGTTGTCTCTACCACAAACACCCTATCCTGGAGCTCAGTCCTCTCCCTCTGCAGCAATGTCACCTGTACCCTCAACTCCTCCATCTCCCTCTCTGCCTACTACTAACTCTATGCCAATACCTGATTTGTTGCCCCTTTGGGCTCCTACTATCCCCTGGCCTATGATATAGTCATCACTGCCTATAGTTTGTCTCGACCCCAAGTCACCCTAGCTAGCTCACTGTATACTCCCTGCACCTCTGCTCGCAAGTCATCTCTCTCCCTCTCTGCATTTTCTACCTATGAGGTTAGGAGGTCAAAAATGAAGCCATAATCTCTTTGTCCCTCGACCTATAACCTGGCTACCTCTACTTGAAGCTTGCTCTCCTCAGCCCCAAGTTTACACACCTTAGCCTCTACAACCCTCAACCTTTTTTCTGTCATCTATAGCCTCACCTGGTCCCCCCTCAACAATACAATAGGGTCCTTAGGTGGTACACATGGTATCATCGCCAATGGCTCCACCATGAGAACGTCCACATCCATAACATCCTCCTATGGCTCATGCTCCTGCTCAACCCCAATTGCCACCCAAACTATCCTTGGTTTTCCCCTCCTCCCCACCCTCATCTGCCATCCTAAGGCCCTCACCTCCCCCTCAGGTTCATCTCTCTCCCCCTCATCTCCATCTCTAGCTCATCGAGCTCCTACTCGACTCCAATCTCCACTTGGGCTCTCCTTCATTATCTACTCCTCCTCGCCACCCTCGCTAGCTGTCCTACGGCCCCTACCCCCTCTTGTGCTCTCTCCTATTGATATATCTCCTCCCTCATCTCCATCTCTTCGTCATCATGCTCCTACTCGGCCCTAATCTCCACCTAAGCTCTCCCTAATTGTCTCCTCCTCCCTTCCCTCATCTGCTATCCTGAAGCTTCTGCCTCCACCTCAGGCTCATCCATCATCTCCACATCATGTCCCTCTCTATCCTGCTCAAGCACCACCCGCTCCTTCCACCTCTGTCTCCTCCTCCTTGCCACTCTCACTAGCTATCCTGAGGCCCCTACCTCCTCTTGTCCTCTCTCTCACTATCTTGCACCCCCTGCCTCCTCTTGTACTCTCTCATGTTGTCCTACCACCCTAACTGCCTCTTGATCTCCCCTCTATTGGGCTCTCCCCCTCCCTCTCCTCTGTCCTTCTAACCTCAACTTTTCCTCTGGTCCAAAGCCTAGTGCCTCTGTAATGGGTTCCTCTAGTGTAATCCTCTCCCATTGATCGTTGAGGAACCATCTGGCATATCGACGTGTCACTCTTGCCACCTGCTCCCCTCTGGTCCTCCCTAGGTAGGGTACTAGCTGCAATGTCGCCTAATGTGCCCCCGCAACCTCAGGAAAAATTGAATCTCCCCATGGCTACTCTCGTGTGATCCACTTGAAACTCTCTGGTGCTAGGGGAATATCCTGTGGTAGCCCAAACTATCTCATCACCCTGTCTGGTCAATGTAACTCCACAATGCAAGGCTCCTTCCCGACTATGTAGCACCTAGTGCTAAAGTAGCTCCTATGTCTTGCCTCCTCTACCCTCCACCTGGTAAATTGCTACAACATGTATGGCTGCCACACTATGGGCTCCTCCTGTAGGTCATCTATGGTCCTCCTCTATCTATTTAGATCCCCCTGGCCCTCATAGTGCCACACCCAGCCATACTCTATCCCATACCACCATGCTATAGGTGTTGCCTCATCCTCTATCCCTGCTCTCACCACTCCTAGCCTAGTCACACTAATGTTCTCTCAGGCCCATACCTGCAATAAGGTCACCTGTGCTAAGTTGAGCCCCCCTCGATAGCACAACATGTGCATGTATCTGTACAGTTGTGCCAGTACACATGTCCCCCATGCGAATTGCCCCTCACTCCCCTCGACAATATATCAAATAACCTCCATATAACTTAGGCTGTAGAACTGTCCACTCCTATCCAGTATCAATAGGTTGTTGATCAGCCCACACAAATAGAGTGGTAGTGCTGGCACCCCCACCACCAAACATCAATCCACATCTAACCCCTTCTTCTGAACATGAAGGTCCTCTCATCCAAACAACACATACAATGTTTGATCCAGTTCCTCCCCAATCAACGTCACCTCACTCACTAGGTGCCCTACTATAGGGAGCCTCAATATCCACCATACATCCTTGAGAGTCATTGTCATCTCCCCTATCAGGAGTTGGAATGTGAAGGTCGACGAATCCCATTGCTCTATGAGCACTGTCAACATAGCTCAATGCGCTCTAACCGTTGGATATCCTCTCAAGTGTAGCTATTTTGCTCATGCCAGGGCCTCTATTAGAAACCAAGATCAGACATGCAAACCAGAAAAGCCTTCCACATAAGAGAAAAATAGAAAAAAAAAAAAGAGCTTTGCATGAAAATGTGCAAAAAATATTATTCAGAAATTCATCAATTACAAGATATGAGGCTTTCTTATAAAAACAAGCATGTACAACCCTAATCTTATCTTGAGCAACAAGATAGCTCAACAAGATAAGGATGACAATTATAACCAAGGAATTAAAATATTACCTAAGTAAACTTATGCAAGTGTAATAATTAATTAATTACACTAACACCCCCCATAAGTGCAACTTAGGGAGACTAAAAAAGCTTGCACCTAATGCTAGGATGAATGCAAGAAAGCATGAATGGGTCCCGACAACAAG
>VDFB02281492.1:895882396-895921190 GCA_007258455.2 Sequoia sempervirens
TCCTCGCGAGTTAAACTCAAAAAAATTCGCAAGTTTTCTGCGAGTCTGCCAACTATGGTAGAAAGTATGTATTGAGGGGATAGCTGAGGGGAGTTTACGTGCCATCCCCCTTAGTGAGAAGAAGAGTAGAAGGAAAGAGAAAGATATTGAACAAGTGGTGGAGCGTGAGAAAATCCAAGAGGAGTATGATTCTATTCATTGCTCCAAAGGATCAAAGGAAGGTAATTCAGATCAGCAAGGGGTTAATGTGCAGTTTGTTAATAATCCTCTATTTAAGAATGATACTAGTTTGGTTTATGACAATCCACTCTTTAAGCTGGATGACGATCTCCCTCTTGACCCTAGTGTGGAGTTGACCAATGATCACAGAGTTTGGGATCCTTCTTATGCATCAGTATTTCGAACAAGGCTTACAAATGAATTCTACAGCATGTACGTTGTGCGAGGTGCATACAGTTTTACCTTCGACTCACTTGTACATGATTTGAGTTCAACGCACAAATCTTGCGCACATGTTCTAGACAGATGATATGAGATATCTCCTTGTGCAAATGAGGAATGCAAACCCTGCATGTATCCAAAGTCGCTTTTTCATGATGATCATGCTTTTGAAATTCAAGTCAAAAGGAAAGGAAATAGTGCTTCAAGGTATTGTCAATGGATCCCCAAGAGTAGTTTTAACAAAAAGGATGGAATGATCTTTTAGGAGAGGGCAGCTTGCTTGTGCAGCCCGTTATTTAATGACAACCATAGCTTCATCCACATATAAGAAGTTCTATCATGTTGATATCCAATCTATTTTAAATAACTATTGTGTGGTATTTAATGGTTTACCTCTAAGACTATCTCCTAATAGAGGATTTCGACATATAATAGAATTGCAACTGGGTTCTAAGCCTATGATGACTACAACCTACGGCCATCCAAGGAGGTACAAAGAAATTTTGAAAAGGCCATCAAGAAACTTTTAGAAATGGCCACATAAGGCCTAGTTCTAACCCCTTTCCTTCATCAATGGTTCTTGCTAAGAAAAAGGATGGTACCATGCAAATTCAATTTGAATATAGGGCTTTAAGCAATAAGAAATTAAAAACAAGTATCGAATTTCAAGCTCGATAAGTTAATTGATGAGTTGCATGGAGCCATGTATTTCTCAAAGATTGATTTGAGGTCAAGTTATTATCAAATCTATGTCAAGGATGAGTATGTGTACAAAATAGCATTTAGTGTTGCAAGGTGTGTGCCCTTGGTTTCCTTGTGTTGTGCAGTGCAATGCTTGAGTTCGTGACATGGATTAACCGCCTCCCGTGGATTCATTAACTCTGGCAGTTGTGTTGGGCATTAACAGGTCGATCTTTTGATGCAACAACAATCCTTTGTGCAACAATTGGTATCAGAGCCTAGGTCACAAGTTCGAACCCCTTGCTTGCGCAGAGGGGGATCATTGCAAGGTGTGCGCCCTTGGTCTCCTTGTGCTATGCAGCACAGCGCTTGGGTTCATCGCTTAACCACCTCCCATGGATTCATTAACTTTGGCGGTTGTATCAAGCATTAACAGGTCGATCTTTTGGTGCAACGGCAAGTGTTTGTGCAACATTTAGATGCCATTTTAGACACTTTGAATTCTTGGTCATGCCTTTTTACTTGACAAATGCTCTAACTACTTTTCAATTATGTATGAACTAGGAATTTAGTAAGCAAATGAGAAAATTTGTTTTGTTCTTCTTTGATGACATCTTGATTTAAAACAAAACTTGGAAGGATCATTTGAAGCATCTAGATATAGTTCTAAGAATATTGGAGTAGCAAGGTCTTTTCACAAAGGAATCTAAATGTGAGCTTGGAATGATAGAAATTTAATATTTGGGTCATGTCATCAGTGCCAAAGTTCAAGTGATTAACAAAAGATCTAAGTCATCTTGGATTGGCCTCATCCTACCAAACTGACTCAATAGAGAGCATTCCTTGGCCTTTGCAGTTATTATAGAAGCTTAATGTAAGGTTTTTTACAACTTACAACACCCTTAACAGATATGAGCAAGAAAAGAGCTTTTTTATGGTTAGAATTAGCACATGAAGTTACTGATAAACTTGAGGAGGTAATGAGCTCATGTCCTATATTAGTTGTACTAGATTTCTCTCTTCCATTTGTCATAAACTATGATGTGTCAGGGAAGAAATTAGAGTTGTGTTGATGCAGAAAGGCATTCCATAAAGCAGGAAGTTGAGAGAACTAGAAAAATGATTCTCTATTTATGACAAAGAATTATTGGCCATAATGCATGAAGCATCGTTCTAGTCAAAGAGGTGGCATGGTTAATATGAAGAAGGAATAGATTTTATTGGCCACCATACCAAGCAAAAAGGGATCCATAACATTCCAAAAGTATTGGGTTTTGATTTAGCAATTGCCATACCCTCTTGTCTTCAATTTGCTGACATATTATATTTTATAAGTTGTTGTACGGCCAAACTCAGAAAAAAAAGCTACAATGGCTAGACTTGTAGGTAGATAGACTACAGCTTTGACATAATTTACTATTATTTAAAATATCTGAATATTAAGGGATATTTGTAGTAATTTGTATTAGTATTTCTTGGTTTTCAAATCTTTGCCATTATAATAATAATATTTGATAACTATGGAAGTACATTAGCAGCTATCCTATATTTCATATTTCTTTCTTTACTGCATAATCAGAAAATACAAAGAAATATTACAGAATTTATAAAAATATCAAAGAGGATCATTACAATGAACTTCCTACACAAAGACTCTACTTCGTTTCTTGGTCTCAACTAATCAAACCCTTACTTGATTACTCAACATTCTCATCATTCAGAAAAGTTGATTATTATTTCTTGTTTATCCCACTTGTGACTGGTGAAATATTGTACAAGCAATGCACACTATTCAGGAGAGCAGGGGCCAACTATTACCTTTTCTGTTAACTCTATTCGTTGATTTGCAAGCATTTATATATTGAAAATCACTTTTCTGCAAACCTATTGGTTTTTACATATTTTGTAACAACCACCTAGATTTATCTGAAGAACACTGCAAGTATCTCACCCTGGTCTTTTTAATCACCGTAATTTCAATCCTAAGAAATCAATACTTTTGTCTGGGAAGGGTTATGCTTTTTCAGAAAAGACGACTCAAGATTTATTTTTTTTAAAATTGGTTTACGAACCTTGATAAAAGGCTGAACAAATTCTTGTTTTTGAGGTGCTTGTGGTGATATGGTTGCCATACATTCTGTGTTCACATGTCAGTAAAAAAAATCATTTCTTATAGGAAAAATTAATTTCCTACAAATATCATAAAGATCAATAAAAAAAGACTGTTTTATGATGAGATGTATTCTAATAGTATGTCAGGTAAATAAGAAACCTCATTTTATTTATTTTAAATAAATATTACAGAAGCTGATCGGATGAAACTAAGAGTCATGTCAATGTGCGTCTAAATTGGCTGAATATATTATACTGTAAAGTTTGCAGTTATTATGCCCTATAGTCTGAAGGACATTACACAAATGAAAGTTAATCACCTAAAGGTTGATGTGACACTGACAATTTATAATATTTCAGCAAACAAGTAAATCTTTCTCGGTCTTCCCCTGGCCAATATATACATAAAAATATATAGTTATCATTACACCATAATGTCTCAGCACTGGTTTTTTGACGATATATGAAAATTTCAATAGTTGGGCTAAAGAAAGGCCTAGACATAAAATTTACGAACTCTGGAATGGCGGATTATTCTATGCGTTGGATTCTCATATTCTGCTAAGAATGCAAGTTCAGAACTCTTGAGCTAGCAATAGGGGCACTGATCATAGAAAAATACTATCTGGGATTTTCTGCCATCATTCAAAAATTCATTTCCATGAGAGCAACCCGACTGTTTATCCATTCCATGGATGAAGACCTTAACAAAAGCCTGGCTCATTGTGATCAGTGCATATTCCCTGTTACAAAATTTCTTTATAGACAAGCTTTGAAATTAGGTATAATGATAAGCATAGGTTAGCATTTGAGCCTTGAGCCCCACCCAGCTCAAAAATAAAAATAAAAATAAAAATAAAAAAACCGAAGCTACCAAAGTAGCCTATGGAACAGCAAACCCACACCTGCGATCCAATGCATTTTATGAATGCATAAAGAGCAACCCAAGGGTCAAATTGCATCGCTTCAGATTCCTTCTAGAGAGAACCTTTTATTATCAATTATGATAACAAAACCCCATGTTTTTGCAAGCCTAGTATCTTCAAAGATGGCAGGAATACGTTGGCTCTCAGGGTGTCCTCGAGACAACAACCAAAGGAAGCCAAAGCCTATAATGGCTTCTTTGGCAATTAAAATTCCAGAAATAGCATTTTCTGGTTTACTGTGGACTGGTCTGGTAAAGTAAGAGTCGGCCAGTGTAATGCACCTCAGCAGAAACTTAAGAAAAGGCTTAAACACACGACCAAGCCAAATTAAACAAGCCTAACTGGCTTGTTACACAAAAGACGATGGAACAAAAATTTATTGCTAAGATAATGAATCCAAGTGTGAGACCTAAAACCTCAGAATCTAAACATAATTAAGCGGTCGAACCCAGAAGATTTGTGCAAAATATTGCTAAGATCTTCTCGATTTGTCAGCTACAAGAACAAATCACTACATATCATGGAAGCTAATTGTTATTCTATGAAAACATCAAATTAAGCATGCATTTTCCGACATTTGTCACAAAGATGAAAATCCAACAGTATAATTATACCGGTACTAAGCTCCACCCCAGGGAATTAACCTAACATCAAAGCGATAAAAAGATCGCTCGCAAATTTCAGCAAAATAATGTAAAGAATTTTACAAAACTTACAAGCGTTATACTTTAGTCAATCTCCAGAACTTCTCCAACGTACCGCAATTCAAAATATCTTTGCCAGGAAAAGCTTTGAGGTGCAAATACTTAACGATGTAAATTGAAGAAATATGCAAATGATGGCATAAAATGATGATAATAGGTTGAAATAAAATGACGTGTTAGTTGGGATGGCAACATCGGTGCAACAGATCATGGTCCAGATGTTGTGTCAATTTCTTTCTTGTAATGTGTTCGACACTTCACCTTTGGAATGTAGGCAACTGAAGGATGAAGACTCTGCAACGGCAGCTATGTATCTCGGGGCTTAATTTGAATATTTCCAGCTATGCCAAATGCCACCTTTTTGATGTGACATTACAGCTTTTATGAAATAACTACTTAAAGCAAATCTCGCCGCTGCCACGGTGACCCCCGGGCCCCAGTTCATCCCTTCGAAATTTTGGGACGGCCCAACCTTTTAGTTGACTTTATCGTATTGGTTTTAACAACCACGGGCAAGTTGTGGAATAGAATGGAGGAACTGGGAGTCCCAAGGGCTCTTAGGGCGGCTGTTCATAGGCTGTATGAGCAGGTCAGAGCTAAAATCAGAACTAATGAAGGTATGTCGGAGTGCTTTGGCAGTGACATTGGAGTCAAGCAAGGCTGCCCGCTTTCCCCAACGCTATTCGGGCTTTACATTGACAAGTTGGAAGAGTGGATAGACAAAGTTGGTGGGGAAGGTATTCAGTTGGCCAATTATGTAATAAAATTGCTCTTGTATGCCGATGATCTCATTTTGATTGCTAAAACAGCACATGAGTTAAGAAAACATTTGAAAGCTCTTGAATCATTTTGTCAGGAAGTTGGGATGCAAGTGAATACTAGTAAAACCAAAATTATGATATTCTCTCTGAGAAGGAAAAAACAGCAAATTAGCTTTATCTTTGAGGGCAATCCGCTGGAAATTGTAGATGAATACAAATACCTTGGGCTAGATTTTCACTATAAGCTCAGTTGGGAAACTTGTAGAGCAAAAAGGATCCAAGGAGGCTGGAAAGCGCTCTACTCTCTACAAAACAGATGTAGAAATGCTGAGCTATGGGATTGGAAAACCAAGAGAACGTTGTTTGGCTTACTTGTGACCCCGGTGGTTCTATATGGGTGCGAAATTTGGGGCAGCAGCATGTCAGATCAGAAATGGAGGCAAGTGGAAAGAATTCAAAAGCATCTAATTGTTAGCAGCCTTAAACTCAAAACCACGATACCTTATGAGATTTTACTAGCGGAGTCAGGCACCTTTCCCTTGGAGGCTTTCGCGATGATTCGGTTACTATGTTACCTTCAAAAGGTTCAAAACATGGACGACCATCGGTGGCCTAAGCTAATCGTAAAAGAAAAGTTGGATAGAAGAAGGAATACATGGATGAAACAAAACAAAAAATGGATGGAAAAGTGGGGTGTGAATATGCAAGATTGTCCAAGTTCAAATGAAGAAATAAAAAAATATGTGAAACAAAAATTCAAAAAAGCTTTATGGACAAAACAATCAGGGCGAAAAAAAGACTATTATATCAAAGAATTCAATCCTAAGGGGGACCATGATGAAAAGGCATATATAGGAGCAAATATTAAATGGAGAGCAAAGATGTTGATAGCTCAACTCCGAACTAGCTCACATCGTCTTAGATGTGAGACGGGCAGATGGATGGTTCCTAAAGAAGAGTGGGAAGAAAGAATATGTCGTTTTTGCGACATGGGATTAGTGGAGACAGAGTGGCACTTTGTTATGGAGTGCTCAGCATACAAAGATATTCGGGTCACTTATGGGGACATCTTACAAGTGGACAACTTAAATACCTTGTTTGAGGAGGAAAGGTTGGTCAAATCTGCAAATTACATCATCAAAATTCACTGTCGTAGAGCTAATCTCGAGCGAAGATCTCAGGCTGTTTAGGGTCTTCTCTTTTCGGTGGTGGTCTTGTGCTGTTCCTGGGTCCCATAGGCTGCTGTGGCCTCGTGGACGTTATTAAAATATTTCATTTCATTTCATTTATCACATAGTAGTCGATAGAGAAGCCATGGCATAGCAGTTTACAGGAAGGCCGATAGCAATTTGGGACCAACAGATTTGCATGGTAGATGGAACTGAATTTGTGTAAATGAGAATCGTAATCACTTTATTTATTTTTTTGTTTTTTTAAAATATATGTAGAAAGTAAGAAAGTAAAGAGGGTAAGTAGGTTTTAGATCAAAGCATTCAATTATAGATCATGGTATTATTTTGAGATATATTATTGAAAAAGTTTGGGAGAGTGAATGAATGAAAGATTTTAATGACGTTCACGAGACTAAACAATCTATGGGACCAAGACAAAATTTGATTTGTTTTCATGTTCTTTTCCAAGTCGGATCTCCTACTTTTGATTTTGACTAGAAAGTTGGTCGTTTGGTTGATCCTATCCTCCTCAAATAACTGTTGCATATTGTCCACACCCAAACTATTTGCATACTAATTACGGATGTTATCATAAGTTGTGCATTCCATGACAAAGTGTCATTCCGTCTCCACCACCCCCTTATTGCAGAATATGCAGGTTCTTTCTTCCCAAGTTTCCTTAGGTAACTTTCATCTACCGGTCTCACACCTAAGATGATGCGATCCCTTCCTCAGCTATGCAACTAACACCCTTGCTTTCCCTTTAATAGTAGCCCCTAAATAGGTTTTTTCACCATAATCCTTTGTCGAGTTAAACTCTTTGACATAGTATTTTGTTTTCACCCAATCTAATTTGACCACATGGCAGTCCTAAATTTTTCCCTCACATAATTTTTTATTTCACTATTGGTGCTAGGACACTCCTATAATTTTATGTCCCACTTGTTCAACCACTTCTTGTTCTGCTTCATCTAAGTTTTCTTTCTACGATCTAGCGCCTCCTCCATAACCATTTTGGGCAATCAGTGGTTGCCCATGTTTTCAACCTTTAGATAACTTATCAATCGGGTTATCACTGATGCCTCCAAGGGAAAAGCACCCGCTTCAGCTAAAAGAATTTCATATGGGATCATGGCTTTAACTTTGAGATTGCTTGTTATTAGGCATTTTTGGATTCTTTCTATTTGTCTCCAACTACACTTTGACATATTGCTTCCCCACACTTCACACCCATAAAGTACAATTAGTGTGACAAGTAAACCAAATAAAGTTTTCTTGGTTTTCCAATCCCAAAGTTCAACTTTTCTACATCTATTTTGAAGCAGGTCAGAGGCTTTCCAACCTCCCTGTATTATTTTTGCTCTACAAGTCTCCCAATTGAGTTTATAGTGAAAGTCAATCCCAAGATATTTGTATTCTTTCACTATATCAAACGGGTTGCCTTCAAAAAGAAAGGTATGTTGTTTATCTTTTCTATTCAATGAGAAAATCATGATTTTGGTCTTGGTGGTGTTCACCTGCATCCCAACTTCCTGACAGAAGTGTTCTAGAGCTTTCAAATGTTCTCTTAACCCATGAGTTGTTTTTGAAATTAAAATAAGATCGTCAGCATATAGAAGTAATTTCACTATGTAACCTGTCAATTGAATACCATCCCCACCATCCTTGCTTAACCAAGCTTCCAACTTATCAATGTATAGCCCAAAAAGCGTGGGAGATAGAGGGCAGCCCTGCTTAACTCTAATTTCACTGCCAAAACATTCTGACATACCCTCACTTGTTCTAATTTTAACATTAACCTTCTCATATAACCTGTGAATAGCTGCTCTATACACATTTGGAATGCCTAATTCTTCCATCCTATTCCAAAGTTTGTCCCTAGGCATCGTGTCAAAAGCTTTCTTGAAGTCTACAAAACAACAATAAGCTTCCTCACCTTGACTGTCCCAAATTTTCTCAATCAAGTGCCTAAGGGTGATGCAGTGATCAATGGTAGAGTGTTTGGCCCTAAAACCTACCTGCCCCTTTGCCCTTTTTCCCTCATTTTCTGCCCAGTTGTTGATCCTACACTCAATCATGCTTCCAAAGAGTTTGTCAAAGATAGGATTGACCATAATTGTGCGGTAGTTAGATGGGTTATTGATATCGCAACTTTTAAACAAAGTAATGACCACACTAGTAGTCCACTCCAAAGGAAAACCTTCTCGATTGACATTGTTGAAAATTCTTTTTATGTGAGAGGCAAGAGTTTCAATCCCCCACTTTAAAAATTCAGCATGTATCCCATCTATGTCTTGTGCTTTACCACTTGCTAAGTTCTTTATTCCTTGTTTAATATCATCCACAGTGAATAGTTTCATTATGTGCTAACAACTGGAAGGTAGTCTTTCACGTGGACCCGCTGGTAAAGGAGCCTAGCATACTCTAACCATTGGGCACCCATAATATTGTTTTCCAACTTCTTTTTCTTTTGCTACAGTTCCCTGCAAAATCCTTTAGGATTCTATTTCCCAAGATAGATTAGCTCCTTCCTTCTTTCATTAACATACTCTATTTTTTTGGACTGCACTAATTTTTCGTATTTTTTCTTGTGTTCTTTGTCCATTCCACTCTCCCTTAGTGATCTCTTGGCTGCCTTACATTCTTCATCATACCATGGATTTGTCGGAAAGGTGTTTGCAGCCCCCACCTTAGGGTGAGACCTTTTGCATGCATTTAATGCCTTGTGGATTACCGGGATCAGCAAATTGTTGTGAATGTGGACATCAACCTCTTCAGCAGCTTTAATCTCTCCTTTATTTTTCAAATCATGGAAATGTTGCTTAAGAAAAGCACTAAATATTTCTTTATTTTCCTAATTTATGAGGATTTTACCCTTAGGAAGGGCTTTTTTTTTTATGTGTTGAACTTGCTTATTGTGTTGGTTGATTGGAGAAATGTGAAGCTTAACATGAAGAGGTAAGTGGTCAGATTTCATCTCAATAGGGCAGTCCTCAATGTCAAACTCTAGTAGTCTAGAACTAAAACTTTGAGAGCAAACCACATAGTCCACCACACTTTGACCATTATAAGTTTTGCAAGTGATTCCCCCAAACTTCAGCCAATCTCTCACCCCATTGCAAATAATTGTGCCAAACAAACTACAAAGCCCAAGTAATTCAGCCCCAAACGAGTTCACAGTGTCATTATCATCTTGAGATGTTCTTTCCCAATGAAGACCACCACCTTCCTCCAACCATAAAGGATTGTTCTCCCGTTTGGCTTCACTGCTAAACTGAAGAGACTGATTATTAGTCATCCTTGCATTAAAGTCACCCATTAAAACCACATCTCCAAGTGTGTTAAAAATAGAGATATCTTTTTTTAGTGATGCATACGGGTCTTCATGGTCTGAATTCTGCTTCTTATAAAACTTTGAATTTTTTGGAGCAAAGTAGCAAGCAACTAAACTAAAAGTTACCCCATTTTTTGTTATTTGTAGCCATATGTATTGTTTATTTGTGCCTTCTTTTACAAATTCAACAATTCCCTGCCACTTCTCATCTATTAGCATTGTAACCCCTCCATGACCTTTGTCTGTTTCATTCCCTTCATTCCAAACTGAAACTTTCTTATACCCTTCAAAATCTAGAACTTTGTAGCCATCATGTTCATGTCTTTCTGTAAGAATGATAATATCCTTTCCTTTTGCTATGGGCCCCAAACCAGGTCCTCTTCTCCATGGATATCCTCTACAATTTCAGCTTACAACATGTAGGTAGTCCTGTGGGGCCCCTAATTCCTATTTCTTGTTTGAAAATTGGTCACTAATTTGGGCTTTCCTGTTCTTCAACCAAGCCCACTTACCTTCATTTCTTGTTGTTTTCACCTTCTCCCATTCTTTCCTTTGTTCTTCTTCCTGCTCGAAGGTCAAATCTTCATCTAGATAAATATGTGTGCCTTTAAGTAACCCCCTATTTTTTACAATCCTATTCTTATCTTCTAAATTTCTCAAGGTGACTCTTACATGCCTATCTATTCCTCCATCTATCTTTTTTCCAATTATGTTAGCTTGTTGAATATGCCCTATCCACTTCAACTTATCTTTAAGAAAGTATCTTGTTAGAATGTTGGTTCTCTCCTCCTCCCTAAAGTCTCTCAAACCTTTAATAATAATGTTTGTAACCTTGCTTTGTTTATCTTTTTCCTCTCTTAGTTGTCTTTTAACTTGTTTTTCAATGATTCCTTTTTGCTCATTTGATGATCCACTCACCACTTGTGACCATGATTTAGTCTCTTCTATCTGTTCCCTTAACTGATTCTCTTTTACCTCCAAGTCTGCTAATGCTGATTGGATCACCTTTAACTCTATTATATTTTCTCCTCCCTCCACTACCAATTTCTCATTTTTTGTTGTTTTTAACTAGTCTAACTCTTGCTTTAGAGTGACCAATTCTTGTTGTCCCCTCTCCATGTTAACTTGCAGATTTAAAATTTGATCTTGCAGTATTTTATTATCCTTTCCTAACCTACAATTTTCCTTAGTAACTATTTTAAACCTGCTTTCTTCATACATCCCCTTTGCTTTTAGAACATCGAGTCTACTTTTCATTCTCATGAGCTCTTCTACATATAATTTTGATGACCATAATAGTGGTGAGGATGTGGGGCTGTAGAGTTTATGAGATGCCTTTTCAGTGACAATCTTGTTTGCAATGAACTTTTCCGTGTTTCAATGAAAGAGAAAGTCTATTGTTGTTTTGTTGACTTCAAGAAAGCTTTTGATATGATTTCTAGGATTAAACTAGTATACATATATTAAATATTAATATATATAAAATAGGCGGAGACTTATCATTCTTTAATTTTCTTTTTTGATTGATTTATATTTGTTATCAAATATTTTATTTCTCTTTGCGATCAAAAATATTATTTGTTCTTTTTTATTGAATTATTTTTATTATTTATTTATTTATTTGTTCTTTTTGTTTCATCAAATCTCTTTGATTTGATTTTTTTGTTTTGTAATCTACTGTAGTTGCATGTGACTTCCACCTGTTTGTCATTTTAAATGCAGCTTCAAAAACTTTACACAGATTGTTGGATGCCACTGTAGACGCCTCTCAGCGTAATTATGGTATAGAATGAAGGATCTTGGCATTGAGAACAATATAGAGGCATTGTTCATAGGTTTTATGAGGAAATTTGAGTAAAAATCAAGAATTGGGTAGGTCTTTCCAAAACTTTTTGAAGTGACATAGGTGTCAAACAAGGGTGTCCTCTTTCCCATACACTTCTTTGTCTTGACAAACTAGAAGAATAGCTAAATATGCAAAGTGGAGATAGTGTTATTTTGGGAGAGTATGTTGTGAGGCTTCTCCTATACGTTGATGATTTCATCTTTATTACTAAATCTTAACAAGGGCTACAAGAGAATTTATATGCCTTAGAATAATTATGCAAGGAGGTAGGTATGCAAGTCGACACCAGCAAGACAAAAATCATGACTTTCTCCAATAAAAGGAAGAAAAAGTAGCTCAACTTCTATTTTGAAAATGAATATTCTAAAGGAAGTGAAAAAGTACAAATATCTTGGCAAACTTCAACAACAAACTCAATTGGGATACTTGTGAAAGGAAGAGAAATTTGGGAGGGTGGAGATCACTATATGCTTTCCAAAATAGAAGTAGGAAGGCAAAGTTATGGGACTAAAAAATAATGCAGAGTATTTATGGGCTTTTAGTTATTCCAATTATTCTTCACAAGCGTGAATTATGGGCTACCAACATTTCAATGGAAAAATGGAAACAAATAGCTTGAGGTTTCAAAAATACATTACCACAAGTAGATTCAAACTCAAAACTTTAGTCCCTTATGAGATTCCTCTTGTTGAAATGGGTACCTTCCCTATTGATAACATTGTGATGATGCATCTCATAAGTTATCCTTAAAAAATTGAATATATGAAGACACATATATCGCCTTAAGGTTATCATCAAAGATGTCTTGAGTGAGAGAAAGAAGTTTTGGATAAAATAAAACGTTAAGTGGATGACCATCAACAAATGCTTATGATCATCAACAACCGCTTAGATAGGGGCAAATATACCTTGGAGAGAAAAGTTTCCTATTGCTCAATTAAGGACTAGCTAACACAATCTTTGATGTGAAATAGGTAGATGGAAAAGGCTTAAAGAAGAATGGGAGGAAAGAGTTTATATATTTTGCGCCTGAGGTATTTGAATCTAAGAAGCACTTTATTCTATAGTGTGATTCTTAATATAATATTCAAGCCAAGTATGTAGACACTTTAGCGACTACTTCACTACAAGATTTGTTCAAAGAGGATAAGTTAGGGAAAATAGGGGAGCTCGTCATCCATTTTTAGTACTCGTTTAGCATTTTTGAAAGATGGAAAAATAGGGTATGATATCCCATAGGCTATCTTTGGCTCCATGGATTTTAAAATTCTTATATTCTATTATATAACATCATATGTCATGTTTTTGATACCAAGAAGAGTCTGTGGATGTCAATAAACGTTATAGTTTTCTTAACATTTTAGAATGTCATGAATATTGAGGAAGCTATCTAAAAACTAGATACATGCAATCCTAATGTGTTAAGAGAATATATCCACAATTTTATTAGGATAATGAAGACTTGAAATATTTGGTACAGTATTTAAAATATTACATCAATCATAAATTTTTACAATAATGATAATTGGAAAACTATAAAAAGAAAATATTTAAATCAAGTTATGGGAGGATGGGAGCGCGGCTTTCCACACAAAGTATTGTGGAAATCCCAACAACATCAACAACAAGGTGACGTGGTTATGTTGACTTGGTCATCCACTTAGAGGTTGTCAACAGGGTGTTGCGTGGGTCTCATTCTTTTTTGGGACTCAAGTTGGCTTGTGTTGGGGTGGTAATCGCAATGATTATCGACTATCATTCGAAGCATTTTGGCAGGTCTGAATTTATGAGGCAACTACCAGGAGTGATTTGAAGCCAAACTTCATAACATCCACCAGTCATTTCAAAGGTAATGTTGGCTCGTGCTCCATTCTTTCATGACTCGAGGTGGCATCCTCATTGTACCTAGCGGTTGTTGCATCGTGGGATTGCACAACCCTTAATAATTATCATCGCCAGCATTCATTTCATTGCATTTAGCTACCAAGTGTTGGGCAGGTTTGGTCATTTTCTCATCAAATTTTTCTATGTTGGCTCTGGTTTTAAGTGAGTATTTGGATCTTGGTATTCTCTGGTGTGTTAGCCATTGGGGAGCAATCAAAATTTGTTGCGAGGATGTCAGCTAAAACCCTCACAAGCATTGGCAACTCCATGCTAATTTGACTTAAGAGTATTGGTCATCAAATGGCCTTTTGTAGTGTCATTACTAACCAACGACTCAAGCGTTGCCTAAAGAGTTATGATTCTCTTATTTTGGTTGCTATCAAGATCGTTCTCGAGTGTGTTTTGGTGGAGGATGATGAGGACTATCAGGTGGGTGCAAAAAGATGGGTGGCCAATTTGTGGCCAAATTTTTTTAAAAGTTTTGAAAGCTCATAACTTGAGTGCATTATAACGCGCTTGTGTTATGGCTTGGTGTGACAAGCCTAAGGCTCGACCACAATGAGCCCATAACACGAGCACATTATGAGCTACTAAACGCAAAAAAAAGGAATTTGAAATCATTTTCATTGTGACTGTGTTTTTTTCTGCATGCGGCCAAAACCCCTCATTTCTACGCTCGTGTTCCGGGAGGAGCCATTTTGCAATATTTTTCATCAAACTGTTGTTGTCTCATCGCTAGGATGCCGCCACATTAATGAGGACTTCTGAGATGTAAGGATTGTTTTTTTTTGTTGTGAATTTGTTAGTTTTAGGTTGTTTTTTATATTTATTTTTTGAATTTGTAGGAGATGTTAATGAACCTACAAACCCTTATCAAAATCCTCAACAAGCATAACAACAACAAGAGGAACAAAATCCTCAACAAGCACAGCAAGAACACCAACAAAAAAATCCTCAAGTTGATCAACCACAACAACAATCTCCTCCACCAATCCCTCAACATCCTCCTGACACTTAGAAAAACTTAATGAGTGAAATTGAAAACAATAAAAAACAAATTAAGGATTTAATCAGGAGGTTGAATGATCCAAATGGTTCAACCATGGAAAGAATTAACCTGGCAACTTCACTTAAGGAAATGATAAAACATGTAGATTCAATCAACAAACAATTAACTGGTTGGCAAGATAGGAGGTAGGCGGCTAGGGCTTATTACCAGGATAAATTATCATATAAAGATGTAAAAGATCTAAAAATTATAAAATTTGATTTGTGCTCATTATTCACTAACCCACGCACAAATGCAAATCTTACCCTCAATGCGAAGAGGTTTCCTATCCATTGGTGCCACCACCAACAGATTAGGAACTTTTTTTGGGATAGGCGGTACATGGTTTTTTATTACCCACCATGCAACAATTGTGAAGTCCCGTTGTATTTCCTTAGAAAACTATATTGTGAGTTCATCTTAAACAAAATCTCGAATTATTTTGATATGAGGGACTTCCGGGGGAGAGGTGGGGGGTCGGCTCAAGATAGACCTGGTGCATAGCAGGATCCTACACGGCAAGGGAGGCGACCTCTCACTAAGCCGCCTCATGAGAACATCGTTATCCCTTCCATCGTGAAGGAGAGTGTCGAGGTAGAGAATTTGTAGGCCATCAGCTCTTTGACCCAGAGTGTCATCCAACATGCTAGCCCTATTCTATAGCACCATCTAGGGGAGTCTTCGAGTGGTGGGCTTCGATCCCATTTGTGTCAGTCTTGCAGGGTGACTTGTTCATATGACCCCACCGACACTCAAGAGGCTACTACATAGGATACGTCTATAGCTATGGAGATGGCGAGGGAAACTGACATTTTAAATGAGGCCTATGGCATTGATACTCTAGTAAATGTTAGCAAGTTCATTGAATTTAATTTATTAAATTTCAATTTTGAAATGCAAGATTAAATAATTTAGTTTTATGATTTTAATAAAACTTCAGGGTCACAGTGTTGATATTGGATACACTTGCCCTACACCTACTTATTTCTCGACTGCATCTACCATTGAGGTATGTAACTAGTAAACAATTATAAATTTATTACATGTTAATGTAATATAGGGGGATTCACTACTCATGAGTTCTCTTCATTCAGAGAACCTCACGGGGCCAACTACCCTATACTACCTCAATGGAACAATGCAAAAGTTTTAAAATCCGAAAGGGCAGGTCACAGAGATCTTTTGGACAAATTGACAAGCTCTCAGCCAAAGGACGTCAGCACAGAATACGGATGACAACGCAGCGCGCTAGTGTCCCAGAGGCACGCTGGTGTCTTGTACATACCAAAGAACGAGAATGTCACAAAAAATACCTAAGAAACAACTAGCAATTTGATTACTAAGGACTAACAGAATGCGATAAAGTAGTAGAACCGAAGTAAAGTAAAGTAAAGAATAAATGATGAAGATAAGGAGCGGAAATGAAAGAAATACTTACGACCGTGTGAGTGATGAAGCTTCCAGCCCTTAAGTGTCTTCAATACCTACACACAAGAGGAAGAGAGAAATTTTTGGGTGGCTATATAGGGGTTTGCCTCAGTCAAACCCCATTTTGGTGTTCCCACCTCCACAAACAGCCAGATAGATAGAGAGAAAAGTAGAAATGAAGTAAAGAGCACTAAAGCACTACAAAATAGTGTTATGCTACTCAACCAAGTAATAGAGGAGAGGAGTGAAAGCTTACCACCTCCACCAAGACCACTCAAGGCTGCATGGGGGAGAAAATGAGAGGAACTCAAGTCTCTCTGCAATGGTATTTTGTTCCACACTTGCTCTACTAAAGTGGTGGAATGTTGATGTTGTTGTTGTGAAGTGTAAAGTGTTTTGGAGATTGAAGAGATGGTGAAGAAGCTACTCAGATCTTGTGAATGAAGTCCAAAAGTGGTGAAGATATGTGTAGAAGATGGAAAGCTTGTTAAAGGAGTGAATATGCAGAAGAGATGAAGAGAAACGACCATATTCGAGTCGTTCAGCCGAGGAGGGCACTACAAATTGACCCCCAATGGGAAGTGTAACGACTCTGCAAGCTCCAGATGCGGGAACCTATCAGGGACGTAAGCGCGTTGCGTGGACGTCTACGTGTCGTGCGAGCATCCCCGAAAGAAACGCCTCCACCGATGCTCAAAACAGGCACCAAGTGTGATGCAAGCAACGGGCTTCGGTGTAATTAAGCCTTAAAAGTTGGTTTTCTAAGGTGGATAAAGGCAAAAAGGGGATTTTCACATGGGGTGCAAATTCGCTCTTATAAAGTTAATAGCATTGTTTTATGAATGGTATTTTAATATGTGATTTTGGATGTTGAATAGGCTAATATTGGAGGTTTCTAGGGAACACCTCCAGTGCCAGTGGATTTAGACAAACCTACATGCAGGTAATAGAATAAAGAGTTTAACTAATGAATTTTACTTAATAGATTTGTGTAGTTTGTATTCATATCGTTGATTACGTTGCATTGCACATCTTTCCAACTCAAATCATTACTTGATATTCCATAATTAATAACTAGTTGTTGATAGATGACAAAATTTCAACTACAATATAGTTGTTTAGAAAGTCAACATAAGCAGTGATGCAATTACTTCACATAGCATAAGTAATAAGCATGAGCAACTTCCAATTGCATTTGTTTGTCATGGAATTCCATGAGACCACTTTTTACTGAGGCATCTTTTCAAACAGTTCACTGCCTTGTCTATGCTATGGATGCTTGGAAGGAATATATGAAAGAATAATAGTAAGCAATAGCATAAATAATGTAATGAGTTGTTTGAAAAAATGCCTCACCATGAGACTGCATTTCTTTGAGGCACTTTTTCAAACAGCTCACCGCCTTTTCTATGCTACCACATTTTCCATACATGTCTACCAAAGCATTTTATCAAACAATTCATTTCCTCGTTGTTATGGCTAAAAGCTTAAAAAAGATGTTTTCCAACAAACTATGGATGCTTGGAAAAAATCTATCAAAGCATAATAGTAAGCAATAGCATAGACAAGGCAGTGAGTAGTTTGAAAAAATGCCTCAAAGAAATGTGGTCTCATGGTGATTCCATCACCATTAGACCACATTTCTTCGAGGAATTTCTTCAAATAGCTCACCACCTTTTCTATGCTACCACATTTTCCATACATGTGTACCAAATCATTTTATCAAACTACTCACTTCCTTGTTGCTATGGCTAAAATCCTAAAATAAGTGTTTTCCAACAAACTATGGATGCTTGGAAAAATTTCTATCAAAGCATAATAGTAAGCAATATCATAGTCAAGGCAGTGAGTTGCATGAAAAAATTCCTTGAAGAAATTTGGTCTAATGGTGATGGAATTCCATTCCATGCCATTCCATCACCACAAGACAACATTTCTTTGAGGCATTTTTTCAAACAACTCACTGCTTGAAGAATAGAAACCAACCCATTAGCCAAAATTCCCCTCCAATTTTTTTCAAGGTCCTCATCCTCAATTTACCAATCCATGGAACCTTCCACCTTTTATTCCACTTGTTCATGTTCCCACTCCTCCCTCTTCATGTCATGATCACCCTCCATCTCATAACCAAGGCCAGACTATACCATCCACCCCATCCCAACATAATACCATAAAGAAGGCAATGAACTGTTTGAAAAAATCCCTGAAAGAAATGTGGTCTTATGGTGATGGAATTCCATGAAACATTTATTTGTAATGGCATTCCATCACCATGAGACCCCATTTCTTTGAGGCATTTTTTCAAACAGTTCACTGCCTTCTCTATGCCACCATAGTTATCATACATGTCTATGAAAGCATTGTATCAAATGGTTCACCAGCTTTCTACTATGGGTAAAAGCCTAAAAACACGTGCTTTCAAATAAGATATGGATAGGAAAAATAGTAAGCATGATAGTAAGAAATATATAGTTTAATAAGTACTCAAAATTGTGTTCATTATCTCATACATTATAAGTCATGACGTCGATCGCTATTATAGTTTTTGTGATTGAATAATTTGTTATTTTATTTTCAGATGTTGCAAGCGGATACACCTTTGAATGTTCAGAGGGTAATGGAGATCAGTGTTTCATCTGCTATAGACTCCTTGATGGCTCTGACAGGGGAGGTATGAAGCAAATTGCTAAATTTGCATTTACATTTGTTGTTATAGATGTTAGTGAAAAATCAAACCATTATTGATTCGTAGTTTAATTTCTATTTGGATGGTTTATATAGGGCTTTAGCACACCTGAGCATGGGAACTTGAATATTTCTCTCGTGGAGAGTGATCATTAGATGGTGGTAAGTGATTATTTTGTTATATATATCATTTTTTTTAATGTAATTTCTATATATTAATGTTTTTACTTCTTATTGTAACAGATAAAACTTGACCAAGAACTAAACCTTAGGAAGAGCAGTAGAAGCACTCCTCAAATGCAAAATAAATGAGTGACAGACGTATCACCAACTGATCAACCAACAAAGGGCAAGAGTTTATTTTGAGAGCGTGGATAGCAATGACTTTTGATTCTAGAGCCCTTTGTTGTATGCTTATATGGCATTTTTGCACATATTTTGTATTGGATATATTTGACATTATATGCCTATATAGCATTATCGTAAGCTTATATGGCTATTTTGTACCTATATTTTATACTTCTATCGACATATATTGATGTATGCCTACATGGCTATTTGCCTAATACAAATCTTGTTTATCGATGGTGTCCATATTTGTATTATAAATTCATGGTTCAATAGATATGAGTTACGTGTATTCAAGTGTATACTTTACAACTTATGTGTATTCCAATGTATACTTTGTGACTTATGTGTTTTCATGTGTATACCTTGTATTCATGCATATACTTTGTATTAATTTGTGTATACTATGTATTCATGTGTATACTTTAAGGCTTACGTGTTTTTGAGTAGTTGTGTTTCCCTTATTCACATGTATACTTATTAATTGGTTAGCCCTAGCATTGATTATTGTTGTCCTTCATGGTTTGTCTTGAATATTAATTGATTGATGTTAAACAACTTTATTATTCAATGCTAAACAACTTCAATATTTCTAGGAATACTAGTAAAGTTACACATTCCAAAATTGCACAAATTGAAAAGAAAAGATTAACTGTAAATAAATGCACTAATTATTAACTTGATAATTGATTAAGAATGAGTATAAAATATATCAAGAGTGAGCCTTCTAAAATGGAAATTTCCAACTAGAAAATAGGTAAAGCATTCCCAATACTTTGAAAGTAATAATCTGCCCAAATTGCAATGGGAGAGAAGGCTTATTTAAGATCCTTGAGCAATATATTTCCTAATGCTCCCTTGTTCTTACATATCTCAATTCAATTTAATCCAAAGAGTTCCACGAAATGCTTTATCTAAAAGCAAAAAACATGTTTTCAATTGGTATTCCATGAAATGTTTCATAAAAAAATTTCAATATATTTAATCTTTTGATTGGAACAACTCAATTAAGAAAATGATACATAATCTTCACAACACTTGCAAAACATAATAGTCATAGTAGATGAAGTACTTAACTTCTTGACACATTATCATACAAATATTTATCTTGAATAGTCTTTAAACATTTTCATAGCATAATCCTCATAGTGCAGAATGAATTGTTATGTTCTTGATCCATCACCATATAAATATGTCGAAAGATTTATATGTCAACTTTTTGCAATATTATTTCTTGTATAGGAAATGGAGTCGGGAGAAAGCAAGTTATAATTTATAATACAAATAAGAAATGGATGACAAACAGTGGAAACGTTATTTATCACACCAAATAAGAAATGTATGTGAGAGCATCACTTGTTTCTCTTAGACTCCAATTTTCAAGCATAGCAAATCATTTCAAATGAAAATGACAAAATGCTTCACAACCAAAGTTGTTAATTGAGGAAAAATAATGTTTCCAAGTTCCACCGTTGTACGCATTTACAATTGGTTGTATATTGTTGTAATGGAAAGGAAGATAATTAAAAGACGTCTTGCGCTTGCTATACTTGAGGATGATCATTTGTTTTTTGTGTGGAAAACTCAGATTTCTCAACTATCATGTGTATGTTTCTATTTTTGATTATTTTGCATACCATCATAAGCGATCAAGCCGGCTGAACGTAGCTCAGAGTGATTTTGTGTGTTTGGGTGTGAAAGAGGACCATTCCTAGTGTAAACATACTTATCGGGACGCATTAGAGTAGTTTTTTTGGTCACACAAATTGCAAAATGAAAGTTGCACCACTTTACAACTTTACACTGCTTGTATTTGACACTTTTTCCATCAAGTGAAAACTAGACACCACAGTAAAATGACTTTGAGATAACAAAATTGAGAGAGGTTATTGTAGAGGGGCCCAAATCGATCCCATAGGCTCAGTTGAAGAGTTCATAAGCGTCATAGTTTGTGAGTAATAGCTCATCAAAGATTGCTACTCTTTTGCACTTGGGACCCTTAAGGGATCGAGCCGGTTGAACGTAGCTCAGAGAGATTTTACGTATTTGGGTATGAAAGAAGACCATTCCTAGCGTAAACGTACCCATATGGATGTGTTGAAATAGTTCATTTGGTCACACGAGTTGCAGAACAAAAGTTGCACCACTTTGCAACTTTCAACTACTTGCATTTGACAACTTTTTTCCTAAGTGAAAATTCGTCACCACGAGAAAATACCTCCAAGATAGAAAAAACTGGTAGAGGTTATTATAGAGGGTCCCAACGTGATCCCATAGGCTAAGATGAGAAGTTTCTAAGCATCATGATATCTAAGTAACAACATGTTGAAATTTGCAGTCATTTTGCACTTTGGACTCTTAAGGGATCGATCCAGTTGAACATAGCTCAGAGTGATTCTGTGTGTTTCGATGTGAAAGAGGAGCATTCCTAGCATAAAAATACCTATTCATACATGTTGGAATAGTCCATTTTTTCACACGAGTTACAAAACGAAAGTAGCACCACTTTGCAACTTTTAACTAGTATTTGACAACATTTTTCCCAAGTAAAAATTTGCCACCACAAGAAAATGCCTCTGAGATAGCAAAAACCAAAAGAGGTTATTGTAGAGGGGCCCAACATAATCCCGTAGGGTCAAATGATAAGTTTATAAACATCACGGTATTTGAGTAACATCATGTTGAATTTTGCAACCATTTTGCACTTTGGACTCTTAAGGGATTTTACCAGTTAAATGTAGTTCAGAGCAATTCAACATATTTGGGTGTAAAAGAGGACCATTCCTAGCGTAAATGTATCCACCCAAATGCATTGGAACAGTTCATTTGGTCACACAAGTTGCAAAATGAAAGTTGCACTTCTTTGCAACTTTCAACTAGTTGCATTTGACAACTTTTTCCCCAAGTGAAAATTCGCCACCATAGGAAAAAACTTCTGAAATAGAGAAAATTGAGAGAGGTTATTATAGAGGGGTTGAATGCGATCCGATAGGCTCAAAAAAGAATTTTTTGAGCATCACAATGTTTGAGTAACAACCTGCTGAAGATTGCAACCAGTTTACACTTTGGACTCTTAAGGGATTCTACTGGTTGAATATAACTCAGAGTGATTCTGCGTGTTTGGGTGTGAAAGAGAACTATCCCTAGCATAAACCCACCAATCCAAATGTGTTGGAATAGTTCATTTGGTCACACGAGTTTTAGAATGAAAGTTGCACAACTTTGCACTACTTGCATTTGACATTTTTTCCATCAAGTAAAAACTGGACACCATGGGAAAACCACTTCGAGATAACAAAAACCAAGAGAGATTATTGTAGAGGGTCCCAACACGATATTGTAGGCTCAAACAGATATTTTGTAAGCACCACGGTTTCCGAGTAATAGCCTGTCAAAGATTGTTGCCCTTTTGCACTTTGAACCCTTAAGGGATCAAGTCGGTTGAACGTAGCTCAGAGCGATTCTACGTGTTTGGGTGTGAAATAGGACCATGCCTAGCATAAATGTACCCATCCATATGCGTTGGAATAGTTCGTTTGGTCACACGAGTTACAAAATGAAAGTTGCACCACTTTGCAACTTTACACTACTTGCATTTGACACTTTTTCCATCAAGTGAAAACTGGACACCACGAGAAAACAACTCTAAGATAACAAAAACTGAGAGAGGTTATTATAGAGGGGCCCAACACGATCCCATAGGCTCATTCGAAGAGTTTTTAAGCATCACTATTTTTGAGTAATAGATCATAAAAAATTATTGCCTTTTTGCACTTTGGACTCTTAATGGATTGATCTAGTTGAACGTAGCTCAGAGCCATTCCGCGTGTTTAGGTGCAAAATAGGACCATTCCTAGTGTAAACATACCCATTTGGATGCAGTGGAACAGTTTTTTTCGTCACACGAGTTGCAAAAAAAAAGTTACACCACTTTGCAACTTTACATTACTTGCAATTGACACTTTTTCCATCAAGTCAAAATTGGACACCACGAAAAAATGACTTTGAGATAACAAAACCTGAGAGAGGTTATTTTAGAGGTTTCTTATGTGATCTTGATTCCTCATACGGAATGTCCATAGCTAACACGGTATATGGGTAACAGACCATCAAAGATTGTTTCCCTTTTGCAATTTGGACTGTTAAGGGATTACGTTGCTTGAATTACAAATGTTTCAAGGCAACAATAAATTTCAATATTTGAGTAAATCTCATTACAAGTGTTTATTTCAATAGACTGTATGCTATATTGATATTGATATATAATCATTAGGTTGATTTGTTTTAATAAATGAAGTTTTTATAATAAGTTAGACTGTATGCTAGTTATATTGATGCAGAGCAGGGTATCAAAACACTATAACTCACTCAAATCCTGATTAAATCAAATAAGACAAGATGCAAATGAAAGGTAGTTCACTCCTCCATCAAATCCAATGCACAAATGATCACTTTTAGGCCATACCAAAATGTAGAAGTTGTTGTAGCAACAAAATTTAATGTAGGAAAACACAGAAAATAATGAATCTTTGTTATTCAATCCTCCAAATGTACATCCAACTCCTGTTTCGACCATTAAAAATAATATTTAACCTTTTCCAACCATATCTACAACTAAATTTTAACATCCTAACTATTCAACTTCCCTTTTACATCAAAAATGCAAAAGTTGTTATGCAACTTTTTTACAATTTTTGCAACTTTACCAAATTGACTCAAAATGACTCCTCCTAACCAAAACCAACCCAAAACATTGCCACATAGTCTTAAAGACCTTATTTCAAAACAAAAACATGACCCTAAACATAAATACACTACATACTAAACCCCTTTTACAAAATGAAGGCCCAGGTGCCCTGCACCATAGGCATAATGCTCTAGGAACTTCATTCTCATAGATCTTTTACAATGTCACTCATACATTTGAGATTCTCTTATAATGTCTACATCATAGGTGCTCATGATGAGGTTAAATTCAAATGAATAACTTGAGAATTCCCTCGCTAAGCTTCACACGCTCTTTTATAATGGCTTCAAATAAGAATTGAGATTTGTCAAGATCATCAAAATAAGAATGTTGCATTGCTTTTTTGGCTGAGATTCTCTTCGATGGCTCATAAATCAGCATTTTTTGGAAGGAGAGACCAATCAATTTTTAGTATTTTACTTACAAATACGCAAAGTAAAAGAAGAAAAAGAAAGAGCATTCAAAATGGAAATGAAATGAAAATAGATGGAAGACACTTACAGACAACAAATCCACACCATTTGGTTCCAACTCGGGAACAACAAAGCATAAATCTTTATGCTTCCATTGAGGATAGGCATGCCAGTCTCTCAACTTAGTCACTCTTGGTCATACATTTTCACTGGGAGTTCCAAGATACCTATTGCACATAACACCTCTCATGAATATAATAACTTGAAATTCAAGATGCTCTTATAATGTCCACATCATAGGTGCTCATGATAAGGTTAACTTCAAATAAATATCTTGAAATTCCCTCACCAATCTTCGCACACAATTTTATAATGGCTTAAAATCATAATTGAGATTTGTCAAGATCATCAAAATAAGAATGTTGCATTGCTTTTTTGGCTGAGATTCTCTTGGATGGCTCATAAATCTGTATTTTCTGCAAGGGGACACCAATCAATTTTTAGCAATTTACTTACAAATAGGAAAAGTAAAAGAATATGATAGCATTGGCATCAAAAAAATTAATTTGCATACAAGTATAAATTAATAAGAACCAATGTGCATACTTACAAATTAATCCAATGAACCATCCAGGTCTTCTCTATTCTTTATTGTGTCAAGTATCACCTCATGGTCAGACTCACGGACCTTCCACAAGGTCTTGTTCAAAGGTCTACCCCCATATTTGGTCAAACAAAAATTGGATTCCACGACAAGGTTCAAGTAATGAATAATCTTACGATGTGTGTCAAAGTCCTGAAATAAACAATATTTAACACTCTTATGTGGGTACCTTCTAAGCCACATTCCAGTAACAACTAAGCCTATAAGGTATTTGATGTTTTCTCCATCTATAACTAGGGCCTCCAATTTAGATTTGGCCTCAACACAATGACATAAGTAATATTCCATTCCCTCTTCATTATCTTCATCTTCAATAACTGCATAAACATGCCCTGTATTGATATGTACAACAAATCTCTTGAAATTAGTCAACATTATGAATACACTACAAAGTAAGATAACAATAGGAATTTCAAAAACTAAGGAAGTAGATATATTACCTGGTTGACCTAGATCTGATATATGGTCAAAGTCAACTGATGATTCCATTTGTGTTAGTTCCAATTCCGTCAGAGGGCGATACGTGTGAAGTGGGCTAAGATAACTTGTCAACCATTTGTCAACCCACTCCTCTGACTCACAATCATTCCAATCTTGCATTGCACATGAAGAACAAAAGCATGCCATATTCTGTGTATTGATACTCCATGAACCTACATCTAAGCTAAGGAAAGAGTGTAGCTCACTTGATCTTGTTAGTGTACAACAATCTTCATATGGTGCAATGTTAGTATCATCCATCAACCAAAAAAATATACAAACTAAAGATGTACCTTCATTACCTGGACCCATCAAAGCATTACACCACTCGATGATTGATTTTTCATCTGTCGACTTTGCGTTGTCTTTATACTTTAACTCTTCTTGTGCTAATGCTCTTGGTGCAGGAGCACCTAGTGAGCATGGGGTAGCACTAGGCATATTGTGAGCCTAGGATGAAATTTTGGGTTTTTTATTTTTTAAGGTCATGTTGACCATTGTGTGTTAGCTTAGAGGTTTTTTTGATCTCTAGGAAAGAAGTGGTGAAAAGATGAATGAGTTTTGAAGCTCATTCTTGTTTTGGTTACTAACCTTGACAAAAGTTTGAAAACACAGTGGTTTTTGGTAGTGTTGGTCATTAGGTCATGTAGAAGCCCGACCAAAGTTGATAACTAATTGAAGAGCCTTATTTAAGGGGAGCCTCGACCTATAAACAAGGTTAGAAGGATAGGTATTGAGCAAACATTTTGAGAGTTGATTAAAAATAGTGTTTTTGAAGGATATTTCTGATTTTTGCTGCAATACAGAGCTTTAAATGGATTGAAATGATTTTTGTTCTGTAGGTAGAGTGTAGTGTGGATAGAATACTAGTTTTGTGTGCCATCTAATTACCTTTGTGATTCATTTTCATCATTTGTTTGTAAATAGGTTATTTTCTTTCATTTTCTAGTATGAACCAGACTATTTTAGGAAATGGAGTGCTAGAGCACTTTCCCACTGTACAAATCATACGGCCCTTTGGGAACAGTTCCTAGTCTCCATGATTGTACATCTGGTAGGTTGTAGGCTTTGTGTGTGTGCAGGGGTTGCTAGCAATGTCTTGACCTAGGCAAGCCAGGCAGAGTTCGGCTAGGGAAGACAAGGAGTGAAAGGCACATATTTTGCAGGGGTGCTAAGATTTTGAAGAATTTCTTTTTGGTGAATTCAGCTGAGAGTCTTGGAAACGTCTGGTGGTCAGGAGGAGGCTCCATCAACCCATTTGGTGTGTGAAACTTTTGACAATTTGTAACAGCCTAGGAAAGGCTAGTAAACCCTAGGTTTTGGCCATTTTTGTGTAAGGGCAGTGCTAGTTCAAAACCCTGAAAATCTTCAAGGTGTGGACATGGGAAACACAAATCCCAAGCAAAGAACCTAGGTCTTTTGGAGGGTTTTGGAGTAACTTCCATCTTTCTCGGGTTAGGAGGCCTAATTGGGGCTCTAGGCTTGTAGCCTTTTCTAACCCTAGGAAAGGTTTTGGTGGAAGCGATGGGGAATTGGAGTCTTGTGATTGAATAAGAATCCTAAATAGGCTACTTTGAAGCTTTTACAACATTTTTACACCCCTGCAAGTACCTTATTGAATGTTGAGGGTAATTGGCCTTTAGGGAATAATAAGGGTCAAAGGTGAGATAGTGGCAAGGCACCAAGATTGGCTTGGTAGTATGAAAGAATATTGATAGTGGGGTTGGCCAGTAGTACCAGGGGTGCCTATACCTGAGATTGGACCTAAAGGTTAAGGTGGAAGAGTCACCTAGGAGTTCTTGAGAAAAAAGACCAGAGCATGGGACAGTGAGTGTATCATCCAACCCTACCCTATTAGATTGGTATCAGAGCAAGTAAAAGATTTGGGAAGAATCTTGTATGTCAGACCTTGAATCCAGTGGTTCTACCATCATGGTGACAAATGTAGAATTGGCCAAGATGGTTGAAGAGCAAGAGGAGGACAATAAGTTGTTAAAATAAAGAATAGAGCAACTTGAGAAAGCATTGAACAATGTGAAGTTGGAAGGAAAAATACCAAAGGAAGAAGAGGTTGCAGAGGAAGACAAGATCCCTGAACCTGACCCTTTTTTGGAGGAAGAGCCTTTCTTGAAAGCATTGAAGGCGTTGAGTGGAAAAGGACTTGAAGGCATACCACTATTTAGTGGAAAAATGGAAGCTGATTTAGTTGTTGATTGGATAGAGGGAATGGAAAACCATTTTGAATGTGATGGAGTTACTGAGGCACAGAAGGTAAAGGTGGCCAAGTCAATACTAAGAGGTTCTACCTTGACATGGTGGAAGTTCATTCAGACAGAGAGGGAAAAAGAAGGTAAGCAGCCTATCTCTACTTGGAAGGGAATGGTTACCAAGATAAGAGAAGCATACATGCCAGATGACTATGAGATTCAGTTACACAAGAAGAGGCAAAGCTTAAGGTAGAAAGACCAAGATGTGAATACCTACACAGAGGAGTTCTAAAAAATTTGTATGAGGTCTAATGTTTTAGAAGATGAAAGTCTCAAGGTGGCTAGGTACCTTAATGGTTTGAAATGGAACATTCAAGAGGAGATGGCTCTTTTAAGTCTTAAGACAGTACATCAATGTTACCAATTGGCTGTCAAGATTGAGGAAAGGAACAAAAGGAAGCAAGACCAGGCTTCTAAGGGCAGAGGCAAAGGCAGAGATCAAAGAGATCAAAGAGGACAGCGAGGTGGCTACCAAGGTAGAGGAAATGACCAAAGAAACCAAGGAGAGTCTAAACTCACAGAGCATGGAGGAGAAACAACTTCTAGAGGAGGATATAACAGAGGTAGAGGACCTCAAGGAGGTTCAAACAGAGGAAGAGAAGCAGGCAGGAGCAATTCATACTTTACAAACATGAAATGCTACCATTGTGGACAAGTAGGTCATCCTGCTTATAGGTGCCTGGAGAAAGCATCTTCATCAAGCAATGAGAAGAGAGTGGCTTATGCACAAGAGGACACCATGAGTCCTAAGTCATCTGAGATCAGTCATATTGAATCTGAGGTAGGAGAGAATCTGATGTTTAATAGAGTTTTGATCAGACAACCGGTCAAGGAAGAACCAAAACAAAGGAGAGCTCTATTTAGATTAAGATGCAAGATACTTGGAAAAGTGTGCAAGGTCATAGTAGATTCAGGTTCAATAGACAATATCATCTTAGAGGAGGCAGTAATGAAACTGAAATTGGAGAAGATATCCCACACTAACCCCTACAAGGTCACATGGCTAAACAAAGGGCAGAGTGTTCTAGTGAATGAGCAAGTAACGGTGGAGTTTTCCATTGGAGGGTACAAGGATAAGTTAGTTTGTGATGTGTTACCCATGGATGCCTATCATCTACTATTGGGAAGACCATGGCAATATGACAGAGGTGCCATATATGATGGGAAAGAGAACACCATCTCATTCAAGAAGGATGGGAAGACTTTCAAGTTGTAGTCACTGTCAGAAGAAGAAGAGGGACAGTCAAAGACAATAAACATCATGTTGAGTAGTGGGAAGGAGTTCCTTAACAACCTACATCAAGGGGGTGAAGGATATGTGGTTGTGTTACAACCTAAAGAAGAAGACAAGGCTGAAAAGACAGTCTTACCGGAAGCAGTTCAAAAGTTACTTGAAAAGTACAAGAGCATAGTTAGTGATGGTACACCTACAACTCTACCACCAAAGAGAGCCATAAGTCATCAAATTGACTTCATACCTGGAGCTTCATTACCTAACAAAGAAGCATACAAACTTACACCAGATCAGAATCTAGAGGTAGCTAGGCAAGTGCAAGAGTTATTGGATCAAGGATTGATTCAAAAGAGCATCAGCCCATGTGCAGTACCAGTGGTTTTAGCAACCAAGAAAGGAGGTAAGTGGAGGTTATGTACTAATTCTAGAGCAATAAATAGAATCACAATCAGATATAGATTCCCTATCCCTAGGATTGAAGACTTGATGGATTGTCTTGGAGGAGCTCAGTACTTCACAAAGTTGGATCTCAAGAGTGGATACCATCAGATCAGAATTAAGGATGGTGATGAGTGGAAGACAACATTTAAGACAAATGATGGGTTATATGAATGGAGAGTTATGCCATTTGGCCTCTCTAATGCTCCTAGCACATTCATGAGGCTCATGAATGAAGTGCTCAAGGATTTTATAGGGATATTTGTGGTAGTGTATCTTGATGACATCCTCATATTCAGCAAGACAGCAGAAGAGCATTTAAAACATGTGGAGTTGGTTCTTAGAAGGTTGCAAGAGGAGAAGTTGGCAATCAACCTAGAGAAGTGTGAGTTCTTTAAGCAAGAGCTTGTCTATTTGGGTTTTGTAGTGTCAAAAGGATCATTGAAGATGGATCCAAGCAAGGTGGAAGCTATCCTAAATTAGCCCACACCAACCACAGGGACAGAGGTAAGAAGTTTTCATGGATTGGCTCAATTTTATAGAAAATTCATAAGGAACTTTAGTGGCATATGTGCACCAGTCCTTGATACAATCAAGGGTGGTTTAAAAACTAAGTTTGTGTGGACTCAAGAAGCTAAGAAAGGGTTTGAGAAACTGAAACAAGAGGTGGCAACTCAACCTATTCTCTTATTACCTAGTTTTGACAAATTTTTCACTGTTGAATGTGATGCTAGTGGAGTGGCAGTAGGAGGAGTGTTAAGTCAAGAGGGCAGGCCTATAGCCTTCTTTAGTGAGAAGCCGAATGAAGCAAAGAAGAAGTATTCAACCTATGACTTAGAACTTTATGCTTTGGTTTAGTCACTTAGGAAGTGGAGGCATTACCTTCTACCCAAGGAGTTTGTAGTCTTTACTGACAACCAAGCGCTTAGCTTTATCAACACTCAAGAGAAGTTGAGTAATAGGCATTTGAAATGGATGGAATACATCCAAGCTTTTACCTTCACCATCAAGCACAAGAAGGGAAAGCTAAACAAAGTAGCAGATGCATTAAGCAGGATATTGTTGACAGTGCAAGAGATACAGATCAAGAGCATTGGCATAGAGAGTTTCAAGGATCTCTATGGGGAAGATGAAGACTTTGCAGAGGTCTATAAGGTATGTTCTAACTTTGAGAACCATTTCCATAGTCAATACTCATAGTATACTTTGCAAAGTGGGTTATTGTTTAAAGGAAATTAGTTATGTGTTCCAAGAGGATCAATGAGGGAAAATTTGATTCAGGAAAAGCATAATGGCAGTCTTAGTGGAAATTTTGGCATAAATAAGACTTTAGAACTAGTGCAAAGATTCTATTACTGGCCTAAGTTAGCAAGAGATGTTAGAAAGTATGTGGAACAATGTGTTGTGTGTATGAAGGCTAAGGGAGGAGCTAGTAATGCTAGTCTATATCAACCCCTACCCATTCCTAACAGACCATGAGAGTTTGTGAGCATGGATTTTGTGGTAGTCCTTCCTAAGACCAAGACTGGTTTTGACAGTGTTTATGTAGTGGTAGACAGATTTAGCAAGATGAGTCATTTAATTCCCTGCAAAACTACTCATGATGCTAGCTACATAGCTTATCTTTTCTTCAAAGAAGTTGTAAGGATCCATGGATTGCCTTTGAGCATTGTTTCTGACAAGGATATGAAGTTCATGAGTCACTTTTGGAAGACTCTATGGAGTAGATTGGGTACAAATATGTCATTTGGATCAGCTTACCATCCTCAGACTGATGGTCAAATAGAGGTGGTTAATAGGGTGCTAGGTAACCTTCTAAGGTTCCTAACTAAGGAAAATGGACAGACATGGGATATGGTTATCTCACAAGTAAGTATGCTTACAATGATAGTGTGAACCGGACCACAGGGAAGAGTCCTTTTGAGATTGTGTATGGAATGCACCCAAGAGGCATATGTGAGCTCAAAGATCTTGGAGCTATGGAACATAGAAGTGGACATGCAGAAGAATTTAGTCAAACCATGAAAGAGATTCAGGAGTAGGTGAAGAAGACAGTCACCGAGGCTACACAAAAATTGAAGGAGAAGGCAGATTTGACAAGGAAGGATGTGCAATTTGCAGTAGGGGACTATGTTATGGTCCACCTTAACAAGTCAAGGTTGTAGAAGGGAATGTAAACTAAGTTACAAATGAAAAGAGTAGGACCCTGCAAGATATTGGCCAAGTATGGCAAGAATGCATATAAGGTGGAGTTACCTACCGGCCTAGGAATCTCACCAGTTTTCAATATAGCTGACTTGATCAAGTATAAGGGATCAGTCAATGATGTGGAACAAAACAACAAGGAGATATTCAAGGACATCAGCAATATATCCTTACCTAATCAAGATAAGCCTCAGGCAGAGAGGATCTTGGAGTCCAGAGTACAAAATTCTACAAGGAACAAGGTGTACATGGAGCACCTTATCAAGTGGAAGGACAAGCATGAATCAAAAGCCACATGGGTACAAGAAGATCAGTTCAAGAAGTTTGGTATTGACCTGTCATTGGTCCCTCCTTCCTTTCCTTAGTGTTTGGGCTGAGAGGGGGAGAATGGTGCAGGAGCACCTAGTGAGCATGGGGTAGCACTAGGCAAATTGTGAGCCTAGGATGACATTTTGGGTTTTTATGTTTTAAGGTAATGTTGACCATTGTGTGTTAGCTTAGAGGTGTTTTTGATCTCTAGGAAAGAAGTGGTGAAAATATGAATGAGTTTTGAAGCTCATTCTTGTTTTGGTTACTAACCTTGACAAAAGTTTGAAAACAGAGTGGTTTTTGGTAGTGTTGGCCATTAGGTCATGTAGAAGCCCAACCAAAGTTGATAAATAATTGAAGATCCTTATTTAAGGGGAGCCTCAACCTGTAAACAAGGTTAGAAGGATAGGTATTGAGCAAACATTTTGAGAGTTGATTAAAAATAGTGTTTTTGAAGGATATTTCTTATTTTTTTCTGCAATACAGAGCTTTAAATGGATTGAAATGATTTATGTTCTGTAGGTAGAGTGTAGTGTGGATAGAATACTAGTTTTTTGTGCCATCGAATTACCTTTGTGATTCGTTTTCATCATTTTTTTGTAAATAGGTTGTTTTCTTTCATTTTCTGGTATGAACCAGACTGTTTTAGGAAATGGAGTGCTAGATCACTTTCCCACTATACAAACCATACGACCCTTTGGGAACAGTGCCTAGTCTCCATGCTTGTACAGATGGTAGGTTGTAGGCTTTGTGTGTGTGCAGGGGTTGCTAGCAATGTCTTGCCCTAGGCGAGCCAGGCAGAGTCCGGCTAGGGAAGACAAGGAGTGAAAGGCACATATTTTGCAGGGGTGCTAAGATTTTGAAGAATTTCTTTTTGGTGAATTCAGCGGAGAGTCTTGGCAACATCTGGTGGTCAGGAGGAGGATCCATCAACCCATTTGGTGTGTGAAACCTTTGAAAGTTTGTAACAGGCTGGGAAAGGCTAGTAAACCCTAGGTTTTGGCCATTTTTGTGTAAGGGCAGTGCTGGTTCAAAACCCTGAAAATCTTCAAGGTGTGGACATGGGAAACACAAATCCCAAGCAAAGAACCTAGGTATTTTGGAGGGTTTTGGAGTAACTTCCATCTTTCCCGGGTTAGGAGGCCTAATTGGGGCTCTAGGCTTGTAGTCTTTTCTAACCCTAGGAAAGGTTTTGGTGGAAGCGAATTGGAGTCTTGTGATTGAATAAGAACCCTAAATAGGATACTTTGAAGCTTTTACAACATTTTTACACCCCTACAAGTACCTAATTGAATGTTGAGGGTAATTGGCCTTTAGGAAAGAATAAGGGTCAAAGGTGAGATAATGGCAAGGAACCAAGATTGGCTTGGTAGTATGAAAGAATATTGATAGTGGGGTTGGCCAGTAGTACCAGGGGTGCCTATACCTGAGATAGGACCTAAAGGTTAAGGTGGAAGAGTCACCTAGGAGTTCTTGAGAACAAAGACCAGAGCATGGGACAATGAGTGTCTCATCCAACCCTACCCTATTAGCTCTTTTCACACATGCTCCTGCACCATTATGCTCCCCTTTTCCATTCACGGCCTCACAAAAGTTCCACATATGTTGACACCTATAATGACATGCATCATGCTCAACCAGTACAACATGCGTGAGTTCTTGAACTATGTTGCACAATTATCCAACCATATTATATGTCGACCGTATGCTATGCCCCTCTAAGCCAAATCACTGTAGAACATCTAGAAGCAACCTTTCACGAACTCTGAAGAATGTGTGTGATCATCACTAATATAAAAGTGATACTCCCTCAATACCTTCCTTTGGTCCTCTATACTATTAGCTTCATGAATGAATTCTATGTGCACAAATATTGAAAACCTGTGTGGAGTTGTAATATTGTGACTGTACCTCATGTTGTGGCTATAGAGTGTAGTTCTCTTCAAATTCAACCATTGATACTATGCTGCCAACTAGAAACGTGTCCTTGCATAGCTTGAATTGTGTGTCCAACCATCAAGCTCCATGGGTATGCCTTGCATACTCATACAGTATATTGTCACGAAACATGGACATAAAATGATACACTGGAATCTTTTGAATAACCAAATCACACCTTTTTGTTTGAGACCCATCTTTTGTAACGTATGCCACTATTTTATACTTTTTGAACTCTACTAGTTTTTTTCCCACCTCATTTGTGCTTTCCATATGTTGACATACTGGCATGCATTGCAAGCCACTGCAACGCTCGCATGAACCATCCAAGCATGTTGTCCTGTAGAATATTTTTTCATCCTCTATTTCACATAATTTTTTTGATAAGAACTCTCTTGAAGATTTTGGTGGGGCTTCTATGCCACAATCCTACAAAACATCATTTGTATGAAAATCTAAACATATAGAAGGATAAATATCATAATAGTTAGAGAATTCAATATGTATTCTACAAAAAGTAGTGTGTGTGTGATTTATCTTGAAATAAAAAGGTTTAAGCATTTCAAAATATCTTTGACAAATACTAATTTGAGGATAATCCTGTTGAAATTTATGAAAAAAATGGATTTGAGTCGTATCCAAAAAGTGCTTTGGATGTGGCCCATGGTTCCAACTACTGATTCTCCTTCTTACCACATCCCTTTGGTTTTGAGATGGCCTTGTGTTATTCTTCCAATACTCTTCAATTAGTGTTCTTAATGCTTCGACAACTTTTTTATCTTTTCGTGGCAGTCTCCCTGAGAATGCCCATAATTCATTTGAATTGGTGCCCTCAATTCTTTGTCGCCTTTGAACGGCTCTTGATAAAAAAATTTCTACTAATTCTCATAAATTCACTTGTCTTTCTAATGAGACGAGCTCTCTTTGTTTGACCACTTACCAAAGTCAATGTAATGACACATTAGGTGACATTACTATCCTTTGATCGAGAGGTCTTATCCACACTCTCATAAGCATCCATTAGATTTTTCACAATAGTGTTTTCACCTGATGCATTCGATGTTCTCAACCCAAGAGTCTTCATAATGTTTCTATACTTTATACCCTGCATCATTTCAACAAATAGTTGACATCTTATGGTCTCATTTAGCCTTTCAAAGAAGAATTCTAAATGCTATCAGAATATCTTCTACAAGTGCGTGCTAGAATCTTACCTTCCATGTGTTGTAAAATATCCTCATCAATATTAATCAAATACTTTGGCTTTCTATGTAAAATTCTAGGTGGTGTTCTCCTAGGTACATACATCTCAACATTAGGAATTTCATCAATATTTAATTGAGGTGTTGTAGATTGTGTAGCTTTGATTGAGGGTGGGGTAGAAGACATACCTTAAGGTTCACATGGGGATGATGGCGTACCTTCTTCATCAAATCCAAGTGATGATGTACTCTCGACTTGAGATGCAGTGGATGGTGTCCAACCATATTCACTTGTGGTAGATGGTGTCCCTCCATATTTGCTTGTGCTTAATGGTGTCCCTTTGTATTCACTTGCGGTAGAGGGTGTGTCTCCAACTACGGTATCTGAATCTGTCTTACCACGATGCTTTTTCATTTGTTCCCTTTGTGTTGCCAATGCATGTTCTCTTTTTGATGGTTGAGGTTCCTCTTCAATTGGCTTTTTTTCATCAATCATATCCAATTTCTTCTTTTCACAATATGCCACCACCCGTTCTCTCTCATTTGCTTTTTTGGTTTCATACTCTTCATCTATTAGTTTATTCCTTATTTGTTTCCATGGCATGATGAATAATTTTACCTGTAGCATGGTAATGAGATGAATATTAGTTCCTAAAAAATGTATCCATTCAAATAAATGAAATATATGTCATTCAAGGCTTCATAAAAATACTTACAATCATCTTGTAGAAGAGTATTTCTAGCATAGACAAAGGTCACATGATTTTTTTCAATGAAATTCCTTAAATAAATGTGGTAATGTGGCATGCCATGATTGCAGGATATGCTCAAAATGGAAGCATGGACAAGGCATGTGAATTCAAATTCCTTAGCAAGCTAGTGGAGCATTAAAAAGCTAGCTCACTCACTAACTTGCCAATTCGGTAGGGTTGAGAAGGTAGGGGTAGTGCATGCCTCATAGAAATGTGGTCTTATAGTGATATCACCGTGAGACCCCATTTCTATGAGGCATGCACTTCCCCTTCCTTCTCAACCCTACCATATTTGCAAGCTAGTGGAGCATTGGCAAGCTAGCTCACTCACTAGCCCCTACCTTCTACATTCTCAACCCTATCGCATTGGTAGGATAGTGAGCTCACTCACTAGCCTGCCAATGCGATAGGGTTGAGAAGGTAGGGGCAGCGTATGCCTTATAGAAATGGGGTCTCACATTCAGCGTGAGACTCCATTTCTATGAGGCATACGCTACCCCTACCTTCTCAACCCTACCGCATTCGCAACCTAGTGGGCACTCACTAGCTTGCCAATGCGGTCGGGTTGAGAAGGTAGGGGCAGTGTATGCCTCACAGAAATGGGGTCTCATGGTACATCACCATGATACACCATTTCTATGAGGCATACGCTGCCCCTACCTTCTCAACTCTACCGCATTGGTAAGCTAGTGGAGCATTGGCAAGCTAGCTCACTCACTAGCCTGCCAATGCAATAGGGTTGAGAAGGTAGGGGCAACATGAAGGTAGGGGCAACATATGCCTCATAGAAATGGGGTCTCATGGGTAGGGGCAGCGTATGCCTCATAGAAATGGGGTCTCACGGTCATTGTGAGACCCCATTTCTATGAGGCATACACTGCCCCTATCTTCTCAACCCTACCACATTGGTAGGCTAGTGGAGCATTGGCAAGCTAGCTCGTTCACTAGCTTGCCAATGCGTAAGGACCCGAGTAGAGGCGATGTATGCCTCATAGAAATGGGGTCTCACGGTGACCTCATGGTGATATCGCATGAACCCCCATTTCTGACACCTACCTTCTCAACCCTACCACATTGGGGTCTCACTCACTAGCCTTCCAATGCAGTAGGGTTGAGAAGGTAGGGGCAACATATGCCTCGTAGAAATGGCATCTAACAGTGATGTACTCATCACCGTGAGACCCCATTTCTATGAGGCATATGTTGCCCCTACCTTCTCAATCCTACCATATTGGAAAGCTAGCTCACTCACTAGCTTGCTAATGTGGTAGGGTTGAGAAGGTAGGGGTAGCGTATGCCTTATAGAATTGGGGACTCATGGTGATGTATATCACCCTGAGACCCCATTTCTATGAGGCATACGCTACCCCTACCTTCTCACTCACTAGCTTGCCATCACCCTAAGACCCATTTCTATGAGGCATACACTACTCCTACCTTCTCAACCCTACTGCATTGGCAAGCTAGTGAGTGAGCTCACTATCTTGCCAAGCTCACTAGCTTGTCAATGCTACCACATTTTGCATACATTTATACGAAAACATTATTGTCAAACAATTCAAAAGCCTTGTCTATGCTTCCATTTTGAGCTATGATTGCAAGATAGGCTGCACCTTTCCCCATGTTGCTAACTTAGCCTTGAATAAGGAGTCTTGAAATAATGGAGAGAAGAGTTAGAATCCCTTGTAGGTAGACTAATCAAGGAAACATTTAAAATATATCACAACATAAGTGATGAGGTAGGTTTAGTGATGAGGTAAATTTAAAAATAGAGATGAAAATCAAAATAGTTTCAAAGATCTATCAATGTGGGAGGAGTATATCCCAATTTTTTAGAGACATGTATGGAAAATTTGGTAGCATAGACAAGGCAATGAGCTTCTTGGTATAACTGTTTGAAAAAATACCTCAATCAAAGCTTTGGAGAGTGGTATGCACATCCATAATAAAGGATTGAGAAATGATGTTTTATTTTACTTTTTTATAACTTATGTCATATCTGTGTGTACACAAAATGTGGAAGCATACACAAGGTGAGTCAATTGTTAAATAACAAAATGCCTCAAAGAGATGTGGCTTAAAAATGTAATTGGCAAGTGTATAGAATTGTATAATTTAAAATGTGCATTGACAACCTAAGGTTATAATGACAAACATAGAATGATCCACATGGAATATGAAAAATAACAAAAATGAAAGTAAGCCATAATAGAATGAAAGAAAATGTGTAAAGACTTCTCATACCTAAAAAACCAAAGTTTCAAATGGAGGAGTTCTACCCAATTATGTATCCTTTTTTTCTTCTTTCTTCAAACTCCTGAATAATTTGACTTTTTCAAAATCTTGTTCCCCTTCAAAATTCAATTGTATATCACTTTTGAATGGAATTTAGACTTGAATTGATATTATATGCCTTTCAACGTGAAAAATTTTCTATTTCATGCAAAGGTGGTGGAAAGATCATGAAAAAGGTGGTGGAATGTGAAAAACATGCATGCACACTTCACAACATCATCAAAAAGCTACTTTTTGTCAGAGCATGTGCAGAACCATGAGAATATGTAGAATGTGGGCCTTGAGAATGGGTATATTTAGTTTTTTCACCATATTTAGAGCAAGCCAAAATGTGCTCGCGTTATAACGCAAGCACGTTATTTCTTGCTAAAAAAATGATCATATCTCTACTACTTCAAAATGCGCTCATGTGAGAAAGTTGATTTTTTAATAGATTTATTTTCTCTCTTTGTCTCTACCCTCAACCCTCAACCCTCTACC